>CM029603.1:17390682-18080295 GCA_017311375.1 Mytilus coruscus
TACTACCAAAAGTTATGGTAAGTCTTAGAGATTATCTGTGTAAAAAGGTAAAGGTGTACTACCAAAAGTTTTGGTAAGTCTTAGAGATTATCTGTGTAAAAAGGTAAAGGTGTACTACCAAAAGTTATGGTAAGTCTTAGAGATTATCTGTGTAAAAAGGTAAAGGTGTACTACCAAAAGTTATGGTAAGTCTTAGAGATTATCTGTGTAAAAAGGTAAAGGTGTACTACCAAAAGTTTTGGTAAGTCTTAGAGATTATCTGTGTAAAAAGGTAAAGGTGTACTACCAAAAGTTATGGTAAGTCTTAGAGATTATCTGTGTAAAAGGTAAGGTGTACTACCAAAAGTTATGGTAAGTCTTAGAGATTATCTGTGTAAAAGGTAAGGTGTACTACCAAAAGTTTTGGTAAGTCTTAGAGATTATCTGTGTAAAAGGTAAAGGTGTACTACCAAAAGTTTTGGTAAGTCTTAGAGATTATCTGTGTAAAAAGGTAAAGGTGTACTACCAAAAGTTTTGGTAAGTCTTAGAGATTATCTGTGTAAAAAGGTAAAGGTGTACTACCAAAAGTTATGGTAAGTCTTAGAGATTATCTGTGTAAAAAGGTAAAGGTGTACTACCAAAAGTTATGGTAAGTCTTAGAGATTATCTGTGTAAAAAGGTAAAGGTGTACTACCAAAAGTTATGGTAAGTCTTAGAGATTATCTGTGTAAAAAGGTAAAGGTGTACTACCAAAAGTTATGGTAAGTTTTAGAGATTATCTGTGTAAAAGGTAAAGGTGTACTACCAAAAGTTATGGTAAGTCTTAGAGATTATCTGTGTAAAAAGGTAAAGGTGTACTACCAAAAGTTATGGTAAGTCTTAGAGATTATCTGTGTAAAAAGGTAAAGGTGTACTACCAAAAGTTATGGTAAGTCTTAGAGATTATCTGTGTAAAAAGGTAAAGGTGTACTACCAAAAGTTATGGTAAGTCTTAGAGATTATCTGTGTAAAAAGGTAAAGGTGTACTACCAAAAGTTATGGTAAGTCTTAGAGATTACCTGTGTAAAAGGTAAAGGTGTACTACCAAAAGTTATGGTAAGTCTTAGAGATTATCTGTGTAAAAAGGTAAAGGTGTACTACCAAAAGTTATGGTAAGTCTTAGAGATTATCTGTGTAAAAAGGTAAAGGTGTACTACCAAAAGTTATGGTAAGTCTTAGAGATTATCTGTGTAAAAGGTAAAGGTGTACTACCAAAAGTTATGGTAAGTCTTAGAGATTACCTGTGTAAAAGGTAAAGGTGTACTACCAAAAGTTATGGTAAGTCTTAGAGATTATCTGTGTAAAAAGGTAAAGGTGTACTACCAAAAGTTATGGTAAGTCTTAGATTGATTGATTGATTTTTGGTGTTTTAACGCCACTTTTAAGCACCGCTTTTGGGCTATTTCGTGGCGGCCAGTTTTATTGGTGGAGGAAGCCGGAGTGCCGGAGAAAACCACCGACCTTGATAGGAAAACTGACAATCCTAGTCAATTAAGATTGAGTCGAGTGCACCCGCACGAGCGGGGTTCGAACTCACAACCTCAGTGTTGACTGGCTAGTGATTACAGTAGTAACTACTTAGACCACTCGGCCACCGAGGCCCCGGTAAGTCTTAGAGATTATCTGTGTAAAAAGGTAAAGGTGTACTACCAAAAGTTATGGTAAGTCTTAGAGATTATCTGTGTAAAAAGGTAAAGGTGTACTACCAAAAGTTATGGTAAGTCTTAGAGATTATCTGTGTAAAAAGGTAAAGGTGTACTACCAAAAGTTATGGTAAGTCTTAGAGATTATCTGTGTAAAAAGGTAAAGGTGTACTACCAAAAGTTATGGTAAGTCTTAGAGATTATCTGTGTAAAAAGGTAAAGGTGTACTACCAAAAGTTATGGTAAGTCTTAGAGATTATCTGTGTAAAAAGGTAAAGGTGTACTACCAAAAGTTATGGTAAGTCTTAGAGATTATCTGTGTAAAAAGGTAAAGGTGTACTACCAAAAGTTATGGTAAGTCTTAGAGATTATCTGTGTAAAAAGGTAAAGGTGTACTACCAAAAGTTATGGTAAGTCTTAGAGATTATCTGTGTAAAAAGGTAAAGGTGTACTACCAAAAGTTATGGTAAGTCTTAGAGATTATCTGTGTAAAAAGTCATGTATATGACACATGACTATTGCAGTTTAACAATAGATTAGTGTAAGAGATAAGGTGTTAGTATTGGTGTCAAGGTAGGTGTTACTTACAGAATTATTTCTTGAAAAATCAGTGATATTTACCATACGGAGTGTTGATGTGGAGGTCAATTTTGGTATTACTACCAAGACTGAATTCTAACATTTACTATGTGAGATGTAATTATAGGTGTAACTACCAAGAAGAACAAGCATTCTGTGAGTATTGCCTGGCAATACATAGTCCCCTTCCGGTTAAAAATTCATTGTACTGGAACAAAATGCTAATTACTTGATCTACAACTTGTCATGGTGTAAACTTTATAACAAATATCAAGTCAATATCTTCAAGCATGACTGAAAAAAAATGTGGAAAATTGATTATTTTAGTGAATTTTCAAAGTCCAAGGACCATAACTCTGCACAAAATCATCAGATCGGGACAAAATTCAACCTTGATCTGTAACTTGTCATGATAAAACTATATACCAATTATCAAATCAATATCTTCAAGCATGACGAAAAAATGGAGAATGTGTCCCCATGGACACAGATGATGCCCCCCCTTTGCATACAACATTATAAAGGGACATAACTCAAGAACAATAAAGTGATGCTACCCAAATTTGTACTTGATCTGAGTTTTTTTATAATAAGTATCGTATTCATAATGTTTGGATGGGGCAAACTTAAGTTACAGAACGGAAACTAAAAATTTTGCAATTTTTTTATTTATAAAGGGGCATAACTCGATAATGATTATGTGACCCCACCAAAATTCAACTTGATCTGTGTTTTGTGGTAAAAAGCATTGTGTATAAGTTTCATAACATTTGGTTGAGGCAACTTAAGTTACAGAACGGAAGCTAAAAATTTTGCATTTTTTTCCATTTATAAAGGGGCATAACTCGAGAATAGTTAAAGTGACCCCACCAAAATTCAAACTTGATCTTTATTTTGTGGTAATAAGCATTGTGTATAAGTTTCATAATATTTGGTTGAGACAAACTTAAGTTAAAGATCGGAAACAAAAAATTTTGCAATTTTTCCATTTATAAAAGGGCATAACTCTAGAACGGTTAAAGTGACGCCACCAAAATTCAAACTTGATCTGTGTTTTGTGGTAATAAGCATTGTGTATAAGTTTCATAACATTTGGTTGAGGCATTTACCATGTGAGGTGCATGTGTTGGGAGTTACTACTAAGAAGAAAACTGACATTTACCATGTGAGGTGTAAGTGTAGGTGTTACTACCAAGAAGAAATACAGACATTTACCATGTGAGATGTTAGTGTAGGTGTTACTACCAAGAAGAAATACAGACATTTACGATGTGAGATGTAAGTGTAGGTGTTACTACCAAGAAGAAATACAGACATTTACCATGTGAGGTGTAAGTGTAGGTGTTACTACCAAGAAGAAATACAGACATTTACCATGTGAGATGTAAGTGTAGGTGTTACTACCAAGAAGAAATA
The DNA here is from genome assembly GCA_017311375.1 of Mytilus coruscus. Lineage (NCBI taxonomy): Eukaryota > Metazoa > Mollusca > Bivalvia > Mytilida > Mytilidae > Mytilus > Mytilus coruscus. The sequence continues at coordinate 17,394,339 of CM029603.1, forward strand.
CAGACATTTACGATGTGAGATGTAAGTGTAGGTGTTACTACCAAGAAGAAATACAGACATTTACCATGTGAGATGTAAGTGTAGGTGTTACTACCAAGAAGAAATACAGACATTTACCATGTGAGGTGTAAGTGTAGGTGTTACTACCAAGAAGAAATACAGACATTTACCATGTGAGATGTAAGTGTAGGTGTTACTACCAAGAAGAAATACAGACATTTACGATGTGAGATGTAAGTGTAGGTGTTACTACCAAGAAGAAATACAGACATTTACCATGTGAGGTGTAAGTGTAGGTGTTACTACCAAGAAGAAATACAGACATTTACCATGTGAGATGTAAGTGTAGGTGTTACTACCAAGAAGAAATACAGACATTTACCATGTGAGGTGTAAGTGTAGGTGTTACTACCAAGAAGAAATACAGACATTTACGATGTGAGATGTAAGTGTAGGTGTTACTACCAAGAAGAAATACAGACATTTACCATGTGAGATGTAATTATAGGTGTTGCTACCAAGAAGAAAAACTGACATTTACCATGTGAGATGTAAGTGTAGGTGTTACTACCAAGAATAAATACTAATATTTACCATGTGAGATGTAATTATAGGTGTTACTACCAAGAAGAAATACAGACATTTACCATGTGAGATGTAAGTGTAGGTGTAAATACCAAGAATAAATACTAATATTTACCATGTGAGATGTTATTATAGGTGTTACTACCAAGAAGAAATACCGATATTTACCAAAAAGTCCATGTGAGATGTAATTATAGGTGTTGTTACCAAGAAGAACCACTGACATTTACCATGTGAGGTGCATGTGTTGGTGTTTCTACCAAGAATAAATACTAATATTTACCATGTGAGGTGTAAGTGTAGGTGTTACTACCAAGAAGAACCACTGACATTTTACCATGTGATGTTTTAGTGTTACTATTATGAAGAAATACTGTCAATTATCATGTGAGGTGTTACTAGTGTTGATTTTAATTATACCATCATAATTTATCAGATTTTAGGACAAGATGGTGGTTTTCAGTAAAATTAATTTTCTTTTAATGTAAGAAAGTGTAGGTGTAAATGGTTCAACGTTTCATTGAATTTATTGCACAACTTAAATTAAGATTTGCTTTTTATATTGTGAAGTGTTCTATTCTGCAAAACTATTTTTTGTCTATAGTCCATAAAATCAAGTTTAACCTGAGACAGTGTTCTTTCTTCCATATATATCCCAATTCCACTGAAATTCTAACCAATTTTCCTCAACCAATGAATAAGCATACTGAAAAACACTTATGTCTATTCAAAATAACCTCACATTAATATATGAAAGGCATACTTTTTATTTGCATGCATGACGTCAAACTTAAAATTCTGCAATCCATTTGAAGAGATAGTATCTTAAAAGAACTTATTAAGACTTGCATCATTCATCTATATAAAAAGAAATTTCTAAATAGAGTACAAGGAAAATCCGTAAATTTGTTCTAACACTTGAAGATCTTAAAATAAAACTTGTTATTTCTTTCAACAGCTGAGACGCACATTTCAAACAATTCAATCATTTTCAAGTGATGAAAAACAATGTTAAATTGACAATAGACAATAATATATTACAGCTAAGCCATTATTGCATGTAAGATATTATTTGATGAAGCAGAATCTTTACTAATTGACTGCCTAAAGGAGAAAATTGTTAAGTCTTGTGGTGCTGCTTACTATCCAAACACTTAACACAATTTCTAACATCCTTTTATAGATTATCCTTTTCTAGGCTTTATGGTATTGCAATATGAATATAGAAATATATTATGCCATGTACTTGGCACAAACATGTCAATAGCATATCACAATACCTTCCAAAACCTATTAAAAAAACTGAACCTCCAAAAATTCAAATTCATTCATTCATAGTTAATAAGAAAGTGAAACATGAACAGCAACCCAAACTTATATTATATGTCACATGAACATCTTTGGGAAAAACCTCTTGCTTATATCTAAGTATTGATGTGAAGATTCAAAACATGGCAATTTTTGTAGCATTTGCCTTTTTTATTCCTTAACATCACTTACATATAGGAATCAACAGAAATTATGCAAAATGAGAAAATTTACTAGGTTATGTAGTCTTGTATTCCAAGGATTATCTAATTAACTCTTGTTTTGCTTAATGTCCAATGACAAATATTCCATGCATGATGAGCTTGATGTATCTGTAAGACATCCAATCAATCAATCAATCAATCAATCAATTTGTGACTTTTCAATTGTAAAGGCCAAAAAGTGAGCTTATAACATCATCTTGATAGAACGTCTCTTGGACACAGTGATATTTTTCAAACTGGTGTTTGAATAATAAATTTATTGTACAAAAATTGTGTTTTTCCAAGCTTTAAAATGATTTCTAAACATCAAAAGCCTGGTTTGACAAGAAGTAATCCAATTATGACAAATTTTCCTTTAATCCAAAACTGCCAACCAATAATTGGATGCTAAATATTCTACTCGTGCAAAAAATTACAGCTCTACCATCATTTAATGCACAGTTTCAAATAAATAGTTTAATATTTCCTTGACATATTGTTTTCATCGAATTCTGTGTCAAAATTAAACATCTTCGAACAGTCATTAGGGACATCAATCCATTAAGGCAAGTGCCAGAATTAAATTACACATGACACAACTTGATCCTGGATGTTAACCCATTTTGATCTCAATAGGCCTCAGTTTTATAAGATTAAGACTGTAAATGATATGATAGCAAAGATACCAACAGGCCAATTGATTTTTCTGCCAACTGCACATGTAATGGTTTTTGACAAGTATTCTAGGAAGATTCCCAAGCTAATGCTAGATTACACATTTAATACAGCATCATAGAAAACAAACATAATCAATACACTAATTAAAACAGCAATGTTTCACACTAAATATAAAGACATTTTTTATTTTATTGCCAATTCTAATCCATAGAAATTCCTTGTAATTTCATAATGTTTTTAGTTATATAAGGTAATTTACTCTGATTTTCAACAACAATATTTAACAATATAGAGGATTAAAAACAGCTTTTAAACATGTACTTTTAACCAAATGAAGGCATGTATTCTGGGAAAACATATTTCAATTAATAAAAGTTGTGACCTTTAAACTGATTACAAAGTTTACTAATGTAAAGGTTAAGTACTTTGGATTTATTGATTTTCTTGGATTGAGGAAGAAACCTATTTTCATGTATTTTTAATTTTGTGGTTTTGCCAAAGTCTGCCTATAATCCTATAAAAAACATTTGTACAATGTTGAACATTCAAAAGTGTGGTTTACCTATACCAATTAATGGGTATCCTACCAGTACTGATAAATACACAGTAAAGAAAAAATTTAAATAGAAGAATAATTGGTAAGTCCTTCTTTAAAAGTGACCACCTTTAAACATAAATACCCTGAGAAAGACCAACTAAATATATAGATTTAACTTGTTTTGTTGTAATTGGCTGTTGCTAGTGAATTCTAGAGAGAGAAAAAAAAACACCACTGGATATACCTTAAAAAAGCCAAGAAATGAACTTTTGCACTTGATTTTACACTTCAACATTTATCAGAAAGAACAGTTAACGAAGAGATAAAAACTGTAGACTATTGACATACCTGATTCACTAGAGGTACCGTTTCTGTTAAACATATCACTGTAATGGACTATAATGGAATAAGGAGACAAGAGTGCACATGCTGAAATGTCTCATCTGCTTTATTGACCATTTATTTTATGTTGAAAGTCTTAAAGGTAAAGGTTTTACTAAAAGTATCACATAAACTTGACATTCTTAAAAGATCTATGAGAATGAGGTCAAAGTCAGATAAATCCTGTCAGACAGACATATATACCTTACAATTTTTTTAAACACCAAATATAGTTGACCTATTGCTTATGGTAATTAATTGAAAAACAAACCAAAACACATAAAAACTTAACATTGACCAATGAACCATTAAAATGGGGTCAAGGTCAGATTATACCTGCCAGACAGACATGTACACCTTACAATCATTCCATACATCAAATATAGTTGACCTATTGCTTACAATACTTTAAAAAACAGACCAAAACACAAAAACTTAACATTGACCTATGAACCATGAAAATGAGGTCAAGGTCAGATGAAACCTGCCAGACTGACATGCACCCATTACAATCATTCCATACACCACATATAGTTGACCTACTGCTTATAGTATTTGAGAAACAGACCTAATCATGTAACTTTAACCTTGATCACTGATCCATGAAATGAGGTTTAGGTCAGGTGAACCCTGTCTGGCGGACATGTAGACGTTGCAAGGAACCCATATACCAAATATAGTTATTATATTACTCATAATAAGTTAAAATTCACATGACAAAAAAAAACTTTTTTTTTTTTTCAAGCAGTCGCTGAACCATGAAAATGAGGTCAAGGACAATGGACATATGACAGACAGAAACTTCATAACATAAGGTATCTGCATACAAGATATGAAGCATTAGGTCTTCTACCTTCTGAAATATAAAGCTTTATACAAAAGTTTACGCTGCCGCTGCTGAATAGTAATACCTAAGTCGCGCATACTGACACTTTTGACGAAGGTGAGACAATAAAAACTTTAGACTTTTGACATACCTGATTCACTAGAGGACCCGTTTCTGTTAAACATATCACTGTTATGTACTTGAGTAAATCCAGGGATAGGTTGTGTAGTGAGGTAGTACACTCCATGTAATACATCAGTAGCATGCACTCTATTATGATCTGAAAGCAAGAGAAAAATCATATGTTATAGGTAATATGATTTAGCAAAATTCAACTTTTAAAAAAAGTTTCAAACGATACAGACACACATTTTTGGACTTGAAATATAGTGAATCTTAGATATTTACAGGACAAATTGAGACATCAAACTCTGTTATTGAGAGTTCAATTATATAAAAGTAACACAGATTAAGTCTGATTAGAGGCTGACAGGAATAATAAAAGATTTAAAACTCATGATTATATACCACATATAGTTCTTAACTATTACAGAACCATAATTTGGCATATAATTTTAAAATGTCATAGTGGACAGACAGACGCACAGACCAAGAAACATAATGTCCTCCACTATCAAGGGCAGATCATAAAACAAAAACATAATGCCTTTCTTCTATTGATGGCAGCACATAAAAACCAAAGAACCACCTTTCTATAAACATAGAAAATTTTTTACCTACAAAATCAATTCTTCTTTGTATTTGACAAACAAAACCCTGGCAATACTAAACTGTTGCCTTTAAGGCAGTATTGACAAACAATACCCTGGCAATACTAAACTGTTGCCTTTAAGGCAGTATTGACAAACAATACCCTGGCAATACTAAACTGTTGCCTTTAAGGCAGTATTGACAAACAATACCCTGGCAATACTAAACTGTTGCCTTTAAGGCAGTAAATTTCTACCAACTATTTTACAAATGTAACAGTATCTATCAATATAAAAAATATTACAGTTTTATCACCATCATATAAATATTTTAAACTTCTTGCATTACATGTCTTAAAATTTATACTCGATAAACTACACTTATAGTCTTTTTCCATTTGTATAAATTTTCCATTTGTGTAAACTTGGAAATAAATTAATAGTGTAGTATGGTGTTCAAAAGTGCCCTTTACCAATAGATTCTATTGATGATTTTTTGAATTTTATTTGTGAACAGAAAAAAAAAATGAAATTTGTTTTTGGTTATTTGTGTCATTGGGTTGCTGTCTAATTGATGTATACCCCACATCTCCTTTAACAAATGATGAAGAAAAAATTGGCAGCAAAGCATCTGCAAAGGTAGGGGTTGAGGCTTGGACAGTTAGATCTATCTATTGGAACGATATCATTCAGATGGTGCAATATACCACAAACTTGTGACTTACTGTCAAGTCTGCACTGTACATTGCATCTCTACACAAAGTACAGATCTACAAGGTGCACAAATATTTCAAAAAAAAAAAAACCAGTAGTATGTTTGCATTATCAACTTTATTAATGAATTAAACTTTTCAACAGCAGCATCTTCCATGTTTCTGTTGGTACAATATAAGTGAGAACAGTAGAACACGGCAACAATTTACATATGAATAAAACCAGATGTGGGTAAGAAGTCATGTTAAATATCAAACAGAAGACGAAATCAGAGTTCATTGATTAACATCAGAGAATATATATTTCAAAATATAAATCAGCCTTAAAGTCTCTTGAATGTTTCTTTCCAATTGTTTACTCCAGTCACTTATGCTTCTTCAATCAGTTGAATGTAGGAAATAGTGTTAAACCATAACAAACAAATAACTTATAACCCATGAAAATCAAAGGAGCTCTAACCACCATGTATACTCTAGTCCTCCTTCTAATAAATTGACATTTAATGTCACTGTTTGATAAATCATCTAAAATCATGCAAATGTTGATAACTATAATTTCCCTTTTAAATCAATCAAAGCCTTGGTCACTACAGAATATTCTCATTGCAATAACCATTAGTGGGGATGTTAAGTATACTGCCAGGATTAATTCCAAGGACATTGGTTTCTAGAAGGTCAACAGTTCATTAAATCATTTGTTTATTCAAACTTTGAAATCTGGTGTACTTTTATTGTGGAATCAGGAAGTAATTAGAAGTGATTATTGTCCACATGGGTAATACTGGATTTATACTGAACTTTCATTTTCCATGGACAAGAACTACAAGTTTTCATGCCAACTTCCTCCACCTATAAAACTGGCTGCCATTATATAGCCAAGGTCAATGAAACTTGACAATTTTTAGACAAACTGCGGTCTTGCATTTATTACTATTTCCAGTACTTTGTACTCATGGTTAATACTTAGATTGGAAAACAACAAGAAATGAGCTGTCAAAATGACAGCAAACTGGGTTTTCTGTTTTTTTAAGTGCTTTTAACCTTGTTTGACCTGCCACGTTCTGTGCTTATTTTCCAATCTATCAAGGACCACAACTCCTGAAGGGTAAAAGGGAAGATCATCAATTTGAAATTGACCTCTATTGTCATCAGTAATAACATATTAAAATTTGAAAAGCATTGGTTGAGCAGTTCATAGGTTATTTCACAGACACATCATAACGGGTAATTTTGAAATCTTTCAAGGACCATAACTCCTGAACGGTAATAGTGAAAATTGTCAATATTGAAATCAACCTCCATTTTTAGAATTTACGAAGCATTCGCTGAACAGTTCATAAGTTATTGCACCTAAACTGTTGGCAGCAGCCCATTTGCCAACTCACTACCCCTAGTTCTTCACCAAATTAATATCCAGATTTTTCCTTCGAAAACAGGTTAGTAAAAAAATTTAAATTTGTATCTATTAACCAACATAAAATTAACAAGTATTCCATATCTATAAATGTGATGTCCCTTTCATCTTTGTGTAAAAAAGAAAAAGAATTTCATATTATTATTCCTAAATAATAACATTTAAACTCAATTAAATTTAAAGTGCAAATTTGTGATGTAAAATGTTTACTAGAGATTCAAATAGAAATTTTAATGAAAACTGGCAAAGAAAACCTTAATTCCCCAAATAAAATTCTGTGAAGTTTCCCGAACAATATTTTGATAGCTTTTGGGCTTTTTTTGTTAAATATCAAATCCAAGTGTATCATTAGAATCTGTTGCACTATAGTATAATTATCAATTTATTTTAATTTTTTATGTTGTTAACTAAGAGCATTCAGAAAATAATCAGCTACATCATTACATTTGCACTTCCAGGGAAACATTTCCATGAAATTTATCTGCTGAATTCATCCATTTTTTAAACTCTTAGCAATAATCAATTTGACAAATGAAACATGAAATGTACAAGTAACTGACATTTAGTAACAAGATTTCTAATTGGACTTTTAAGTAGTATCCCATGTTAAAGTTTCTGTCAAATATCTGAGTTTACAATAACCTTAACTCTTTCAGTTAAGTTGTTCTAACACTTACTAACCATTAAGTTCTTCTAACAATATCATGTTTTCCTTTAAACAATGCTCTGGAGTACATTAATGCATAAACTATATATATATTTTTTTTCAGAATCTTGTTTTCTTCATTTGTAGTATGGAATCCCCTATTCTAATCACCATGACAGCGGTTCATAAAAAAAATCTGTAGTACACAACATAAAATAATGACCCTAAATGCTATGAAAAGTAAAAGATCAAAGAAAAAGATGCCACTTGTGGTTACATGGTTAATGTCTGTGGGCATAATAGTAAGTGTCCTGTTACCATACTTACATGGCTTTGATCTGTAACCTTTTTCTAAAGAATGGAAGTAATGTAAAAACTGTGGCAAAGGTATCCGGAATGTTTCAAACAACCCTACTTCCATAAATAATTTATAACCAACCTGTAATAAAATGTAAACATTGCTACGATTTTATCAATATGTATATATAATTTTGATCACAAGACGTTGTAAAGTAGATGGATTGACTGTTGCTTAATTAATGTCCAGTAGCAAGTATTTCATGTATATTTCGGACAACTGTAAGGTAGATGTTGTAAGGTAGATTTATTGATTGACTGTTGCTTGATTAATGTCCAGTAGCAAATATTTCATGTATACTTCGGTCGATTGTAAGGTAGATTGGTTGATTGATTGTTGCTTAATAAATGTCCAGTAGCAAACATTTCATGCATACTTCGGACAATTGTAAGGTAGATTGATTGATTGATTGTTGCTTAATTAATTTCCAGTAGTAAATATTTCATGTATACTTCAGAAGATTGTAAGGTAGATGTTGTACGGTAGATTGATTGATTGTTGCTTATTTAATGTCCAGTAGCAAATGTTTCATGCATACTTCAGACAATTGTTAGGTAGATGTCCGATTCACATTTTCTTACAAATTTTCCTTTTCATCTAAATATGTCAGATTTGCAATTTACATATGTACATTATCAGAAAATATAAAAGATAATTCAACACTTTGATGAAAAGCAATTCTGAGTATGAAAATATAAAATGACTGGAAAAAGTCTGAACATGAAATGTTCTATAATTGTCTTATGTCAATAAATTGGTTAAGCCAGTTATGTCAATGGATATTTAATGTCAGCTTTCCTCTCCAATTACTAATATTCTCTACCATTAATCTGTTCATATTTCTCTGACATCTGATGCTAGCTGCCCTTACAAGAAGATGGACTTGACGTAAGGTTACTAAGGCAATGAATGTCTTGTGACCTTTGTTTTACAAGGAAGAAAAGGTACCTTATGTGATAATAGTACAATCACATCCTTAAGACATAAAAACATTTGCCTCTTTGAAAGTTCTTTGTTTTGTTTTGTTTTTTAAATGAATAAGATTCTTGTGGAATGCTTGCTTGTACAGCCTTCAACAACGAGAAAAACCCATACCATATAGTCAGCTATAAAAGGCCCTAACATGAAAAATATGAAACAATTCAATTGAGAAAACTAATGGCCTAATTCAGACAATATGTGTATTCAAAGGAAAGATATTGACGAGAATGTTGCCTTAAATCATCAGTAGAGCACCTAATATGTGGTTAAATATCTAAGTGTTAATGTCATCCCAGCACGATTAATCATATTATACAATATACAATAACCCAGCACGATTAATGGGATTATACCCTATACAATAACCCAGCACAATTAATGGGATTATACCTATACAATAACCCAGTAGGATTAATAGGATTATACCCTATACAATAACCCAGCACGATTAATGGGATTATACCCTATACAATAACCCAGCACGATTAATGGGATTACACCCTATACAATAACCCAGCAGGATTAATGGGATAACACCCTATACAATAACCCAGCAGGATTAATGGGATTACACCCTATACAATAACCCAGCAGGATTAATGGGATTACACCCTATACAATAACCCAGCAGGATTAATGGGATTATACCCTATACAATAACCCAGCAGGATTAATGGGGTTATACACTTAACAATAACCCAGCAGGATTAATGGGGTTATACACTTAACAATAACCAAAGGTTGCATACAAAAAATTGTAAACAAGTAATATAATCTGTAAGTCTGTCTATTTAGCTACAATATCAACTTTTGCAAAGAAAGGGAAATATTTTCAATATTAAATAATAATAATTGTCAATTTCTTGAATCAAGTAGTAAAAAAATCTTTTTGTGCACTCTTGTTCAATAAATATCATCAAATCTTTGTCATATAATTTGGTGATGGCGGTTGATAAACAGAAATATTCATTGAATTAAGAGTAGTGTCATTCAACAGTTTAACTGAACATAAGAAGATTTCTTCTGATCAAATTCAATTCTATTTGACTTAATCCATTAATCTATTAAGATGGAAAAGGATAGTTAGGCAGAAAATCAACAAGAAGGAGGGTAAGTCAATGAAAATAGTGACGTACCAAAGGTAAACACAAATCGACATCTTTAACTATTAGGTATATCCAATTTTCAGAGATTCTAAAACTTAATATTTCTATATATACTTTACTTTGTAAAGCTAATTTTGACCAGGTTTAGAATTTCAATATGCTTAAAATTATGTTGAAATGGAAGGAAATGCATTAAATTTTCAAAGTAAATCAAAGTGACGTCAGGGTAGTGTGCTGGTGTTCATAAATTGGAGCTCAAAGTCAGAATTGTGTGTTCAAGGTGGTCGACATATCATCTAACTACTGTTACCTTGTTGGTAGAAACTATGTAAATACATTGTATCATGACCATTGTTCTGTTCAAGTTTATTCAAAATTTCAAAATAAGAGGATGCGGTATGATTGCCAATGAAACACTTATCCACCTGAGACCAGAGGACAAGGATGAAAACAACTATAGGGCACTGTAATTTTAACATTTTATTATGTTATTTATGACTTAAAATGACCTACTGGACTTGAACATCCATCCATATCAACTCTACATGTTTATTTACACAGCTTATTGTTATATTAAGTCAAGTTCTTAAATTACTTTTGTTGTTTTTGACTGGTGATATTTTTACATATGGTATACAGATATGTTTTCATTTTCCTCCCCCTTAAAAAACCTCCTTAAAATGATACTCACCTTACTTAACAGTGTATCAGGATATAATTTGGCTAAATCAAAGATAGGAAAATCCCAATCATTTAGATTTTGAATTGATAAAATTTCACAAGATTCAAGTCTAGTTACATCCCAGGGTAATTCAACATTATTGTCTAATTTGTCTAATTTGTCCGAATCTAATTTAATAGCTTTGCATTTCTCAGAAATGTCTGTTTCGGTCTCGTCTTCATTGTCAGCATCTTCAGCGGATATATCTGAACATTTCTGTGTCAATAAAGATTCTTTTATCACCTGAAAAATAGAAATACACTTTATAATATATATATATATGTATTCAGTAAACATTAATAGATGTTGTGTATTCAGTAAACATTAATAGATCTGGTGTATTCAGTAAACATTAATAGATGTTGTGTATTCAGTACACATTAATAGATGTTGTGTATACAGTAAACAATAATAGATGTTGTGTATTCAGTAAACATTAATAGATGTTGTGTACTCAGTACAGTTAATAGTCATTTTGTACTAAGTACATACAAATTAGCAAACATTTACAGAGGATACCAACAAATAAGGGAATTCTGTTCAGATATTTTATTATATATGTTACATTGAGATATTTAGTAGGACTAGATGCAATTAAAATTCATAAAATAAAGTATTGATTAATTTGGGGTGCTGGTAATCTTTGAACCATGTTTGTAAATGTTGTATTATGTCTCCCAACACATTTCATCATAATATATGTTGACAACTTTTAAAGAATTGCATTCCAAATGTATTTAATTAACAATGGGAAAGCATTATTCATTTAATAGGCAGTTTTGGTGTTACAGTTTGCCTTGTTCAATTTTATATTCCTGAAGTTACAGTAGTTACATGTAATAAACATAAACCTCTATTTGTATATGAAAATAGATCAGGATTTTCTTGAAAACCTCAAAAAACTAAGAGTTATCCCCTCTTAAAATAAAATGCTTCACTAAGCGCAGCTTGATACGACTGCAGAGGTCAAACCCTGAACAGTTCGGGCAAATTTGGACACAATATTCAAGCTTGATACTGTCTGAAATTGGATTGTGATCAAATTTTTGACATAATATAGGTTTCTGACACAAAATAAATTTGGTCAAAGATCTTTAAAATCTATTGAGCAATACTGTGCAATTGAAGATTTCTTCTTGAAACTTTTCAAAAAATTAGAAATTTGAAAAATTTTGAATAAAATAAAATTGGAAAAAAAATCCCCCCCCCCCTTTTTGGAGCAGTTACCCCCAAACTCAATCCCAGCCTTCCCTTTGTAGTATGCAACCTTATAGTACAATTTTAGAGAGATCCATACACTTAAACACACGTTATTGTCTGAAACCTAGAAAAATGCTTGTTTTTGGCCCCTTTTTTGCCCCTAATTCCTGCATGTTTGGGGCAATTACCCCCCAAACTGAATCCCAGTCTTCCCTTTGTGATATGGAACATTGTGGTACAATTTGAGAGAGATCCAAAATACTTACACACAAGTAATTGTCCGGAAACTACAAAAAATATTGTTTTTTGGCCCATAATTCCTAAAATGTTGGTATAGTAACCCCCAAAATCAATCCCAACCTTCCTTTTGTGGTATTGAACCTTCTTGTAAAATTTCATAGAGGTCCATTCACTTTAATTCTAGTTATTGTCCGAAACCAAATGTGTCTTCGGACGACGACAACCCAGAGGCAGACGACGACGTCGACATCATGCCATTATACAAACCCAAAAAAATTTGTGCGGTCGTATAAAAATGCCTTTCTACATCATAAGCATCTACATTTTGTATCTTTATTATCAATATTTTGCAGTTGGAATAAAAGAATATCTTTTCTTTATCACGTCTTTTCTTTGCTTTTCTTAATAGTTAAATATCAAAGCATAACAAACTGACTGAAGTCATTGTAAACGGATTTGATACCACAGACAAGAGGCTATGATTTCTCCTTGATGTATATATCAATTTACCATTGTTTGTGGCAATTTATGTAAATTAAAATGAAAAACATGGCATAAAATGTTTTCCCAATGTCATTTATTGTATTCAATGGAACCAGAATGTATAATAGTTCCTGAATAACGCCATTCATTCTTAGTTTATTCAGACAGGATCATCGTAAATAAAACTTTTATACACAACAAATCATGTGACTGCAAAACAATATGCAACACATCTTATTTTATATGTAAATTAAACACAACACTGATTTAGATTTACTGTCAAAGAGAGACTTTATTATTGGAACGTTGCCTTCTTTGTTTTTCAATGGTTTCATTTCGTATGTCGCCAATTTGATTTGATTGTTGTTTCTGAGACAATCAATATCTATACTATGAGAATTTATGTGACCAGAATCCTCCAGTGTCAAACACCAGAGTTTTGCAGACCTACCAATTTTAAAGGCGCGTGAGTAGGCTTACATGTTTGTGGGTATGTAAAACTGGTTTAATCTCCACAACATATTGTGCCAATGATACCAAGTCAGGCTCTCTGGACCATGTTTGTATGTCTGTTTTTTTCTTCTTCAGAAGAATCAGTTGTCGGGGGTTGATGTGTTCTGTTGTACAATTTTTGGCAAATCCTTTTATCCTTTTTATATATTAACAGATCATAACATATAAATTGGTAGATACTCAGATGTGGTCTATCAAACTGTCAGATATTTTTGGTAATTTCTGTTATTTAATCTTTTCATTTAAAACATTATGTATACACTGACTTTAAAACGAAGAATATCTTGTTTACTAAGAGTTTTCTACTGTTTGGTGTAGTTTATAATTTACAAAATTATTTTACTTTTTTTAAATTTCATTTCACCCCTGAAATTCATGATTTTAAGATTTCAGATATATTTTATCATTACCACTATTTTATATCATTTTTATGATATAACAAATATTATTTAGTTCTTAAATGTTTGGTAGCAGTTAGTCCATACAAGAGGTTTATTGAGACTTTTTGTCAAAGTTATTAACAGTGGCAGTCATATCTAAATGCAGTCATGATGGGCCCATCAACAAAAGCTCTTTAAAAGGATCTTATATGAACTATTTAACTTAAGTTTTGAGCTATATGGTCTTCAAATGATTTTTCATTGAGTTTCTTCATCAATTTTATTTTTTAAATAGCTGTAAAAGCAAAGTTAATATCAAGTCATCAACCATAGTTATTTAGTATGATCTACATGCATTATTCAAAGTCTGGTAGCAATTGGTACCTTATGGCTTACCTACATCTTTGTCCTTGCTCTTTGACATTCATACCACATATTTTTTCATTTTAATATTAAATGATTATATTTTTTTTTTAAATGACACTTTGTTATATAGCTATTTCATTGAATTAATTTCATTATACTTTAAGTATTTGAAGACAGAAGAGGTCATCAAACATAAGTCTCAAAGAGGATTATAAATGTTTTATCTAATTTTCTATTTTTGACTGGCATTTGTTGTATATGTAACAATCTGATACTTTACAAACCTGTTGCCTTATGCCTGGTTAAGTATGTTAGATTAACTCACCACTTCAAGTAATATTTTATTTTTCATTGGTAATTTGCACATTTATAGATTTCAAAAGTGAAGTTTATTTCTAAATTTTCTATCAAAATACAATTAATCATATTCTATTGCAAAGAATTTTGTTTTTCCTTTCAAATGGAAGTCTTAGTGAGAAATTATAGAAATTTGGAAAGTAATCAAATTTTCCTAGCAACCAATTTTCTTTCGAAATATCATTGTACTTTTGGACTTTTTTCAAACAAACTGAATATTTCATAAACTAGCTGTTATTTATATATATTTATATATAACTAATCATTCTTGTAAAATTATGAAAGGTCAATGGTTCTTTGGACATTAACATGAAGAAGGATCTTATAACTTCAATTTAATGTTTAAAGCCAACTTATTTTAGACAAGATGTCAAGGTTTATACGTTGGTATAGAAATAAAGTTTTGAAGTATAGATCCTCAAAAGATGATTATGATCAAGATTTGTCTCACTTAACCAAATGGTTGAGAATATTTCAAGAGTTTTAAACAACACCAAGCGATTTCAATAATTCACAATGGCACTTTGGTCCGAAATCAGTATTTATAATGCAAGTCAAAAACAGGTCCTGAGAAACTGAGGACAGACAACAGATCTTAGTTATATTTTTAATAACTGTGTTTTTGTTTTAATTTTGAATCCACTATTTATATGTAATTGCTGGTCAAACATTAGGTCTATTATAGTTTAACTAAAGCTGAATGTTAAAAACAGTGTGCAAAAAAATCACCAAAAACAGAATTCTATAGGTTTTTCTTTTAATTAACTTATTTGCTCCCTAAAAATCATTTCTCCATCATGCTTTATTAACAATCCCTACAGCCATTTTATACAGAATTCCAAATGTAGCTGCTTGTCACCTAGCAACCAAATGAAATGTCAAACATTTTCTTTACAGATCTTGAGGGCAGACAAAAGAAAACTCTGAAATGTTAATAACTCATCATCTTTGTTGCTTCGTTCTAATGAACTCCTGTAATTGAGGACACAATATGACAAGCCATCAGGAATCCAGTTGTTTTAAACAAAAGTTTTCCCATGTAAAATCTGAAGTCATTATACAGATGTTTTTTGCTATTAAGGCTACTGAACTTACTAACAAGGGCAAAAAATTCAAAAAACATATGCAGACTTAAAATCTAGAAATGTTTAAAATAGCTTCTTTTGTATTAACCTATCAAAACTAGTGCATGGCTAGTTGAAACACTTTAAATTAAATTATTCCTTTCCTATATGTATATGTCAGATTGTAGTAGATATGGACATCCATTTTATGTTGATAATGATGTTCCTGGTTGATGGACAATATCATTAACAATAGATCAAGATCTTTTGGCATTAAAATTAGAAAGATCATATTGTAGGGAACATGTGTACTAAGTTTCAAGTTGATTGGACTTTAACTTCATCAAAAACTGACTTGACCAAAAACTTTAACCTGAAGCGGGACAGACAGATGGACGAACGGACGGACGAACAAACAGACGCACAGAAAGAAAAACATAATGCCCCTCTACTATCGTAGGTGGGGCATAAAAATATTTTAAATAGACTAAACTGTACAGGAAAATGTTCTGGATTTTAATAGGAATCTTGTCTGGAATTGATCAGTACTTAACCAAAAATGTCCATAAAATGTGTTTAGGTAGGCATGAAAATTAAGTGCAGGTAGGACAGCAGGAAACACAATTATATTTATTGTAAACCAATTTTGAACTGAAACAGTTATTTTCATCTGAACAGCTCTTAAAAGACACTGAACAATGAATTTTGAAGTCATGTTCAGTCTTTCAGTTTAGAGGCCAGTTAAAGCCCGGGTGCGGGATTTTCTCGCAGTGTTGAAGACCCATTGGTGGCTTGGGTTGTTTTCTGCTCTTTAGTCGGGTTGTTGTCTCTTTGACGCATTCCCAGTTTCCATTCTCAATTTTATTTCAGTTAATTTTCAGAATTATCCAATGCAGTAAATTTCAGTCAAAAACACTTTGAGCTTGTGGAGCTTGTGTTGTATAGTTTAAAATAAATTGCTTTGCCGAGCGCAGCTGGATACGACAGTAGAGGTCCAACCCTGAACATTGGGGCAAAAATGGACACAATATTCGCACTTGATACAGATCTGAATTTGGATTGTAATTAAATATTTGACACATACTAGGTTTCTGACACAGAATAACTGTAGTCAAAGAACTTGAATTAGTTATGTGATTTGAATTATATTCATTTTTTTGCTTTTGTACAATACACTATGCTGTTGCGAATTGACCCCCCTCCCCAAAAAAAATATTTGAAGAAATTTTCTTTTAATTTCTGAAATCTTGAGAACAAATTGTCCCCAACCACCCCTCATCCCCCAATTTATTTTTAACCTCAAATACATCATAAAGTCTTAAAATAGAAAATGACATACATAATCATGGCTAAAATTAAATTACCTTCATCAGCATTTTAAAATAGTAACTTCTAAAAATAAATTGACAATACAACAGTTTGAATTTCTTCCCTTACACTGCTTTTAAATTATGTTTTGTACTTCAGTAACTGTCCATTAACCAGGACACCTTTGTTTTTCCCCCTTTTTTGCATTTTTTGCCCCTAATTCCTAAACTAAAATTGAGAATGGAAATGGGGAATGTGTCAAAGAGACAACAACCCGACCATAGAGCAGACAACAGCCGAAGGCCACCAATGGGTCTTCAATGCAGCAGAAACTCCCGCACCCGGAGGCGTCCTTCAGCTGGCCCCTAAACAAATATGTATACTAGTTCAGTGATAATGGACGTCATACTAAACTCCAAATTATACACAAGAAACTAAAATTAAAAATGATACAAGACTAACAAAGGCCAGAGGCTCCTGACTTGGCTGTTTGAGCCATAACCCCCCAAAAGCCAATTTTTACCATGCCTTTGTTGTATGGAAACTTGTGGTATAATTTCAGAGCGATCCATACACCATTCCACAAGTTATTGTCTGTAATCTAGAAAATGCTTATTTGGGCCCCTTTTTGGCCCCTAATTCCTAAACTGTTGGGACCATAACCCCCAAAATCAATCCCAACCTTTCTTTTGTAGTCATAAACCTTGTGTTTAAATTTCATAGATTTCTGTTTACTTATACTAAAGTTAATGTGCGAAAACCAAATGTCATGGACGAAAAAAATTTTTGCGGTCGTATAAAAATGCAAAATCAAAATAAAATTTTCTTATCTTACTGTTCAAACAATTTGCCTGCAGTCAATTAGGATCTGTTAAAATTGTTTAGTAGCTGTAATTTACCTGTACAAAATAACAACATACTGAATTGTCTGAAAAGGTACTGAACAATACTGAATTGACTGAAAGCAACAAGACTTAACGTTTTTAGTTTTTGACTTTCAGATGATGTTAGATCAAAATGATCATTTAGAACTAAAATTGATTTACTGTTGATTTGTTTTGCCTTAGCTTAGATTCACTATTACTTTTGAAATGACTCAAAAGAATATGTTATGTAAAAAGAAAGTAGTAAATGAAGAATCATTTTTTTTTTTTAAGACATTTAATTCTTCTTGAAATATACCATATAAGGAGATTATAATATCAATTACCTTCTAATGACATCAGTAATTTACTTAATGCAGTATAAATGTATATTTCCTATTCCTGGTCAATGGTCTGAATTTTTTTTTTTTATCAGATTAAATTTTATTGGGTTAAATAAACAGGAAATACTACTAATCAATTATCATAGACATTTAATTCTCTACAGTATATGTATATATATATACTTTCTTTTCCACTGATGGGACTGCCTAAAACATATCTTATATCTTTACAAAAAATTTAAAAAATGCAATGAAAATATTTTCTGTAAAACAAGAGGCTCCAGGATTCTGAATTGCTGATTAAGATTCTACTCGGTACTTTGTCTCAATGGCAGCAGTTTTCATATTGATAGAGGTCATCAATAATAACCATTAAAAGGGGGCGGGGGGGTGTGTTCATAAATGCAAAAAATTTCTTCACTATGAATGATTTGTTCAGTCACTGTCTCACTGAAAAATACCACTCCTCCTTTTATTAATATGCATGCATGCATAGTGATGGAATATAAAAGATTTTTTTTTTGCATACAAATCTATAATGTAATGGATATACTGTAAATTCAGAAATTATTGCATCTGGGTGAATATTGCATTCTGATATCTGATACATATAGATGTATGCAGATTTTCCTGACATCTCAATAATTAATCACTCATTTTTGTCCATTCTTTAAAAATTGAAATAATAAATGCATGCAGTAATTTCTGAATTTACAGTAACATATATTTAGCTTATGAAATAGCAGAATATTTGGTATATTTTCTGAACTCAATATGAGCATAATGAATGTATCAAATTCTGATATAAATATGAATAAAAAAAATCTGATGCATCAGAAAAAATCATTGCACACAATATCTAAAAATTGCCATGAGAAAACTAAGCCATACATTGAACATCTATGGGTAAAAAGCCAAGCTTTATATAAAACACTACAACACTGAGGAGGATGGATCATTTGATACTATCATTATATGGCTGTGTGCAGCAATAAATAATCTTGTAGGTGGGGACCATGTGTGCAGCAATAAATAATCTTGTAGGTGGGGACCAAATTTCAAAAATAAATTGTGATTAAAATATAAGTAGGAGGCAATAATAAAAATAATAAAATTAGATATAAGTATGGATTCCTCAATTTTGACGAAAAAAATGCTACCATAGGGATGTGAATGAAATTTTCCTATTGCATCAGGAACAGTACAGCTAATGTAAGTTGTATATTCCATCTATGTCTAAAGTGGACATATTACATAAAACAGAAACGATTAGGTTTAAGCCATGTGTCTAAGGTCAGAAAATTTAATATTGCCAAAAAAATTTTGATTTTTTTTTTTTTTTTTTTTTTTTTTTTTTTTTTTTTTTTTTTAAGTATTTTTCTATCTGACATCCGTTCCATCAAAATCCCTTAAATCTAACACAGCCTCACAGGAAAATTGTCTCTAACAGTACAAAGATGTTAAAAGATACGAGATACTGAAACTGTTGAAGAACAAGACTAAAAGAGATGGTTTTCCTGTATTTACCAATCCCATCATTAGACATGTGAAATTCAAAATTCAAAACTCACTCTAGCCGTACTGACAAAATTATAAAAAAATTTCTACCACTAACTTACCCTTTGTTTTTGTACTAAAGTAGAATCCTCATGGATACTAGTACTAAACAGAGACTTATTAGGAGGTGACCCTATTACAAAATCTTCATTAGTCACAACATTATCGCTATGGTCACTACTGCTCGGAGAGTCATTGCTCTCATAGTCAGAAGTTATATTTGCACGTGTCCTAACAGACGTATGCTGCAAGTCTTTCATAAAATTTGATCCGTCCCCCTCGTCCTGGGAATCAGCATCAGTTTTACAAAGCAAACTTGAATGCTTAGAACTTACATTGCTGTCTTGACTCACAGAGGGCGCCATACTTTTCCTGGCCAATTTTTTACTATGAATAGATCCACTAGGAGTAGGTGTGGTAGCTAATGAAAAAGAACGAGATTTTGGAATTGTTAACACTACAGTGGGTGAGCTAGGTGAAGGACTATTACTACGACTGCCTCCAGGGCTAGCTCCTGGTGATACATCTCTATGGTGACGAAAACTAGAACTTCTTATACGACAGGGCTCCAATTCCAAAGTTGGCATTCCTGTTGCTGATGTAGTTGTTGTCCACGTACTGGTTGACATGCGTCTAATTAAGCTTGGTGGCAAACTTTTGCGTATTTTCTGGAAAACAAGGCAAAATTATTATAAATCTGGAAAAAGAATAGCAGCGTCATTTCAAAGCATAAACTTTACCATTTGACAATTACATTTTTTTTTTTCACATATTTACATTAACATACCATCTCCATATTTTCACATTCTTTCCAAAATGACGGATTTTTTGTCAAATGAAAAGAATTTGAAGGAGCAGCTAAAACGGATACAATGACCAAATAATACCTGAAGTGATATTATCAATACACCAAGGTAAGTCTTATTATCACTTTATTGTATTTGTCACCAAGATTTTGGTTTTTGTTAGAGTAAATAAATTTCAATAAAATGTAGGAAGTGTAATATGTAGGGTCAATGCCTTACAGGATTCATCCTTGCTTGTTTGTCCAAACTTCCATGATTACTGTAGGTGGAATAAGAGTTTGAGTCATATTAATTAACAGTTGTCTTTAGTTTTTGTATCATTTAACCATGTTTATGTTTAAAGCGAATCAACATCTTTTGTTTTATAAAGTCAATCATATCATTGCCTTGTTATTCCTTATCTGACATTTGATCAGACAAACCATTACTTAACATCTATTGAAGAAAACATTGACCTGTAAATATAAACAATAGGAGATGACGGGTAAAGATCAATGAAACAGCAACCAAACCACAAAAATAACTAAAAAATGTCTTTTGAGTTCTTGTGGCTTTGGATTGCTGTTTCATTGACACAAACATCAATATTTCTTTTTATATTCATATGGAAAATTCTGTAAAACCAAATTTCATTTTGCAGAACCTCGACTGAGAAGTAAAAGGCTGGAACAGGACTGATTGCAAAGAAAAATGTCAGACAAATGAAACATCTTAAGTATGATGTATGCTCTCTCCTGTCTTCTTGTTCTCTTGCTGTCTAACCAAAGCATTCAGTCATTTTAATTGTTGCCTAGTTTAAGTTTCAATTCGGCCATGGATTACCGTCTAATGGTAATTTAACCAAAATTCAGCCATTCAATAACTGCCTTAATTTACCCTAACTTCAGTCAGCTCAGTTTGAGTCCAATTAAGTTATGTATGTAATTACTTTATATTATACTATTATATATCTTTGATAGTGTAGAGGGCTTTTTTCCAGCATAAGGACTTTCTTCCGTATCGGCCTCATAATGTGCTTTAAGAGTATATTACCCATTATTAAACCTACCTTTGGTAGTTTAGAGGGCCTCTCTCCAGTATAAGGACTCTCTACTGTATCAGACCCATAATGTGATTACTTTACATAATACCACTATAAACCACCATAAACCTACCTTTGGTAGTGTAGAGGCCCTCTCCAGTATAACAACTTTCTTCTGTATCAGACCCATAATGTGATTACTTTATGTAATACCACTATAAACCACCATAAACCTACCTTTGGTAGTGTAGAGGGCCTCTCTCCAGTATAAGGACTCTCTACTGTATCAGACCCATAATGTGATTACTTTACATAATACCACTATAAACCACCATAAACCTACCTTTGGTAGTGTAGAGGGCCTCTCTCCAGTATAACGACTTTCTTCTGTATCAGACCCATAATGTGATTACTTTATGTAATACCACTATAAACCACCATAAACCTACCTTTGGTAGTGTAGAGGGCCTCTCTCCAGTATAAGGACTCTCTACTGTATCAGACCCATAATGTGATTACTTTACATAATACCACTATAAACCACCGTAAACCTACCTTTGGTAGAGTAGAGGCCTCTCCAGTATAACAACTTTCTTCTGTATCAGACCCATAATGTGATTACTCTATGTAATACCACTATAAACCACCATAAACCTACCTTTGGTAGTGTAGAGGCCTCTCTCCAGTATAAGGACTCTACTGTATCAGACCCATAATGTGATTACTTATGTAATACCACTATAAACCACCATAAACCTACCTTTGGTAGTGAAGAGGGCCTCTCCAGTATAAGGACTTTCTTCTGTATCAGACCCATAATGTGATTACTTTATGTAATACCACTATAAACCATCATAAACCTACCTTTGGTAGTGTAGAGGGCCTCTCTCCAGTATAACGACTCTCTACTGTATCAGACCCATAATGTGATTACTTTATGTAATACCACTATAAACCATCATAAACCTACCTTTGGTAGTGTAGAGGGCCTCTCTCCAGTATAACGACTTTCTTCTGTATCAGACCCATAATGTGATTACTTTATGTAATACCACTATAAACCACCATAAACCTACCTTAGGTAGTGTAGAGGGCTCTCTCCAGTATAAGGATTTTCTTCTGTATCAGACCCATAATGTGATTACTTTATGTAATACCACTATAAACCACCATAAACCTACCTTTGGTAGTGTAGAGGGCCTCTCTCCAGTATAACGACTCTCTACTGTATCAGACCCATAATGTGATTACCTTATGTAATACCACTATAAACCACCATAAACCTACCTTTGGTAGTGTAGAGGGCCTCTCTCCAGTATAAGGACTTTCTTCTGTATCAGACCCATAATGTGATTACTTTATGTAATACCACTATAAACCACAATAAACCTACCTTAGGTAGTGTAGAGGCCTCTCTCCAGTATAAGGACTCTCTTCTGTATCAGACCCATAATGTGATTACCTTATGTAATACCCTATAAACCACCATAAACCTACCTTTGGTAGTGTAGAGGGCCTCTCTCCAGTATAACGACTCTCTACTGTATCAGACCCATAATGTGATTACCTTATGTAATACCACTATAAACCACCATAAACCTACCTTTGGTAGTGTAGAGGGCCTCTCTCCAGTATAAGGACTTTCTTCTGTATCAGACCCATAATGTGATGATTCTGTCAGAGACACCAATGGACTGACACGAGGTTTATGGAATGATGAATGATTTTCTGGAGGTTTCAGTAAATTACTGATTGTTCTTAGCCTGCCGACAACATGTGATGGTAAGGTTGTGTCAGCCAACATGTCTGTAATCAACCCATGAGCTTCTCCAAGTAATGCTGATTCAAAACTTGCTGAAGAGCTCTGAAAATAGAAAATATAAAAACTACTTAGACTTGTTTTAAAATCAAATTGGGTGATTCAGGGATAACTTGTCTGTCATTTGGTAATGAAACATTCAATTTACCAATACCCTGACTTATAAAATTTTGTTCAAACACTTTTTTATTCATGGTTTTTTTTCAACATCAAAACCAATGGTTTTCTTTCTACCATGAATAAAAAAAAAAAAAGGAAACCAATGATTTTCTCATATATAAACCTTAAATTCTCAACATGAATTCTGGGAAACTTACTCTATACATGTTAAACAAGAAATACCCACATATCCACATATCAATGATATTCCCAATCAAACCTCAAAAATGGCATCTAAAGTTGTACGCTTTACCAATACCCATCCTATTTGTACAACAAACATATTCACAATTGCCAGAATATAGAAATCAAAGACAATTTTCCTAGCTTATATATAGTAACAATTAGATATAAGAAGATGTGGTATGAGTGCCAATGACACAACTCTCCATCCAAGTCAAAATTTATAAAAGTAAACCATTATAGGTCTAAGTACTTTCTTCAACACAGAGCCTTGGCTCACACCGAACAGCAAGCTATAAAGGGCCCGCAAAAATTACTAGTGTAAAACCATTCAAACGGGAAAACCAACGGTCTAATCTATATAAAAAACGAGAAACACATATGAACCACATCAACAAACGACAACTACTGAACATCAGATTCCTGACTTAGGACAGATGCAAACAATTGCAGTGGGTTTAAACGTTTTTAAGGTACCAAACCTTCACCCTTATCTGAAACAATAGTGTATACAAAGTTATATCAAATAATAGTAAGCATTTAGTGTAAAAATATTTTCTTTTTAAAAAAGACAGGAACACTGGCATATTCTCTATAACAAAGATGTATAACAGCCATAAAATTAGAATAAACTTTTCAACAGTCAAAACCTCTAAGGCTAATATCAAATCACAAAACATTTCTACTTATTGTCCTTCTTTAGCATCTTTTGATGGATTTAAGGAAAACATACAGTATTTAAAATCATGATATTCAATTATATTATTAATCGAATATTTTTAAGGATTTGTGATTCGTTAAAACTTGATCACATGTACATTTGTATTTGCTCAGTTTGCACGCCAATACAGTTGTGTTTAGCTTTTCGTAGGTTAAAAACAGCATATTGCACAAGGGCATACAGCATGTTACTAAAAATAGATTCTGGAAATCCCCAATTTTAAATTGTTCATGCTATAGTTGTTGATTAATAATATAACAATTGTAGCCTTTGGTTGAGGTCAATACGATGTTATATCGACCCAGAGCATATCGACCTCGGACTTCGTCCTCAGTCAATATGCTTCTCTTAGGTCGATATAACCTCGTATCGCCCTCATACAAAGGCTATAATTGTATAAGGTCTAGTAGCTTGGATAATATAGTATAACAAATCACAAACATGTATGTGAAATCTAGTCAATTTGCACTTTCAAGTAGTTTTGAGAAAATCCCAAGCTTTTAACAAAGCTGTGTTATGAATTTTGTTCTCACCTTATGTTCTATATAGTGATCAATTGGTCAATTACAAATACCATTATATTTTATGACACTTTTTTTATGATTTAAGGTTTCAAGGTATAATAACTGATAATATCTAATAATAAAGATATTGAACCTTGTACCATATTGACTTATAACTTAAAACACGATTAACTTGATTAATTTTGATGCACAGCCTTAGCTCTATATGTGAAAAACGTATAATTTGCACATTACATGTAATGTGTTTTTCACATAATTTGCATATCTGTATTCAAAAACAAATTTCCATTGTTCCAAAATCATTTCCTGTTTCATTACAATTCAAATGAAATTTTCATTAAAAGATCACTCTAAATACAAGTGATAATAACACCTCAATCTTGGTGACTGCTGACTTCATTCTGATTAAAACAGGCCAAGTCAAATATATTACTCTAGTTACCAACATGGTTTGCAACGGTATGGGCTAATGATATACCATAAAGACAATTTTTGCCTCATTAGGGTTGTGTTCAGACTGGTGTACACCTGGCACAAGCCCCATAAAATAAGATATTAAATATTTTTTTGGCATAATAAAAAGCAAATAAAATTTTAGACATTGTTTGAGTCTCACCCCCACTGATCTTAAATCCTGGATCCATGTTGCAAAAGTTAACTGTTACTAATAATGGCTAGTAATTAAATCATTGGTCTATTTCTAAACCTGTCAGACTGACGATTCTTTCTTTATTACTGTTATCAGCATAAACTGGTCGAAATTAGTTGAACTACTTTTATCTTGATGAAAGAATTTCCAAGCAAAAAGGCGCAACTGTTATGAAACTGTACTTGGAAGCAATTGGCAATCAAATAATTCACACCATAAATAAATTGAAAACTATCAATCTTTCTTTGTTATAGTTGTATGCAGCATGGGTTTGTACTAAAATATTCTGACAATTCATTATTAACTTTTACTTTCATTTTCCTTTTAACATTGTCAAACCTATTATATATTGTGACGTAACGTCTTGTTAACCCTTGTAACCCCATATGCACCGCATATTATGTACTTCAGTATTTGTTTCCTATCATTAAATTGTCCTGAAGATGCCATCGTAAGTGGCGAAACATGTAGACCAGAATAAAGAATTTCCTTGCAGTAATCTAGGATGTTGTTATCTTTGTGTATCATTTTTTTCGGAGGTTTTAAGACAACCACAGCATACTTCCAGGTATCCATCCTGATTTCTCTACCAGCTTGTACCGTTAGAAGGTGTTGGTTCACTCTATGCATCTAAAATATTCTGTGTTTAATTATCAAAGCTCAAAGGTGCAGCAAAGCTAGATCACAAATTATAACTTTTGCTATGATGGATACCGTTGTTTATTTCACATCATTACATTTCAAACTTTGATTAAAAACTCTAACAATCAAAATTAAAAAACAGAAAAAGTAAATACAAATACAATAAAATTGAGAATGGAAATGGGGAATATGTCAAAGAGACAACAACCTGACCAAAGAGCAGAGTACATGTTTTTTCAGATAACAGACAATCCTTCATCAGTATGAATGAATCTGATCAATCTATGGTGATTGTCTTTAAAAAAAATCTTGAGAGTAATACAAATTTAAAAGAGATGTGGGGCATGACTCAATGAGACAGCAACCTACTGGCACAAAGTAGTATATATACAAGTATAAACTTTACAAGTTTCTCAAATAACTAGCTAAGGCACACAATCAACACAAAACTTCTAAATAAAAGACAAACAATGACACCAACTGACAAGGTTTCTGACAATGGAAAGGCCCTGTAAACGTATGGTTGGGTGTGATAAGATTGTAAGTACTTAGCCCTATGTCAATATGTTTATCAGGGGAACAACTGTATACTGGTGATGTTCTCTTCTGCAAAGCTCTTAATCATTGAGTAAGTAACCAGTATGTTACAACAACAAATCTGTCAAATTTATCGTTTCCATTCAGACTTATGTTTCCTGTTTTTGCCCACCATTTCTTTTAATTCACATTAGAGAAATTTTGAACTTAAGGTATATATATAATAATTTATATACATCTGTGGGTTAATTGTGTTGTTGGGTTTCTTAACTGAACAAAAACAAATGTCAATTTAAATTCTGGGGTTTCCCTAAAACCCAAATCAGTACAATTTTTTATTTATCTCGCATTCAATTACAGTCATAATTAATCACAAGGAACTTTGGAAACTAGCTGATAGATTATACTGAATTTTCAAAGAACCTGATTTATTATCTAACATAAGCAACAGCATTTAGACACCATCACTTTATATAATAAAATATGTAGTTTTTTCCCTTTTCCCTTTTGTAAGACAGAGGTTCACGCTAAAATATTTCAATATTTGGCAACATTATGATATGACCTTGTCTGAGGTGAGGAGCCTAATCAATGGTTATCTTATATCTTATAGATTTTGTTTTCTTTAAACAAACTTGATGTTGGTGGCAAATCTTTGGTGATCTACACTGAATTTATTAACACAATGTCTCCATTCAAAACAGTTTAGAACTTGATCTATGATATACATTATACATTGACAATTGTTGAATATAAAAAAGAAGATGTGGTATGATTGCCAATGAGACAACTGTCCACAAGAGACCAAAATGACACAGAAATTAACAACTATAGGTCACCGTACGGCCTTCAACAATGAGCAAAGCCCATACCGCATAGTCAGCTATTAAAGGCCCCGAAATGACAATGTAAAACAATTCAAACGAGAAAACTAACGGCCTTATTTATGTACAAAAAATGAACGAAAAACAAATATGTAACACATAAACAAATAACAACCACTGAATTACAGGCTCCTGACTTGGGACAGGAAGGCCATATGCTGGTTTTATAGTGTTGTTAGATGCCTTTATAGATGTTTTATCTTTTATTTATCGTTATGCTTTGTTGTTTGTTGATGTTTATCATGTATATTTGTTTTTCATTTATTGTTTTTTATAGTGTTCTTGTGTTGTGTTGTTGTACCACTGTCCCAGGTTAGAGGGAGGGTTTGGCGCCATCTAACTAGTTTAACCCCGCCACATTCTGTATGTGCCTGTCCCAAATCAGGAGCCTGTAATTCAGTGGTTGTCGTTTGTTGCTGTGTATTTTATTTGTGTTTCGTTCATTATTTTGTACATATATTAGGCCGTTAGTTTTCTCGTTTGAATTGTTTTACAATTGTCATTTTGGGGCCTTTTAAAGCTGACTATGCGGTATGGGTTTTGCTCATTGTTGAAGATGGTACGGTGACTTATAGTTGTTAATTTCTGTGTCATTTGGTCTCTTGTGAAAAGTTGTCTCATTGGCAATCATACCACATCTTCTTAAAAATGAAAGGGGAAAGGTAGAAATTTAAGTCAATTAAGTGTTATAAGTTCTAAGACTGTTAATAGTTCTAAATTTTGCACTGCATCAGTAACAAAACATTTTGTAGATGGAAATCAACAATTAAAAAAATCTGAATTCAGATTTTTCCACTAGTTGACATTAATGTCATCTGCAAGAAGTAGTAATTTAATATGTAACCTCCCACATCAGCCACTGAAATTTCATCAACAAACAAGTCACTACATTAGTTGTATTTATATATTGGGAATAGAAGAGACAAATTTGTGAGAAAATAATCAAATTTCTTCAATATTCAATATCAATACCTGTTCCTTTAGTACCTGATATCATCATTTGTAAACTGATCACTTGTCACCTAACATATTCAATAAATAATATTTCAACATAAATTTACATAATTCATCAATTAAAAAAAAAAGACCTTGTTCAAAATCATTGTGAATTTTCAACCCAGTATCAATATACAAAAATCTCGCCAAGATTTTATATTACAAAGAGCCAAGATTTTATAATACAAAGAAAGTATTGAAAAAAGTGAGAAATTTCTGAACCTTAATTAACATAAATACCCACATCGCTCATGTCCATTACATCCTGACGCTGCAAATTTCCTCGATGCTTTTTCAGCATTTTCTTGAATAAATCTTTTGACATGGTCTTTGTTTGTACCGCTCATTAAAAATAATTATATTCTTCACAAAATATAACAACGAAAGCCAGAAAGCATTAACATTTTCCACTACAGAGTTAAAAGAATATAAATGGCTATGTTTTGGAATTGATGGGAAGATTATGCCTTAAGCTATTTATTTGAGATCTGTCATTCTAGATCTACATATAAAACTATCATTCGTGGGCACAGTAAAGTATGTGAATAGAGAGCTAATAAAGGAAATGTTGTTTCCCAAAGAGTGACAACCACAACATCTTTCTTATAGAACATCTGAAATAAATGATAGCAAAATCTGTACATGTCAACTGCCATCAGAGATAACAAAATAATTGCATGGCTTAGAATAAAAAGAAACTTTTTTTCCTTTTACAGAAAACAGAACTTAATGATCCTGGGATCATTACTGATATAGGAAATATTAATTAACCATTAAACTACAAGTTCAGTATTCTCATAAAAATTATATTACGTAACTTTTGCCATGTAAAACTATAACTAATATTTATTTTTTGCAATCTCCCTCTTATAATCATTAAATTACTGACTTTGAATTCCTTCTCATTGTAAATGTGTCACGAATTCTGCTTAATTCATTGAATAGAGTATATATTGCTCAGTGAGTCGTAATGACGTAATAATCTGTTCAAATTTTAACTTTAAATTCAGGCTCAATGCAACAACTTGTTAAATCTCTAGGGTGTAAATGTATAAATCAATTATAACAATAGACGAAAAAACAATTGGGTTAAAGTTTGTAGTGATGACGTACGTGCACATCAAGACACTAGGTAACGATTGGCCAGAGGGAAATCCTTGGCTTACCCAACTGATCAGATAGACCCCCTAATTAATTAGAACTGAATCTCAGATTACTGCAGACTTTACAGCCCAGTAAGCCTTTAATCTTTTCCATAAACATTGAACTGGTTCATAGATTTATCTTTACTTTAATGAAGAAAATGGATATCTTCAAAGATAAATACAAGAACAGTTGATGTCATAGAGGTTTTTAGTGAGTTACAATGTAACAATATGGACAAAGACTTTATAGATCTTTGAAAATGTATATACCTGCTTTTGAAGTCTTCAATTAACCCTTTCCATAACCTTTAACATGGTCATCATTTTAAGCAGGAGCCTTAAAATGAATGAAAGTATTCATTTCCTATCTGAATTGATTTTTAATTTTTCAAATGTTTAAAATTTAATAAAATCAAAAGAAAAAGGTAATATGTCTGGAAATTATGAAATCACTCATACAAAATTTGCAAGTACACTCTTCCATGACCTCTTAAGATTATAATATATGTACAAATATTTCACATTAATAACATTTGTTATTGTTTCAAGGCAATAATGAATTTCACAAAGTATGTTATGTTTGAAATACTGAAGATATTCAACACTTGATATCAGCACCAATTGCTTTGTATTATTGCCTTTTTCCTTTTAACTAACTGGTATAGAAATTTACCAAAATCCAAAAGTTTTCACAATAATCAAACTCCACAGCATACATTTTTTTCTTCAAATTTCTTCCAACAAAGGTACTTCAACCATGACTTTTTTACCATTCCACAAAATTATACAAAATTATACTGATATGTACGTGTCTACAACAGGATACTTATATGACACTCTTATATTTTCTCAATACACTGAGGAAGCGATAATTCAGTCAGTCATTTTAAGGAAATTATTTCTTTCGTCATAGGATATACTTATCAAATTTCTTAAATAAACTTCTTTGACCTAAATAAGGGCTTTACTAATTAAAATGTTATTTCTTTAATCAAAATTAAATACAAAACATCCATGAAATGAAATGAATGTTTTAAGTGTTTGCATAAACAACTTTGGACTACAATTTGAATTACTTTTTTCAATAAAATTATTGTAACCTTTTCCTCAAGTCAAATTTAAAAATGTATCTTTTAAGCAATTTGCCACAGGTGTAGCAGTTAAATCCAGTAGACAATAACTAACATGATTTATATTGTATACTAGCTACTTCTTTGGTTGTCTCCTTGCAGTGAGTGTGTGCCTCAAGTAGAGAAAGACATGGGTTTGGTCCTCAGTCAGGTCAAACTAAATACTTTAAAATTGTACTTCTCAAGGCTGCTGACCTTCCCAAAGCAAGATGATAAAACTCTTAATTTCAAACCTTAGTACC
Source organism: Mytilus coruscus (assembly GCA_017311375.1). Lineage (NCBI taxonomy): Eukaryota > Metazoa > Mollusca > Bivalvia > Mytilida > Mytilidae > Mytilus > Mytilus coruscus. The sequence continues at coordinate 17,425,640 of CM029603.1, forward strand.
CAAGAGAAAGCATCTTCCATTTAGTTACAAATTCGAAATTCTGAATCCATTTGACCTTACAAAATCGAACTTTCATATTAAAACTTATTACTTTAAAACATTATAAGTAATACAGATAAGCTTAAGTTTTAACAGTACAGTGTCTTTAAACAAAACATCTTTTTATATTAGCTTTACATAAATAAGAAATCAATTCACCAGAGATTTATAAATTCAGCTTTTAAGGAAAAATAAGTAATTTCTGTAATTGGTGGGTTTTTTTCAAATAAAAGATGGATTCCTGCCTTGAGCCAAATTTTTTTTTTTAAATGCTCTTGAGATATCTACTTACCTCACTAAAACATCTTCTGATTCTCTGTCTTTCGCTATACGTTTTTAATTCATTAGTTCTTAATTTGTCTTTTTTTAAGTTGACAGCCATATTGTACTTGTTTAAATCCCTTATAATCTGATCATATAAGACATGTAACTTTGTAAGAAACAGAATCGTAGAACTAAAACTTTTGTCATTTCTTCCTGCATTACAAATGTCAGCTCCCCTTTGATACAACAGGTGTCACTGCAGATAAATCGTTGCAACATCAAAATGACGAGAATCTAGCCATATTTCACGATGACTTGTTGTACACTACTTAGTGATATTGATCAGTGTTAGAAATTGACCTGTATCTCACAAAACCCAAGAATACAAACAAAATAAAAAATCGGGAAAAAAATCAATTACTTATATCCTTCACTACCGATAAATTGCTAACCACTCGCTCGTCTTGGTGAATAGACGTGCACTGATGACATTCAACATTGAAAAGATGTCACAAGAATTCATCAAATGCTACTCAAAAGAAAATCAAAAATTGATCTTAACTAGTCACAGAGGACGTAATGTCAATATTTGTTTTCTATAGTTAATTTATCAGGAAACAAACTCGGAGCTGACATAATTCAATTTAGACTGTCTCTTTCTTCATAAAAAGTCCTCCTTTTCCATTTCAAGTAGATTTGTTAGTAGTAATAAGTTTGAATAAGCATTTTGACTTTTTATTTGAAGTCATATACAACTAAGTTTACCATTAAGATTTTTTATAAACGCTCAAGAGGTACAATATAAATCTATACAAGTGCTATAAAATCTCTCTAAAAATTATTTTTGCACAAATGCTGCTGTGTTAAATCCATGATCTTACTTTAATTTATAGTGTCATTTTTCTTAACCAGTTGAGTCAGCTCCTGTGGAATGTCATTTTCTCTCCATATAAGAGGCAAAATCTTTACGATTTGTCTTTTTGTTATATTCAATACACTTTTAGCAATCATTAGCATACATATACTTTTCATTCTTGTAATTAGAAATTACACAATTTTTGTCAAGACATTTAGTTCTATTTCTCAAATTATTTACAACTTGAAACAAAGGGTAGTAAAAGTCCACTGTATAGTGGCACAACATTGTAATCATATCATATCATACATGACTACACACACAGAGCAAACTAGACATCATTGAGATGGGAGCCATCTCTGTGGGCCCCGCTGTAAATATCATGTGGTAAAAAAATTGTATGGATAAGCTGATACATCATGACACACCCTCTGGTGTTGGTTAATATACATGTCAAGTATAAACTTTGAAATCATAACGGTTCTCAAGATATAGAGCAGACATGATCTTCACCATAGGACATGGGGTTGTCAACTGAAACCAAAGTTTTTGACCTTTAACTTTGACCTAGGAAGTTGTACAAACATTATGACACACCCTCTGGTGTTGGTTAATTTACATGTCATGTATAAAGTATGAAATTATAACGGTTCTCTAGATACAGAGCAGACACAATTTGTTACGGACGGTACGACAAACGGACGGACAGACTGATCACTATAGGGCGACCAAATTAAAGAAATTTAAAGTCACTCATGATTCAACAATCTTCAGCAAGGTAAAACACTAAATTTTAAGGGATAGATTTTAATGATTTTCTTCTTATAGTTTCAGGTTATATATCATATGCTACACACTACTCTCTTAATGTTTAGGACATTCATCTATTCATATTTTAATAGATTACTATCATATTAATTTTACACAGCTTTTCCTTAAATCACAGAAACAAGACCAGAATTTAAATGCAAACACGCCTTGTTTAAATAACAAATCAATAATAAATATTTTGACCTTTTCAAAAAGGTATTTTTGACAACAAATTATTCAAAGTCTCAAAAAAACAATAAAATTTCTGAAATAAATATGAGTTACCTCCCTTTATACACAGAGTTGTCATACCTATGAGTATGACGCATTAGGATTTCATTTTATTTGAAATTGGGTTTACCCGTTTGCTATTTGTGGATTTATATATAGATGGGAACTAGTTTTCTAAAGTTTGATGTTCGGTGCATAGGGCACAAAAAAGTTTTGGTGGTTTTATGGGTGGGGTTTTATGGTACTATATAAAGTTTGGCATTTAGATGTATTAGTATCGAAGGTGCTCACAGTTACGTTGAATCGAAGTTAGTCAAATTAGTATATACTAGAACACACCTGCGACATCGCGGATCCGTGACTGAATTAAAGTATCTACGCCTTATTTTAAACCTGGATTTTTAGTATTCGTAATTTATCATCTGATAAAGTCGTGCTGATTGTAAGGTGCACAGTTTTCTCTGCTTTCAAAATCTTTCTGTTTGAACCCGTCCTGGTTTTCTTACTACAACGGGAAACTTCATGTGACAATGATTGAATTTAGTAGTGTTAATCCCTGTATAATGACAAAGTTCATGTGTGGTTATGACCCGTGTATATAGCAAATCCCAAATACACCTTTTGGTGGTGCGCCTGAAAGGGGAAGAACATACAGAGTAGGTAACAGGTGACATATACTTTTTGTATCGGTATCGGATTCGACACTGAACTTGTTAATTATTAGAAATATTAATTATGTGGAAAACAAAAGGGTCTGGAATGGTGTAATTTTTAATCAACACCATTGTCCTATATTAGTTATATATAAAGTTGAATTCTTTTGATTCGTCGTTTTTACCCCATGCCGGCTAACAAATTGGACCTCCTTATTTTAGTATTATAGATACAGTTGCTACTACGTTTATTACATGTATTTCTATGTTTTTTGAATAGTAGAAATCTGTACAATTAATTAAAATAAAAATTGTATCACAAGAGAAAATAATATGTAACTGCGTGCAACTAATCCTATATCTGTGTTTGTCTTGTTTATAGCCAATTGAATTTAGAGTAGAAATACTTTAAATTTGAACCAGCAGGGTGAGGAGAATTTATTATAGCTGATTTACAAACCAAGCGTCTTTTAGGGACTACTGGGACTCAAATAGTCTCAGATATTTTTTTTTATTTATCTACTGGTTCCCAGATATGATCTCCGTGCTTCACTTCATAGAGATGCAACTTGGGCATTTTACCAGTATAAATAGTTGGATAGTGAGCAGTCAATTTAAATGCTCAGGAAAACTCATCGTATAGGGAGGGTTTAAGTACATAATTTTAGTATAAACTTAAACTCTAAGGAATTTGAGAGGCATATAAATGCTGGAAAAATGCTCCACAACCCTATATTTTTGTCATTTTAACAAAACTAGTGCATGTAAACATCTATTCCAGTATATGATTTTTTACTTCATGGTAAAAATGACAGTTTTTGGCATTAAATAAGTTCTCTGGGAAATTGCCATGTCTAATTTACAAAGGTGAAACCTTATAATCTATCCCTGAAATTTCTGTTATGTCTTAAAATTAACCATTTCTTCCTAATGTCAATACTGTGCAATTGAAAAAAATTAATTGATTCATCACCCCAAACTCAATCCCAGAGATCCATACACTTGAACACAAGTTATTGTCTGGAAACTAGAAAATGCTTATTTTAGCCCTTTTTGCAATTACCCCAAACTCAATTCATAATAAAGCAATTACCCCAAAATCAATCCCAGCATTCCCTTTGTGATACTACACTTACTCAAAATGCTTATTTTGGCCCTTTTGGCCCCTAATTCCTTAACTGTTGGTACCATAACCCCAAAATCAATCCCAACCTTCCTTTTGTGGTATTGAACCTTATGGTAAAATTTTTGGAATAATTCCATAATAAAACTCTGAATTTCCAAAATTTAACAGGCGTTTTAATAGCTTCATTTCAATATTATATTTGACATATTTTATTTTATCTTTCTATCTTTATTTTCATTTTCAAGAATCATTTAATAAAATATCTAAACTATCTCAGAATAATAGTCTATATGTATTATTGTTTGCAATTATTAAATATTATTCTTTGGAGAAGAATATATGGCATCAAATTCACAAATGCTGCTGTGCCATTATCCAAATAATTAAAATGTAACAATTTATTCTGAATAATTTAAATTTACAAATTGTTGCATGGATTCCATTTGATTTCTTATCAATAACCAGCCAATGATTATCAATAAATGGATGAGTATAAACTATGAAATATGTAAATTAATCAAATTTCAGAAATATTTCCCTACTTAAAATTTCTAAAAGAAAGCAAAATTGAATGATTGAAAATGTACTGAATACCTATTGTTATGTAAACAAAATTATTATTCTAGGTTTAGAATGACAAGCATAATTGTATTTATTTTTTTATTTATCTTTGGTGTTTTAACGCCACTTTTAAGCACCGCTTTTGGGCTATTCGTGGCGGTCAGTTTTAATTGGTGGAGGAAGCCGGTGCCCGAGAAAACCACCGACCTTTGATAGGAAAACTGACAATCCTAGTCAATTAAGATTGAAGTTGAGTGCACCCACGAGCGGGTTCGAACTCACAACCTCAGTGTTGACTGGCTAGTGATTACAGTAGTAACTACTTAGACCACTCGCCACCGAGGCCCCTCATAACTGTATTTAAAACATACATTCTTAAAGGTGAAGTGAAAAGAAAGACAACTTTATTTTATTTTTTAAAACAGATAAATTTGATTAGGTTAGCCTTTAAGATAATCAATTTTATTATAGTTTTTTTCACATAGAAAACAGACAAATTATCCTCATAGTTCAATGTTGTATCATAATATTTTCTATAAATACATCACTTTTGAACAATCTAAAAAAATTAAGTCATTTAGAACATAACTGTTAGAAAGGACATAATATTTCAAATGACTATACAAAAATTCTCTGTTACCTTTTACATGTACTAAACATAAATGGTTTTTCATGAGAATGCTCTATCTGATGTAAAAGGACCTAATTAGAAAAAAATGTATTGATCATAAGGACAATGTTGCTGATGATAGAAGAGTAACAATAAATGTGGATTGTGTCCACATGTGTCCACAGATGATGCCCCCGCTTGCATATCATATATTTGAAGAAAGATAACAGTGACACTACCCAAATTTGAACTTGATCTGAGTTTTGTGGTAATAAGCATTGTGTGTAAGTCTCATAATATTTGGTTGAGGCAAACTTAAGTTAGAGAACGGAAACTAAAAATTTAGCAATTTTCCATTTATAAAGGGCATTTCTCTAGAACTGTTTCAGTGACGCCACCAAAATTCAAACTTGATCTGTGCTTTGTGGTAATAAGCATTGTGTACAAGTTTCATAACATTTGGTTGAGGCAAACTTAAGTTAGAGAACGGAAACTAAAAGTTTTGCAATTTTTCATTTATAAAGGGCATTTCTCTAGAATGGTTTGAGTGGCGCCACCAAAATTCACCCTTGATCTGTATTTTGTGATAATAAGCATTGTGTATAAGTTTCATACATTTGGTTGAGGCAAACTTAAGTTAGAGAAGCGAAACTAAAAATTTAGCAATTTTCCATTATAAAGGGGCATAACTCTAGAACCGTTTAAGTGACGCCACCAAAATTCAAACTTGATCTGTGTTTTGTGGTAATAAGCATTGTGTACAAGTTTCATAACATTTGGTTGAGGCTAACTCAAATTAGAGAACGGAAACTACAAATTTTGCAATTTTTCCATTTATAAAGGGGCATAACTCTAGAATGGTTAGAGTGACGCTACCAAAATTCAAACTTGATCTGTATTTAGTGGTAATAAATAAGCATTGTGTGTAAGTTTCATAACATTTGGTTGAGGCAAACTTAAGTTAGAGAACGGAAACTAAAAATTTTGCAATTTTTTCATTTATAATGGGGCATAACTCTAGAACGGTTAAAGTGACGCCACCAAAATTCAAACTTGATCTGTGTTTTGTGGTAATAAGCAAGTTTCATAACATTTGGTTAAGGCAAACTCAAGTTAGAAACGGAAACCAATTTTGGGATGTGCGGACGGACGGACGGACGGACTGACAGACAGACGGACGGACGTACGTACAGACAGACAAGGGTAAAACTTAAGGCCCCCTCCGCTACGGCAGGGGCATAAAAATGTCCTCCTTTGTAAAATTTGCCACATGCAAGACAAAAAGAAAAGATATTAATACTTAATTGAACTTTCTTGCATAATCTCAGTTAATGCTTCATAATTCTTGTATCACAGCTTTGTAACATTAGAGCAGAAATTATCAGCAACTTTACAATGTAAGAACAGCATGTATCAAGCAAACTACTGGGAGGGTAAAAATATCCAAACTGACAAAAATTGACCAGAAATAGTACCATAAATTTGGCAAAAACAGACTAATAATTGATACATAAATAGGATACCAGGACACCGATTATAATGGACACTGTCTGTTTAAATGTACTTTTTTCTCAAATAATAGAAAAAGGCGTTTGCCCTGTAATGTGTTTAAAAAGCCTAATACTTAATGAATGGCTATTATTTATTTTGAATTTATTGAACCATAAAATTAATTTTTGACTCTTCACATTGAATAATCCGTGAATAATTACACAACGTCAAAGTCGGTGTGTCGCCATAAAAATTGACAACATTGAAAATAAAAGTAATACTTTTAACCAATCAGAAGACAGTAAATACACCAAATTTATTTATTATAAAGTATTGTGAACTTTTTTGTTAGCAGTTTAATTGTCAAACTTGCAAAATTTGGTAAAATTGTTCTGTCTGTTATAAATCATATTTGCCTTTCACTGCAAGTTCCATAAAACATGGACTAAATTTTACCATTGCTTATGTAACCATCTCATTCCATTCATTTCACTGTTTTGTATATATGACTTTATGTTATTGTTATTACTGTTTATAATCACATACCTCTGATGGGATCTTCAGAAATAAAAAGTTTCAAGTTTCAAGACAGCACGAAAGTTCTCACCAACAACCAACACCCAACTTCTCCAGAAAAATATAGAAACAAAGTCAAAGACACCTAACAACGACAACACATGTTTTTAGATCATACATCCTTTCAAGACACACCAGCATACCTTTATTGCACTTATATATAATATTATCCATTTAATAAAAAGTAATCTGCTATATTATGTTACTGAATATGCCTGTTAAAGCTTTTACTTATTTTGCTGTTTACACCATGCTGTCATTAAAAGTAATTGGATATCCTGCATTTATCATGCTTGTCCTAAAATAAGGAAAACTTCTGAAAGACCCACTTCTAAACTATTGAAAGCAATCATTTTGTGTTAACTATAACGATCATGGTGTAAATTAAATACACCACTATTATACTAAAGCCCTCAGGAGTATACACCACTATTATACTAAAGCCCTCAGGAGTATACACCACTATTATACTAAAGCCCTCAGGAGTATACACCACTATTATACTAAAGCCCTCAGGAGTATACACCACTATTATACTAAAGCCCTCAGGAGTATACACCACTATTATACTAAAGCCCTCAGGAGTATACACCACTATTATACTAAAGCCCTGACAGGAGTATACACCACTATTATACTAAAGCCCTCAGGAGTATACACCACTATTATACTAAAGCCCTCAGGAGTATACACCACTATTATACTAAAGCCCTCAGGAGTATACACCACTATTATACTAAAGCCCTCAGGAGTATACACCACTATTATACTAAAGCCCTCAGGAGTATATCTAGTACATTTTGTTGTACTTCACGTTTTGATATGATACTTGTGTGACAAGTTCAAACATAAATTTTCAAATCTAGAAATGTTAACTTATTTCTTCTTTTTTAGATTAATTTTTAGTATTTATTTATATCAAATGTTTTTGATTTAAAGTCTCAGGAAAAGACTAGTTTTTGGCACAGAAATTCCCAGTATAAATCAGAATAAATCAGAATGAATCAGAACTAAGTATTCAGTGCAAATCAGAAGTTGACAGAATGAATCAGAACTTACCACTATAAATCACAAGTTGTCAAAATGAATCAAAACTATCCAATATAGATCAGAAGTTGTCAGAATGAATCAGAACTATCCAATATAAATCAGAAGTTGTCAGAATGAATCAGAACTATCCAATATAAATCAGAAGTTGTCAGAATGAATCAGAACTTACCACTATATATCACAAGTTGTCAAAATGAATCAAAACTATCCAATATAAATCAGAAATTGTCAGAATGAATCAGAACTTACCACTAAAATCAGAAAATGTCAAAATGAATCAAAACTATCCAATATAAATCAGAAGTTGTTAGAATGAATCAGAACTTACCACGATAAATCAGAAGTTGTCAAAATGAATCAGAACTTATTTATTATATATCAGAACGTGTCAGAATGAATCAGAACTTGTTTAGTATAAATAAGAACTTGTCAAAATGAATCAGAACTTACCAGTATATTTCAGAATTTGTCAGAATGAATTAGAACTTTAATTTAGTTTCAATCAGAACTTGTCAGAATGAATCAAAGCTTCCTACTACAAATCAGAACTTGACAAACTGAATCAGAACTAACCAACATAAATCAGAAATGTCAGAATGAATCAGAACTTTCTACTACAAATCAGAACTTGTCAGAATGAATCAAAACCCACCAGTATTAATCAGAACTTGTCAGAATGAATCGGAATTTATTTAGTATTATTCAGAACATATTAAGAATAAATCAAAACTTTTCAGAATAAGAGCTAACCAGAATAAATCAGAACTTGTCAAAATGAATTAGAGCTTGTTTAGTATAAATCAAAACTTGTCTGAATGAATCAGAACTTGTTTAGTATAAATCAGAAAGTGTCAAAATAAATCAGAACTTTCTACTACAAATCAGAACTTGTGAAAATGAATCAGAACTAACCAATATAAATCAAGACTTGTCAGTATAAATCAGAACTTATCTAGTGTAAATCAGAACTTATTAAGTATAAATCAGAACATATTAAGAATAAATCAAAACTTTTCAGAATAAGAACTAACCAGAATAAATCAGAACTTGTCAAAATGAATCAGAACTTGTTTAGTTTAAATCTGAACTTGTCTGAATGAATCAGAACTTGTTTCGTATCAATCAGAACTTGTCAAAATGAATCAGAACTTTCTACTACAAATCAGAACTTGTCAAAATGAATCAGAACTAACCAATATAAATCAGGACTTGTCAATATAAATTAGAACTTATTAGTATAAATCAAAAATTTCAGAATGAATCAAAACCAACCAGTATAAATCAGAAATTGTCAAAATGATCAGAACTTATCAGTTTAACTCAGAACTTGACGGAATGAATCAGAACTTATCACTATAATTCAGAACTTATCACTATAGTTCAGAACTTACCAGCAAAAATTCATACTCTTCTTCATCCCCAATGTCACACTGCACTGCCCTATCACGATGGAACATCATAGTCCAGTGAAACCAAACACTTTACAAGTCCTCCCTTTTTTAAAGTAATTTATAATATCACAACTTCCTATCAGTTTCAATGAACTGGCACAATATGGTTAAATAATAACTGTAACTGATCATCCAAAATTTCAATCTTCTTAAAACGTGAGTAAATATTTGTTTAGCAGGTACGTGAAAGGAATATACAAACAGCAAACCATCTCTAAAATGTTAATTTTGGCTAATTCCAATAAACTACATGAAATTCTCATTTCAGGTCACATGTGTTTGTTTTACTTATAGCCCAATGTTTGTAAACTTTTGTAAATTTGCATATTAGCTTTTAAGTGATTTTGCAATAACTGTCCAAAATCAATTGCTATAATCATATGAAAAATATGACCAAAACATTTACCCATCAGTTGTCACTTAAAAAAGGCAAATTGATATTAAACCTTTACTAATGTCAATTAACAAGATAGATGACATGATTTTCTAATTAAGTTTTCCAGGTGATACTACAATAGTCCAAACAAAAACACATACTCAAATTTAGCAGTTCTAGAGCAAAGGTACTCTGAGTGCCTGAGATTTCAAGTATGAGGTTAAATTAATCCTGATGTGGTTTCCATTTGATTAAAACACATTATGAAGAAAGATTGGTTATTCTGGATTGCTTGATTGTTACCTACAATTACTGGTATATGATATTAACTACTGGACCAAATGGTCCACTGGGACTGTGTCCTAGTGATATACAATAATCACATCAATATTGGTCCATTGATTTTTCTCACTGTCACAATCATTTTCTATCTTGATGATGTACAAGTTTCCAATTTTTCATATGAAATTCTGCATATATGTCTGAATTATTCATTTTAATGTGCTGAAACTTTATCATACAACATTCAGAACACAATTAAATTTCAACAAAGATTTCTCTAGTGTTCTGTGGCCTTCATTTCATTCATCAATATACATTTAAAGTCCCTATAGGTCAAATTGATTTTTCCTTTTCTTTTCTCCTAGTTTTGAAAGTTTAAAAGTAAGATCCAAATTCAAATCATTCCAGTTTGCAATGTCAGAATTTTCTATCTTTCCTCGACCATATTATGTCGTGTTCCCTAGTAAGTGAATTAAATCCTGTCTCTCCATCAGATCTAAGGCATATATTTTCTCAATATTTCACAATTAAATTATGACTCAATTCAATTGACGTAATTTGATTTTCACAAAAAAAAATGTTCACCTCCAGAAAAATAAACTGATATTTTCCAAGGGATTACTCTAGATAAAAATCGATCTCTGAAATATTAATATGCAATATTAGCAGTTTTTCACATCTGTGAGCTTAAAATTCCAAACTTTCACAAGATCAGCCAACAACATCACTTTAAAAAATCCCAAGTTCATACTACAGTTATTTGAAAACTCTTATTTGCATATGAAGAGCTTATCTTGTGCTGCTTTTTTATTTCTTAGACAAAACAGTTTACATTGTAAACTCCAGTTTCATTACGAACAATAATTACAAGTACAAATTTCCACTACTCAAGCAATTTATTCTATTATCCCAAATGTTTATACTATTTGTTATAATGAACTCCAGTTTATCCAATGGTCGATGAAGCTACCATTTTCATTACATGTTTATAAAATGAAAGATGGACAAATTCCAAATTTTTTCTACCAGAGTAACTCAGTATGTATACACAATAAGAATGGGAGGAAGGCTTAAATAAGGGGTATCTTTTGTTCATGACATTAAACTCTTGACTAAATTTCAATAAAAACAATTTCTATACTTCCAATTAAAATTATAATTGGAAAAAACTTGACTGCATTAAAATATGAAATCGTAATGAAACCGTTTAAATTTCCAACACAAAACTCTTTATGACTATTAGAAAGAAAACTAAAACTTCCGAAGGGGTAAAATAGATCGATTGTATACAGGTCTCTTGTATAATAAGTACAAAAGAATCGACCATGTGAAGAAAAAAAAACATTGAGTAAGGTTACAATACTATAAAAGATATTTAGAAGTCAGTTAGTATTGGTACAAAACCTTCATGGTATAATCAAGAAACACATTAAAGAATAACAACAATTCGGATAATTGGTCAATTTATGATCAAACCCATAGATATAGTTGTTAATTTAGTAAACTTATTGATATGAGGAAGATTTCGTCCTATAAAACCCATGATATAAAAACAAAGAATAAACACAATCTCAACATCTACCAGACTTTTATCTCTTATGTGAACTTCTTTTTCAACTTGTAGGAATTGTAAACCTGCACTGACCTTTTAGAGAGGGCATGAAACTAAAGACTAAACAGTTATCTACTTTCTATATGAACCGTTATCAATATAGGCTGATAGTTAATCTTTTTCCCCCTAAAAAAACAAAGTTTGTACAATGTTATTTTATGAGTTACAAAATAATATAAGCACAGAAGATTAGGGTTCAAGCTAAATAAAACAAGCATTCTGAGAGTATTGCATGGCAATACATAGTCCCCTACCGGGTAAAATTCATGATACTGGAACAAAATGCTAACTTGTTCTATAACTTGTCATGGTGTAATCAAAAAGAAAATATCAAGTCAATATCTTCAAGCATGACTAAAAATAGTGTGGAAAACTGAATATATGAGTGAATTTTTTCAAGTCCAAGGACCATAATTCTGCACAAAATTATCAGACCGAAACAAAGATTTGAACTTGATCTGTAACTTGTCATGATAAAACTATATACCAATTGTCAATCAATATCTTCAAGCATGTTGAAAAAAGTGTGGAAAACCTATAACACTCTAACATTAGATATGATTAATAGTTCTCTAAAATTAGATATGATGTAATATAATGTATATCTATTTTCAAATTACAATCAAATATAATTTATAGTTCCAAATATTTTTGTTTCATTTGTCACAAACTAATATAGATTTGTAACTTATCTATGAAATGTCAGCAACTTTTATCTACACAATATAATGTAATGAAATATCTACCTTAATAAAAATAGATTATTATCTAATTAAAGGATTTCACTTAATAAAAAAATATATATATATATACATGTAGCATTCAGAAAATTAGTTTATACAAAATAACATATAAACCTGCCACAAAATTCCTCAAACAATTTACCAAAGAATGTCTTTTAAAAAATGAGTTATCTCCCTTTGTACAGCTGTATGGTTTAACATAGTACTCTAACATTAGTTATGGAGTTTTATTATGGACCATAACTCTAGACTAAATCGTCAGACCGGAACAAAATTCGAACTTGATCTATAACTTGTCATGATAAAACTATATACCAAATATCAAATCAATATCTCTAAGAACAAAGAAAAAAAGTGTGGAAAAATGAGTTGCCAGACTGACAGATGGACAGACGGACAGACAGACAGAGTGCAAACCTAAAGTTCCCTTCGACTTCGTCACTTCGTCAGTAGGGGACTAATAATCTCAATGACAAGGAATCCACATTAACCTTTATGAATAGAGATACTAATTAATGTTTGGTAGGGTCAAACCAAAATAATATGTGTTTAGGGTTTCCTCCTTAAGAAAAATAGGGTAGGTACATGTAGGTAGGAATTATTTTTATTTTGCACAATTTTTTACCAAAGTATGATGTGGACCAAGACTTGTCATTGGAATAATTAGTTCCTTTATAATATTAGATCAAAATGGAAGAAATATTCTGGAACATTATTTCCACTGGAATAAATATTTACAATACTGGGGTTAGAATATTTATTCTAATAGGAACAGAAAATTATTAACTACGCGTTGTTTATAGGTTTCCAGTGGAACTTCTATTAGGTATAGGTTGACAGATACACTACAAAACAATGCCAATAAAAACTTTAGGGACTGTACTTAGAAGTCTAAAAAATAAGCAAGGTAGGGAAATTGATAATATAAGTTATTTTTATGTTGGTCTAGGCATTTCCCTTCCCCCTTTTTCATTGAATATGTTATTATCAGTGTATGATTTAAAGTGGGTCCATAGTCTACTATCAAATACATGTACATACATTTGGAATCAAAATATACAGAAGCACAGGGTACCAGTGCATTCTCTTTAACATCTGTTCATGCCACTTAAAATCTTATGGACACTGGGACTGTTATTGGATAAGAAGTGAAAAACACCATCTCCCAAGCAACAGACCATACTCTATTCACTAATGTATATTTGCATTAATGAACTTGTGTTCAACCAGAAATAATGAACGAAGCATATGTTTATATGGGAATATTATTTATAATCACAGCATGACAACATGAAAGTTGTAGTAAATATTCTATTGTACCAGATGTCCCTATATCTCCTTTTGGTCAATGTCCCTTAAGTTCTTCACCATTTCTCTCTCAACATGTAAATAACTTAAATAAAAGGAGATGTGGGGTAAACATCACAGAAACAGCAGCCCAAAAAGTCATCTTGAGGTAAACACAAAGACAGGTGTCTGTAATATAAAGCCATTTTAGCTCTATAAATAGCCATTTTAGTCTAAACAAGAACTTACTGACAGGTTTTGTTTTTCTTGTTTTTCCTTTCTTTCTTCAGGTGTGGAGGAAGGGGTCGGTGGCACTGTCATGAAGTTCCTTTATAATTTTAGTTCCAAAAGGAAAAAATAATCTGGAATATTTTCACAAGGAGAAATATTACAGTATTTGTTCCTGATGGAATAAAGGGTATATTTGTTCCTGATGGGATAAAGGATACATAATATTTGTTCCTGATGGGATAAAGGGTATATAATATTTGTAACAGATGGAATACAGGGTATATAATATTCATTCCAGTAGAAACAGACAATATAGTATTGTTTATAACAAACCTTCCAGTGGAACTTCTGTTAGAAGATACAAATACACCTTGGCAATACAAAACCTTTGTGCTAAAAGTATTTGCAATTACTTTCCCTTGATTTAAGTGTATCTGCTGTAGATTGAGCTTTAAGTAAATAATGAATGAAAAATTTCAAGCACAAAAAATATGATGCCAGACAATATGTGATAGGATAACACAATGCAAGACTAGATGTGACAGAATAACACAATGCAGAACTAGATGTGATAGGATCACACAATGCAAGACTATGTGTGATGGGATTGTACAATGCAGAACTAGATGTGATAGGATCACACAATGCAAGAGAAGATATGAAAGGATCACACAATATCAAACTACATGTGATAGGAGGACACCATGCCAGATTAGATGTGATAGGATGATACAATGTCAAACTACATGTGATAGGACACCATGCCAGATTAGATGTGAAAGTATAACACAATACAAGACAAGATTTGAAAGGATGACACAATATCAAACTACATGTGATAGGACGACACCATGCCAGATTAGATGTGAAAGGATGATACAATGTCAAACTACATGTGATAGGACACCATGCCAGATTAGATGTGAAAGTATAACACAATGTCAAACTACATGTGATAGAACACCATGCCAGATTAGATGTGAAAGGATGATACAATGTCAAACTACATGTGATAGGACACCATGCCAGATAAGATGTGAAAGTATAACACAATGTCAAACTACATGTGATAGCGAACACCATGCCAGATTAGATGTGAAAGGATGATACAATGTCAAACTACATGTGATAGGACACCATGCCAGATTAGATGTGAAAGTATAACACAATGTCAAACTACATGTGATAGAACACCATGCCAGATTAGATGTGAAAGGACGACACAATGTCAAACTACATGTGATAGGACACCATGCCAGATTAGATGTGGAAGTATAACACAATGTCAAACTACATGTGATAGAACACCATGCCAGATTAGATGTGAAAGGATGATACAATGTCAAACTACATGTGATAGGACACCATGCCAGATTAGATGTGAAAGTATAACACAATGTCAAACTACATGTGATAGAACACCATGCCAGATTAGATGTGAAAGGATGACACAATGTCAAACTACATGTGATAGGACACCATGCCAGATTAGATGTGATAGGATAACACAATACAAGACAAGATGTGAAAGGATGACACAATATCAAACTACATGTGATAGGACACCATGCCAGATTAGATGTGATAGGATAACACAATACAAGACAAGATGTGAAAGGATGACACAATATCAAACTACATGTGATAGGAGGACACCATGCCAGATTAGATGTGAAAGGATGACACAATGTCAAACTACATGTGATAGGACACCATGCCAGATGAGATGTGATAGGATAACACAATGCAAGACAAGATGCAAAAGGATGACACAATATCAAACTACATGTGATAGGACACCATGCCAGATAATAGATGTGATAGGACAACACAATTACAGAATTGTTGAGATGAATCTCACAATGCCACTATTAAGATGTGATAGGATAATATAATGTCAGACTAGATATTATAGGATGACACAATGTCATACTACATTGTAGATGTGATAGGATGACATAATGCCCCACCTGGTGTGACAGGAACTACATGTGATAGGATGACATTATGTCAGACTAGATGTGATAGGATAACACAATGCCAGATTAGATGTAACAGGATACCACAAATGTCTGCAAAATTTGAAGGGCTGCAATTAAAATTGTGCTCTCTGGAAAGAAATGCAAAGTTGTTCAGCATCTGAATTTAAATATCTACTCTTTATATTCAGGCATTACTTGAAAAATCCCAGACAACTGTTTGATTTAGTTATGACATACGGAAGGACATGATTCCTAATCCCTGAGTCACCTCATGGTGAAGAGGGTGCATTAAAAGTCAACCCTGGATTTTTAATCCTGATTTCTCAAATACATTTTAAGCAAAGAGCCATAACACTTCAAACTTTCAAGAAGAAAGATATCAAAATATTTACATTGTTTTAAAATTCCACTAACTGTATACTTTTATTGCTGTAGAAGATTTTTAGTTCCTGGTTTATTACACACTTGTCTCACTAATTGTTTGTTTATTTGAAACCTAAGAGTAGTTAATGTTGTTCCTCCAATAAAATTTAAAGTTCTACTATCAAAAGTTAAATTTAAACTTTTTTGTTTTTCGAAATAGGTTTTCTGACAAGCAAGCTTAAGGCTTTGTTATTAGACATCAAACTTAAGTCATGGCATCCTACATTTGTAACAGAGTTCATTCCAAACATACACATTGAAACAGACAGTTAGTAGGTACCTTAATATTCACCATTTACTTCCGTCTTTGTTCTACAGTCATACTTTATTTCCATAATGAAATGTGAAGGTTGTAAAAATTTAAGATTTATCCGTGAATTATTGTTGGTTACTAATGAGCAATATTTAGATGGGTGAGACTTAAGTGGACCAGGAGAAGCTTACCCTTCTGGAACACCTAATTTCAACCTCGGATTTTAATGGCGTTTAATTCAATCTTTAGTTTTTTGTGGACTTTTGATTTTCCATCATTTTTTTTTGGCCATTTTATACCCAAAAATAATAAACTGCTTCGCTGAGTGCAGCTGGATACGACCGCAGAGGTCCAACCCTGAACAGTTGGGGCAAAAATGGACACAATATTCAAGCTTGAAACAGGTCTGAATTTGGATTGTAATTAAATATTTGACACATTATAGGTTTCTGACACAGAATAAATGTAGTCAAAGAACTTGAAATTGGTTATATGATTTAGATTTATATTCAATTGAAGATTTCTTGCTGTTGTGCAATACACTAGGCCTGTGCTGTTGCTCAATACTTAGTAAATCTGTTTTCAGACTATATACAAAGAATTAGCAAAATATATTGTGAACCCCAATTTTTCTTTGGAAAATTGACAATATCTTAAATCTTGAGGAAAAAAATTTACCCCCTTTTCCAAAAAAATAATATTTGAAGAAATTTTGTAAAATGTGGTACAATTTAAGAGACATCCATCTTAAACACAAGTTATTGTCTGAAAACTAGAAAAATGCTTGTTTTGGCCCCTAATTCCTGAACGGTTTAGGCAATTAGCCCCAAAATGAATACCAACCTTCTACTTGTGGTATTGAACCTTGTGTTACAATTTCAGAGCAATCAAAATACTTATACACAAGTTATTGTCCTAAAACTAGAAAAATGCTTGTTTTGGGCCCCTTTTTGGCCCGTAATTCCCAGGTTGGGACCATCACCCTCAAAAACAATCCCAACCTTCTTTTTGTGGTATTGAACCCTACGGTTAAATTTCATAGAGATCCATACACTGAAACTAAAGTTATTGTCCGGAATCCAGATGTCTTCAGACGACGACAACATGATAGCAATATAAGACCGCAAAAATTTTGCGGCTGTATAAAAAGTGGTATTTCACAGTAATCTTGTTTTTTTAAGGAAACAAGTTAAAGGATCGTCCTTTAATTTTTCTTTTTGGTTTACGTAACACTTACTTATTCTATAACCCTAGGTCTATTGATTTAAACCTTATATTGACCTTTACATATCTCTATATATTTTGTGTCAAAGGGTTGCTGTCTCACTGACATATAACCCTAATCTTCTTTTAGTTACACTATCATTATACATTAACTTTAAGGACTAGTCCGTGTCTTATTTATAAGCATATTCTGCAGTTTGGGAAGTGTTCTGCTGAAATTTAGGTCAATATATTAAATTTTGGCCTCAAGATTGACCCACATCCAAACACTGAACAAGTCATAAAATGGATTTCTCTTGATTTATATTTCTGTCGATTTTTTTCACCTTAGAAATTTCGTCTGCCAATGTTACAAAATGTGAAAAAGCAGTACAAATATGTACATATATATACCATTGACGTATACTCATATATACACCATTGACGTATACTCATATATACACCATTGACATTAATGACTAAAAAATTTTGTTGTATTTAATTATGGTAATAGCATAAGCCTTCTACAATAGCTTGCCTAAGGAAAGACGGCTCCCTCGTGTGTGACCATTGACGTCAATTGCTAATTACAATATATTATTTTCTTTCAGGTGATCTACTACTACTGACATAGTTTACTTTTATCCCATAAAATATCTCTTACTCAACACTTCCTCAAATTTAAAAATTCTTATCTTCAACTTAATAGCTCAAAGCATTTCTGAACTTATAAATGAAATGCTACATAATTGAGTCAAATTTGATTTTTGAAAGTAATCAAATTTTATATGGAAACTCTTTATGACAAAATTACTTTATTTCTATGCAAATATCTCAAATTCAAAGTGATATACATCAACTTATATTATATCTATATTTTTATTTATATCTGTATTTTAATTTTCTAAATAGATGTGAAGTAATGACATTTAATTCTACTTCAAAATTTATTAAAACAGTAGTTACAATCAGGCGTTTTCAATAATCTAATTCATCAGTATGGAATGATTTCTGTCCAACATTTATTCTAGTCTTCTACAAGCAGACTATAAATGTACTAAAGAAACTATCTCACAAGCAAAATCAAGACACTTATAATATATAAAAGACAAACACATCTGTAATAGCCTGGAAATAAATAAACTATTAGATTTAGTCATGTACATGTATTAATAAGTTTTAAAAAAATGGACACATTATATTCAAGCTTGATTCAGGTCTGAATTTGGATTGTAATTAAATATTTGACACATTATAGGTTTCTGACACAGAATAAATGTAGTCAAAGAACTTGAAATTGGTTTCTTTGGAAAATTAACAATTTCTTAAATTTTGAGGGGAAAAAAATTGACCCCCCCCCCCTCCAAAAAAAATAATATTAGAAGAGAATTTTCTTTAGAGGAAAAAAAATGCCCCCACCCCAAAAAAAAAAAACAAAAAAATTTTACCACCCTTCCAAAAAAATTAATTTTGAAGAAATTTTCTTTTTGTAAAATGTGGTACAAATTAAGAGACATCCATACACTCAAACACAAGTTATTGTCTGAAAACTAGAAAATTGCTTGTTTTAGACCCTTTTTGGCCCCTAATTCCTGAACGGTTTGTGCAATTACCCCCAAAATGAATCCCAACCTTCTACTTGTGGTATTGAACCTTGTGGTACAATATCAGAGCAATCAAAATACTTATACACAAGTTATTGTCCTGAAACTAGAAAAATGCTTGTTTTGGCCCCTTTTTTACCCCCAATTCCTAAACAGTTGGGACCATCACCCCAAAAAACAATCCCAACCTTCGTTTTGTGGTATTGAACCTTTTGGTCAAATTTCATAGAGATCCATACACTTAAACTAAAGTTCACTGTCCGGAAACCAAATGTCTTCGGAACATGCTGACGCCAAAGACGGCAACGTGATAACAATATACGATTGCGGTCGTATAAAAAATGGACAGATGACAGACCCAGACAGACTGGGAAAAATTATGCCCCTCTATTATCATAGGTTACACGACATAACTTTTGTCTTGAATTGATAAATCATATTCGAAAGTCCACCTTCTTTATCAACTAGTAATAACTTTGCAGACAAATTCAACACTTTCAGTATTAGAAGCTCCATCATTTCCAATCTCTTAGAGAAAGATGAATAATAGCATGATTTCTGAAAATTTTCACTTAATTTGTCAGTTTTTTGTGGATTGAAAAATTTGAAAACTGCCCACTGGATACACCAATGTACATGAGCAACATGTGTTCTTGAATGTCCAAGGTTGGTTTCTTTTTTTTTAAACCAGGCCTTGTTTTTTTTTTATGCAATTACAAACTGTAACATCATCATTTCCATAGAATGCCAATTTACATTTATCAGCAATCATTTAGAATATAACATCTAATTTCTCTATAATTTAAATTTCAGTGATTACGTCATCAAGAATATTTGATTAAATATTTAACTCGGCCAGTAGCACCTATTATTATCAACCTTTCAATTTACATACAAATCGATACGTAACAGTATAGCGTATCTTTTATTTGTTGTAAGAGGCACTGTATACTAAACGGGTAAAACTTGATTAATATGAAAACGAGCCTAAAGGAGCCATTTAAAAGCTTTATAGAATTAATTATTCAATGCAATGCTACACCGCATGAAGTGGATTGGCATTTAGCAAATTTATCTTCTATATAATATGCCATCAGAAAAAATATAAATGTCAAGAGTGTTCCTTTTATGGTAGACAATGACACAACATGGAACAAGGCAACATCTGTACTATATATCTTTTCTGTTTACTCAGATCACTTCCACTCAATTACAACGTGCAGTATAAATCAGTTAGGATCTTATGAGTTAATGGAAATTAAATGTTCAAATACAAGTTATTTCTGTTACACAGCTGCTTAATTCTAGAAAAATATACCTTCATTTATCATATCAATAATTTATAAAACTTAAGTTATCTAATCTCTTTTTCTCATTCATTCATTAAGTCTGTGTGGGATTTCTTACTCCTTTTAACTTTACAAAAAAAACAATTTTACACTTAGGTTTGGTCCTCTTGTTGCATGTACAAATGATTAAAAGGGTCAAAGAGACAGCAAACAAGCAAGAATATCTAGAGGGCAACATGCAGTCTTTAATCAATAATAGATAGGTGTCTATACTCTATACAGCATGTCAAGCTGGCTATCGGAACTTAACCATGATCTCCTGCATTCTAGGTAATCATACTAACACCATCCAATCAAGGCAGAAAATACTTTTTAGCAATAATTTTAGTGACCTTGGCATTCAAGTAAGAAATGCCAACCTTTATAGCAATAATGCTTTACAACGTCAATCTTGACACTCAATACATTGTGTTCACCTAGTGGTAATGAACTGTATAACAAGCGTAAACATTATCGTAAAACAAAACGGATACTGACCTTGACATTCAAGTAAGAGATGGCAACCTTTTTTGCAATACACCTGATCTTAACCATGTAACTGACAAGGTAACATAATTAAACTCTCTAGTGGCTTATTTTTTTTAACGGACTGGTGGATATATAACTGTTCACTATAGGGCAACTGCATCTATGCCATGACCCTAATTAGCCAGATTATCAAAAAGGATGACAAAATTCTTGTTTTGAAATTATTGCCAAAAGATGAAAAAATTTGGTTTGAAGTGATTAAATGTTGTCTGGCAATTCAATTAACACTGCAAATAAGTACTTTAACACAACTAGTCATTACTGAAGAGTACACAGGTGAATGATATTCATCTGTATCATTAAAAAGTATTTTCTTCATCTAGAAATTAGAAGATGATGCAAACTTCTGATAATCCTCTCCTTTTACCAGCAGGACAAGTATTCCCAATTAGATCTTATTATGCCATTAACCACTTGTCAGCTGGCAAGAATCTAAGCTGGACAATTATTTATTTTTCTGACAAAATTACATTAAATAACATCAATAGATCATCAAACTTCTGTTTTATTTAACCTTAGACTCTAGTTTAATGTACAGGAATGTATTGAAGGTTTGTGGCTGAGTCAGCTCATAAATATACATTGTGCATATGTAGCCATGTGGACACCCTGAGGGAAAGTATGGTGTTACTGCCATCTGGGAGAAGTCCAGAAGCACTCCTCATCACTATATTTCTAATCCTCTGTCCAGCCATTTTGGTGTAAATTACATGAATTTGACCAAACTTAGTGCAATTATAAGAGACAACAAGGTGTACAAAATTCATGCATGTTACATGATGTAAAATGCAGCCGTATTTACAATATACTAAATATTTATACAAGTTAAATTATAACCAAGTGTTATTGCCATAAAACAATTGGTAGCCAAACATATTGTAGATGAAAGAAGCTGTGGCCTTTTTGCACAGACTATTTTTGAGAATTGGAAATTAAACCATTCAAAGAAAGACAATCCTATCTGTAACACTGAATTAATTCCATTGCAATCTGTCCAGTTCAGTCATTCTCCGATTTACTTACAATCTATTCACTCTAAAAGAATTCTTACTAACTGTTGACAGGGCTAATAGTAACCAAATCAAATGGAAAAAGCAGTTAAAATATATCCCATAAATCAGAAAGATTCTGTAATAGTTCTTGGCTTAAAATTAGTTTATAAATAAAGCCAATAAAATTCCTTCCTGTTTTCATTTCATTATGTAAAGGTTAATTGCTTTATGACAAAAACATTCAATGCCCTACAAATGTCCTTCAAGAAATGTAATACTGACCTTGAATCACAAATCCTACATTTCCTTCACCAAATGTAATATTGACCTTGAATCACAAATCCTACATTTCCTTCACCAAATGTAATATTGACCTTGAATGACAAGTCCTACATTTCCTTCACCAAATGTAATATTGACCTTGAATCACAAATCCTACATGTCCTTCACCAAATGTAATACTGACCTTGAATCACAAATCCTACATGTCCTTCACCAAATGTAATATTGACCTTGAATCACAAGTCCTACATTTCCTTTACCAAATGTAATATTGACCTGATTATGGATCAAAATATCAAATACATCATTAAATCTGGAAAACAACTGTTGGCACACTATGTATAATGGGGGCACTGACATTATATTTGTAATTAATATTACTTACTATTGTAAGCTATAAAGCTTTTAGTTTCAGCTAGTAGAATGAATTATAGTGCATCTAAATTGAGAGATAAATATTTCTGTTTTAGTATAATAAAAACTGACTTGAGACTTGTACAGATTAATTTCAATTCTCCTATGTAGAGCATTAGGGTAAGGTTTTCCAGACATACTGATCAAGTAAAACATGTGATAAACATCTCATATACATGACAAATTAACTGTGTCAAAAATATGATTTTACATATAATTCATATTAGTTTTACAAGAAGTTTATAATAATTAGTTACAGTAAACATAACAATGACCCAAGATAGACAAGAATGCTATGGTACATGTCAAGAGGCACTTTAACCTACAACTGACATACAATTTGAAGTGAGCATATTCTCAATACACGTACATGTGCACAGCAAGTAGATACAAGTCCTTCACTTTCAATACTTCCTCCATTATTTTATGCAAATTTGTTAATTTTCTAAAAGCATTTTGAATTCATTTCTTAAGTGATTTTCACTATTTGATTTAGAATTACTCAAGTTTCTTATGATTTAATAAATTCAATTTCAAGAATTTCTAACATAAACACAAACTGAGATATTTTACCTTCAATTAACAACATGTTTATAGTTCTGATAAATATAAAGACATCACAATTAACAGCTGACATTCATTAATTTTAGAAAGTTTTTAAATCAAAAACTGTTAAACGATGTACATATCAGTTAACATTAGAAACAATCAAATCTCAGATTGATTGCGAAAATTGAAAAATAAAGTATATCAGGAAGTTCAATTTTATGAATTTTTTGAGGGCAAAATTTACTGAGTTCATCAAAATGAAAATATTTATTTTGGCATACTACAGGATTGACCCTGGCATATGGAGTATGATTTACTTTTGATTATTTATTTCTTTTCTAGGCTTTTGGCAAAGAAAGTGATAAAACTAACATATTTTTTTTTTATTTTACTTGCACACATGTATAGTATTTTGGAAAGTTTAATGTCATAAGGGAGATAACTCTAACAGTCTTAGCACATATTTTTTATTGCAAATCTGAGATCTACAACTTGGGATACGATGTATGATGGATCTTCTTAAAAAAAAAAAAAAAATACAAATTTTTCAAAGTCAAATATTGGTATTTTCTAGTTTTTCAGAAACTAAAGAAAAAAAATGTCGCCTCAGCATATGACAATTTTTGATTATACAGGTCCTGCCATTGAGTATAATGCTTTACAATCACTCTTATTAACCCCAGAAATCATTTATCTTGGTGAAGGCTATTGTCTGAAGACTTTAATCAGGAATTCCAGACATATTACCCATAAAATTGTAATTTTATGAAAGAACATTTATTATGAATTGATTCAGCTAAAACTATTGTACATTCAAAATAATAACAGACCAATAATAAAACAAAAAAAGTACTGCAAAAGAATCAAGGTTGTGTTGTACACAATAATAAGAAAATCTTGAGTGAGAAAATATCAGTAAAAAAAATCAGTGTTTCTTTTTTTGACAATCATGTTTGTTACGTTTTAACCATTTCTTGGTAACATTCACATTTCTTTACATTTCGGTTAACCATGTTATACAGAGATTTAATTAACTCTACCATGTAGTTACACTATATTAACAGCGTTAAACTGTCCTATTATTAATACACTTAAGAACATTGCTAAACAAAAAAGATAAAAAACACAAATCCAGATCATGAAATATGGTACAAATTTTCTTGAAAACTAACTTCATTTAGAACTAATTGCCTACTTTTCTGATTTCATTTGTTTCAATTTCAATCGAAGAAAAATTAATGACCACACATTGTCTATTGTTTGCAATAAATTACACATTAAAGGCAATCCTAGCAACAAAGACGATCCCTTGACAACTATTTTTTTAAATACGTCACTAAATATCTGCGCATGACAAAGAAGTTCACAAATATAACCACAGAATACCAATTATACAAGCTTAATACTTTTTCTACTAACCTTAACAAAACTTTTTATTAAAAATGCCAATGGTATTATTTGTGTTGTCTGCAAATTAAATGAAGCAGATGTTACCAGACGTACTTCCAATTTTAGGCCCAAATTAGCCCTTACCGAACCTTCTCCTTTTGCTATTTGAATCAACTGAAGTAAACACTTGAGTGTTTAAAAATGGTCAAAAATCTTTCATCAGATGAACTTCGAATTTTTGGCCGAAATTAGCCCTTACAGGACCTTCTCCTTCATAAAAAGATTTGCTATTTTAGATGGCTGTTTATAATAGATCTCTTAGATTTTTTATCTGTTGTTGGGTTGCTGTATTATTTATGTATACCCTGTTTCCTCTGATTTAAATGCACAAATAATCTGTCAGCAGTATGAACTTATTAAAGATAATAAAGAATTGAATTTGTCTATATTTTGTAGAAATGTTTGCAGTGGTGTAAGTAATACTATGCACACAATCAGTGTTCCCTATTGCATATATCAGTATTACTTTCAGATGGAAAGAGGAAATGGTTTTACAAGCCTCATTTTTCTGCATTCAGGCAATTTATATGTTGATATGGAAGAGGGTTGTGCCTGTCCTTGAAGTAAGAAACCTCATAAGAAGTAGTTTTAGTTCTACCTTAAATGGTTTTTCATGTCATTTTGGGAATTGGTATTACTGGCAGATCATATAGTATAGAATATTTATTCTACTTGATTTTTCTAGATTCTGGGGATTTAGACTTTGAGCTTGATATTTTGTTGAGACACTTAATGTTTTAAATGCTCGATCATAAAATGTTTGCTTAAAACAACAAATCTTAAGTATTTTGAGTGGTAGACTTTTGAGTCTTGAATATGATATATAATAGTACTCACAATTCTTATGACTGTAAAGCCAGATGTCTTTATATTGTGTATAAGGCTTGCTTTCCTATTTATGTATACAGCACAAAAAATTGATTTTTTTTACAATTTCTCAAGCCCCTTAAGGATTTATATAAAACACTATGTTAGAATCTAAATTCTTTCAATGAACCTTTTCATGCACCATAAAAGCAAATAAAAGATTGCTTCAATGATCCACCTTAATCAAGACAAATTCATTTTAAAACATAACAGTAAACAGAAATTTATACATCCAAGAGAGGGTTTATATTATAATCTATTTGAATTCCTTCAAATGATTCATGGGCAGACAGAAGATTCCATGAGTAATCCTAACTTAATGAAAGAATGTAATCCTTATCAGCACCTTCTAATTTTTATAAATTTGAAATCCATAGTTGAGAATTTTTTTAAATCCGATTTAAATTACATGCAAATCATTTCATATTAAATTTTGTTTACCTTATTTTTGAAAATGATTAAAAAGTTTAAGGTTAAATGACAAATTAATCTGTTTATTGATATTCAGGAAAAGATAGATTGAACAAATGTTAAAACAATTCTCATCTTGATGAATTCACAAGGTCTTAAAAAACTTCTTCTTCAGATATTAAATCAAGATTTATCAAAGATGAGCTTGCATGTCAATATCCAATAGTTGTGTGCAACTGGTTTCTCCTCTTATGTTACTTGATTTTCTGAAGAACCTTTCATTCAAAAATAGATAATTGGAAAGAATTCCACCATTATTAGAAGGTGTACTGTGTTCAGACTTGAATGACGTCAATCAGTATATAGATTCATTTTCTGCTTGCCGGATGATTTACAAGAACCATGCTGCTATGATAGGTGAAGGAAATTAATTCAGCTAAATTCTGTTTAATATGAAAAATAAATCGTCTTTTTCTCTGAAGGATCCTCGTTAACATATTGAGAGAAAAACAATTCCATTGCTTAAATAATAATTAAAAACCATCTATCATTGGGTTCCTAGTAGATTTCAATATACCTCAAGATTTTCAGTTTTCATTTATATTAAAATACAATCTCACAGTTAACAGTTTCATTTTCTTATACCATTTAGAAGTTTAGAATGATGTTGAGAGAGACCCAACTTTTCTTATCCATAAAAAAAAACTAGAGGCTCTCAAGAGCCTGTGTCGCTCACCTGACTCTACTTTGGTTTTTAGAAATCATGTAAAAATAGATAAAAATCATAATAGATACCCAAATAATGATTGAGGCAGAATTTGGTTTAATATTGGTCCATTTATTTAATAAAATATCCTGGTGGCCATCTTGAACAGTAAATCGGCAACAAAGTAGCAACACTTGGTCAGCACCTCATAAGGAACATTCATGCCATGTTTAGTTTCATTCCATTCAGTGGTACTCTTAAAAGAAGACATTTGAAGACCGTACTTTGACCTATAATGGTTTACTTTTATAAATTTTGACTTGGATGGAGAGTTGTCTCATTGGCACTCATACCACATCTTCTTATATCTATTTGTATGTATTTCCCATAGGTCCTATGTTAAACTGAGTCCCCTGCTGGCAGCCATCTTGGATGATGGATCAGCTGCAAAGTAACAACACTTGGTCAGCACCTCATAAGGAACATTCATGCCATGTTTGGTTCCATTCCATGCAGTGGTTTTCTAAAAGAAGACATTTGTATGTATTTCCCATAGGGTCCTATGTTAAACTAAGTCCCCCCCTGGCGGCCATCTTGGATGATGGACCGACTGCAAAGTAAAACACTTGGTCAGCACCTCATAAGGAACATTCATGCCATGTTTGGTTTCATTCCATTCAGTGGTTCTCTAAAAGAAGACATTTGTATGTATTTCCCATAAGGTCCTATGTTAAACTAAGTCCCCCACTAGCGGCCATCTTGGATGATGGATCGGCTGCAAAGAAACAACACTTGGTCAACACCTCATAAGGAACATTCATGCCAAGTTTGGTTCCATCCCATTCAGTGGTTCTCTAAAAGAAGACATTTGTATGTATTTCCCATAGGGTCCTATGTTAAACTAAGTCCCCCGTTGGCGGCCATCTTGGATGACTAATTGACTGCAAAGTAACAACACTTGGTCAACACCTCATAAGGAACATCCATGCCATGTTTGGTTCCATTCCATTCAGTGGTTCTCTAAAAGAAGACATTTGTATCTATTTCCCATAGGGTCCTATGTTAAACTAAGTCCCCTGCTGGCGGCCATCTTGGATGATGGATCGACTGCAAAGTAACAACACTTGGTCAGCACCTCATAAGGTACATTCATGCCATGTTTGGTTTCAATCCATTCAATGGTTCTCTAAAAGAAGACATTTGTATGTATTTCCCATAGGGTCCTAAGTCACCCACTGGCGGCCATCTTGGATGATGGATCGGCTGCAAAGTAACAACACTTGGTCAGCACCTCATAAGGAACATTAATGCCATGTTTGGTTTCATTCCATTCACTGGTTCTCTAAAATAAGACATTTGTATGTATTTCCCATAGGGTCCTATGTTAAGTCCCCTGCTGTCGGCCATCTTGGATGATGGACTGACTGCAAAGTAACAACACTTGGTCAGCACCTCATAAGGAACATTCATGCCATGTTTGGTTTCATTCCATTCAGTGGTTCTCTAGAGGAAGTTCAAAATGTAAAAAGTTAACGACGACGACGGACGACGACGGATGACGGACGCCAAGTGATGAGAAAAGCTCACTTGGCCCTTTGGGCCAGGTGAGCTAAAAAATTGATTATGAATCTTTCTAAAAAGTAGGAAATGAAAATATTTCTCATTTAACTTTATTATAATACAAGGGGCTTACCAACAATCTTCCTCTTATCAACAATACTAAAGTAAGAGATAACTGTATTGTATTTAAAGCTTTGCGGATGTCCATCCCATCGGTAGTATTACTGTTGCAAATTGAGTTTACCTGGCCAGCATAGCAGAGATATTTGTGACAGTAAAACTACAGATGGACGTCTGCAAAGCTTCAAATACAATACATTTATCTCTTTTCTAATGCAAAATAAACAAATCATTCAATTTAAGTCATTATTTGGTGTAAAAAATTTAAACGAAATTTTAATCGAAAATTCAGCGAAATGATGTTATCTTCTTTTGCACCTAAACAAGGTGACATCATAGGTATGTGTCAAACCTAAACACCAGATGATTTTTGGCCTCTTGTCCACCTCAGAATGTAATAAGATTTGATAAAAAGAAGATTTCTAGGTGCAAATTGTGAGGTTTTATTTTGCTAATTTTTGGAGAAATTGACATGTCAATACATTCTGGAATTCAAAATGTTGGCTTCCCTTAGTTACATACAGGTATATAGATTTGTACTTGATTGTCATCCAATCAGAACCTGAGTGATTGATTCAAAATAATTGCATTAGAATTACTTATATGCATCTGAACTGATAAGTCCTTTAACATATTCAAGATTGATCTCAATTTCTAAGAGTTGTACCAATGGTGTTTTATGACCACAAAAAAAGATATATGAAACCAGTGCCATTTCTTTTTTTTTTGTAATCAGGTCTTTAGAGAATTCAGCCTTGCTTGGAATACATTGACTAGTAGTAATTGTTTCTATAATAATTGCCACCTTCTCTGAAACTGTTAATGCCTTGGGGCTCTTTTTATAAGAAATACCAAATTTCTTCGATCAAACCTAAAATTCAAATCATACTGAAATTACTATGCTTAGGTCCAAATTACTTTTGATAAGTGAAATTCAAAGTGTTCAAAATCACAGATAAGGTCTCCAAAGAGGGAATTCACTGTAAAATTTGAAATATTATTTCTAACATTGATTATTTCTACAAATGTTACATGTAACACTGCCATCCATTGACTATATTTGTTTACAATAATACAACCTTCAATATTAACACATTTGCCTCACATGTTACCTTTGTTAGACGAGATAACCTATAATATTTTGTAATGTGATATATCCATTGTTTTGATGTTATATTTATTTTCAAGCGAAAACCATATAACACATCAAAGATGTTATACGCCTGTACAATAAGCTTATATAAATGTAAAGATAATTATCATTAGGCTTTAGAATTTTACCCTGCTTTGTACTAGACCGACAAGCTGAGCCGTATTTTTAACATGCTAGTTCAGAGGGTAACAGTCTGCAAGAAGACATGTCACCTTATCCCAACACATTATTCGGACTCCGAGCCGACCAGTCTTTGCTCTTACTCCTTAATGCTGCATGCTTAGCAGACGGAGAAGCAGCAAATACCAATTTTAAAGTCTTTGGTTTGACCCACGACCTCCCGCACTTGAGGCGAACAAGCTACCACCAGACCACAGAGGCAGTCGAAAAAATCCATGAAAAGGATCTACAAACTTAAACAATGAAACAATGAAACATCAAACATAAGGACAAAAAAATATGGAACTATCATAAACAAGAGGCTCTCAAGAGCCTGAATCGCTCACCTGTATTTCAGAGGAGAAGATTTTTAAATGTTAGCAAACTTGATGAACAAATTGTGTAAAATTGTATTTAAAGGGCAATAACTCCTTAAGGGGTCAATTTACAATTATGGTCATATTAACTTTTTGATAGATCTTACTTTCCTGAACATTATTGCTGCTTACACTTTATATATATCTATAATAATATTCAAAATAATAACAAAAAACTGCAAAATTTTGTTAAAACTACCAATTCGGTGGCAGCAACCCAACAATGGGTTGTTCGATTCGTCTGAAAATTTCAGGGCCGATAGATCTTGACCAATTGAACAATTTTACCCCATGTCACATTTGCTCTAAAAGATTAAGTTTTTGAGATATAAGCCAAAAACTGCATTTGACCCTTATGTTCTATTTTTAGCCATGGCGGCTATGTTTGTCGATGGATCAAAACTTCGGATAAAATTTATAAACTAGATACCCTAAGGAACATTTACTTAAAGTTTGAAGGTATTTGGCCCAGTAGTTTCAGAGGAGAAGATTTTTGAAATAGTTTACGACGACAGACGATGACGATGACGGACGCCAAGTGATGGCATAAGCTCACATGGGGCCCTTTGGGCCCCGGTGAGCTAAACAATGGAGAAAAATGATTTCAGCATCACAAACTAGAGGCAGCTCTTTAACTGCTAAGATCTGTAATACTTATCTCTATATCAACACAAAATAAAATGAGAAAAATGATTACATTTTTATATTTTTTTCAACATAAATATGGGGTGTGAATTCATTGGTCTTTTTTTTTTTAAATCTTCTGTTGCATTTGTTTCTTTTCTAATGGGCAACACTTATTTCGAAAACAATCATTTCATTCTGGCTACAATGTACATAGATGTATGAAAATTTTGACCATAAAACCACCAAAAAATCTGGCATGCAAGATTGTAATCTTTTAAAACAAGAAAAAAATATCAAAATATTAAAATTTAAGATATTAAAACATTTTATTAACTTAACATTTAAACAAACTCATCTTAAGCTGGATTTTATCAGTCTAAAATGCATTAATTCATTTAAATGTGTTTTATTGTGTGATGAATGCAATATAACAGATTTATGACAAAATTTCAAGCAAATTTTGACTATTAAATTCAGTTATACATATGGAGGAAAATCTTGCTAATGATGTGAAAACTAAAGTTTATGACATAATTTGTACAAATCTTTTCTTTGAAAGAGTTACATCTGCTAATGAAGCATATATTGCCTGCAGCATTTGGTAAGTGTAACTGTTCCAATAACATAAAAGAAGCACTCCATTTTCACAAATAATGAGAAAATAATTCATTTATCAAGCTTCATATTGAAATCTGTACCTTTTTAGATACAAGCCCAATATTCAAAATGAATAAAAAGGAGATGTAGCAAATACGTCAACAACCCAACAACACAAAAAAAACAAAACCAAAAGACATCTAGAGGTCAAACTTATTTTTGAATAAATTGGTAAGAACTAACATTTCGTGGGAGACTACTGAGGATGACTTGCTAGCTAGCACATTTGTATCAATTTTAAGAAAGTGTAAAAAAATCACAGAGCATAGCATACCTGCCAACCCTCCTGTTTTGAGCGGGAGTCTCCCGCGCAAATGACTAAATTCCTGAAATCTCCCGCTTTCGAATATTTTGACCTGGAATAACCCGCGTTTGTAATTCTCTGGCTTTTTCATTACTTTCAATAGAAATAAATAAACAATCGGCGATCATTTGAAAACTTTGGTCAGTAGTTTTTATGTTCGATATACAAGTAATCGAAATTCAGTGCTGCTATGTCAACTTCAACAAGATAGAAGTCTTTGTTTGGACCAAGCGGCAGTGTAAAAAAGAAGAAATAGATAACTGCAAATCGAAATGTCAATCAGAAGATTTTCAATTTTCACGACCAAGTTCACTTGGCAATGAATCTTTTTGCACATCATGTTCAATCAACTTTTCGATTTCTTCTGGTGGTCTGTACGATGTTTGAAAGCATGCATGCTTAGTGTGATACCCACAAAAAAAAAATCAAAATATGAAATGTTATGAGACTCTGAGGTATTGAAAAAGGCTAAAAAAAAACCCACCTTGTATAGATTATAACCATGAATTGAAGAAATAAAGTATATTTATTAACTCTTATTGGTGTTTTGTAGATGAATACGTAAACAGGTCATATATTTAACTTAAAAGTGGCGTTCACGCAAAATCTCCCCCTCATCTGTCATAGCTGAGGGGAAGATCTCCCTCTTTGAAGGTTTCAGAGGTTGGCAGGTATGCCTTGTGGGTTTTTAAGCGAAAATCAAACTTTGAATTTACTGATTTTAGGTAAAAAGAAGTAAAAAAATGATGCAATTGAGATGTGATAATTTAGCTCTTTGAATTTGATTATATAAAAATTGTAAGAAGCATAACATGGAATAAGAAATCTAAAAACCTCAGTAATATAAATATTTTCTCTACTACATCTTTGCTGTGATGATACCTTAGTTAACTTTGAATCATCATCAACCAACTAACAGATTTCAGTGACAAAAAAACAAAAAGAATAATCGTTGCAGATGTCAAACTTTCTGTGTAAGAATCTTTTTGCTCATCTCATGCACACTGTTATTTCTCTCTTAAGATTGATCATAATAAAATAGATTTGCCAAAAAAATTTTCTGCAACAACAAGCCTCATATGTATTTTCAAACTCAAGAGGATATAAATTTTACAAGGTATTGAACATGATTTTGGAACAGGGTCATTTTTATCCCCAAAAAAATACTTTCTTAACCCAATTTTAATCTTTAATCAAGCTTAAGTATTTTTGACATGATACTGAGGTATGTATAGTAATTTTTTAGGTTATTTCATTCTATATAACAAAGCTTTTGAAACACTTCTACCAGTTATACTAAGCAGGTATAAGGGAAATACCCCATCCCTTATACTGTATGATTTAAACTATTTTATTGGTTTAGAACAGTAAGATAAGCCTTAATCTGTTTTGACTTTCAATAATTTAAATCAGTAATTATAGTCTAATGTTTTTGATATACAATACAATAGATTATAGTATATCCACTTTTAGACTGTTAAATTGTCCTTCAGTTCATATTTTTTTCCAATGAGGAATTTGGAATGAAAGAAAAGTTGGATGTTTCAGCTGCTGAATGGTGAATTCCTAATATGCAGTTCGCAGTTAGCTATATGAACTGTCAACAAAAACATGTATTTCTACCAAGATTACATCATCACAAATCATCTTTTTATCAATACATTCTACAGATTTTGACATTTGTAAATTTTTCATATTCAAATTTATAGTTGACTGAATTCTACAAATCTGAATATACCATTAATTCATTTAACCAATGATTAAACCCTTTCGTTTATCTTTACAATTTTTTTATTCATAGCATTTTTATGCACAGTTAATGTGCTCTTTTAATCCTCTCAGTGCTCAATCTTTCATGAAATAATATTTTCCTCAATGGTTAATTTCTCTATCTCATGTCACTCAAACTTATGCTATATCAACTTTTTTCATCTAAAATATATAATGTATACCCTACTGATTGATGTTTGTGTTTCAGGTCTTTTTTGCACTCCTGGCTACTTTGGACATATGGCAACTAGTATTTATTGGTGGCTGAATAGGACCACCAACCTTCAGCAGGATAACTGGCAATCCTCAGCAGTTTGATAAAAATACATTGTTCAAAATGAGACCTTCAGTAGGAAAACTGGCAATCCTGAGACAGCCATTAAGATAGGAAAACATAAAAATGAGTTTACTTATTAAAACTATAATAATTCTGCAAGATAATATGGTATTATATGAGTTGTGTAGGATAGAAATCGACCTTATGCAAATGAATATCAATACATCGAACTTAAAACTTTTTCACATTGAAAAAATCTCTATGCAAAGTGACTGCAACTGTTTGAAACTTGAGTTGATATAAGGACCCTACAAAATAGACCAAAATTCATCTTTTATTTCTTATTTGAATGTTCCAAAATCATCAAAGTCTTATACAAAAACATGTATACGTGCACTTGCACTTGCATATATTATAAAGGTCGATTTCTATCCAACGCAGCTGATAATTGTAATTGTCATTTTCATCTACATGTACTCCAGTAATATCACTCCAGTACAAATCATGGCAAGAAATATGTAACTAAATGATTAACTTCTTGATCTAGTTATTTTTGAGAAGGAGACAACTTCTAGAGGGTCCCACTTATGTGTACTTTCATTTTTTTTTTTCAAGTATGAATTGTTCATACAGTACACTTAAAAGCATGTCACTTTGTCTCATAGGAAATGTTATTAAGAAGAATATTCAGTATGATCAAGTAGAACGTATGACCTGATTATGACATTTGTTAAACATTGAATGAAGGTCTGACACACCAAACCAATTCTGTGACTTTAAACTTCCTATCTTTAATGTCACAGAACTTGAAGAATAATTCAAGGCACCAATGTTGACCTTGAAACTAGAGATTTTTACCTTGATTGCTTCACACTTTCTGGGACCAATAGAAAAATGCAATAGTGCCAGATACCTTCTACTGGTGGTGAAAAAGCGTGCAAAGTAACATCACTCAACTCACATATATACAAAACATAAAGAGTGGTTCACAGTTTGTATACATGAATCTGGGGTTGGTAAAATTCAATTAAGTTTGTGACCTTGACTAGATATCTATCTTTGTTCATGACAATATTTTCTAAAACTTTTAATGATTGGTAAACAGTCAAATGAAAAAATATCATCATTATATCCCAGCCACACACAAGATGGAAAACAAAAACAAAGAAAAAATGATTTTTGAGCATGAACCTAAGAGTTCATAAATCAAACTAATTTTGTGACCTTGACCTTAGAATCAAGATTCTAATGTTGAACAATCAATTGATTTACTATATATATGGTTCTTTCTGTCAATTGGAACCTAATTATGGCCTGCTGAACAAATCCTCAAAGAATTAAGGAAGCATAAAAATATGTCAAACTTGTAAGTTATTTCAAAAGATCACAATATTCAGAAACAACTGTTTTCCTTGTCAACAGACTGGTAACAACTGGTAACTGTAAAAGTCTCAGAAGGTGATTAAAACCACAGACCAACTAACTGAGTCATAGTGAACACAGTGAATTTTTCACCAAACAGATAAATTTCTGTACCCTGCAGAACTAACTATACCTCTTACTGATAATTAACCATCTATTGTTACGCAGAGAAATGAGTAATTTTCATTCTTTTTACTTTACAAAAGACGATGCTGTTCTTTTTTATCCTGCAATTATTACATAATATAGAGATCCTAACAGACAATAATAATTATATTTTGGTGAGTAATAATTAGGTTATCTGTGGCATCATCTCTTCTGTAGCAGTTAATGAAAATGCCAGTACCTACCAGCAGAATTACCCACTAGTGTTGTAATGTTTACAATGTAATTCATTAATATCAATACTGGGAAGGAAACATAATACATAAAATTGAGAATGGAAATGGGGAATGTGTCAAAGAGACAACAACCTGACCACAGAACAGACAACAGAAGGTCACCAATAGGTCTTCAATGCAGCGAGAAATTCCCACACCCGGAGGCGTCCTTAAGCTGGCCCCTGAACAAATATATATACTAGTTCAGTGATAATGGACGTCATACTAAACTCAAAATTATACACAAGAAACTAAAAGTAAAAATAATACAAGACTAACAAAGGCCAGAGGCTCCTGACTTGGGACAGGCGCAAAAATGCGGCGGGGTTAAACATGTTTATGAGATAACTATTTTCATCTTCAGTCATCTTAACATTGTTTCATTTATTTTTATTACCCTTTGGACATGCCAAGCCTAGTACCTGATATACACTAAAGAAATTTAATGAATTTGGAAAAGCTATTGAAACAATACACCCCAAAATGGGATTGATTGATTGCTTGTAAGTTTGCTTGATGTCCAGTGGCTAATATTTCATCCTTTTTAAAGACAATAAAAAAATAAAATAGAACTTGAGACAAAAAGACTTGATTACTGGCATTACACTTTGGTTGGTTACAACATGCATAATGAAAGTAACATAAAGGTAGCATTGATATACTTTTAACAAATACCTCAAACAAAGACAAAAAGGTTGCTCAATTTTACACAGTACTTTAAAACTTTCATACTAAAACCTATCAGTCTTAATATCAAACATCTCAAAAGTTAATTAATACAGCATACGACATACAAAATGAACTATCCACATTGACTATAAAGTCAAAACCACTGGCAATATTGGTATTAATAGTTGTATTTGTGTTTGTCATTCTCTGTAAAGCATGTTTACATAACAATCTGGAGACATATATTGGACAGAAATTCCAATAATGTTATATAAATCTTGATTGTGACATCCATCAATAAAACAAACATGATAACTGGAGCTTACTGTACTGTTTAGTTAATGAACCCTGACAGATTCTTGGCAATTTATTTTTATTCAGAGAAAGTAATGGGAATGTAGAAAACACTATTTAAGTGGTCTGGTATGCTGGTGAAATTGAGGCATCAACAGCTTGCCTCAATAATTGATACAAGTTGTCTCATTTAAAATCTTGAAAAAATTGACAAGTACAGATGAAACCAGTATATAGATTTCTCTTGATGGCAAAAAGGACTGACCAAGTATACAGTCAACTCTTACCAAGAGTTTCCTAGATAGATGATCTGAAGGCATCTAACCATAAAGATGTGTTGATAATCAAATTAAGAGTAGAACTAGCCAACAGGTCCATACAACTATGTTTTATCCGACATAACTTCATTGGGAATCTAGAAGGCAAATGACCATACAGCTACTCTAGCATAAAGTCTCCTAGCTTGGGTATCTAGATTGCAAGTTACTATGTAACTACTCTAGCATTTTTTAATGGGAATCAAGAAGGCAAGTGACCATACAACTACTCTAGCATAGTCTCCTAGGGGATCTAAAAGGCAAGTTACCAAAGTACAACTACTATACATTTGTAGCATAGTCCACTCTGGAATCTAGAAGGCCAGTTACTTTACAACTACTGTAGCATAGTCTCCATGGGATCTAGAAGGCAACTGACCATACCACTACTATAGCACTTGTCTCCTAATGGATCTTAAAGGCAAGTTACCAAAGTACATCTACTCTTAGCATAGTCCACTGTAATCTAGAAAGCAAGTTATCTTACAACTACTGTAGCACAGTCCCCATGGGATCTAGAAGGTAGGTTACTAAAGCACAACTACTCTAGCATAGTCCCCTCAGGAATCCAGAAGGTAAGTTATCTTACATTTACAATAGCATAATCTCCTAGGGGGTATAGAATGAATTCCTCGACTAGCATAGAGTCCCGTCAGGATCTAGAATGCAACTCAGATCATACAAATACTGTATCAATGGTTTCATTTGGCATCAAGAAGGAAAATGATCACACAACTACTCTAGCATAGCCTCATTGGGGATCTTAAAGACAATTACCTAAGTACAACTTCTAGCATAGTCACCCAGGTATCTAGCAGGCAGGTTACCTTACAACAACTGCAGCATAGTCCCATGGGATCTCGTAGACAGGTTACCAAAGTACAACTTCTCTAGCATAGTCCCCTCAGGAATCTAGATGGAAAGTTACCTTACAATTACTAAATAAAATTGAGAATGGAAATGGGAATGTGTCAAAGAGACAACAACCCGACCACAGAACAGACAACAACAGAAGGTCACCAATAGGTCTTCAATGCAGCGAGAAATTCCGCACCCGGAGGCGCCTTAAGCTGGCCCCTAAACAAATATATATACTAGTTCAGTGATAATTGACGTCATACTAAACTCCAAATTATACACAAGAAACTAAAAGTAAAATAATACAAGACTAACAAAGGCCAGAGGCTCCTGACTTGGGACAGGCGCAAAAATGCGCGAGGGTTAAACATGTTTATGAGATCTCAACCTCCCCTATACCTCTAGCCAATGTAGAAAAGTAAACGCATAACAATACGCACATTAAAAGTCAGTTAAAGAGAAGTCCGAGTCCGACGTCAGAAGATGTAACAAAAGAAAATAAACAAAATGACAATAATACATAAATAACAACAGACTACTAGCAGTTAACTGACATGCCAGCTCCAGACCTCAATTAAACTGATTGAAAGATTATGTCTTCATCATATGAATATCAGGCACAATCCCTCCCGTTAGGGTTTAGTATCATACCATCATAAAATATATGAGAAGAGCATAACCCGTGTCATGCCAACAACTGGTTTTAAATAAATGTGTTTAGTTCCGATGCTAAGACCCTATAAGTGAATCAATATTAAAGCCAAAATATGCAATCTTTAATGACCTGACAACAGTATCGTAACTATATCCCTTCTTAATAAGTCTATTTAAAGGTTTTGTTAGCTTCTGAGGTGAATACTGACATTTTAGTGCTTTATAAAGAATATTACCATAAAAGATTGGATGTGAAATACCTGAACGTATAAGAAGTCTGCATGTTGAGCTATATTTACGAATGATGTCCTTGTACCGATGATAAAATTTAGTAAATGTTTTGACTAGTTTGTGATATCGAAAACCCTGGTGTAATAATTTTCTGTAATACATAAATTTCTTTCGTTAAAATCTGAAACGTTGTTACATACACGAGCGAATCGTACAAGTTGAGATATATAACACCGTAAGATGGTGACAAGGAACGTCACCATCTAAAATGGATAATTAACGATAGGAAATGAAAATCATCTCTTTTATCATAAATTTTGTATTAAGCTTTCCGTTAATGATATAGATATCAAGATCGAGGAAAGGGCAGTGGTCATTGTTAGTATTAGCTTTATTTAAAGTAAGTTCAACAGGATAAATTTCTTTAGTATACATACTGAAGTCGTCATTATTGAGAGCCAATATATCATCCAAATATCTAAAAGTATTATTAAATTTTGTATCAGATGTTGTTTCGATGGGTCTTTGCTGATTTTAGTCATAAATTGTAACTCATAGCAATACAAAACAGGTCCGCAATAAGTGGTGCACAGTTAGTCCCATTGGAATTCGATAACCTGACGATATACGGAATCTCCAAAGCGAACAAAAATATTATCTAGTAAAAATTCAAGGGCAGATATAGTATCAAAGCATGTCCAATTGACATAGTTCTTTTGTTTACTGCTACTAAAAATGACCTAAAAGAGTTAGAACATATGTATTCACATTCTGACTTTTAAATGCCCATTTAATTAGGTGTGTGAATTTTTCTTTATGAGAATGTGAGGCAATGTGGTATACAGGGTAGAAAAATCAAAACTTTGAACAGATTCAAAATCACCAATATAAGCATGCAATTTATCAAGTACTTCCAACGAGTTTTGACACTCCAAAAGTAATTAATTCCACTATTTTCAAAGGCCTTATTTGAACAATTTATTATCAGGTTTTGATTGTACCAAGTGAACTGGTAAGAAGAATAGACAATTTAGTAGTGGAACAATGGCTTGAAGACGAAATAAATCTATATTTGTAAGGTGTTTTATGTAGCTCGGAAGCCAGTACATAGTTGGGACTTTCATTGTATTTGGTTCTGCTTGTAAAGAGGTAGCTAAAAGTTTATGTTTGTTACAGATGTCGTTTTCTGAAAATGGAGTCAGTTGGAATGTTGGTGAATTGGTGATTTCTTTTTCAGAACCTCAATGTAAAATTTCGTCAAACAATAATGATATTATTAGCAGCTTTATCGGCCGGGACAAAACAAATTCCTTGGCTAGTTCTTTAAGTTTATGTTTGATACGAGAAATAGGTTTATTATGGTTGTTGTTAAGAGTAAAATGTTCTTTAAAATGTTGAATACGTATATCAACTATGTTCATTACTGAATTAAAAAGAGTCCAAAGATTTTTGTCAGCTTTTTCCGTTTTATCCATTTTAAACAGTAAGCACGGAGTGAGTCGTGGATGATATTACGACACTCATTCCAATTAATGATTGACGGGGACGATATTTAGGTCCTTTACTGAGGAATGATTTTAACTCTCGGTCTTGAACGATGTTAAGATCTCCTGTTATAACATGGAAATGGGTCCATAAATGTATTCGAATTACTGCAATTACATGAAGTAGGTGTATTTTCACTGATATTAACATCTTTACACAATTGGCTATAATTAAACACATATTTCGGTAGATTTCTTGTAAATATAACAAATAAGAGGAGCTCAGTATTATCAAAATATCCAGGAATTTGTTCTTTAACAGAATGGTCGTTAAAAATACCGCAATATTTACAAAATCAAAACCTTTATTGACATACTTTATTTTAATAAAATGTTTTTATGATCTTCAGGGCGATCAATTTTGGGAAACAGTTTAGAATAACAATATGCCATTATAATTTGAACGATTTCATACTTAGGACTGCTATATGAAATTGTGTTGCAATCCTCTAAAATTTTATTTAACTTATTAACCGGTAATGAACAGAGCTTTGTTAACAGATAATGTCTGCCATTGTTTTTTGAAATAGAAATTAGGTCCAAATATTGGTATGATTGGTCCGAAATTTTCTTTGATTGCGATTTTTTCTACGACCATGAGAACGGTTTTTACGAACAGTTTTAGAAACTATATCCAAAATGTTAACAGAATCGGTTCTTGATATATTACCAATTCCCATGATATTATCATTAAGACCGAGAGGGTAGACTGTCTGTAATTTTTTAATCCAATTTAATTCAATTATTTTCCGTGATCGTACAAACTTTGAATGAGATTCACCAGGCTGCTTATTTACTACTTCTAAAGGTTGAACTGTTAAATATTTAATAGGATGATTGTGCTTTTAAGGTGTTGATAAATGATACTTTTGAATTTATTGGGTCTTTTAAAACGATACAGGTGTAAAGCATAGTCCCCACAGGATCTAACCCGAATAATTCCGTCCCTCCCCATAATCCATCTCTCCTACTTGCGAGGGCCTGAATTCCTTACACAATAAAAACTTTTCACGAATCCTGGATTTTGATTGGTTCCCTGTAGAAAAGGTGACCCATCAGCAATCAGCTAATTTTATTGAGATAGGTAAATCCCGAGCTAATTCCAAATGATTGATTGAAGATTTTTCATTGTCAATGCATTCAGGCGTTAATGGAGTAATCGTAGATCAGCAGAATATAACAACTGAATTATTCGGGTTACATAGGATCTAGGAGGCTATTGACCATACAACTACTCTAGCAAAGTTTTCCTTGGGATCTAGAAGGCATGTGACCATTATTACATAATTATTACAATGAAATGCATGCTTTCAATACTTGACCAATATATAATTAGGGTTAAACACTTGAAAATAAAATATGTTGTTTGTAATTGTTAAAACATCTACTACTATCCCAGCTTTCAAAACAACTTGACCAAATTTTATAACTTTTGCGTTTTGAGTAACAATATATTTAATGATGAAGAAGAAAATTCACAAAGGACAATTTATGTGCAAGAGTGGAAGATAACTACTTGACTTTTATGAACAACCTACGCAATGAACTTACAATAATGCTGTTGCCAGATTTATCACATTTCCTAGAAATGAAAAAGGTTTTTTTTTCTGTTTCCTAACAATTCTGTTCATTTATGTTACAAAAATTGCATTGATCCTAAAACAAGTAGGATGTTAAATGCCTTGAGCATCTCCGTAAATCACCTTAATTCCTCGTTATTCTTCATTTTCATGGTGGACTTCACATACAAAATAAACAAACATCTAACTTCAACCTTTTTACATGAAATATAACCATTACAGCTAATCAATAGAAAGAAAAATTAAGGTGCCAATCAATACATGTAACTAAGTTTTAAATGCATTTATTGATATGTGTCTGCGGATGTTCATTTTTTTCTCTGGAGCAAAATTGTACTTTGTGTCAATTTTATTGTCTAATGGCTAATTGTCCTGTAAAATATTGTATTCTTTTGGGGAAAAACTCACTCTGGTCAATCAATGCAGACATTAAATCATTTGTCATTTGTATACTTATAGGTTTCTTCATTGACATACTCAATGACCATTGACCTACATTTGTGATAATAAATCATTGAATGTAAAGTCTTTAATAAGACCAAAACCTCATTTTCTAACTTAAGACAAGAGTCTAGACCTTGTTCCCTTTTGTATTTAGTAAGGCCATTCAATCAAATCTACCATACATAGAGCTTGATTTTTATGGAGGAAGTCTTTCAAAACTCAGCCAAAGAAAATAGGACAATTATTAAGTCGAATTGTAAAGAAATTGAATTTAGTAAGAATAATGACATATATGTAGAACAGACAGTAATGACTTCCATCTTCATCAAAATGATACTTTGTAATAAAGGCCACATAAATCCCTTTAATCAAGAATCTTAAAAGAGTGTCTCGCTACCATGCAAATTGCTTAGTAACTTTGACAGAAATTGAATATCCTGTAATTGAATATATTACTGATAGTGACATCTCTGTTGAAACTGATCAAAGCATATCTTCAGGGTTTGTTTCAATTGTTAGACATTGAGTGCTCTTAGACAGTGAAGCTCTAGGAAATCGTCTGATCAACCTGAAGATTTGAAACATTGATCATACATTTAGTGATTAATCTTTGGTACATCTTATAGTATGCAATGAGTCAGATAAAAGACAGGATTTTTGTCTTTTTTCTCAGATAAGAGAGAGGGGATAAGAGGGTATGTTGATTAAGTGATGATTACAAAAATTGCTCAATTCAAATTGGTTTGTTGTCGCAGGCTGCATCTTACATCAAGCTTGCCAAAGGGAATGAATTTTAGGTTTTAATATAAATTTACACATTGACTTTATATTTCTAACAAACTCAACTCATACTAGATGTTCTATTTTAAACTAGATTTGTCTGAACGACACGAATGGCCCCATTTGTAAAACAGCTTGGAGCATTTTTAGAAGTGAAAATTTGAGAATGAAAGTCTGTATAACTGTTATTTTCATGAAATTTTCAAAGCCCAAAGCCCGTAAATTGAACAAAAATCAATTGAGCGGAACCGAACGTAAACACAATTTGTAACTCGTAGACTCACATACTAAAAATCAGCTCAACATGTGAAGGCGTTAAGAAAAAAATGTATCACCATCAAATCAGGCCCAGTCAAAAAAGTACTGGAAAGTAGTACATAGCTTGCATTACTGTCATCATTGTATGAATTAAGATAACCTGTGGATGAGCTTGCATTATGGTGTATGTCTTTGCCCATCACTCAAGGCTTTAAGGTGACTTATGGATTATTAAAATTGGATTTACCAAATGTCTTTTATTGCTTGCATTATGGTTTTGTGTCTAACAGTAAGTAGCACATCATGAAGGTTTTAATGTGACTTATGGATGTGAATGTAAATGTTAACCTTCTTATCTCTCAATGCTCTTTGGTCAATAGTTGAGATATGTCTCAATGACAATCGTATCACATCACCTCACTTTTATCCTGTAACCATGTATATAACAAAACACTTCAGAGTTAAGATTTGAAGCCCACTGTCACTAAGGTCAGATATATTGGATGGTTGCAATCTGATTGACACAAATCAACTAAAATTAACAATATGAAGAACAACTTCAGCTTAGGAATCAAAAGAAATCAATTACTGTAACCACAGAGTATGCTTTTCACAAATATAATTAAATCTCAGATGTTTTCCATCATATATAGTATTAAAAGACAAATCCCCAGATAGAAGAACAAGAAGCTAGGATAAAAACTTGTTATCAATACCTCGTTCTATATCGATTGTTTCTTATTCTCACTGAAACTTATTCAATTAATTCAATCAGTGCCCATTAGAAAAGACTTTTATTTTCTATACAAATGACAACATTTGTATCATTGGACGAATGGGGAGTTCCCAGGTCCCTTCTGCATGCTAATGTTATAATACAATTGAGGACTGAAAAGCTTATAGTTATAATGACAATGACACTACACATGTACTGTTACAGCAATGGTAATGATCAGGAAGATTTTGTCTGTAGCTAATCTTACCTAGCTACTGGAACCAAGGGTACAATATGTGCTATTAATTATTCATTTTTCTCTAGAAAAAAATCAGCAAGTATCCAAAACATTTCACCAAATAGTGCACTTATAGCACTTTTGACTCACCTTTTCATTATATTAAACCCAGGCCTCAATAACTTGACCTATCATATAAATATAAATGTAAAAAAGAAATGTGGGGACAATATCACTACAAGAAAACT
This sequence comes from Mytilus coruscus, assembly GCA_017311375.1. Lineage (NCBI taxonomy): Eukaryota > Metazoa > Mollusca > Bivalvia > Mytilida > Mytilidae > Mytilus > Mytilus coruscus. The sequence continues at coordinate 17,470,537 of CM029603.1, forward strand.
CTGTTGATTTAATCTAAATGTCACACAAACAAACAGGAACTGCTTGCTCTTCCAAAGTCCCACTGCTGTTTAGACAAGTAGTATAGAAGGTGGTATATAAACATTGAAGCCCCCAATTAGTGAGGGACAAAATTATTTTAATGATGATCGCTCCTCATGATTTTTTAATTTTTGTCATGATATTCGGAATCCTCTGGTTTAATCCATGTAGTGCCAATAAAGATTTTGCCCGCTTATATAACCCACACGTTTCTTTTCATAGTTTTATTACATATTGTTTAAAAAGCCATATTTAAAAATCTTATTAAATCCTTGTTATTTTTTCATCGCTTTTGAAAGAAAAATGATGCCAATGTTAAATGTATGAAAAATCTAGAGAGAATCAATTCCTGCCAAATTTTCAATGGCATATATCTCAAAAACAAGGACAAGGACCCTTAATTTTTTTCTGCTTTTTCATTTCCGTTATTTATTTACTACCAATTTATAAGTTTTTTAAAAAGCTTGTTATTTTGAAACAGAGGAGTGAACATCCTTACACAAAAGTTAAATCTACTATTTAATTGCACATGCCGCTTGCGTACCACCCAATAAAGAAATAGAGTTATTATATGTTTGCAAAGGTGATGTTTTTATTGAATTTTGTGGGGTTAAAATTTGGACTTCCTTTTGGAGATGGTCCATAATAAAAATTTAAAAAAGATGTGCTAATGAGACAACTATCTTGTTTAAAATATGAACCTCTAATAGTTGAGGAAAGTATCGTGAAATGAATTAACTTAATGACCCACTTTCTCTTGCCTTTGACTATATGATACTGACCAGACATGGGATATGTATATAAATATGCACAGGATGCATAAATCTAGGAATATTAATAAACAGTTATATATGTACTTAATATAAACACCTCTAGCAGCTGTTGTATGGATCTTAAACATGTCTGTTTTTTTCATATCTATACATATTGTTCATATCAGCAGGTGATTTTATTTCAATTTTTTATTTTCAATGAGACAGCAACCCAAACAAAATGTAATAAAACAGACATCTGATACATTAAGCTCATTTTATCTTTATAAAGAAAAAGGCGAAGGCCGTCCTGGTAATTTGTAAGTTAAAAAACTTCAAGAACATCAACAAGAGAATTACAAAATAAAGTTTGCTTGATTGCTGTTGTCTTTACGTCCAGTGACAAGACAAAACATGATAGAAATGGCTTATTTAAGGCTGAGCAATGCCTTATACAGTTATACAGTAACTGGTTACCATTATTGATAAACCAGAAATAATATTAAACTGTTACTCATAAAATGAATTAATTTATATGATTTGCCATGAACATTAATCATAACAGTTATTTTTACCATTTTTTGTGGCATAAATAATTGTTATTGATGACTTGTTTACAGTAATGTATTTATATTTAACCTTTGAAAAAGATCCCATTTACATTGATGTTTAATTTGACTATGTTTGGCCATTACTTATCGTCCATATTAAGTGTTATACTATGTATGACAACATTTTCATCATTCAGATAACTTTGAAAAGATCTTATGTACTTTGGATTCATTTATTTTTGTGGGTACCAATTTGTCATGGATTTATAAGGACAAATTCTATTTTCATTGATTTATAAGGACAAATTCTATTTTCATTGATTTATAAGGACAAATTCTATTTTCATGGATTTATAAGGACAAATTCTATTTTCATTGATTTATAAGGACAAATTATATTTTTATGGATATCGTATTTTGTAGTTTTAAAAAAATCTGTATACAAGCCTAAAGAAAATTTGAACTAAGTTGAACATTAAAATTTGTGACTCACTTGTAGACACAAATTCCACGAAAATTGGTATCACACGAATAATAATGAATCCACAATATGACCTTATTCAAACCTTTATATATCTATTTAACAAGTTAGCATATTGTATTGTCGTACATTTTAGTACCAGATGTGTCAAGTTAGCATATTGTATTGTCATACATTTTAGTACGAGATGTGTCAACTTAGCATATTGTATTGTTGTACATTTAAGTACCAGATGTGTCAAGCTAGCATATTGTATTGTTGTACATTTTAGTACCAGATGTGTCAAGCTAGCATATTGTAATGTCATACATTTTAGTACTAGATGTGTCAAGTTAGCATATTGTATTGTTGTACATTTTAGTACCAGATGTGTGAACACAGTACTTATTAACACTATATTTAGACTGAAAATACATGTTCAATCAAGCATGTACTTACTGGGCACATATATATGGTAATTCTCTGATACTTGACCCTCAGAAGTGTCTTAGAAGGATATACACCCTGGTGACATGTGGGGTCTGGAAACTGTTTAGTAATAGAAAACCCTGGGTGTAGATTGTGGTTGGAGAGTGATCATCTCTTCGTGCACATAAAACAAACTTTGTCTGTACTGTAAACCGATATGTAAAAAGAAGAAGAATTAGTGTATGCTTTACAAAATGCTTAATTACAGTGCTTTCCAAATTCGAAATACTTTTTTCATGAATACCCAACATCAAATTGAATGTGTGTCCCATATCTCTTCCACACTCTTGGACGGATCATTAATTTTAAGAAGGTTGGATGGTCCTGAATATGCATGAAATATTTTCCACTGGTCATTAAGTTACCAAAAATTAAATTGGTCTGTTTACCATACACTAACTTTAGTTTTTTTTTTTTCAAAGAAAAAGTTAAGCCAATAAAAGATGTTAAACTTGGTAAAACCATTAGCATGTCACAACAAAAAAAAGCAAAGATTCACACAAAAAATTTCTCCAAATGTTGCAATTCAACCCACATCATTGGACAAGTGCTGAAACCAATAGAAACAAAGCTCTAAATAACTTGAAACCTACACATGTTGTGCACAGCATTTCAAATTACAAAATCATACATAACACTTGACTAATAAGAAAATTAACCATCTCCACTGACATCATTTATCATTCTTTTTAAGTTGTGGTTTAAACTGAGTACAAGTTGTACATTACCTTTTTTATTTTCAAACAAAAGATCACTGAACCCCTTGATATCTACAAATCTATCATTTCATGTGGTTATACCAACAAAGAATCACAAGTACTACTCTGCATACATACAAACAAAATGTTCCCTCCTGTTTCTTATGTACAGAACATCATTAATCTGATCTTAGAAGTGACAAGAACAAATGTAGACACATAGTAGAACATATACTTAAACAATTATTACCTTGTTATTTCTCATTCTAGGAGACATCCATACAAATATTCTATGTTATTTATATTAACCTGGGAAGTTTTGCAGATGCTGCTGAATCCATCAATTTATTCATTCTATACTTAAAAAGACCTAAAATTTCTTCAAGCAGCATGACAACCTTTGAAAGGCAATGAGGCATCAGTTACCATATCAAACATTTTCGACAGAAATATAAGGTGATTTGCACTGGGAGGAAAAAAGAATAAATAAATATAGGCATCATGTACATGTGTTTCAAATATTTTCCAAACCAAGTACTGTGAATTTGTATATTTTAGACAAATTGTATTTTCATGGATATTTGATTTGGTGGTTTTGCCAAAGTGACCTACAACCCTTAAGATAACTTGTACTTTCTTGAAGTTGTTAACTGATATAACCCATGTATAATAATGAATCCATAGTACAACAAGTTAAGTAGAATATCCCTAGCTGCAGTGGCTTATAATACTCTCTGGTATTGTGATAGCCTAAGAAAAATTCTCATTGTTAATAACAAACATATTCAAAATTAAATATTAACATTTCTGACAGTAATTTGCAGCATATTCTATATTTGTCCTTTACAGTTTTGAAACAAGCCCAAACATCTTAAAATAGTTGATTTGTTTAATCAAATCAGAAGTACATGATCTAAAAACATTTAGGTAATTAATTCTGATAAACAAAGAACATTTGAAAGCATGTTAACAATTTCTGGCAACAGAGCTGTTTTGAACACTGTTTGCTTGCATTCCACTTTAACGAAAATATAACAGCTATGCGGGTCTTAGGGTCTTATCGTAAAGAAGTTTCAGTTAATATAATCCTCAATGTAGGTAAAATGCACTTTCTAAATTGACCATAACAATTCTCAGAATATACAATATGACATCAAGAATTGACATAAGGCATTTAAAAGTACTTCATTAGAAGTGCAGGAAGTATTTACCTTACCTATTCATAAGGTACAGTACACAGTATGTGTAGTGCATAAGAAATTCTACCAATTTAAGTTTGCCTCATTTAAATCCATGAAATCTGTAGTTTTGCAACAATTAAAACAGAATTAACTTCTTCAGTTATACTGGTTTGAACAACCTACAAGAAAACTAGTAAACTTAGTTTTCTCTTTTCAAATTATTAATGTGAACATGATAAATTCATCAATTTAGAAATTAACACCTTCTGTCCTAATAAAATAAGCTGCACAAATCAGCCTCAACATATGTGTGGTTTAAGGACCATGATAGAAGATCCAAAACAGTGGTGCTTCCTTAATGCAATATAACTTTAAACTTTTCCAATTTTGAAACACCCAGCAAATGATCATAATACAACCAAAGAGACAACGTATGTTAGCATGGGAGTCTTTCAGCATCTTTGATCTCAAATAATATCAAATGACTGGTCCACATCTTTAAAATAATGACACAGGAATGCAATTCAATTGTAGGACCTTTCATTCAAATGAAGAAAATTGGTTATATTATCTTCTGATGAACTGTTTTTACAAATACATGTAACAGACCATTTCTTTTATTTCTTTCAAATTTAGAACTTTGATTAAAAAGGGGAGATAACTCTGATAATTTACAAAGGAATGTAGAGTAAATTTTTATATCTTTTTATATATAAAGCAAAAGTAAAAATAATGTGACGCATAGTCAGTTTAAAATTCTAAACAATGAGTACAATTTGTGTATAACATAAGGATTTACAAGCAGAAAAGATCTGACGTCAATCAGTAAATTGCACAAGTGGCGTCAAAGCAATGGACCTAGTTATGATGTCAGCATACCTGGGCATGATCCCAGAAATCAAGATGTCATTATCGATTGGTATCAGAATGTGCAACTCGTTAAATCTACATAAATATTTTATTAATAATATGTAAAACTAATTTCCCTGCAATCGCTGGGGCTTGCACCTGTTCATTCACTAACGAGAAGGTGTTTGTGTGAAGTTGATAGTTTGGCAAACTTTTGATAAGACCTACAGGTTTTTGTATAATGTTTATCAAATAATGTGTTAATTACAGAATAGAAACAGGAAGGGCCACCTGAAGACAAAGGTGTGAAATCTTCAATATAAACCAAATATAAATTAACCAATGATTAACACATGCAGGGTGTGGGGTACTGAAATCACCCACTACTTGAATCAATTCCCAGAGTGATATAGTTACTTATAGGAAAGATCTCGACAAATGGACTTTAGAAGCACTGGACTTTCAGGTTTGGCACATTTCATGACACTGAGCATGACAGAACAAGCAAAATATTTTGTGAATATCCTACCTCTAAATGCTAATAACAATAATTTAATGACTTAAATATTCTATATAAAAATAAGAAGATTGCTAATGAGACAAATCTCCACCAGAGACCAAATCAGGTAGAAGTTAACAACTATAGGTCACTGTACCTCCAACCACAATGAGCAAAACCCATACTGCATAAACTATAAAAGACCCTGAAATGACAAATGTAAAACAATTCACTAACAGCTTGATCTATGCCTGCTTTATCTGTAACAATGTGACCTAGCTTACTACAACTAATTTTTTTTTAAATCTACATTGAATGAAAAAAATGTTTCATACAGTTATTAAAGTTCAGGAAACCACAACCAACTACTAACATGAAGAGTCAAATATGAGTACGCATTTGAAAAAAAATCGGTACATTCATCCATTTAATTTGTGTTATTGTAATTTAATCTTGAGAGTTCAGTATTTATTTTGATATCCAAATATATTGACTATTTCTTTGTTTGTATTTTTCCTGTTCAAACTAATAACAATCATTGACAAGGATAATCATGCACTTTGCTTCAAAGTTTTCACAAACTTTTATTTAACAAATGATCAGAAACCCTTGGTAGATTTTCATGAATATAATGATTGAAAATATGAAAATTCATTTACACTTGTTACAAAAGAAGAGTATGAAAGCTCAATGAGAATCACCTCTCTTACTGTTTCTAAAGCGGGTGCCCGAATACAACAATGAAGCAGACGACTACTTGGTGAGTCTTATATATAGCTAATATTGAATTTATAAAACTAATACTTTCCAAAAATGTGAGCTTTTTTTTTTAATTCTAATAAAATGTTCTTTCCATCAAAAATCATTTTCCTCATCTCATTCCATTCTTTTTAACATAACTCCTTAATGAGGTCTGTAAACTTGTGTTTTTTAGTTGTCTTTTTGATTCCGTTTTATTCGTATTGAAAATGCTTCATCTGATATAATGACATTTATCAATGCCAAAAAATAATTTGATTTTATTGTGAAATATGCAAAGTTCTTCTATTCTCAATTGCATTTCATCAAATCAAAATTACAAATGCATGCACAAAGCTAACTTATTCAGGAAATTTTATTTTTCCTTCTTCCATTTACAGTAAAACATTTTTTTTGTGAATGAAAATAAGTCTGACAGACCATATCTGCTCCATTATGCAATAGAATTTGATACCAGTAAGCTGAAATGATAACAATAATATACAAACTAATGCATAAAATGGCATTTCCTGGTGCCAATCCTCATGTCATTACAACACAAAGACTACTGAAGCTAACGTCAGCATTTAAAAGGACTGTAAACTAATAAAATCTCTTTGAAATTTAAATCAAATCAAATACAACACTCATTATTTAAAATAATTCCTTTTTTCTAATCCTCATGTATACAAAACTCCTAGCTAGTAGATGTACACTGATTTTTTACTAAATATGTTTCATATGGTTATTAACATATGTATACAACAATCTCTAAAAAGACCCACATTAAAGCTACCAAATATATCCGAGTTCATGCAAACAGCTTTGACCAGCCACGTTAAAATTGTGTGCTTAATGTGCCTAGTAATGGGAAACTTGTGGATGGTGGACTGTTTAGTTCAGTGGCCCTTTATTTATATTGGTGTTAAAGACTGATCTTTTGTATAGCTGTTATATTTATTTACCTTTAGTCTAACAATTTAGAACTTGTCATAATTTGGATAGAGCCTTTGTACATTGGTCAAAGCATTTTGTTGACCTTTAGATTTCATTTCTTTGCTGTCTCACTGACACATACTTTTTACAAATAATTCTGTTTCATTCTTTATAGCACTACCATCTCCCCAAAATACCTGTGTTGACCATGCAAGCATTAATGGAAAATACATATAGAACAATGGCATCTTTGTTTTTGATACCGACTTTATCAGCAAGAATATCAAGTGAGTCCTTAAGGTCGAGGTTAGTATCAAAAAATAAAATGCTGTTATTCTCTTTATCGGCAATTTTGTTTCAAAAGTATGTTTTTACGTGATGTTGCTGCACTGTTACGTGACGACGTCATTCCCTAATATTTTTGAGTATCAGGTCCTGTCCATGATATTAGAAAAATATGAGGCAGTAAGATCAAAGGGAAAATGTACACAGTGCCAATAAATATGTTTAGTGTAATGTTGTGTTACAATGACCTCAACAAATGGCCATGCTGACCTGTATGATTAAGCTATTATAGATAATGATAACTATTATCTGATTATAAATAAGCAACCTCATGATATATCAACAAATAATTGCTGTCCATTTGATTGGAAAAATTGCTTAAATTATTTGTGTAAACAAGTGTCCATCTATGTTTCACTATAACTAAGTATATCATAGTATGCAAAGGAAGTGATTGATTTCTAATTTTCCTGGTTTTTATTCTTGTACATTTACTTGAAAAACAACACTTTTCTTCCTTTATTTAAGTAGGAAAGGAGGCAATGAATAATAATCTGTTAACACAGAGATATGTCTAACCTGTGTTAAATAACGTTGATGCTCTCTACACAGCCAACACTAGAAACAGCTTTATCTAAGTCACTTAATGCAACTATTGCAGCAGGTGAGACAAAAACCAATTAACACAATAATTCAAGCATGAACAGTTTTTTTTTTTAAGTGAGGAGTTTTAGGATTATTTATGCAGACTAACCCCATTTTGAAGACAATTTTTTGTTTTGGCCATTCATTGATAATAAAATGCTTTGCTGAGCGCAGCTTGATACGACAGCAGAGGTCGAACCCTGAACAGTTGGGGCAAATTTGGACACAATATTCAAGCTTGATACTGTCTGAATTTGGATTGTGATCAAAGATCTTTAAAATCTATTGGTCAAAGCAATACTGTGTAATTGAAGATTTCTTCTTGAAACTTTTCAAAAATTTGAAATTTGAAAATTTTGAAGAAAATAAAATTGGAAAAAAAAATCCCCCAACTTTTGACCCCCCTTTGGAGCAATTACCCCCAAACTCAATCCCAGCCTTCCTTTTGTTGTATGGAACCTTGTAGTACAATTTGAGCGAGATCCATACACTTAAACACAAGTTATTTTCTGGAACCTAGAAAAATGCTTGTTTTTGGCCCCTTTTTTGCCCCCAATTCCTGCATGTTTGGGGCAATTACCCCAAAACTGAATCCAAGTCTTCCCTTTGTGATACGGAACATTGTGGTACAATTTCAGAGAGATCCATACACTTACACACAAATTATTGTCAGGAAATTACAAAAATGCTTGTTTTGGGCCCCTTTTTGGCCCCTAATTCCTAAATTGTTGGTACAGTAACCCCCAAAATCAATCCCAACCTTCCTTTTGTGGTATTGAACCTTCTTGTAAAATTTCATAGAGGTCCATTCACTTAAACTAAAGTAATTGTCCGGAAACCAAATGTGTCTTCTGACGACGATGACATCATACCATTATACGAACCCAAAAAAATTTTTGTGATCCCAAAAAAATAAATTGTCATCATATCAATTATTATTACTTATTTCAAAATACATTTGTAGGGGAACAAATTTAACTTGCATAATAAATTCCCATTAACTGTTGAAACAAATTCTCAATAAGATTAAATATGCACTCCTCAACATTAAAATGGTTCATGCTTTAAGACTAATTGAAATGTTATAACATAAACTCATAGTCCTCATTATTGCAATGAATTATTCAAAAGTTTCATTCTTAATAATTTCATATGTATAGCCTTATAAATGCTTCGTGCAAAACATGGTATATTCATGATGTATGCCAATATCATATATCTACAATTTGATGTTTAAAAATGCTACAGCAATGTACATATGGTAATTAACATTAATATTTATATATATATAATTCGTCTAAATAACAGCCCAACAATGTTAGATCTGTAAATTCGCGGAAGCAAATTTTTCGTTCTTCCCAGGGTGGGATTCGAACTCATGCTACTGAGATATCGTGGCACCAAATCACCTTAGACAAACCCGATGCGCTAGACCACTTGACAACCTAGGCTCGACAAAAATCAAGCTTTCGGTGGCAAGGTGTTACCTATCCTCGTCAGTTTTTATCTAGCATCATAACACAGTACATGATATATAGGGTATGATGATGGAATATTACAGATCAGCTGATTTGATTGGAAAATTGTTCTAATTATTTGTGTAAACAAGTGTTCCATCAGCAACTGAGACATCATTCATAAATCTAACATTCAGTGCAAGCTGATTTTACAAGATAAAATATATTACAATGCTATACAAATTTGCCAATAAACTATGAATTCTTCCTTCCATAAAAACTATTTAACAATTAAATGATTGACCTTGAGCAAAGAGGGGTGTTAAATAGTCTAATGAAAATTCATGTTTGATGATTGCCTCAGCTTCTGGTTCAAAGTCCAATATCAGCAAGAGTAGTGTGCAGTGATTAAACCTGTGCGCTCCAAATATCAGAGTAATTAGCTCCTATTGTGATGGATAATAAAGTGAAACTGGAAAACATCAGCAGTAATGAACAAAGTAATTTCTAAGACTTCTAACAAACTTCATCAGGAGGACCAATATTGATTCTGGCATGGTTCAGCAATGTGTTAAGTGCACTGTCAGGTCAGAGCACTCTGATGTTCGAAATTATCATCAAGATGTCATATACATTGCATGTCCATTCAACAGAGGGTCTTTGCATCCCAATCTAAATAATAGAACTTAACTGAAATATATGGCTTTATGATATTATTACAAGTTCTAAAATTAATGTATATCAAGGAGGTTATATGAGAAGGAGAGAGGACGAAAGACGCTAATTACACATAAAATGTTACCGCCTTTTTGTAAGTGGGTGTTAATTTGTTGAGATCGATTCGGTCGCAGAGGAGACTTTGTCCTAATTATACACACGATTAAGAACGGAGACACCAAGTTTTATAAACCAACCGAGATTTTACAAAGTAAGCCTGAGATCATGGCTCAGTTCTCGACAGTATATATATAGCCTTACTTACAAAAGTGAAGGTTTGACCAGGATCCCAGGCTATTAAGAAATACACACCGAATGTTTTCTGTTGACGTATTTCAGTCATCATTTGATCATGGTCGATGATTTATCTATAAGCAATGCCTAAGTGTTGGAGCTCGAAAAGAATTTGATCTAGAAATATTTTGCATCTGCAAGACGAACGACTCAACCGACCTGAATTGCTTCGTAAATGATGTATATATATGGAATTAAAATTTAAAATTTAAAACATAAAATATTTATAAAATGTGCAGGAAAAATGCGTTAATTAAAGAATAGACACGTTTTCCTGTCGCGCATTTTATTAACAAATGGACGATTTTCCATTTTTTATAAATATTACAACCGTGCACAAGTATTGATTAAGAAGAAATCTAGTAGACTACACATACCATGTATATTGTCCGAAAAAAACACATATAGAGAAGTACCAATCTATATGCCTTGCAATCTTAGTATTAATGTACACAATGCATGTGTTAATTTTCTGACATTTTACCGTCTTATTAAGCCAATGAAGTACTGGTTTTAACAAAATCTTAATTAAATTCAGTGTATAAAAGGTAATGATTGGCGTGGTCACATTAAAAATAAAATTGATATCATATAACTTCATTTTTCTTATAATATTTTGTTCCTTTGGTTTTAGTGGGAGCCCGTCAATTTAAAGGGAACCAAAATTTAAATATTGGAAAATAAGATGAACCGATACAAAACAATGAATTTTGCACAGAAACGATTTTAATGATAGAAAGAAAATTACCATGTCCTGATGTCTACAGCATTCCACCCGGAGAAAGACTTAAACGCTTTGATGGTTCTCGGATAAATTCCTCTGTTTCAATAAAATTAAATCGCTCCGGTCGCAACCTGTCACTTTAACAACTGAACCTCACATATTCCTTTCGAGGATTTAACCTACCATTTTCCATTTCCAGGAGCCAACATGGGAAATGAAAATCTAAGCGCCTATGCCTATATCTACAGCCTAACGAATGAGAAACAAACTTTTCGCTGGCTCTCGATAAATTTCTCTTCGTTTCAATTACAAATATTCGCCCGGTCGCTACCGTCACCGTAACGAAAGTACCTTACATATTCCTCTATTTTCTATGATATTACCTACGAATTATCATGGGCAGAGCCATACAGGTGAAGCGAAGTCTGTATTTAAAGCAAGGTGGGTGCAATAGAAATTGCATTCTTAAATTTCTTTACACCTCATAACTTTGTCATTTCTTAGTCGATTTTCACCGTAGTTAGACGATATACTTTCAATTTCGTCAAATGATATTGCACATTAAAGACACATTTAAACTGATTAGTAACGATAAGTACACCTGTATTTTGATGACCCACTCACCGATAACAATCACGTGACATTAGCGATTCTCCTAATCACACGGACTGTTAGCGGTAACAGCCTGGTACATCAGAGGGCCATATCAAGTGGGTGATAAACATGTCGGTTTCTTTATATTTTATCATTTTCCTCTGATCGAATTGCTATCCTTAGGATGCTAATTTTACATCAAGCAGAGTGTTCACTCTCCTTCTCATATAACCTCCTTGTGTATATCAAATATTCGTTTTTTTTTTAAACATCTGCAGAAATGGAACAGATGGATAAATAGAAGAGGGTCAAATGCTAAATGACAAGTCATATTGGACTGAGTGAAAATGAGGGCATAGATGATGATCCAATTGCTTTAAATGATATTTGTTCTTAGCTCGTTTTCAAACATTTAACATTATTTGAAATTTTTCTGTGTGTGCTCCGTAATTTTATACTTCTTCCTATTCAATCTTTTTTGCAGCATAAATGTAAAATGTACGAAAGCCAAACAAATGCCAAATCCTTCATCTAATGCATAAAATACATGTAGTAGCAAAATTATTTAATTTTTATTTAGTTTCAATTTGCAGGAGTGTCATTGTCAGTGAAGTATTTACACCAATGGCATGCTTTGATCATAAGGTATAGCTATATGTATTAGTGAAAAAATAAAACAACATATAATGAAGAATATAATACCAGATGAAGAACAAATAAAGAATTATCCTTCATACATCTTTAATTTTTGATGAGGTGCCAAAAACCGTGACTCCATGATGTAAAAATATCAATACCATTCAAGATGGAAAAGAATGTTATCTATTACTGAAGATATGTTGATACAATTTTGATTTGATTATTACTTATTTACCTACTTACAAAAAAAGCAAAACCTGAGGAATTTCATTCAATCTGATATCTGATATGAGATACTTCCCAAAAATTCACAAATTGATCTTACAGAAATTTTTTCTGATTATCTTTTATTTACTGACATGAAAATAGTTTTCATTCACTCTTCCAGATATAATTTAAAAAATATTCTTTTCGTCTATGATGTTTTTATTTGATTATATTAACCCATTTCTTATAATAGATCACAGGAAAATTCGGAATGTACAAAACTGACAGAAAGCAATTGGAATTAATAACTCAACTTTCAATATCTTCATATCATAATTTCATTATGGTCGATCAACTGGCTGGAGGAATTGTTCAAAGAATTGACCATTAACCATTGGCTGGAGAAATTGTGCCAAGGATCCAGTAAATGTTAAACTCCTTATCACAAAAAGCAAAATCAATCTAAATTTCATATTTTAATAACACCTACATGTATACTGACTGTAGTGATGAAGGGCCTACGTATCCAAAGCAGTGATAGGCTGAAGTATCTTCAAGGGTAGATTCTACTAACTATGGCCATAATCACCTGACATGGGGGCCTCGGTGGTCGAGTGGTCTAAGTAGTTACTACTGTAATCACTAGCCAGTCAACACTGAGGTTGTGAGTTCGAACCCCGCTTGTGCGGGTGCACTCGACTCCAATCTTAATTGACTAGGATTGTCAGTTTTCCTATCGAAGGTCGGTGGTTTTTTCTGGGTACTCCGGCTTCCTCCACCAATAAAACTGGCTGCCACGAAATAGCCCAAAAGTGGTGCTTAAAAGTGGCGTTAAAACACCAAAAATCAAAATCAAATCACCTGACGTGAACTATATAGGTAGTTTCTCACTATAGTCCATAATAGGTTTAAGTGATCTGTATAGGTAGTTTCTACCAGCTGTAGGCATAACTAATTATTGAAGGCTGAGATGCTCTCACTCTTTAAATGTAATTTCTACAGACGTAACCATCTATTGTGGTGATGGGCTGAGGTGATCTTCTAGTAACCTTCTACCAGCCATAGTGGTGATAGTCCAAGATTGCTCTTTCGTCTGACAGCCTTTTTTAGGATTTGCTTGAGCCATGTCCAACATCAACCAACTAGAGTGGTAATAGACTGAGGTGATCAGTATCTCAGTAACTACCATCTATAGTTCGATGGGATGAGGTGATCTTTATGAGAAATTTCTGCCATATATAATAAGGCATGATATGGGTGAAAGGCTAAGGTGATCTGTATGAGAAATTTCTGCCATCTATAGGGGTGATAGGCTAATGTGATCTGTATGAGAAATGTCTGCCATATATAGGGGTGATAGGCTGAGGTGATCTGCAGTAAAGTGCAAATCAACTATAGTGGTATAAATAGGCTGATGTGACCAGTATAGGTAGTTTCTGCCAACAATATTAATTCATCAATAGTTGAAATGGGCTGGGGAGATTGTATACTATGTGTAGTTTCTACCAACTATATTGGGGATAAGGTAAGGTAGTTTGCACAGGTTAGTTGCAACAAACTTAAGTGGCAATAAGCTCAGGTGGTCTGTTAATGTAGTTTATATACCATCTACGAAAGTGATAGACTATAGTGATTCGTATAGGTAGTTTCTATGAGCTATAGTCACAATATATAGGCTGAGGTGATCTGTACACCTTAAATTAGTACATGTATTTATGGAAAAAAATAAAACAAGAGAATGAAGAATAAATATACCAGTTGTTACTAAAACAAATAAAGAATTATCCTTAATAAAAGGTGCCAAAAACCATTGTTAGTGTTGATTATAGGCAGGGGTTATCTGTACATGTTTAATTTGCAGCAAACAATAGTGGTGATGGCTTAAGCAATCTGCACACATTTAAGTTGCATCCAACAAAAGGGCTAACAATCCAGCACATTGCTAAAATAGGATTTCTTGATGTTCTCAGAACATAACTGACAGACAAGAATAAAATCAATTCTCCCTGCCATGAGGCTTTTATTTTTCAGACACATTAAACCAACTGACCACTGTACTGATCTTCAGTGTATTATTTTGATGACAACTCTTTCAGAAGAAAATCCTGAATACCATTTATAAAACATCAACTCTAATGAATTACAAAGTGGAAAGAAAACAAATAGATTCAGCCTGAAAATATAGAGAATTATACAACAAACTAATCTAAACATTCATCATTTCTTAAGAAAATTATAAATGAGAGAGTGGGCAGGGATGAAATAAATCTCAAAATTTCTAGTCTTGCTTCAAGACAATGATATATTATTTAACCTACATAGAAAATCTCTTTATATACTGAACATTACCTTAAAAAATATAAGTGAACACTTTGTACTTTTTTCAAAATCTTAAACTGTAGATATTCAGTATGTATGTAATCTACAAATGCAATCTAATAATTGGATGTTATTCAGTTAAGGGTTTATTCAAAGGTAAAGATGAAAACAAGATTTGAAAGTCGGGCAAACTTCTTGTTTATGTATATATTTATATAAAACTTCAACAACAGATCAATATTCAGAATTCAAATTATATATGTTCTCCAGTGTGAAATGCATAATGGGGTGTTAAAACCCCGCCATAAATACTTCAGTTAAGCAACAGTGTAATTGCAGTCAAAAATCTATATCAAATTACAATTTTATATAATAATATTAATATATTCTGTGAAAAAAAACATTACACTGACATGATAATATATTCTCCGACTTTTAATTACCATTTCTAGGTAAAGAAGTAATACTGAATGCATTTTGCAGTAGAGTTCCCTTATTAACAAATCTGAAATGAACCTATCACTTGGAATCTACTACAAGATACTTGTTAAACATGGAGTAATGGACATATCAAGTTTTCCAATGCAATTCACATTATAACAGGGTCTGCAAGTCTATATGAAATGTCACCATTAACAATCAATACAGCTATCATGGAACTAAAAATTGGAAACAGCCATGAAAACTTTTTTTTCTATCTCTATGGATCCATTTATAATAACCTAGAAATCATAATCAAAGTATCATATTCACAAATTGCATTAAAGAAGCGAAAATTTAAACTCTGCTCTCATTCTTCATCTTTTGTATGATGTAATTTTCACAAACAAGCTGAAAATGCAATTTAATGAGAAACAGGGGATAAACTTCACTGAATCTATTTAATTTTCAAATCAGCTGTGTTCAAAGATGATGCACCATTACAGTAAACAAACCAAGTTATTTCATCTTGACAGAACAAGGAATTTAATAAACAGAATCAGAATGTTTTTCCTTCTTCAGAAACTTGGGAAGCAAAAGGTCAGATGATGATGTACGCTCAAACATATGGTCTCTTCAAATCAAGTGTGTAAAGTTAACTGACAAAGAAATTGTATTCTTTGTTTTTCTAATGTTTGATTTATCATTTTGGTTGTTATTTATACATGTAATTCAATGTTAGATTTACCATTTTGGTTGTTATTTATACATGTAATTAAATGTTTGATTTACCATTTTGGTTGTTATTTATACATGTAATTAAATGTTTGATTTAGCATTTTGGTTGTTACTTATACATGTAATTAAATGTTTGATTTACCATTTTGGTTGTTATTTATACATGTAATTAAATGTTTGATTTACCATTTTGGTTGTTATTTATACATGTAATTAAATGTTTGATTTACCATTTTGGTTGTTACTTATACATGTAATTAAATGTTTGATTTACCATTTTGGTTGTTATTTATACATGTAATTAAATGTTTGATTTACCATTTTGGTTGTTATTTATACATGTAATTAAGTTGTTGTCTGCCTAACATCATCAACAACCAGGAAGTATTTCATACATATTCTGGACATAGGATTTATTTTGTGTTAACCCAAGATAAACCCTTCACCACAAAAAATATGGAGATACCTAAGGACCAATCAAATAACATAAGTCACAGAAAGAAAGAAAGACAAAATCATGGTAAAAAGAAAATGACGAAACCGCAAGCAGTATGAATAAAAGATGTTGAGTATCATCTGAATGAGCCAGGAGTAACCGAAAAAACACAAGAAACTAATTAGTCATCTAGTCAACAAAACATTACATCTATTAAACCACACTTAGAAACCTAGGTCAACTAGAAAAGGGTACGCTGTTACTGTGACAAATGTATCCAATCAAAATGGCTCATTAATTAAGATATATTTTTACATTTTTGCTTAATCTGCCTAATGTTGATTTAAATGTAGGGCTCTCTTTACCTCTTTCTTTAAAAAAAACAGTAAAATATTCTGTGATATCAGTATTCATTCACTTTCATTAGTAACTACCACACCTGGTCACCCCATATTCATTAGAAACCACCACACCTGGTCACCACATAAATACACTGAATATGGTTCATGGTAGTTAATGATACTGCTAATGTTCTGATCACATTCCTGTCAATTAATATTCAAGCCTGAATTAGTTGAATTGCTATGAAAGAGACCTTGTGCAGAGATATGGAATTCTGGAAACATTTTAAGGACTTCTCTATTATGAAACTTAAACACAAAAGCTGGAAATACAATGACAATCCTAATGAAATACTATCAAACACAAGTGGAAAAAAACTGCTGATTAAAGATGTAAAATTTTTCTAGATATCTATAAACAAATTATTCTACCGCATTTTTTCTGAATTTCTTAAGCAATTCTATTAATACATAAGTAATGCTAAGAACATTTACAGTGCAGAACTATTTGTTTTGACTGATTACATAAAATTTGCCAAGAATCCTGTGTTAACTACCTGAGAATGTTAACTGAATTACCTAGGTTGTTCTCTGCATTGTTTCTCAGCAAGATTTGTATACAAATACAAGAACTTGGACAGTCATTGATTCAGGACCATGAAGATCTCCTTAAGGATACGTGTTGTCACTGTGACATCTTATAGATGTTTATACAGATCTCAAAGGTGAGCAAATAAGATCTGTATGCTAAGGCATGAAGAAGGATCAAAATTATGGCTGCAAATGTCAAGTCCTATCAATTCTAGCATAATCAACTACACCCCTTACTTTTAGTCAATCTTTTACAGTTTACTGTGTAATATTTGATGGAATCTCTTTCGTTGGCTTTAGGATTTTGCATGCCCTTTTAACATTCCCCACCCATTTCTTACAGAAAATTTCATTTCAGACTTTCAATATATTTTATAGGGGATTAAATTTCAATTAAAGTTTGTCTTCTGGTCTTCCTAATTTTGCCAGTGATATATAATGTACAACATGTACTTAACCCAAAATGGTGACAAAACATTTGTCTACAAATGAACAGACATTATGCAAAACAAATTTTTCAACAGTATCTGGGAAAGTTAATATCTCTGACAATTGATCAATCATTTAATTTTCTTTAAGCACTCAACAAGCAATAACATAATTTATAAATGAAACTTGTGTCTACTAGTAATAAGAGCCGTGTTCTCAAATTCACAACATGTGCCTCAATGTATACTTTATAATGTTTCTGCATAAATTGCAATAAAGTGGAAAATCATTTGACGTCATTTAAGGATGTAAATGTACATAACTTATCATACGATGTGACCTTGCTTATAACTAATCTATCAAAATCATTCATTAGTCAACATTCATCTTAAATGTTAAAGGGACAAGATATGACTTATGTATGTCAGTGTTGTACCTTGTCAAAGAAAATTTTAACTTGAAAATAAATTTTACCCACATGACATGTACTTCATTCATAAAATTATGTGATTAATTATAAACTGTATAAAATGGACATCTACATTTTACATACATTTCTTTAAGGATTTTTTATATATGCTAATGTAAAATGTATAAAAAAAGATGTTTGCTCCAGTCCCCTTTTTGACAAATATTGTGGCCTAGTTATAAACGATTTGTTTGCTTGATTTATAGTTTACATATAAAGTTCTGGTTAAGCAGTAAATAATAATGTGCATAACAAATAGGTATCAGAAGGATATTCAGAACACTTCAAGATTGGCTGTTGCCCTTATAGATGTCTTATGGCTATTTTTATTATAGGGTTGCTGTCTCGTAGACTATAACTATAACTAATGTAGTTGTACTTTATTTATTCATATGTAAGTCTAAATAAAAATAAACATGTAACAGAAAACCAAACTTAATTGACTGTAGCTTGTCCCACACACTGAATTTAACTATTAGTGATAGATTCAACTATATATAATTGTAAATAAGCAAAAGTGGCTTGATTGATTGATTTATTGTTTGTGATTAATGCCACATTCAGCACTCTTGGCTATATCATGGTGGCCTGATTTTATTGGAAGAGGAAGCTGTAGTGCCTGAAGAGAACCACCAACCTTTGGTAGGAAAATTGCAATCCTGAGTCAACTAAGATCAGAGTTGAACACACCTTGCCCAAAGCAGGGTTTGAACTCACAACCTGAGTGTTGACAGGCTAGTGATCACGGTATTACTTAGACCCACTTGGCTAACAAGGCCCCAGCAAAAGTGTCAGATATTGTGCACTAAATTAAGTGCATCAAAACAGAACAAGGCAAAAACATGGACTTTCTGACATCAAACTTCAGGGCCAATACTGGTACAATTACATATTTCTTCTGCAAAACCCCAAAATTCAATTTCGCATACTCTTTAGACATTTTCACACAAAACCTGCCAAATATCCCTTATACAGGTGACCTCTTTCAACTCAAATCAATATTCACCAGTTACTCTATAAAATGCTACAATTTTTTTGCTATAAAAGGAGCATTAAATTAAATTGAATTGTAATGTAAATTGATTGAGATCACATCTGGACCAAGTCAAAGCCATTAGATTGTCTGATTACACAATTAATGAAATTATAAGTCATAGTATGTTAGATACCATGCATGAATTGAAACTATGATGTAGTTGGTACTATTATATATTACAACTGTTATGACTAATTTTCTAATGATTTGGAGAACTTATAATGTAAAAAATTATGTTTTTCAGAGTAGTGAAGTCACCATCATATAAAAACTTTACTTATAAGAGTAAATGTATAGTTGAAGAAATAAATTCCTTAATACATATATATATAATGGATCAAACTGCCCTGAAGATGGATGCCATGTTTTAATCTAGAAACATTAAACAATAATTCATATCTACATCCTACATATTTACATTGCATAAGAAGTTTTTTTGTATTATTGAAAACCAAATTTTTTTTAAGCACTTAAATGTTACAATAAAATGACTATTAAATGTCTAGTAAGTTACATCACAAAAATGTTTGATAATATCAAAGATTCTTCCTTCAATATTTCAGTAAATTCAATACCCCATTTGTACAAAATATACCAAAATATGCAGAGACGAGAGTAAGGCAGTCAAAAAGTATCAATTCTCCTCCTACTTTTCCTTTCTTCTTTTAATACCATTCTACATTGTGTACCTTTTAACTTCTAAGGCACCTCTACATAAAAAGGTTTGATTTGTACAATTTCCATTACCAGAACTCATTCACTATACATGGATGTATGACATCATTAAAAGGTTTTATGATCAAAGTTAGGATCCCTGCATCCTAGTGAACACAAGGTTATTATGTCTGCTTGACATTTTCAAAGCATTATAATTTGTAGCATTTATCTAAGTCAAGATATGGAAATTATTCCAATTAAGATATATTCATCCCTTTGATCAAAATACTGACGTAGATTTTATGTCCAACAAATGCACAAATGACGTAATAGAATGTGGTCTAAAACCAGATACTTTGATGGAAAAGTAAAGATTAGAATCAATGTATTAATGAATGATAATTCAGTCCATTTATTGGTTTAGTAATTCCGCATTTCACTTCATTCAACAGAGTAAAAAATGTCCTCCAATCATAGTGGCTTTTGTACATGTATACATCAGTCCGGGTCTCCTCTGAAGGAGAAATGGGTCTCCATTTTGGTCAGCACAACCAATTCTGCTCTGGATCAAGAAATGTACTTCTCTAATTCTTTTACTCATTACAATATATATATATCATGTATATATATGCGTTTATTACTTTTTTTGACATATTCTCACATTTTCTGAGGCAAGAAAATTCTACAACTGGGAACTTGTATCTTCCAGGTTAATCCTCAACAGAAAAGTGGAAACCTAAATACTGAAATGATTTAACAATCAAACTTATGTATATATATGACAGATGATTTGATAAATGATGCTATACCACTTTGCAAGCTTTATCATTTCTGAAATAATTTAGTGCATTTATCAATTTATTATTTGACTTTGAGATGATGAAGGTTAAGGATTTTACCAGACAGAGTTCTACATTCACATGTAAGATCTAAATAAACTTTATTTTTTAATTCATTGAGCAAAAAGATTAAAGTAAACTTTATAGAATTTAAACTACAAGAGAAGTTCTGTAGTAATTTTTCCAGCAAAATCATATTTCCACTGTTAGTGTTACTTCAGGCCCGTTGTCACTATCAAAGTTTCTTGAACAAGTTTTCTTGGGTCAAAGTTTTTGATGGATTTTTTTAAATTAGCAATCAGCAAAGAAAACTTTGACATACTTGGATAGAATAGAATTTCATCCTATTTTTCTTGAAACTTGGATGGACTTGGACAGGAATTATCCAATCACACTGAAGTTTTTTCTTTGACCATATTTTGATGGAAAAAATTTGATAGTGACAACTGATGACTTGGACCAAGTTTATCTGTTCAAAGTTTTTTTTATGAAGTTTTTGATGAAAAAACTTTGATTGTGACAATATATGACTTTGACCAAGTAACCTTTGATAGTGACAACCTGGCTTCAACTCATACTTTTTAGTAAACAAAATACATGTAAATACCATTAGGGAATGTTATCTTGAATGAGTTCAATCTAATACTAACTATATAAGTAATTAACAAAATCTGTTCAAATATAAGAAAGGACATTTTAAACCAAAAATCTGATAGCTTTGTTTAATACAGACAACAGACAATCTCTATACTGACACCTTGTTCACTTAAAAACAGACAACAGACAATCTCTATACTGACACCTTGTACACTTAAAAACAGACAACAGACAATCTCTATACTGACACCTTGTACACTTAAAACATTAATCAAAATACTTTAAAAATAATTTGCTTTTATGACAAGTATAAAGGTATAATTAGAAAATACATGCAACATCTAAAGAACTTCTTATTTACTATAAGAGGATCAAAAGTTTATCTCCTTTGCATAAATTGTATTATAATATAATACGAGACAATCATATGTTTTGTGTTTTGAACCAAGACAAATATATATATAAACATAAATACTGACTAACTAGTAAGAAAAAAAAGTCGACCAATGGCATAATTTATTACTGTATTAAATACCAAGTTTTCAAAAGATTTTATATATTTTTTTTCATTCATTCTTTTCCTAGAAATTTGCTAACAGGAAATATTTCAACATGTACAAGTAGGTTTCTCATGGATAATTTTCTTTAGAACTTGATCTATAACAAACAAGTGTATGTACAGATTTTGTTTCATGAATTAATCCATAACATCTTTTCTTTTCCATTCAATTTTAAATATGTTTCTCTAAAGACACTTTTTTTAATTAATCATGTTGTTAGGTTACTGTCTCACGGACTTATATGTACCAAATCTCCTGTAATTCATGGATGTTAAACAAACAACAATCAATCAATCATTTCATTCAAACAAAAGGAGATCAATCCAATCACATGTAGACAAAATACCCCTTGCAGCATGCACATTGCATAACTTTCCCCTTTAAAACAATAAATCATGATTAAAGCTTATGAGATCTGCATGTTTTCTGACGATTTTTTGTAGCAGCCTCTGTTAGCCTGATCCATTACACAGCATGAGGCATTTTATATCATCACATTACCGATGACACTTAAACACTAAGATAGTATTTACATTGCTTTAATCTGTATACCAATATAAAATAACCTACACCAATACCAAATGTATTTTCATTTTAATATTTAAGTCAACAATAATGGACATTAAATTTTTATCCTTCTTCTATAAGTATCAATTATGAATTATTGCCAAATAACATATCCATGTCTTTTTTTTTCTTCTGGAAATTTGCCAACTTTTGAAATCATACACTGTAAACATATATATGAATATTTTTCATATTTATTAAAAATCATAATTTAATATTCTTTCTACATAAAAGAACAAGTAATCTATGACTATTGTGATATATGCACAAAGTACTATAGCTAGTACAAATCTATTTTAGCCTGATTTTACAAGGTATATAATGACTTTAACATAACTTAGTGCTGCATTACATTGCTGTAATTTCATCATTTGATGGAAGCTTAACTTACATATTGTCATGTTTACTACAACAGAAAGTCAGGTTAACTCATTCCAATTTAGTCTGAAGTAAAACTGACGCCAAATTTGAAAGGTCAAGGCTTAAACACTACAATGTAAGGGAAAACAATAAAAGAGGGTCAAGGCTGAAACACTACAATGTAAGGGAAAACAATAATGGAAGGTCAAGGCTGAAACACTACAATGTAAGGGAAAACAATAATGGAAGGTCAAGGCTGAAACACTACAATGTAAGGGAAAACAATAATGGAAGGTCAAGGCTGAAACACTACAATGTAAGGGAAAACAATAATGGAAGGTCAAGGCTGAAACTCTACAACTTAAGGGAAAACAATAATGGAAGGTCAAGGCTGAAACTCTACAATGTAAGGGAAAACAGTAATGTTTTAAGTGAAATGTTTAATCAACAGAATTTCCACAACCTCACAACTTGGTATTATCTGATTTTTATGCCCAGCCATAGGTAATGGGGGCACTAAGTGTTTGTAACCTTTGACCGTCCTTCCATCAGTCTTTCCATCCGTCCCATTTTTTTTTTTGCACTCAAACTTTCCTCATCCAAATTTTATGAAACTCATACACAATGAACAGAACCAAAACTTGCAGATAGAGTTCAAATTTGGAAAGTGAGTCATTTACCGTTCTAGAGTTATGACCCTTATAAACTTGAAAAATTGCAAAGCTTGAGCAGGGGCATTCGTGTCCTCAGACACATTCTTCTTTTATTTTTTACTTATTTTCATTTTTCCTCTGGTATCTTAATTTTCTCTCTTTTTTCACATTGTTTTTCATGTTTTTCATGTAAAAAACAATAAATCATGGATCATTCAATTTTTCTTGAAACGTTTTCAGGTAAAAAATAACAACATGAAATATATATATATGCACAAAACTAAACAAACTTGAGACATATGAATGGACAAATCAAGGAGACTTTTTCAACTGATTTTTATAGTTTGTTCTTATGTTGTACTGTTACACCACTGTCACAGGTCAGGAGGAGGGTTGAGTGCTCACAAACATGTTTAATCCCGCCACATTCTTTATGTGCCTGTCCCAAGTCAGGAGCCTGTAATTCAGTGGTTGTCGTTGGTTCATGTCTGTCATATTTGTTTTTCGTAAATTGTTTTGTTATAAATTAGG
The DNA here is from genome assembly GCA_017311375.1 of Mytilus coruscus. Taxonomy (NCBI): domain Eukaryota; kingdom Metazoa; phylum Mollusca; class Bivalvia; order Mytilida; family Mytilidae; genus Mytilus; species Mytilus coruscus. Next base: position 17,494,835 of record CM029603.1, read on the forward strand.
CTGTTAGAGTTTCTCAATAGAATTGTTTCATATTTTTCATGTCAGGGCCTTTTATAGCCAACCATACGGTATGGATTTTTCTCATTGTTGAAGAGGGGCGTAAAGGGAGGTATCTGCACGGAAGAACGCGAAATAAAATTGCCATTTCACAATGAAAGAACAATTAAGAATTTCTTGCACATTGATCTTTTTACTGATTTCATGAAACACGGTGAATAACGAACCTTTTTCACGGCTGCACGTGAAATAAAAATCGCAAAACATGTTGCACGAAAATAACCCTTTACCACCATCGTTGAAGGCCGTACAGTTGCCTATAATTGCTTACATCCACTTCATTTGAACTTTGGTGGATAGTTGTCTCATTGACAATCATACCACATCTCCTTATTTTAATATGGATTTTCAAATATTCTAATATCATCAACTGTAGAGAAGTACTTGTCACTTTACATAAAATCTACAGTTTAAGTATCAATGATTTCATTTCTTAATATCAGAAGTTATCCAAGTTGAGATTAATAAAGATGTCTCTATTGTCATTCTTAATGGAAACTAGAAGCTTTATTATGTTTTAATCTACAATATCAGTGAAGAATTCCCTTCAGCAATAGACTAAAAATCAATCTTTGGTAACCAAATAGGAGAACCTTATATAAGGTTTATCAATCACATCTGGTGTAAAACAATAATTTAACTGCAATTATATTTCCAGGCTATATGCGATATGAATTTTAAAAGGAATGCTGACGGTGTCCAGAAAAACACAACCATGAGTGCACACACTGAAATGTCTGGCCTGCTTTACTGCTCATGATTGCATTTTATGATGAAAAACTTTAAGATCATGGTACGCAGGCGTCCTACGTGTACTTGTAACCTAGAAAACTTAAAGTTGACCAATTAATCATTAAAACAGAATTAAAGGGCAGATGAACACTACTAGATGGACATGTAAACCTTAAAATCATTCTATATACCAAATTTAGTTGACCTATTGCTTGTAGTATCTGAGAAACTGACTTAACCACAAGAACTTAATGTTGATCACTGGATTATTGATGATCTATATAGTTTTCCTATTGCTCATATATATATGGCATCTTTTCATTTTTCATTGTCACATCCATCAACAGGGTGACAAAATTTATCCAGGTTTCCATAAATGGACTTGAAAAAAAGACTTAAGAGTTGGCTACAAAGAAACTTTTTTACTAGAAATTGGTTTCTGTTCTCTAACTTTAGTTTGCCTCAACCAAATGTTATGAAACTTATACACAATGCTTATTACCACAAATCACAGATCAAGTCCGAATTAGAGTTAATATATGCCCCTTTATAATGTTATATGCAAGCGGGGCATCATCTTTGTCTCATGGACATGATTCTCCATTTATTTCTTAATATCAAACTGCAAAGTGAACAGAAATTACCTAACTTATTATGCAGGGCCCAATTAAGCATTTTGATCATTTTGTCAATAAAGTACACATCTATCTCTTACATTGATATTGAGAATGATTAAGAAAATTGAAAACATATTTGAATTTCACTTTATTTTTCTTGTGTGACTAATTTCAATCATCTACATGACATAACTGTTTGAAAATGAGCTATAAATTTCTTCTTAAAGTTTACATTTCCAATGGAAAGAGTGTAGATTTCGGCTAATGTGCATAAGATCAGAATTTGTAATTTCATAAGGTTGGATTCATTCATGTTTTTCAAGACGTGTTTTCTCAATCTTCAAACATTTGACACCTATATTTTGTCCAATCTTTACTTTTTTTAAAAGAGATGCACAAGATACCTCAGGGATATTCAAACTCATAAGTCGAAAACAAACTGGCAACACCATGTCAAAAGAAGATAAATGACCAAAAAGCAACCAACACTCCACTTAACACAACATAGAAAACTGTGGGCGATCTAAGAGGTGCTCCGAATTGGTAAGCAGATTCTTCTCCACATTCTTCACTCATCATGTTGTTCATGTACATGTAAGTACAAATTTGGTAATAAGTCTAATTCTATGGGTCTCATTTTTAGTTGCATCAAATATAGTTAGAATATTACATTTATCTTTTCAAATATTCCGGATCCTATACTGTACAAGTAAATTAAGACATTTTTGCAATTTTTTTTTTTTTTATTAAATTATTGTGAGATTGCAATAAACGAAGTTACACTTTTGGTATTTAGCTATATTTTGCCTCCGAATGATCTTACATCTACTCCGAATCACCTTTTGACGTCAGGCAACAATCACTTTTTAATTGTGACGTCAAATGTTTTGAATTATGATGTTAAAGTTTATGGGAACCTGTGTGATTTTACGTAATGGCGGACAAATTTGCATACAAGTGTAAATACGTCTATGGATAGGTGTTCCAAATTAAAAATCTTATTCAAAACTTTAAAAGCATTATTTGTCAGCAGCATTAACTGCAATAACTGATCTAACATTTTTGCACACTGTTGACAGCAATTACAAATAATAAATGTAAGCAAAAATTTCTCAATTTACAGCACTAGATATTTTTCTTTCAATGTAAACATTAATAATAATCCCTTCTATAAATCAAAAGCAAGGAAGGTTTAAATACTTTTTCTTTTCATATCTATATATTTTTACAGAACATTAGAGGAATATAAACATATATGAAATGGTCATATACCTTGATCCCCAGATTTTGGCCAACTTAATTCAACCTCTCAAATACTTCATTATTATTAGTATTTAATTAAATATACCAAAATTGATCCATATATCGTCTTTCTGTTATTATATGTTTATACTATTTAACACTTATGACGTCCCTCAAGCTTTAACAAATCCTAATATTTAGTATAGGATATAATAGAAATATGTTTATCCATTATATATGCTTCAGTAAACCATATGTTTATCCATTATTTGTGCTTCAGTAAACCAAACTGTTTTTACAGTGGTCCTTCATTGCTACTATTAAATGTTGATGACCACAGCTAACAATCAACCTTAAATGGATATATAACATGAAAAGCAATTTGCTGAATACATATTTACATATATCTCTGAAGGACAAGTATCATCTGTTTTGTTATTAAAAAGTACTTCAACTTCTTATATATAATCAGACAAAATTTGTCTTGAGTAGGTTTAAGATCTGGCATTGGTTACAAAATAACTGTAAAATCAACTACTGTAACTCAATGTTAAAGAATACATTTTGGCCTTGAATGTTTGTCCCTAATATTTTATTAACTATGTATTTACTTTCAGGTATCACAGATCGAATTTATTCGTTCATAGTGTGTTAATTTACGTTTTTGATGGAGTTAAGCCTTCCAATTGATATTTTATCGTGTGTTTTCTATGTTGTGATGTTATATTAATGTTTCAGAAAAAGGAGAAGGTTTGGTACCATTAAACGTTTAATCCAGCTGCAAATGTTTGCACCTGTCCTAAGTCAGGAATCTGATGTACAGTAGTTGTCGTTTGTTTATGTAATTTATATGTGTTTTCTTTTTATATAGACTAGACCGTTGGTTTTCCGCTTGAATGGTTTTACACTAGTAATTTTGGGGCCCTTTATAGCTCGTTGTTCGGTGTGAGCCAAGGCTTCGTGTTGAAGGCCGTACATTGACCTATAATGGTTTACTTTTATAAATTGTTATTTGGATGGAGAGTTGTCTCATTGGCACTCACACCACATCTTCCTATATCTATGTATGTGTTCTTAAGATACCTGATGCTCTGCTCTCAATACCATATTATGATATTCAGTGAAGTACAAAATCTTGGACAAAACCCTATATTTGGCATATACTGTATTTTTAAATCTTCATAATGAATAATGTGTAAAGTTTCAAGTTATCATGTGACTTAACTACCTTAACCAAAAACTTAAACCTAATTATAATGCAATATCAGTCTATCATATTTCCATGTTTAGTGAACCGAAAAATCTGGGTCGAAACCTTAACCTGAATAATTATTTATCACTTTGTAATGTGACGTAACCACTTCATAACTGAAATCTTCAACCTGATATAAGTCAGATGTTAACCGACCGGATGTACAAAACAAAAAAATAAGAATGCGCCACCCCTTTACTTTCTGTTTTGCAGGCAGGGCATAAAAAAGCATTCCTAAAATGTTTATACAAATTTTAGTTATACATGTACATACAAAGCTAAATGAAATAGTTCAAGAGGATACTTAAGCCCTTGATACTTTTGCATTCGTTAATTGGGATGCCAAGCATTGACCCAAGAACATTTTGTATGAAGCATCGTAGGTCAATAAATTTTGGCGATGAAATTTAAATCCTCATATATAATAGAAGGACAAACTTAAACTACCTCTTAAATCTGTAAACTACATGTACAATCTCACCTTACCTCTTAAATCTGTAAACTACATGTACAATCTCACCTTACCTCTTAAATCTGTAAACTACATGTACAATCTCACCTTACCTCTTAAATCTGTAAACTACATGTACAATCTCACCTTACTTCTTAAATCTGTAAACTACATGTACAATCTCACCTTACCTCTTAAATCTGTAAACTACATGTACAATCTCACCTTACTTCTTAAATCTGTAAACTACATGTACAATCTCACCTTACTTCTTAGTACAAGACTCAACACTAAGTCTCTTGCAATCAGATTCTTATCCATCACCCAAAACATTACATAACTTATATAACAGATATAGATCACAGATTTGATTATTTTTCCAATTAAAATAATTTGTTGGATAACTGTCTCATTGACATTTAACATAGTCTATAGGACATTCTTTTTTTCAATTTCAATTTATCTTTATAGTGATGCCTAAAAAATTGTTGTTCCCACAAATTTATTGGCTTTTTTGGGGTTTTGTCTGCATAAAATTTCTTTTTTATCTTTAAAAATAATGCTTATTCTGTAAAATTCACATAAAAGTCATTTTATCCTTAGATATATTTGGTATTACATGATTTCTTTATTCTGTACATGGTTCATTTCTGTAATCAGTATTTTATTACCTGATTCTTTTATTTTTCAGTTATTCTTTATTCTTTTGCACCCAATTATTCTCTATTTCTTTTTTTTTGCCTCATTTTTCTCTATTCATTTTTTTTTGGCCATTAAATTCTTTTATTCTGTAAACCCCATCCAGACCCCCATATATGCATATATATATATATATATTGAGAAAATATTAATAAAACTTTTTGAAAATTTTTAATTCTATAAAGTTTGCTTGTACATAAAAATATTTAATATATATTCACAAGTACTATAATATATGTACATGTATTCTATACTCTTCCTATTATGATTGATCAACAAATGAGATTTAGAAATATCATAAGAAGTTAAATATTCAATTTGCTGGAAAACTTGGACAAAAAATACATTTGATGATTGAACTCCGTCAAAGGAAAGGCTGTGTAACAAAGCAGACTCCCATTTGAATACAAATTAAGAGATTTTTAATAACCATGTAAGCTTTTATTAGCATTCCTAGGAGGAAAATGTTATAACCGTGTAAGTTGATCACTAAAATCAATTTCATTCTGAACTTATTAATATGAAAAAGTTGTGGATAGAATTCCAATACACACCTGAAAGTCCTTTGATGCTAACAAAATCCCTGGACGACAGAGAGTAAATCTATAGTTATGAACTTTACAATCTAAACGTAAGAAACTTGAATTACTGTGTGTCAAAGAAATGAGGTCTTATTAAAACACATAAGGAATTCAATTATCTTTAATATCTATTTCTTGGCCATGGGAAAACTTTTTATCATTTTATAAAACAGCATACAAATGTTAATCCACAAATCCAGAAATTTGGTAACAGAAATTCTAATTCTTCTTCAAAATACATTTTGTACATGAAAATATAGTGTCCAAGTAAAACTTAAGCCTTTAACTGAAAGCTGTCAAAGAATAAATTATGCAAACACATATTTACATGCAGAAACAATTATTTCAACGCCTTACATAAATTACACATCCACTTTCCTGTTCCTTGTTTTATATCATTTGTATTTCAAGTCTTCCACTTTTAAGCTATTAGTCCTGACATTTCTCCACTCTCCCTCTTTATTCACCTAAACCTAGCCTTATAAAAATTGGTTTGAAGAAAAAGTGACAATTGATAATAAAGTTATAAGAGGGGGAGATATGATAAGATCATGAATTGCAAAAATAGCAAACTTATTTAAGCTTTTCGTTTATACAGATATATATATGAGCAACAGCTTTACCCAAAAAGATATTTTCACACATAAACATTGTAGCAAAATATCTTTTAGGGAAAAGCTGTTATATATAATATCTAAATATTAATGACAAGATCTCAAAATGAGTTTTTTTCAGCAGTTGTGTGTCTTATGAACATTTGAAGGATGTTTTTGCTAAATTTATAATACTTTCTGATTTTCACATTCAAGGGGCCTTATCATACCGTCTCCTTTCTTTGAGTGCACAAAGGTTGTCTAAATAAAACATAATAACTGTTAAGTCCTTCATATATTAAGTACGATAATTTGTGCATTAATTATGAAAAGTTTTATAACAGGATCACTTTTATGATATATTTGCAAAGATTTACTATTTAATGCTGAAAACTTATTGTGTTGCACAGTTAGGAAGAAGTTAATTTGGAACAGAGAATCTAAATTATCTTATTATTATCTTCACTCTGATTGCTTGCATTTCTTGAAAAATGGTCTTGAGTGTTCATTTGTGTTTTGGATTTTATATCAATGAAATCTTTGACTTGCTTATTTCACAAATTGTCACAATTACATTGCATCCAAAGCTGTTTTTTTATCTAAATAAATGATTTAATGGAATTAAATATTCAATTCTAAGTCTACATTGTATGTCAAGTGCCTATAAACTGAAGGATTACATTTAATATGTTCCTAGTTCAATGACTAGCCATTCTTTCTTGTAACAGTATGTGCAAACTTGCACTTTTAACCAACATTGGATTAATATCATTTAAATGAGACCTTACAACCTACATTTAATAATGATTTTAGGATTTAAAATTCAGCACAAATGAAAAATTGATTTCCTATCTTTGAATCTGATATATTAAAATTTACAAGGACTGATCAAATACACTGATCAGTAAATGAAGGTTGATATATGACCGATTAGTACAGGTAATCACATTAATTACAGGTGAGAAATCTAAATAACTAGACATAATCAGTAAGTGATTAATAAGATTTAGTTATATTTCTATGGTCATTTCAAACTAACTTTAGCAGTTATGGACATTGATTTTTAGATTTAATATTGAAATTAAGTTTTTTTCTTTTACATGTTAAGTTTTAGGATATCTCACAGAGTCCATGATTCTCTGACACAAAGGTTGAACAAGATTCCATAATAAATTAAATTTAAGTCTACAAAATAACATTAGAGCAGGTTTTGATAGAAATTCATATCACTATAACACTCTTTTAATCTAAAGAGAGATAAAAGAAAGAAAAATTTATAAACTCTATTTACAAAATACAAAATTGCCCAGGCCTTGTTGACAAAAAAAAATATTCATAATTAAGCCTGAAAATGACAAAGTTACTTCAACCTACATGTACATTGACATCTTTAATTGGTTTTTAAATTACAATTGTACATGACAATTACATGTACAAATAGTAAATTCCTCGCCATTTTAAAATTACAATAGTACATGACAATTACAAATAGTAAATTCATTGTCATTTTAAAATTACAATTATACATTTGTAATTGTTATAGTAAATTCATTGTCATTTCAAAATTAAAATTGCACAGGAAAATTACAAATAGTAAATTCAGTGTCATTTTAAAATTACAATTGTACAGGACAATTACAAATAGTAAATCAATTGTCAACCTTCATATTGAAACAAATGAATTACAAGCAAATGCACATTCAGATTGTTTTGTATTTTTTCTGAGGATGGAAATAACATTAGAACTCCCACTTTAGAATCCTAATGGCATTATACATACAATTACTGTGTGTCAAAGAAATGAGGTCTTATTAAAACACATAAGGAATTCAATTATCTTTAATATCTATTTCTTGGCCATGGGAAAACTTTTTATCATTTTATAAAACAGCATACAAATGTTAATCCACAAATCCAGAAATTTGGTAACAGAAATTCTAATTCTTCTTCAAAATACATTTTGTACATGAAAACATAGTGTCCAAGTAAAACTTAAGCCTTTAACTGAAAGCTGTCAAAGAATAAATTATGCAAACACATATTTACATGCAGAAACAATTATTTCAACGCCTTACATAAATTACACATCCACTTTCCTGTTCCTTGTTTTATATCATTTGTATTTCAAGTCTTCCACTTTTAAGCTATTAGTCCTGACATTTCTCCACTCTCCCTCTTTATTCACCTAAACCTAGCCTTATAAAAATTGGTTTGAAGAAAAAGTGACAATTGATAATAAAGTTATAAGAGGGGGAGATATGATAAGATCATGAATTGCAAAAATAGCAAACTTATTTAAGCTTTTCGTTTATACAGATATATATATGAGCAACAGCTTTACCCAAAAAGATATTTTCACACATAAACATTGTAGCAAAATATCTTTAGGAAAAGCTGTTATATATAATATCTAAATATTAATGACAAGATCTCAAAATGAGTTTTTTTCAGCAGTTGTGTGTCTTATGAACATTTGAAGGATGTTTTTGCTAAATTTATAATACTTTCTGATTTTCACATTCAAGGGGCCTTATCATACCGTCTCCTTTCTTTGAGTGCACAAAGGTTGTCTAAATAATACATAATAACTGTTAAGTCCCTTCATATATTAAGTACGATAATTTGTGCATTAATTATGAAAAGTTTTATAACAGGATCACTTTTTATGATATATTTGCAAAGATTTACTATTTAATGCTGAAAACTTATTGTGTTGCACAGTTAGGAAGAAGTTAATTTGGAACAGAGAATCTAAATCATCTTATTATTATCTTCACTCTGATTGCTTGCATTTCTTGAAAAATGGTCTTGAGTGTTCATTTGTGTTTTGGATTTTATATCAATGAAATCTTTGACTTGCTTACTTCACAAATTGTCACAATTACATTGCATCCAAAGCTGTTTTTTTTATCTAAATAAATGATTTAATGGAATTAAATATTCAATTCTAAGTCTACATTGTATGTCAAGTGCCTATAAACTGAAGGATTACATTTAATATGTTCCCAGTTCAATGACTAGCCATTCTTTCTTGTAACAGTATGTGCAAACTTGCACTTTTAACCAACATTGGATTAATATCATTTAAATGAGACCTTACAACCTACATTTAATAATGATTTTAGGATTTAAAATTCAGCACAAATGAAAAATTGATTTCCTATCTTTGAATCTGATATATTAAAATTTACAAGGACTGATCAAATACACTGATCAGTAAATGAAGGTTGATATATGACCGATTAGTACAGGTAATCACATTAATTACAGGTGAGAAATCTAAATAACTAGACATAATCAGTAAGTGATTAATAAGATTTAGTTATATTTCTATGGTCATTTCCAAACTAACTTTAGCAGTTATGGACATTGATTTTTTTAGTTTTATTATTGAAATTAAGTTTTTTTTCTTTTACATGTTAAGTTTTATGATATCTCACAGAGTCCATGATTCTCTGACACAAAGGTTGAACAAGATTCCATAATAAATTAAATTTAAGTCTACAAAATAACATTAGAGCAGGTTTTGATAGAAATTCATATCACTATAACACTCTTTTAATCTAAAAGAGAGATAAAAGAAAGAAAAATTTATAAACTCTATTTACAAAATACAAAATTGCCCAGGCCTTGTTAACAAAAAAAAAATATTCATAATTAAGCCTGAAAATGACAAAGTTACTTCAACCTACATGTACATTGACATCTTTAATTGGTTTTAAAATTACAATTGTACATGACAATTACATGTACAAATAGTAAATTCATAGTCATTTTAAAATTACAATAGTACATGACAATTACAAATAGTAAATTCATTGTCATTTTAAAATTACAATTATACATTTGTAATTGTTATAGTAAATTCATTGTCATTTCAAAATTAAAATTGCACATGAAAATTACAAATAGTAAATTCAGTGTCATTTAAAATTACAATTGTACAGGACAATTACAAATAGTAAATCAATTGTCAACCTTCATATTGAAACAAATGAATTACAAGCAAATGCACATTCAGATTGTTTTGCATTTTTTTCTGAGGATGGAAATAACATTAGAACTCCCACTTTAGAATCCTAATGGCATTATACATACATTGTATATATGTAGATTTTTTTGTAACATAATATAATTATTTCACTCTCCTTGATTATAACTGAATACATTTATATTTATATTGTGTGTTTTGGAGCAGTATATATGAGGCTACAGAACTTTCCTCTCTAAAATGTGCAGAAAACTGCAGTTAAAAATAGACGTCACCTTGTGGTAAAACATTTCTCTATCTTGAATTGTTTTGTGCTAACCAAACAGTAACATTTTTAACACTTGCCTATCCAGTACATACATGTACATGTATTTTAGAACTAACTCTATAATGATGACTGATTTATGATCCTGCCAAATCTTGGCAGTTCCTCAGTATAACAAATTGTACATATTACATGTATGTAAATCATTTGGTATGCCAGGCCTTTAATCAATTCAAGTATATATTTTCATATCCAATATATTTTCATAATTTATATTACATGTGTTTTTTTCTGCATGCATTATAATATAATATTCCCTTTTGTAATTTTCAAACTTAAAAAGTTCTGGTATCAGGAAACCTTTAATGTTGTATGTATACTATTGACATATGTACAACATTTAATACAACATATTTTTTTCTACATTAATGACATAAGATACATGAGTTGTCTTTCATTTAAATTAAGTTTGGTAACCAGATGTCTCCATGATTACAAATATTGTTGTCAATTCCGAGATAAACATAATGGTTACTTCATCAAGGTGTTAACTTACACGATAAATATAGGTTAAGGTGTAAATTTGTTGATATGATATAGATATCTGGTACAAACAATTTTATCTATTTATTCAATATTTGAGAATTGGTAATAAAACCATCAATTTCATTTGATTACAGAAAACACTCTCATTATAAAATTAAAACTATGATGTACATTTCTGTACATAAATACTTGTATGAAGGAAGTTCATGTAAATTAACATCTACATGTACATATATAATCCATGTCCATACTTTTATGTTTTGAAATAATGATATTGTAAAGATATATATATTAGATATGGTAATTGTGCAACTTTTGGATGCAAAACTGACAATAAACTTAATTTTCAAAATAGCATGTATTGTACAGAGTATGTTGTAAACTTAGCAGAGTTACATTGTATATCGTATTTAATGTTTTACTTGGATTTTTACTTTCTACATGTAGAATGTTTTTCTAATATTATTTTGACCTACTTTGTACTGTAGTGTATCAAAATTATTCTTACAATATAAAAACATTTGCCAAATACCTTCTCAGTAACTTAAATTTGAAACTGATTATATAATTAACTCATTCAAAATTTCTGAATACTTAAAATTACTAAATAAAATAAAGCAATTTTTTTAATACAGATATTTAAAACAAACTTTAATTTGCACTCAAAGACTGCAAAACCATAACATTGTATGTTGGCCTAAATCTTTAATCCACTGGATGAACCACTTGAAAACTGATATTTATACATGTATTACAGTAAGTACAACATAATTTGTTCTAATAGTATATATGAAAAATTCGGTTAGCCATATCAAAGATGAACAATCAGTTAAAGCGGAACTGTCTCAGCTCTAATAAGACTACATGCATTGTTACATTGTATTTGTAACAATGGGATAATTTAAAATAATAACATGTATAGTTATATTTCAATTACTCTGTTGAGAGCTGATAAAATCAAAACTCATTCTGTTACCAAATTTAAAGACCTTAAATACAATGAACAACAACACAACAATATAAAATAGGATAAAAAAATCCAAAGTCATGTAATCCATAGGTCTTTAAACTAATTAAACATTCACGTCATTTATATTTTTCAGTCAGATAAATTACTTAAAATATGTACATCATACATGTAGTTACAATCAACAAACAATCAATAAGATTTCTTCATTTTCCCGTTGAGTATCAACTTCATACTACATTTGTAGATGCAAATGTTTGAACTTTGGGTTGAGCTTCAAGAAACTCAACTGAATGGTAGCTACATTTTTTTGTACACGTACAATGTAGCTGGTGCATTTGTTCATAGACACATCATTGCTATTTGTCTGGCATTACACAAAATATTGACGTCAGAACAAACAATTCTTAACACAATATTGTAACAGTGAATCTTGTATCACATTAATAAAATATATTGTCACACTAGACTACAGGTCAAGGATCACAGAAATTGGTAGGAGGTTAAAACTGATGTTTTTGAAAAGATATATAGAACTTTATCTTGCAGTATCATGCCCATAGTAATTTTTTAATTAGGGAAACTTACCTGAGACTTCGGAATAAGTGCTGGAAGTGAAGTTCTTCTTGTATTCTTGTGTGGAGCAAAAGCATGACTAGTGGATGTGCTTGACCGTCGTCGCTTTATTACTGGAATTTTGCCCTCACTCGTCATGAAATTATTGATAGGTGGCTTCAATATAGTTTCCATGTATTTAGAAATAATCACACCAGTTAAACCACAAATATAAGCAACATAAGGTCTAAGACATTGTGGGATATCTGTGAGCGTTGAACACGCTAAAAATCTTGTAAAACTAACCAGTGAAATAACGGCAGCACTATGTTGTGTTTCAAGTGACGAAAAAACACTAGATATGCAAATAGATAATAATACAATAAATACAATTAATGGTTGCGTCACAAAACTTGAAGTATTTTTACTATCGGATAGAGCACCCAGTATTATCTGGGCAACAGTTTCTCCCAAAAAACATGATGAAAAAAGCAAATACACACTTGTTGTGTTCCAGGTTTTTCTCAAGTATAATGACAACCAATAATACGCACAAATTACTGTAAAAACGGGTACAAGGACCCCACAAACTCTTTGAAATAATGATCCAATATCACACCTTAGCACATGATATAATAATAAACTAGTAATAACAAATCCTAAACCGTACACTGCCCCGAGTTGGTTTGAGGAATAATTTGACAGGCCTAACCAGTTGAGTATTAAACTAAAATTTCCTTGTTCCAGTGGTTTTACCAAAATCTGAATATAGCCATTATTTTCCGGTTCATCTTCTTCCTTGTTTGCATCATTTTTCGATCCTCTTCGAGCAGAAATTGAAGACCTGTGTAATGCCATTTTCAGAATGTGTATTCATCTGTTTTCTCCGTGTACTGCTACATCTCAGGAATTGTGGGTAAAAACGTAAATACAGACACAAGCCTCCTAGCGGCAGCAGCTTTTATAACACGGAAGTAAACTTTCTACTTTCACTCTGTTTACGGACATATGAAAACTACAAGTTTCTTCTGATAAATCAAGCCCATTTTTATGTTTAAACTTATACACATCGACTAAACACTAATACGTTTAAAAACGTGGTGGTCAATCAGTCGTGACACTCTGCGTTGTGTATCGATTATAAAAATCATAATAAATGTTTTCTTGGGGTTCAAGATGGGGTCAACAAGTTAACGATAACATAAAAAACATATATCAGGTTTTGATTTCTACGAACTATTGAAATGTTTCCTTGATGATCGCGGATCCCTCGAGTGCAAATTTATTTATTTGCATGATATTTTTGGGGATGGGAGTAAATTAGATAAGTTATATTTATTTATTAATGAAATGCACATTTATACCCCGAGGGTTGAAGGCATATAAACAAGATAATACAAATATATACACAATGCAAAAATAATAAAATATTAAACATCATATATAGCGGCAGTAAAAAAAAAAGTAATAATATTTATGCAGGTGTTGCGTCCACTCTCTTCAGTGCAAATGCGTTTTAATGAACGGAACAGAAAGCTGCATAATATCAAATAAAGATAGAAGTAATTGTAATCTATCTTTTTCAGATAATTCCAAAAATTCTAGACAAATAATATTTTTGTCTTTTTCAAGCTGTTTTCGTAAAGATTTATATGTTAAGAAAAAGTGGGGTTTCATCTCCAACCTCATTGATATTACAATGTTTATATACATATTCTATTTTCTCTTTGAAGAAATGGTCAGTTACTCGCATTTTACATAATATTTTTCGATTTTCAAAATTATTTTTGAAGAATGTATTTGTCTAATTCATATTTTGTCTTAATTTTACTGTACCAGAACATTTTACTTGTTTCATTAGTTGATTTCAATTTTTCAAAGAACGAGATGATACATTTTCAAACCTATCTTTTAGTTCTTTTTTAATATTTGTTGAGAATGTACTCTTCTCTTGTTTATAGTTTATCTCCTGTATTTTATTTATGTCTATTTTATTTGTATTGGCTATATTTTCTATATATTACAACCATGAAAATGTACCGTTATATATCTATAGAAATAAGAAGATGTGGTATGATTGCCAATGAGACAACTCTCCACCAGGGACTCTGACCATGGACCAAATGACATAGAAGTTTTCAGCCATAGGCATGAGAGATCACCGTACGACCACAAATGTAAATCATGTGTTGTAGTAGTATCAGTAAAAAAATAGAAAGTAATTTTTCACGGTATGAATAATTAATTTTAAAAATTTTTATAACTTCATACATATATGGATAGGTCAGGCTCGAGGTTTATATTTCTGAATAGTCATTTCTCTTTTGCTTAAGTTCACAATAAAAGACAGACAACCTTTTGAAACAAACTGGGAATTCAGATTAAGTTAATAGATCTACTATACTATAGTCTACAAGGTAATATTTTTCTCAGACTGTGACGTCTTTTCGAGGAATTAAGTTTATGATTATTGGAGCACAAATATCATTTGATTATCTATTGAAACATATATTTGACATGATTGATTGATTACTTTTAGAATTTATTGATAACATGACTTTGGATTTTTTTGATAGGCATGATACTGTATGAAATTTGAATTTTTATATATTTGAGGATTTGCAGATATAAGCGCAGACAGAAACTAATATTTGCTGAGAAGTTTTTCATCCTTCAGGGTCCGTGTAACACTTAACAATTCAAAATGTTGAAAAGTTTTCAAATTTATTTTTTTATTTTTAATCAAAGTTTTAAAATATCAAGATTCCAAATTTTGAAAATTTTGAAAATTTAACCAAATATACGTTTTAGATATTTAAGCAAACCTTAAAAATACTAAACTTAACATGCAGTTTTGATCATTTCGCTTTTTTATTTAAAATTTTAAGAAAGGACTAAAAAGTAAAATTTTTTATCACGCTGGCGCTTGCGTAATTTTCGGGTTGTGCTAAAATGAGAAAAGAAATCGAAATGTAATGAACGAAACGAAACAATACAAAACTATATGAAAATTTAACAAAACTAAATGAAACATAGGATGTTTGATATATTGATGTTGTTTATCATTTATATTTGTCACACGTATCATGTTTTACTTGTATGACAATAAAGAATTATTATCATTGATATATTTGTGTTCGCGTAAAGTCCAATGGCATATTTTTAACGAAAATAAAATGCGAGTTCATTCTGACAGCAAATGTCTTCGGAATTCCAACCTTAATACAGTCTTCATCTGTCGGAATACTTAAAACCATCATGTCAGTTGGGTTTGTGTAGATGTAAATTAATGTGAAGAAAGAAAGGCTTGATTAGTTTATTTGAAACGGGGAAAAGGTGGTTGTTTGGTTAGGACGGGTAATTCTGTGTTAAAATAATTGAAATTTGTAAAAAATATTAAAAAAATTTAAACTTTAACCTCTAGGTGAATGCCGGAGAAAGAACAAATCGATATACAAGTCAACAACAAAAAAATATGATTGAGCAACACGAATCCCACTATAACCAGAGATTGAATTATATCAAGGAATTGTATAGTTAAATATACAATTCCTTGATTATATAGTGTTCCCCACGAAATGATCAGTAGTTCCGAATCTACCTATCGTGTAACTCTTGCCGTAAACTAGCATGTGATGAGTCAAAATCCTGCATGATAAGGCGTCATAAACTAGAAGATAGATTTTGTTCTTCTTGTCTAGCCGTAGCTATGGCACAACCAACTGCATTAACCGTCCGAACAAGTAAACTCTTACAGTATCCCTGAAACTTGATCGAGTCGCTGGCGGGCTAGCGCGAAATATCGATATTTGTTTAGTACAAATATATAATAGACAACCAGAGACATATATACACAGAGGAATTTGAAGACCGAATCCAGAGGCGGATCAAGTCATTTTTTAATGGGGGTTCCAACCATATGTCCCCATTCAAAAGCATTGATCGTCAAAAAAAGGAGTCCATCTCCCGGACCCACCCTGGATCCAACACTGCCGAATCAAATAACTGTGATTGAGCCGTGATAACTATTAATCTAAACTATAAAATAAGAGTCAGAAGAAATACTTGTATCATGCTGAAGCTATTCAGACCGAAAACAAAATGTAAATGCTTGTTCTTTCGTGCTATTTGAAAATATTTTTTAATCAACTCTAGCGAAAATGTACTGAACTTTAAAGTAAGGGTGCAAAAAGTCTTGCTGTTGGCTGAAACACCAAGCAAATATTAATGTGGAAAGTTACTCAAATCAGTTTCCCACGAGACAAAATCGGACAGATGACAAAATTCCACTGACTATATTTTTCATATATGGAAAAAGTTGTTTTATTTCTTTTCTTAACATGTTAAAAGACTATTTTTATGGGTACGTCTAAACACCGCTCAGGACCTCCTGAGTGCACCCAGGACCTCCTGAGTGCACTCAGGACCCTTTATAGTTATCGTATTTGCACACAGGATGGATGAATATATTCGTTACACGCTGCTTATTTAAGAGTTAAATTTTGGTAGAATTTGAAATCGAACTTAGATAGATATGTTAATTCTTATGAAATAATGAGGGCACGTGTCACTGATTACACAACTACTGAGCCGTTAATTATCCAATCAACAAAATTGATTGGATTATCTTTATTGTTGTTTATGAATTGTGTTGTTAGTACTGTGTTACGTTTAAAATGAATTACACGATGTTATTAAGTTTTGTGAAAGTTGCAGTGTAGAGACTGAAAAACATTTCCTTATGGAATGCACTTTATGACGATATTCGATATAACCATTTTCATGAATGTTCAAAATTTATTCAAGATTTTCACAGCCTTGATATAGATAACAAATTTATTGAAATTATGAACTGGTCCTATATTTTCAATGACAATATTTAGAATTTAACCTTAATAAGACAGATCAGTATTTATTTATATGATTTGCTAATTCTAATACCTTGGCTGCGTACGTGCTGTCCTTGGTCTTTTCCTTTGGTTTGGCTTACGAGCAAGTTTCTTGGGTTTTGGCACTTCAAACTCTGTGCACGAAGATTTAGTCGCGGTTTGAACGGATTCGTTTACTTTCAAATTATTTAGAAATAATACCCTAATATGATAATTTTCAGAAAACGGAGACAAATTAATTTTTCAGAATTTATTTTCACATTGGAATTCGTTCAAGGCTTGTATTACAGCTAGACAAGAACAACTTTAATGAGAAAGATAAATCTTACTAAATGCGGATTTGTTAAAACATTCGTATTACTCAAGAATTAAATTACTGGACAAGAACACTAACTATATGAGATTTGATTATTTGAAAAGCGTATTTTGGCAAGTACGGCTTCTACAGTTAAGAACGAGTTCCATTTACAAAACTAAATCTTAATTCATGAAAAGTATGACAAATTTATTTCCCTTTTCAAAATCGTTCATGGAATTTATTACTGGACAAGAACGAGTTTCAATAGGGGAATAAATCTAACTAAATGAAATTTTGATTGAATCGTTATGTTATTCATACACAGCCTCTCATTTGTGAATCTCACAAACAATTATATAAATAAGAATTAGAACGCAATGATACCAATATTTTTTTTTTAATTCAACGCTATTTTTAGTGAGTGATCAGGTTAACTGTTAGCTTGAAAGTAAATTATAAATGGTGTTTCACCGATTCTTTTTTTTTTTTTTTTACTAGGGAACAATGCAATTAAAGTCTATTGTAATATATCTAGAGATATGAAAATACGAAAGAATTATTCTTCTTAATTTTTGAACTAAGAATAAAACTTATTAGATATAAGAAGATGTGGTATGAGTGCCAATGAGACAACTCTCCATCCAAGTAACTTTTTATTGCACGAAATTTTAAAAAATACGAAAATCTATACAAAGAAATTAATAACGATAATTTTTTTTATCTATCAAGTTAATGAAATGAAATGAATTGAATGAAAATTTCCCAACTATATATGTAGATTTCTAGCATAAAGCATTAAAGATTTATTTAAAGTCGGTTATACATATAACAATACAACATAAGCTCTGTAGAGCTTTTATCCGACATATTTCTGGACTGGCTTCAATTATTACAAAAAAAAAAAGAAAAATGTTTATTTAACGGGTTTTTTTTCTAAAACAATATATCTTCATTGTTCTTTATTTTTCAAAAGACATCTTGATTTTGTTTGTTTGCCAAGCTTACTTGTATGAGGTTAGTACCATCACTAATCACTCCTAATTATTAATGATCAAACGACCTAATCAACATGATAATTGGTATTCAATATAATCCTCGGTCATGCCTGACATATTTCACAAAAATGGCGCGTGCCGACGAAAACTTCAATAACTCCTTAAATGTTAAAATGATTTTATCAAAACAAAAATTATTAGATGAAGAATTAAATTATCTATCGAATGCATACCTTCACCACTCACTAAAACCTATATTTCATGTCCTGAGTGCACTTTGTATGTCCTGAGTGCACTCAGGAGGTCCTGAGCGGTGTTTAGACGTACCGTATTTTTATTTTCCTGATTGAATACTTAATATGTTATCCAGTGCTTCTGTTTAAATATAGTTTGGTCATGGTTAAAAACTTAAAATACATGTTATATGTCAGCATTTGTTTAGTTGTATAACAATTACCAAGTGATAATCCATTTAGAACTTCACCTCCGGCAAATTTCAGGTGCTCGGAGGGCAATAAATTACGTAATCGCACACCTGTGAATCCACAGTCACAACTCTTAAGGAATTAATTACCGGAGAATCGAACTTAGACATAATTTCACTGTGTAATTAAGAAGCAACCTTTAGCAAAGAAATGAAGTACAGAAATGTTTCTGGTATTATCGATATTTTGATCATTATCAGATTTTAATTTTAAAATTAATAGAAATGCCGAAAAGCAGAAAATATTTTTACTCAATAAATACATAAAAATACAAAAACTACGATTTCTATTTGTGAAATAACGCGTGAGCCAAGGCTCCGTGTTGAAGGCCGTACATTGACCTATAATGGTTTACTTTTATAAATTGTTATTTGGATGGAGAGTTGTCTCATTGGCACTCACACCACATCTTCCTATATCTATTAAGAAAGATTTTTTTAAATTTTGATGTAAGAAATCGTTTTTAAATCTCAGAATATGATAAAGATTCTTTGATAAAAGTCATGAAATTTTCAATCTAGAGTGGTAACTTGGTAGCAATTTAAATGGAGAGAACATAATTTTATTAATAAAACATCTTCATTTTATTCATTTATTGCAAAGGGTAGTTAGCCAACTTTACACAATCCTCAAACGAGAGCTTACTTTGAAGTATATTTATATTCGGCTATAGCTATATCAGCAGGGTTGGTTTTTTTCTTCGGTATAACTTTAATTTACTCAATTTTCATTGTAATATATGTACATGTATTATCATGTATATCATTTTGGGGCACTTTATAGCTTGATGTTCGGTGTGAGCCGTAGCTTTTATAGAAAAGAAATTATTTGATCTGAGATAAGTTTTCCCATTGTTTTTCTTGGTTAGCTATCGTGGTTATTCGTCCCCGATTTGTAGAGTAATTATCGGCGAGATTCTCATTCTGGGCCGCGTTTTTAACGTGATTTCACGGAGTTGCCAATCTCTGTGTATATATGTCTCTGTGGACAACAAGGTCGTAAAACTTCATGGATATTGAAAATAATAAAATTAATCAAAATATGGCACGCAAAAACAGTTGGAACCACTTTAAACAAATATAAGGATGAACTCGTGTGCCTTCTGAAGGTTAAACAGTTCCTGCTTAACCTGGGACTATCATACTACTATTAGTATAGTACGTAGTCCAAGACATAACGCAATCCGTATTATACAAAGAAAAATTTTTCCTTTCATTTCAAAAATGAATAATTTCACCAAATATGTGCGATTTATTCTTACGATTGTGCTGTATTATGCAAGAGAAAGACTGTTTGACTGACTGTTGTTTGCTTAGCATACAGTGACAAATATTTCATGCATGTTCAGGTAGAGAACAAATTAACAATAAATACAGTACAAAAGATAAGTCCCGTAGTAGAGGCCTTTCTGTGATGAAGGTCGAGGGAATTCTGACTGCCAGTTTTTTTTTAAGGTTTTAATTAGATATGTGTGACCTAATTAATTATTATATACAGGTTATCCGCGAGCTATTATCTTCATAAAAAATGTCACGTTTCATTTACGTTTGATACCTTTTGTAGAAATTCTATCAAATGTCCTATATTTCGTTTCGTTTCGTTTTGTCATTTTACTTTACGTTTCGTTTTGTCAATTTTTTGTATAAAGACAGCCTTATCCTGGAATATTTGAAATATTTGACCTTATTACTGTTATAATTAAAGCTTTGTTTTCTTTTTTGGAATATTTCGCTTTTTGTCATTCCTGGTACTTTTATAGCTTGCTATACCGTATGGGGTATGCTCACTGTTGGAGACCATATGTTATGTCAAGTATAGTTGATCACATCATTAACTCTTTTGTTGATGGTGGTTTCGTGGTTAATCAAACAGCATCACATTATTTTTACCTTGTTATAATATAAGATGAAATAATGTGACTCAAATACTTCGGAAAAGATTATGGATCTATGCATATATAAGTGTTAACAATTACAAGTGTTATTAATTATATTAAGTGTTAACAGTTGTTAACATTTATGTATATAAGTCACATAATGTTGTACCTTTATAAGATCGGCTAGTGGTGAATTAAAACCGTTATTTACTTAATTTTCTTATATGTTAGCAGCTTACGTATTTAATGAACTTTCCTTTATTGTCAAACCTGCGAAATTTATTTCGCGAAAGCGACACATAGCGATCCTACATCTTCGGAAAATGCTGTTTTGAGTTTTCAAGTATTCAAACTTATTTTACCTCTTAGTATATTCCTTCAACGAAGCTTACACCCCATTTCTATTGTTATACTTCATAGTTTCTATTACAGAAACCGTCGGTGCATAGTTGTTAATGGAAATTAGAGAGCAGTAAACAGTGTTTTCCAATGCTTTATATTGTTAATTTCTAGATATTTTTCGAGATTGTACTTTCATACACACCCACAAACTTCGTTTCTTTTAGGGGTCATCCATAATTGTCAACCATTTTCCAAAGTGTACAAAACATACACTTTTTCAGACCCCCACCCTCCCTCAAAAGTGTACATCAACCATTTTCAGATTTAAAGACAAGAATCAATCATTCTTGATAAAAAGAAGATACTGTCTATAATAATTTAGTTTAATATAGAAATTTGCATTGAAAATAAACTGAAACATATCTGACTGTTATATTTGATGACGTCTATCTGTGATGCTTGTGTTTTGTCAGAATAAAGCGTATAAAGATACCATTTTGTTGTTTTGTTGGTTTTAATGAATCGGATAGATGCATTTACACGCAGATTATATACAAAGAAATAACACTGAAAGCAAGCAATCAAGCATTCCGGAAATAATAAAAAAAGCGTACGGTAAAAATGTTGATTTTTTAACCCCCTCCCCCTAAGTGTACGTTTTGTACACTTTGGAAAATGGTTCACAATTATGGATGACCCCTTACTATACATTTATTTCAAACATAATTGAATGATTTCAAATTAAAGTTGAACTGACTGACCGTTTATATCCAGCAGCCAATGTTATATGACATGTTTACAATGAAATATTCAGCTGTCAACTTCACCATAAGATTTGTTTTTCACTTTGAATATGACTAAAGAAGTGTCACAGAAACAATGAAAGAAAAATCAGCAGCAACAGTACAAATATGGTGTTTGCTTCTGCTTCGTAAAAGCCGACCGTGCAAGACCCTCATGGGTAGTCAAGGTCGTTAAACAAACCCTTGTCGTCGTCTTCGTAAAAACAAAATACTAAGAGGTGAAATGAGTTTAAAATTCAATCTTTTTCTCATGATAATGTATAGCGTGTATGTTTCCAATGTTTAACAGGTAGATCTCGTTTATCGTCGTTTGTTCCTTCGAAACATTATCTATCTTTCTTCATACTTTGACATCACTGTCTTATCTTTGTTCACCAGCAAAGATTCTGTAACTAAACTTTCTACAATATTTCTGTTATGTTAAGACCAGGGGGAGAATTGCCAACGAAACCTGGTTCTTGTCCAGAAGAATTTAAGCTTATTACATATGTCCTTGATATACCTTCTGCGCAAGACACATTTTAAATATACCAGTGAGGTGAATCTATGTAAAGCATAGAATTTTAACTACACTTTTTATAGTAATATCACGTGTTTGGTTGCTGGATTCCGGGGCGCTTCAAACATTATTCTGAAAACGACCATTGTAATATGGGTCTATAGTACATATACATGTCCGTATCTGAGCCATTAAAACCCAAAGTTGGTATTCTATCAACAGTTATGAAAAGTTATATATAAAACGATATCTGTTTATTACCATCAGCTTATACTGCATTTTGAACACAGACACTACTTTCTGAAAAAAATACTTATATACCTTTATATAAAATGTATACAGGAAATGTTTTTTTGTGGTTTTGAAATGTTAGCTGATACATGGAAGATTTGAAGGTGGCACTGTTACCTCGTCACTGTAAAAAAATGTGCTCACAAACACCTTAAGCTATCAATAAATATGCAAAGCATTTTTGGTCGTTGGTGAAATGAAATCAATCAGTATAGAGATTACAGTAGTAAATCAAGGAAATTGTCAATTCTCTGAGAACGTAATTAAAACTATATGGATATAACATGCTTTTTAGCGAGTTGTTACAGAGCAATCAATGTTTATAGAGATAGAAAAAGTGAATTTACAAGGTCTTCATGTACAGTCTATACGTTAAAGATAGTAGGTTATTTTGTTAAGAGAGGTTGTAGGGGTAATTGACACATCAATTGAAAGTCGAAAGTATATGGTATCAAGGTCTATATCCTGTTTTTGGAAAATCCCAATGTTTTATATTGATGTTTCAGTCGAACACCTCTCAAAGTGTTTCTCGCATACCATGAAAGGCAGAATATATATATGGAAATTCCAAGATTAACAAGTAAAATCAACAAGAATGGAATGATCTCGATATCTCAATATGTCTGCCATCCAAATTGACCAGAAACAAAGAAAACTATAGTAAGGCATATGACATAAATATCAATTCCACCAAAACCAGCATATTTTTTTCTCACCAAAATTACACATTAAAGAAAAGAATCTCGAAACGGAAAATATAAAAGAAATCATAACAGTGACAATATCACGGATTTTTGTCCAATCTTTTTGTCGTATAATCCAACAGTTTCTTTTGTTAATAATGCAATTCTAATAATCATTCTGAGTTATCAAAAGTAATAGAATAAACTTTTATCACATCATAGCATATCATTACTGATTTATTAACCAAAATTGACTGTCAAAAAGCTTCCGATGCAATCTAATTAAAATATAGATCTCTGATTTCGCTATCATCAACGAACACGCGAGTTCCGATAGATCTGAATTTTAATCAGATTGTCCTCTAATGCAAACGTTATGGAAAAAATAGAAATAAAATAGAGTAAATAAAAATTCTTGCCATTTGTAATAAGGACTTTAATTGTACCAACTACCTACTATAAAAATCTTCTAAGTAATGACTGCGAGTATATAGTACCTCGTCTGTATGTTTCTCTAATCCTGGAAATAATACAGATATCAGTTTAAAAGGAGGGCGAAGATGCTCCTTCTGAATGGGTTAAATCTATGTGATCGTTGATACAAATAATAATTACATACCTTAACGGGTATATGAACATTCATTATACATTTCTCTTCAAAGACCCAGAGATGCTACACATCCGTCTAAAATTCCATGGCAAATATACTGCTCGCCCCTCAGACAAACCCCCAAACAATATCGATAATATGTGTAAATCACGTATTATAGATAAGGTAAACCCATTCCTTTTGAAAAACTAACATATACTTGGACGTCACCTTGCCAAAGAGGAAATCCTGGATAGTCAACTGCTTGTTTTATATATAAAAATGTGGTGTGATTGCCAATGAGACTACTATTCACCATAGGACAAGGAAATAACTATAATGTATGGTCCTTTGGAATTTCCGCCACAGATGAAAAACTGGATATTCTTTAACTTTAAGGGATACCCCAACCAAAAAAAAAAAAAACAAAAACAAAAACAAAAACAAAACAACAACAACAACATACAAAAAAAAAACAAAAACAAAACAACATACGAAAAAAAAAAACAAAAACAAAACAACATACAAAAATAAAAAAAAAAAAAAAAACAACATACAAAAAAAAAAAAAAAAAAAAAACGTTATATTGCACAGAGCACAGTCTGCCAAAATGCTCCCCCCCTTCTTTCCAAATCATCAGTATCTATTGATGGACAATCAAAAAGAGTTCATAATGGTAGCCATTTCTTCAAAAATAATACGAAAGCCATCATTCATTGTTTATGATGGCCATTGCTGTCATACTTTTTTTTTAATATCGAACACTGTCATTAAAACATAATAGTTTTATATAGTAACTTACTATTATAATATAAACTCTGATTTATAAACTTAACACGACTCTGTACTCTGACCTTGCAGCGTCTCTTTAAAGGACATAGTAATATATGTAGCATAGGTTTAAACAGAACAACCAACACCTCTAAACACTTTGCCTCAGAGAGTTGCAACCTAAGTTTTAATACAACTATATATTTATGAATTGAAAATTGACAAAGTTATCACTTAAATGATGTTGGTACAAATGTACTGGATACCGACTACTAAGAGGATGGCAACCTTGGGTGGATGGTCCAGCGGGCAGGGGTACAAACATATATATTGGTAAAAAAAGTTGCGATACCGATTTTTGTGCGCAAGACACATATGCATGTCTTCGGAGTAACCTTCAGCAGAAAGGCTCCAGACAAACAGTTGTGAAAGCCCATTATTGAAATTGAGATTATAAAAACCGAATGGATTTGAATAGAACCCGCGAGGTCAGCATGCCTGAGGGAGTTGCAACCATAGTGTAAGTACAATAATAATATTTGTGGTCTTGAAAAAAACAAACTTCTTACTACCTCTTTAAAAGCAGAACCAAATAACATGAAAGTTCCAACTATGTACTGGCTTCCGAGACTGCACAAAACACCTTACAAATGTACATTTATTTCGTCTTCAAGCCATTGTTCCACTACTTAACTGTCTATTCTACTAAATAGTACACTTGGTACAATCAAAAACCTGATAATAATTTTTTCAAATTAGGCCTACGAAAAAAGTGGAATAATTACTTTAGGAGTATCAACAATTCGTTTGAAGTACTTGATAAATTGCATGCTCATATTGGTGCTTTCGAATATGTTCAAAGTTTTGGTGTTTCTACCACTTTGCCACATAATCTCATTTAGAAAAATCACATTCCTAATTAAATGGGCATTTAAAAAGTCAGAATGTGAATATATATATATGTTAAAACTCTTTTAGGTAATTTTTTAGTAACAACAATAAAAGAAATATGCCAATTGGAGCTTTAATATGATAATTGTACTTGGAATTTTTACTAGATAACATTTTTGTTTGCTATGGAGATTCCGTATATCGCCAAGTTATAGGAATTACAATGCGGACTAACTGTTCACCACTTATTGCGGACCTGTTTCTGTATTGTTAAGAATCACAATTCATATCTAAAATCGGCAGAGACGCATCGAAACAACATCTAATACAAAAATTTAATAACATTTTAGGATATTTGAATGATATTTTGGCTTTCAATAATCATCATGCAGACGACTTTAGAGTGTACACAGTAAAGAGATTTATCCTGTTGAATTTACCTTAAATAAAGCTAATAATACTAACAATCAACACTGCTCTTTCCTGCATGGATCTTGATATATATATCTCTACGGGGAAGTTTAATACTAATATTTACGATAAAAAAAAAAAAAAAAAATCATTTCCTATTATTAATTATCCGTTTTAAGATGGTGACGTTCCCTTGGCATCATCGTATGGTGTTTATATATCTCATTGTTTTTTCTTCGATTCTTTAGCATGATACTAAACCTCTAACGGGAGGGATTGTGGTTTATTTTGATATGATGAAGACAATTCAAGACATAATCTTTCAATCAGTTTAATTAAAATCTGGAGCTGGCATGTCAGTAACTGCTAGTAGTCTTTTGTAAAGTTATGTTTATCATTGTCATTTTTCTGAGTGTCTACTGTTACCTATTCTAACATCGGACTCTGACTTCTTTTGAGCTGAATTTTAATGTGCATTTGTGTGTGTGTGTGTGTGTGTGTGTGTGTGTGTGTGTGTGTGTTTTTTTTTTTTTAGTCCACATTATCAAGAAGTATATGGGCGAGGGTTGAGATCTCACAAATCATATTTAACCCCGTTCCAACTCAGTAACTTCTAGCCTTTGTGTATTTTTGTTTTTCAATTTTGGTTCATTTGTATGGTTCGGAGTTTAGTGTGGCGTCCATTTCGCTGAACTAGTATACATTATTGGTTAGGGACCACCTGAAGCCCGACTCCGGGTGCGGAATTTTCTCGCAGCTTTGAAGACCCATTGGTAGCCTTGGGCTGTGTTCTGCTCTTTGATAGGGTTGTTTTCTCTTTGGCACATTCTCCGTTTCTATTCTCTATTCTTTAATATGTATCATTTAAATCATGAAACATTGCTAGGTACATGTACAGGTACTGGCTATTGGTTGCTGAATCCCTTTAAGAAAAACATCAATCTGTTTCGAGTTTCGAATTATCGTGCTCTCAATTGAGGTATTTATACTGAGCAATAAAAATGCACCATTTGATTCAAGTTTGAAAAACTGTTTTTCACATTACCTTTAATGTAAATTGATGAAAGAAACACTGTCACCATTCCGACTCAATGTGATAATCATTAGAAGATTGGAGGAAAGGATTTTTAAAACATCTTTATGACGATAAATAAATCCCACGGACTATTTTTAACCCTCCACAGACCAAAAGGTAGAGAGAAGACGACTGAATGTATCGAAAGACCGAATCATATACATCTATTGTACAACTGATATATTACTTCTACGTCATTAACCGATATTATTTGACATATCCTCCATGCATCACTATATTACATAGAAAACTGGCAGAGATATGTCTTCGTCGTAACAACAATAACAGATGATCATTTGGACAAAGTGTTAACTTTTGTTTTGTAATATTAAAATCTATGGACGCCGCTTTGCTTTACATACCGAGATCGTTTATTTATTCATGAATATATTTTTATATGTATATGTAAACTTATGAGGTTCTTTTGCAAAAAATATTCCGATTACAATTGATCGTAAGTTAAAATGAAATGTTCATGACTATGAGAGAATTTTTTAAAAGTTGTTCCAGCTCCAAATGTTGGTCTGCTTGACTAAAGTGCTGTTTGACTATTAAGGGTTGTAGAGGGGCCTTAACATAGATACATTAGTATTGGTTTTTATTGTGAGTTAGTTGCTTAATATTCAGCGGCAAATACTTCATGAATATTAAGGAAATAAGCAGTTAATTCTATATAAGAAATGGAGATTGCCGATCCGGACTGGGGAGGCAAGTTTCTGACTTGAGATATTAACGCAAATGTACCTTGACTACCCCCCTTTCATCACCAGCGAAATTTATGTTCCTCCTAACCTTCTGGTAAATGGTACGTGTCCTCACTTCGTTTTCATTTTGGATGTTGTAATGTAACTGTGTCTGCTGACGTCTGACATTTATTTGACGATTCATGTTGATTTTGGATATTTTACTTTGTATATTGAAAGTTTTTCAGACATTCCCTTTTATTTTCGACTCCCACGTATTGTATTTTGAAGTTGAATTTTCTCAGTTGAACGATCATTCGACTATATTTTTTACTTATTACTCAAAGTTAGAAAACATTTCAGTTGTATGTTCATTATCAAAGGTGCGAGTTCAAATCCCGTTGAGGGACAAAAATTTGTCAGCATCAAAATCTAATTCTGTTGGGTTTAATTTTCAGACTTATATGTATATATGCACTTTATATAAGTGCCTAAAATGTAAACAAATGTACATTTATTTCGTCTTCAAGCCATTGTTCCACTACTTAACTGTCTATTCTACTAAATAGTACACTTGGTACAATCAAAAACCTGATAATAATTTTTCAAATTAGGCCTACGAAAAAAGTGGAATAATTACTTTAGGAGTATCAACAATTCGTTTGAAGTACTTGATAAATTGCATGCTCATATTGGTGCTTTCGAATATGTTCAAAGTTTTGGTGTTTCTACCACTTTGCCACATAATCTCATTTAGAAAAATCACATTCCTAATTAAATGGGCATTTAAAAAGTCAGAATGTGAATATATATATATGTTAAAACTCTTTTAGGTAATTTTTTAGTAACAACAATAAAAGAAATATGCCAATTGGAGCTTTAATATGATAATTGTACTTGGAATTTTTACTAGATAACATTTTTGTTTGCTATGGAGATTCCGTATATCGCCAAGTTATAGGAATTACAATGCGGACTAACTGTTCACCACTTATTGCGGACCTGTTTCTGTATTGTTAAGAATCACAATTCATATCTAAAATCGGCAGAGACGCATCGAAACAACATCTAATACAAAAATTTAATAACATTTTAGGATATTTGAATGATATTTTGGCTTTCAATAATCATCATGCAGACGACTTTAGAGTGTACACAGTAAAGAGATTTATCCTGTTGAATTTACCTTAAATAAAGCTAATAATACTAACAATCAACACTGCTCTTTCCTGCATGGATCTTGATATATATATCTCTACGGGAAGTTTAATACTAATATTTACGATAAAAAAAAAAAAAATCATTTCCTATTATTAATTATCCGTTTTAAGATGGTGACGTTCCTTAGCATCATCGTACGGTGTTTATATATCTCATTGTTTTTCTTCGATTCTTTAGCATGATACTAAACCTCTAACGGGAGGGATTGTGGTTTATTTTGATATGATGAAGACAATTCAAGACATAATCTTTCAATCAGTTTAATTAAAATCTGGAGCTGGCATGTCAGTAACTGCTAGTAGTCTTTGTAAAGTTATGTTTATCATTGTCATTTTCTGAGTGTCTACTGTTACCTATTCTAACATCGGACTCTGACTTCTTTTGAGCTGAATTTTAATGTGCATTTGTGTGTGTGTGTGTGTGTGTGTGTGTGTGTGTGTGTGTGTGTGTGTTTTTTTTTTAGTCCACATTATCAAGAAGTATATGGGCGAGGGTTGAGATCTCACAAATCATATTTAACCCCGTTCCAACTCAGTAACTTCTAGCCTTTGTGTATTTTTGTTTTTCAATTTTGGTTCATTTGTATGGTTCGGAGTTTAGTGTGGCGTCCATTTCGCTGAACTAGTATACATTATTGGTTAGGGACCACCTGAAGCCCGACTCCGGGTGCGGAATTTTCTCGCAGCTTTGAAGACCCATTGGTAGCCTTGGGCTGTGTTCTGCTCTTTGATAGGGTTGTTTTCTCTTTGGCACATTCTCCGTTTCTATTCTCTATTCTTTAATATGTATCATTTAAATCATGAAACATTGCTAGGTACATGTACAGGTACTGGCTATTGGTTGCTGAATCCCTTTAAGAAAAACATCAATCTGTTTCGAGTTTCGAATTATCGTGCTCTCAATTGAGGTATTTATACTGAGCAATAAAAATGCACCATTTGATTCAAGTTTGAAAAACTGTTTTTCACATTACCTTTAATGTAAATTGATGAAAGAAACACTGTCACCATTCCGACTCAATGTGATAATCATTAGAAGATTGGAGGAAAGGATTTTTAAAACATCTTTATGACGATAAATAAATCCCACGGACTATTTTTAACCCTCCACAGACCAAAAGGTAGAGAGAAGACGACTGAATGTATCGAAAGACCGAATCATATACATCTATTGTACAACTGATATATTACTTCTACGTCATTAACCGATATTATTTGACATATCCTCCATGCATCACTATATTACATAGAAAACTGGCAGAGATATGTCTTCGTCGTAACAACAATAACAGATGATCATTTGGACAAAGTGTTAACTTTTGTTTTGTAATATTAAAATCTATGGACGCCGCTTTGCTTTACATACCGAGATCGTTTATTTATTCATGAATATATCTTTTATATGTATATGTAAACTTATGAGGTTCTTTTTGCAAAAAAATATTCCGATTACAATTGATCGTAAGTTAAAATGAAATGTTCATGACTATGAGAGAATTTTTTAAAAGTTGTTCCAGCTCCAAATGTTGGTCTGCTTGACTAAAGTGCTGTTTGACTATTAAGGGTTGTAGAGGGGCCTTAACATAGATACATTAGTATTGGTTTTTATTGTGAGTTAGTTGCTTAATATTCAGCGGCAAATACTTCATGAATATTAAGGAAATAAGCAGTTAATTCTATATAAGAAATGGAGATTGCCGATCCGGACTGGGGAGGCAAGTTTCTGACTTGAGATATTAACGCAAATGTACCTTGACTACCCCCCTTTCATCACCAGCGAAATTTATGTTCCTCCTAACCTTCTGGTAAATGGTACGTGTCCTCACTTCGTTTTCATTTTGGATGTTGTAATGTAACTGTGTCTGCTGACGTCTGACATTTATTTGACGATTCATGTTGATTTTGGATATTTTACTTTGTATATTGAAAGTTTTTCAGACATTCCCTTTTATTTTCGACTCCCACGTATTGTATTTTGAAGTTGAATTTTCTCAGTTGAACGATCATTCGACTATATTTTTTACTTATTACTCAAAGTTAGAAAACATTTCAGTTGTATGTTCATTATCAAAGGTGCGAGTTCAAATCCCGTTGAGGGACAAAAATTTGTCAGCATCAAAATCTAATTCTGTTGGGTTTAATTTTCAGACTTATATGTATATATGCACTTTATATAAGTGCCTAAAGCCTCGGTCACACCTTAACGGATAGCTCGAACGGATGCCTAACGGATAACTTTTTTTCAATCCGTTCATGTCCGTTAGACGTCCGTTCTTATCCGTTAGACGTCCGTCCATATCCGTTGCATGTTCGTTTAGCGTACGTTTTATCCGTCGACGTCCGTTCTGTCCGGTGGAAATTTTGAGCATGTTCAAAACTTTGAACGGACGTCCAACGGATGAAATGTCCGTTGAACGTCCGGTAGGCGTCCGTTTTGTACGGTACTCGTCCGTTTCGTTTCCGTTTTGTATCCGTTACGTGTCCGTTATACATCCGTTTGAGGTCTGGAAGATAAATTCACCAACGGACTTCTACCGGACGTTTAACGGATAAAACGGATGTTGAACGAATGAGAAACGGACGTTTACCGGACGTATAACGGATAAAACGGATGATGAACGGATCTGAAACGGATAAATGCCAATTGAAAATTTCGCGTCAGAAATGCCAATTATTGAATGTAACTTTAACACACTAATGAGTGTTATAAAATTAGTTGTTATATTTTATATTATTCACGCAATATTTCGCTAAACATTAAGAGGTGTCTAGTAATTGGACAGTTTCTTCCTTTTGTATAAAAAGACCGGTGATTGTTAAGTCTGATGTTGAATTTAGTTTCTGTTTCACCAACATACTGCAGCTTGCAAGTTCCACAAGTAAGAATATAAATACTATTTTCCGTTTTGCAATTAGATGTAACATAGATGTGGTATCGCTGCTTTGTTACTGTGCTGCTGAAAGAGTGGTCAGTGTTGGCGACTTTACAGCACTTACAATTGGTTCTTCCGCATTGTTTGTAACACCCAATTTTAGAAGTCTCTTGTTTCTTTACTTTAGATGTGACAAGTATGTCTTTGAGATTTTGAGTCTGCGATAGGCAATAACAGGAGGTGATGGAAAATTTCTTTTAAGGAAGAGTCATTTTCGATAAGACGCCAGTGCTTGCGGATAGTAGATGAAATATTTGTCAAATCGGGATGGAAGTTGACAACAAACGGAATTCTCTATGCGCGGGTAGTCTTATCTTTGTATTCCATGAGGATATCTCGATCTTTTCTTGGGCTTTATCAAAAGCGTCTGTGGTGTTTTGGTTTTGTATCCTCTTGATTTTAGTTGTTTTTAGTTGTCCCAAACGATAGTTGAGTTTGGATTCGAGGAGCAAATTCGCTTTAGTCTGATGGCTTGACTGTAAGGTATGCTCCTGGAGCAGTGTTTCGGTGACAACTTTTGGAGAAAGGAACTTTTCTTTGAGTGGAGATCAGTTGTCATGACCCCGTTTTTACAAATGTGGTGGTGTCGAGAAAAGCAATTTTCTCGCTTGAAAATTCAGATGTAAATTTAATTGAATGATGGAACTGATTACAATGATCTAAGAAATCTTGTAAATGTTCTGCAGTATCGTTCCATTTCATGTCAATATCATCAATAAAACGGAGCCATGACAAGGGTTTGTATGGTACACTCAAAAGGATGCATTCTTCAAGATCCCCATAAAATGTTGACAAAAGAAGGTGCCATTTTGTTCCCATACTAGAATTTTATTACACTCATTAGTGTGTTAAAGTTGCATTCTTAGGCACTTATATAATTAATGTAGTAACTGCATCAGTTTATTTACAAACTGATCCACGCCTAGATAGATTGAATGTTGATTGCTATTCTTAGTCAATATACACTTTATATATATAAGTACATTGTGACAACTCAATACGGATCACCAGTGAAGGTGATACCAACTAAAGATCATAGGCTTAACTACTGTAAATCAATGAACTGTTTTAATTCTGAGTTGGATCATTGATTGAGTTCCCAGAACCATCTGAGATGTTGGGTCAAATTATTTGATAAGTGTCAAGACAAACTCACATAGATCCATTATCCACGCCAGTGAAGGTGATAACATCTGAAAAAACATTATATTCATAATTACTCTAAATATCAGCACAACAACAAGAAATCTGCAAATTTGCGGAAGCAAATTTTTGTTCTTCCTCGCCGGGATTCGAACTCATGCTATTAAGATATCAAGACAACACCGCCTGGTCTGTATATATAAATATATATATATAATGTTCAACGTATAAATGCATTAGTCAATTATCGAAGACACAAATAAATGACTTAATGAATATGAAAATGAAATTCTAAAAAAGAAATATCGAAAATTATGATAAATATCTTTAACTAATGTTTTTTTAATTAAAAAAGAGTAATAAATGAATTACTAAACAACAAGAGACTATCAGATTGACAGCAAATCGAATCTTCCTGCATGAAACGATATTTGTAAATCTGGACCCCAAAACAGTATCAATTAAAAAAAAAATTTTGTAGGGTCAGAAATGGAAAGGCCAAAATCAGTCTAAGTATCACTTCTCGCTACTTTAAGGTCTACAACTCAACAACGATAAAAGCTAAAATTGCGAAAATCGAATTTGACCTTCATTTAGTCACAAGAAACAACATATCTAAATTTGAAAAGATTTCGTCAAAGCGTTTTCAAGTTATTGCACGAACAACGCTCTAAGTATCATTCCGGACACTGTTTGGCAGACGCCCGCCTGGCCACCCGCCGTATCATCAAATTAATAACCGATATTTTCCTTCGAAATCCGGTTAAAATTACCAAACCGAATGCAATCTGTTCGAACGGATACCAAATTCAAAAGTTTGAAAACAAAATTGATCTCAATAATCGTAACCTGAGGGTCCTCTAATAATGGTACAAATTAAACATAGTTAATTATTTAAATAACCTGGCCTATGCCTCGGTTGACAATATCTTCTCAATCTTTTAACTTGATTATCGACTTTTGATTTTTGATTGGTCTGCACGAGAGGTGACATTCAGAAAATTGTCACCTGCTGAGCTATGGAAAAGAGTAAATGTCTCTCTTATTAACAAATCAAAATCTGGCATTTTGACGTGAAGTATAATAAGAAAAATATTATTATTAACACACACACACATACAATATCATATATGCATTGACGAAGTAAAGTATCAATTTACTTTTATTTCATATTTTTTAAAGATACAAGACTATTATACACCTTTATCTCATTTGTGGAAGTGCTCCATATTTGAAATCTAGTATACATAAAGACTTTTCGTATCCTGGTTATTGGGTGTTCTTCACCATTGTAAATTTTGGAGGATACTTCTGTACTGTGTTAAAAAATAATTTCTCCAAAGATTTGCTGCTTCTTCAACACCACCCAGTGATTCAATGAGAGAAAAAATAGTGTTTGCTAAACTTTCAAAAAAATTATTGTCAAGGAATTTTTTTACCGTGAGTTTTGAATGGACAAATACATATTTTTTTATAATTTAGGATTGAGTTTTTTTGTTATGAGGCTCTGGGTATGGATAGGGGTCTTCATTTTTGTATTCTTTGATGTTTTTGGCCATTTTCCTCTTTTCGTTATTTTTTTTTTTTTTTTGCCAATTATTCCTTTTCCATTATATTTTAGCACTCCATTATTCTATCATTTTTTTTGTCCATTTGTCTCCATTCTGTTAAACCAATCCAGATCCTCTGTTAAGCATTGTTGACAGCATAACTATAGGACTACATTTGTAGTATTAATATGGTCTGTAGTGATTACATTTATTTTTAGTCTTGCATGTTTATCGAATATTTGTTCTAAACCACAAAAGTAAATGCAATCTTTCATTGATTATCGACAAATGCATTATCTACATTCAAATTCATATATCAAAATCTCCTGAAAGTATAACTAAAATCTTGAGTGTTATAATAATTATCAAAACATCGTGAACATTCTACAAGGTTTAATAATAAGTTTAAGCCAACAAAAGACAAAGTCACAAAATAAAGTTTACAAATTCTAATCATTTTTTTTGCATCTGCATTACGAATACGGCATATGGATAAGACAGTTATTGTAAAGGTTCTAAACTGTCCAATCTTTCATGTGTTCTGACTGAAATCTCCACAGCGTTTAAAAAAAGGAGTTCCTGCTCCACATGTGGCACCATTCGTGTTGCTCATTCAAGTACAAACCCGGTGATAAGTCTCGTCCAGTTATGTCACAGTAGAGGAAAAGAGGACTGTGGTCACGACAATTGAAACACATCTGTGCATCATCAATGACATAGATATTCCATGACTGTCAACCAACTCGTGACGTCGTCCCTAAAACGTTCGAAGGGATGACTTCAAATTTACCACTTAGAACCCTTGGTTTAATAACTTCCTTGTAGGCAGCAATCCCCTATAAAGGAAATCATGATAAGAAACGCAAGCTCTTGAATATCGGATCGACTGGGAGATATACCCTATATACCACATGTGGCACCCGTCGTGTTGCTCATTCAAGTACAAACCCGGTGATAAGTCTCGTCCAGTTATGTCACAGTAGAGGAAAAGAGGACTGTGGTCACGACAATTGGAACACATCTGTGCATCATCAATGACATAGATATTCCATGACTGTCAACCAACTCGTGACGTCGTCCGTAAAACGTCCGAAGGGATGACTTCAAATTTACCACTTAGAACCCTTGGTTTAATAACTTCCTTGTAGGCAGCAATCCTCTATAAAGGAAATCATGATAAGAAACGCAAGCTCTTGAATATCGGATCGACTGGGAGATATATACCCTATATATTCAGGTCATGCCGGAATGTTGCTGCATATATATAGAAATGGAAAGTTCACCATATGAAGGCTGAATGACTTTTTCATCATTACATTTTGTTCTAAAACGAACCTCATTGACCGTTTCTATATGTAAATCGAGATATGAAGCAGACTTAATTGTATCTGTTGTATTCTTTATTTCAAGTTTGATGGGATTGATGCGTTCAATACAGTCACTCAATTTTATAAGTATCATTCTTTGCTACTTGAAGGTCTACAACTCAACAACGATAAAAGCTAAAATCGTGAAAATTGAACTTGACCTTCATTAATTTATGTCACAGGAAACAACATATCTAAATTTGAAAAGATTTCTTCAAAACGTTTTCAAGTTATTGCACGGACAACTCTCTAAGCATCATTTTTGCTACTTAAAGGTCTACAACTCAACAACGATAAAAGCTAAAATCGTGAAAATTGAACTTGACCTTCATTAATTTTTGTCGCATGAAACAACATATATAAATTTTAAAAGATTTCTTCATAGCGTTTTCAATTTATTGCACAGACAACACTCTAAGTATCACTTTTCGCTACATAAAGGTCTACAACTCAACAAAGATAAAATCTAAAATCGTAAAAATCGAACTTGACCTTCATTTAGTCACAGGAAACATCATATCTAAATTTGAAAAGATTTCTTCAAAGCGTTTTCAAATTATTGCACGGACAACGCGTTAAGTATCACTTTTCGCTACATAAAGGTCTACAACTCAACAAAGATAAAATCTAAAATCGTAAAAATCGAACTTGACCTTCATTTAGTCACAGAAAACAACACATATAAATTTGAAAAGATTTTGTCAAAGCGTTTTCAAGTTATTGCACGGACACTGTTTGGCAGACGCCCGCCTGGCCACCCGCCGTACATCACCAAATTAATAACCGATATTTTCCTTCGGAAATCCGGTTAAAAATTACCAAACCGAATGCAATCTGTTCGAAAGGATACCAAATTCAAAAGTTTGAAAAACAAAATTGATCTCAATAATCGTAACCTGAGGGTCCTCTAATAATGGTACAAATTAAACATAGTTAATTATTTAAATAACCTGGCCTATGCCTCGGTTGACAATATCTTCTCAATCTTTTAACTTGATTATCGACTTTTGATTTTTGATTGGTCTGCACGAGAGGGTGACATTCAGAAAATTGTCACCTGCTGAGCTATGGGAAAGAGTAAAATGTCTCTCTCGTATTAACAAATCAAAATCTGGCATTTTGACGTGAAGTATAATAAGAAAATATTATTATTAATACACACACACATACAATATCATATATGCATTGACGAAGTAAAGTATCAATTTACTTTTATTTCATATTTTTTTTAAAGATACAAGACTATTATACACCTTTATCTCATTTGTGGAAGTGCTCCATATTTGAAATCTAGTATACATAAAGACTTTTCGTATCCTGGTTATTGGGTGTTCTTCACCATTGTAAATTTTGGAGGATACTTCTGTACTGTGTTAAAAAATAATTTCTCCAAAGATTTGCTGCTTCTTCAACACCACCCAGTGATTCAATGAGAGAAAAAATAGTGTTTGCTAAACTTTCAAAAAAATTATTGTCAAGGAATTTTTTTACCGTGAGTTTTGAATGGACAAATACATATTTTTTTATAATTTAGGATTGAGTTTTTTTGTTATGAGGCTCTGGGTATGGATAGGGTCTTCATTTTTGTATTCTTTGATGTTTTTGGCCATTTTCCTCTTTTCGTTATTTTTTTTTTTTTTTTTTGCCAATTATTCCTTTTCCATTATATTTTAGCACTCCATTATTCTATCATTTTTTTTGTCCATTTGTCTCCATTCTGTTAAACCAATCCAGATCCTCTGTTAAGCATTGTTGACAGCATAACTATAGGACTACATTTGTAGTATTAATATGGTCTGTAGTGATTACACATTTATTTTTAGTCTTGCATGTTTATCGAATATTTGTTCTAAACCACAAAAGTAAATGCAATCTTTCATTGATTATCGACAAATGCATTATCTACATTCAAATACATATATCAAAATCTCCTGAAAGTATAACTAAAATCTTGAGTGTTATAATAATTATCAAAACATCGTGAACATTCTACAAGGTTTAATAATAAGTTTAAGCCAACAAAAGACAAAGTCACAAAATAAAGTTTACAAATTCTAATCATTTTTTTTTTGCATCTGCATTACGAATACGGCATATGGATAAGACGGTTATTGTAAAGGTTCTAAACTGTCCAATCTTTCATGTGTTCTGACTGAAATCTCCACAGCGTTTAAAAAAAGGAGTTCCTGCTCCACATGTGGCACCATTCGTGTTGCTCATTCAAGTACAAACCCGGTGATAAGTCTCGTCCAGTTATGTCACAGTAGAGGAAAAGAGGACTGTGGTCACGACAATTGAAACACATCTGTGCATCATCAATGACATAGATATTCCATGACTGTCAACCAACTCGTGACGTCGTCCCTAAAACGTTCGAAGGGATGACTTCAAATTTACCACTTAGAACCCTTGGTTTAATAACTTCCTTGTAGGCAGCAATCCCCTATAAAGGAAATCATGATAAGAAACGCAAGCTCTTGAATATCGGATCGACTGGGAGATATATACCCTATATACCACATGTGGCACCCGTCGTGTTGCTCATTCAAGTACAAACCCGGTGATAAGTCTCGTCCAGTTATGTCACAGTAGAGGAAAAGAGGACTGTGGTCACGACAATTGGAACACATCTGTGCATCATCAATGACATAGATATTCCATGACTGTCAACCAACTCGTGACGTCGTCCGTAAAACGTCCGAAGGGATGACTTCAAATTTACCACTTAGAACCCTTGGTTTAATAACTTCCTTGTAGGCAGCAATCCTCTATAAAGGAAATCATGATAAGAAACGCAAGCTCTTGAATATCGGATCGACTGGGAGATATATACCCTATATATTCAGGTCATGCCGGAATGTTGCTGCATATATATAGA
This sequence comes from Mytilus coruscus, assembly GCA_017311375.1. Lineage (NCBI taxonomy): Eukaryota > Metazoa > Mollusca > Bivalvia > Mytilida > Mytilidae > Mytilus > Mytilus coruscus. Next base: position 17,534,055 of record CM029603.1, read on the forward strand.
AATGGAAAGTTCACCATATGAAGGCTGAATGACTTTTTCATCATTACATTTTGTTCTAAAACGAACCTCATTGACCGTTTCTATATGTAAATCGAGATATGAAGCAGACTTAATTGTATCTGTTGTATTCTTTATTTCAAGTTTGATGGGATTGATGCGTTCAATACAGTCACTCAATTTTTATCATTTAGTGAAAGGACAACATCTTTATAGCGGAAAGTGAAGTTAACGGAAAATGCTAGTTTCTTTTCCTTTTTTCCTGAAGCTCCAGTATGAAGTCTGCCTAATATAAATAAAGGAACAAGTCGCCAACACAGTTGGTTCCCATAGGTATGCTGATTGTTTCTTGAAAAACACGCCCTCCAAACGTAACAAATATGAGGTCAATAAAAATCAAGCATTTTGAAGATGTCAGTTTCGGAGAATTTTTTGTTTGGATCAGAATGGTCTTTTACAAAGTATGATTTATCCCTTCCTAAAATAAAATATCTATATCTAGTTTGGCCATTTTTTTGTTATGAAACAAAGTTGGACGTTATTGTGTCAATATATTGAACGATCCTTGATGTCTGTGTATCTGTGTCCAGCTATTTCCCGAGTGAAAATGGTCTGTTATCAAATTTCATCAATACTATACAACGAATAAAAAAAATACAACAAAGAATGGATTAAAACAGATCTCTATCTGTCCTCATATAAATTGTCATCATGTAACTGATATCTTGAGTGTTTTAAAAATTATTGAAACATCTGGAAAATTTTACGTTTAATAAATGTATAATGAAGGTAAATTGAGGTAAAATATATAAAGAAATAAATTTTAATATTTCATATAAAACTAAGTGAATCTTTCATGTAATTGTAGAAAATAACTAATTCTTGTATAAAGCTTTTGTATAAAAGATATAATAAGAAAGTCTTTAATGTTATGTAACTTTTAATATATAAGTATATGATGTGAAATTCTTCCTATTTGACACTTAGCGATATAAATAAGGTTTGACAGCTTAAACTCTTAGAAGTATTTCCTTTGGCAAATATATCTAATTCTTTTCTATTGTTCATCTAGAATTCTATCTAACCAAATAATCGGATTTCCCTAATGGTCACAAAACAAGGTATTGAGTAATTCAAAATAGTAACCCCAAATTATGTAAAAATGTGAATTAGCTAAAAGAGATCTAACTAATAGAAACTGTTCTTATAAAATTAATTATTCTAAAAAGCATTTCGATTGGTGATAAAACAAGTCCAACCAGCACGTGTTCTTAGGGTTTAAAATAGGAAACCCTAAGGAATCAAACACTAATTTACTCTTATGGTTGGACTCGAAATAAACATATATAGACATCTTTGTTTTATTCACCAAATTTTCGTAGTCAAAATAGTGAACAGAGACATGTAAACAGCCGAGCGACAACATTAACATTTCAGCGGGAGAGGGGAGGCAACGGCCTTAGTGTACCCTTCCCCCTTTCCTGCATAACAGAAAGATAAATGGATTTTCTTTATTTAGATTACAAATATAAATATGAGAATGGAAACTGGGAATGTGTCAAAGAGACGAAAACTCGACACACAATCCATTATCTTGTATATTATAAGAGCATAAACCTGGAGCACTGGGAGACACACTATAGTCTCCACACTGCACTAAAGACAAACTCTGTAAGAAATAAAATTGAGAATGGAAAAAGGGAATGTGTCAAGGAGACAACAACCCGACCAAAGAGCAACAATAATCAATGGCAGTTGTGATTTCAGGAGAGGTTAAACACTTGCTATTCCACAAAACGTCACGAGTAAATTGTACGAAAATAGTGTCTTTTCCTCTGCTCTTATGTTGTTTCATGAGAACCTTTGTTCTTTTTTTAATCAGTCTTAAACGTCGAAAATGGAAACATTAGTAAATCTGTAGTTCTTTATTTACAAGGATTTTTTTAAGTCTTTGGCTGATTTGTAGTATCTACTGACCCGAAGCTATTACTTTGAAATCCCAGCTGCCATTCATTTCTTTTCGAGCTGAATCGCTAATGAATCCACAAGTAACTATTTACAGCTGAAAATATCAAAATTTGTCCACGAAGATTCAGCCAAATGCATGTAAAGGAGGCAATCTGGGTTTTGTCATGTAATGTCACAATTTAAACATCAAATAAGGTTAATCTTAAAATAAAAACAAGGATATGTGGTATGATTGCCAATGAGACCATGGATGTAAGCAATTACAGGCAACCGTACAGCCTTCAACAATGAGAAAAACCCATACCGTATAGTCGGCTATAACAGGCATCGACATGAAAAATATGAAACAAGTGTCAGCAGTTATAAACTGAAAAGTATGACATATAAGATATTTGTTGGCACAAGATAAAACAGATTTCGCGTAAGTAAGAAGGTGACAACCTACGTTTCGGTTCTTTCAAAACCTGCAATTTTCATATAAATGTACACTTTGAAGGCAGCATTTTGATGTGCTCTTTAGATAAACTAGTATTGCTGCAAGGTGAATCTGTTGAAAACATATTTGATTAGAATAGTTTTATAAAAAAAAACATCGAATGTCATCAAACTGGATATTTTCATCTACATAGGATGCTTACTAAATAGATTTTAAAAGAAATCCAAGTAAATAGAATTAAACGACATTTTACCCGTCATTGAATTTTTGCTCGTATTTACTTTGATCTGCGTCTCATCTCACTGAGACTTTTCTTGTAAGATCTTTCGATACCAGAAAAACAGGATACACTCAACCTATGGACGAATCTGTGGCGCTTCGTTCGGAGCGCAACAATTAGTTTGTTGGTGTATTTAAATAAAGAGGCGGAAGATACCAAGGGGGCATTCAGAGCTTATAGGTCGAAGAGAAACTGACAATGCCATGACAAAAAAAAAAAAAAAAAAAAGAAAGATGACGAAAAGACAAATTGGTCCACAAAACACTACATAGAAGACTGAAAACCATACAAACTAGTCCACAAAACACTACATAGAAGACTGAAAACCAAAACAAACTAGTCCACAAAACACTACATAGAAGACTAAAGACTGAAAACCCATACAAATTCGGCCACAAATCTTCTTCTGTGATGACACAGTCGAGGAAAAGTAGTCCACAAAACACTACATAGAAGATTAAAGACTGAAAACCCATACAAAGTCGGCCACAAATCTTCTTCTGTGATGACACAGTCGAGGAAAAGTGGTCCACAAAACACTACATAGAAGATTAAAGACTGAAAACCCATACAAAGTCGGCCACAAATCTTTTCTGTGATGACACAGTCGAGGAAAAGTGGTCCACAATCCACTACATAGAAGACTAAAGACTGAAAACCCATACAAATTCGGCCACAAATCTTCTTCCGTGATGCCACAGTCCAGGAAAAGAGGACAAAATCGTGGTTACGACAATTGGAACATATCCGTGGACAATTGTTATATAGACAGTCAAAAATAGTCAACAAACTCGAGATGGCATCCGAAAAACTTACCAAGGGAGGTTAGCATTATTTGTATGCAGCATTTTCTAAAATTGAATGATTAATTTTCGCATTTTTGCCCAGTGTTCCATTATTGGAATAATAAATGCACGGAAAAATTGTGAATTTACATCAGGAACATTTGGTATTACATTTTCTATTCACCAAAATGGTTGACTCTGATTTCTCTCTTCCAGTTTGCTTCTTGGAGTGCTCTTGAAAATGATAGGGCAACATTGCATTGCTATTGGCCACCTGTTAAGACGTACTCTCTACAATTACTGTCGGTCATGTGATTGTCAGATATCGATCAGCAGACATTTATGAACTCTCTGTAATGTAATCTGTCACGTGACGTATTTGTTCTCTGTTTTTCAGCATCAATTTAGAAACCTTTCTTCAGACACATTGAGAAATAATTATTAGTAATTCTCTGAAACGATAAGGATAATGATTTTAATATAACCCTTCTTGAGCATAAGACGACGACCAAAAACTATGCCTAATTAATATTTAGAAGGAGTAAAGTATGAAATTGAAGACTTACAAAAAAACTAAAAGATAATGGAAAAGAATGAAGTGATCAAAACAGGCATGTTAAATCAATTCTGTAACAAGTCTATGGTTGTCAATTTTGTAAGATTTACTGAAATGAAAATCATGACATATATTTAAATAAACATCATTTTTAGAATAATGGAAATTTTTATTATATTATAGCACGCTTAAGTTCATTTGATTTTTTTTTACCGAAGATCTTTTCTATGATATTTGTGTCTGTCATATTTTCCAGAAATAATATTTTTGGCACGAAGATAAAAGTTTTGCCAAGACATGGATCACGACCATGTGACTGTGAAGACTGTCATTATCCATTCAAGTCAGATAATGACCACAGTCCATATGTGTAGAACAAATTGAGAAGCTAATGGGATTTTGTCGTGTTTATCAATTTATCCTATACTCGTAGAATCCATAAAAGATAAAAATGACACACATCAACATATTAACAGGATACAGAGTTGGAAAGCAAATCCGTTGCATCTAAATTTTCTACAGAAAAATCAATTTCTGACAAACCAGGGGCTTATTGTCGTATCGGTCCTGTCATCGTCATGACGTGTTCGCAGATTTTGCTTAGCATCAATTTTGAGGCATGGACGGATAAAAAAAAAAAAACACAAACAGTGTTATTTGTCTAAAAAACAGAATTAGCCAACAGCAACTTCTTCCTGTTTTTATGAGGAACAGCAATACCAGCGCTACTCCTGTGATTTATTGGTCACCTCCTATATGCCATGCAAACGCTGCTTCCTGCAAACCAATATCATATTTACCACAAAAGTCTATGATTGGATTTTGTCTCTTTAGCTATGTGGATGCACTCAAACGTGTCTTTGTATTTGAGATGAAAGATCCTTATTATTTTCCAGGCATGGCGTGTTAATCGTGAGGCAGTCATACTATATTATATACAACGCCAACATATATTCTTTTGAATAAATACATAGCAGTAATCAATATCTATCAAACACTACCACATACATGTAAAGCGACCTTAGTGGTTATGTTTATCTGGCTTTTGAAGGCCTTAACTCCGTCATTCATATAGTGGAAGACCTTTTAGCAACTTTTGAAGAACTGCAATTAAAGCGTTGTTGCTTCGATTAAATGATTATTTGTTAATATTTCATTTCAATTCAACAGTAGACATGAATCAAAAGGAATTAGATGGAAGTCTTGCTGTACACTCTCTTTTACTGGTTATTAATATTTGTCTTTGCAAAGTCATGGGTTAACCTTTATTTATTTACAAATCGTGTAGACTAAGAGATTTAGAGCTTGCATGATTAACGACGCTGTCCATCATTGAAGGTTGTGTATCAAAAGGGAGAGAAGAGACGAAGGGACAATTTAAAGTCTTAAGTCTAATAAAACAGACAACACCATATTCAGAAAGAGAAAAATACATAAAGACATGCAACAATAACAAAACACTGCATAGAAAACTTAAGATTGAGCAACACGAACCCCAACCAAAAAAAAAGGGGGTAAGCTCAGGTGTTCCGTAAGGGTAAGAAGTTCCCGTTTAATTAATGGCACCAGTCATGTTACGTTATTCACAGCTAGTAAAAATCGGTGATAGATTGCATTCGGTAAAGTCACAATCGAAAAAAAAGAAGACGGGCTTGTGATTACGACAATTGAAACATATCTGTGGTGATCTGTGACACAGATATTTTATAACAATCAACCAAATCATGATGGCGTTGAAATCACCTCTTTTGTCGTTTAAAATGAAAATAATCAGGGTTTCCGCTGGCGGTCACCATTTTCGCTTTTTGCGAAAAAATAAAAATTGTGGCGATTAAAATTCGTTATTGGCGAAAGAATTTGGCGAAAGAAATATAACGGTTCGACTTCGTCCATTGTTTACTTTTTTCGGGTTATTCAGACTTTTCCCGGTTACTCGGACTTTTTCCCTGATCAGACAATACCCGGAATTCACCTTGTACTCGTTAAATAATACTTTATAAATTTCATGTGTCCGAAGCGCTTTTCTGGAATTACCTTCGTCAGGAATGATCAAAGCCGAATATTTGAAAGACAAGGATGTGTAGCAACCGAAACAGTTGAAGAGCTATATAAACAAACAGTACCTAAAATAATAGCCAAATTTATCTAAGGCCAACTTTGCCTGAGGGATTTGAAACCTAAGTTTCCTAATAATTTCTTAATTCTAAAACGGACAATTTCAGAAAGGTTTGTTATAAATCATGTCAGTACCGAAGTACTGCCTACTGGGCTATTGATAATCTTGGGGATTGATAGTCCACCAGCAGCGGTATCGACCCAGTGCTGTAAAAATTGAAAACAACACTTTATCAACCTCATGCGTCCGAAGCGCCTCTCTGGATTTACCTTCATCAGGAACACTCAAAGTTAAGTTAAGTTCTCAGCCGAGTATCGATATCAATTACTAAATATGACTCAGGATACAAATTAGACTTAACAGAGAGGCGAAAGATATCAAAGGAACACTCAAACTCATAAGTCGAAAATAAACTGACAACGTCAAGTAAAAAAGACCAAAAGACAAACGCAGAATACAAACCACAACATAGAAAAATGGAGACTGAGAAACACGAACCCCACAAAAAACAGGGGGTGATCTCATGTGCCCCAGAAGGGTAGGCAGATCCTGCTCCACATGAAGTGCCCGTCGTGTATATGGATTAGACGATTATTCTAAAGGTTCTAAACTGTTCAATCTTTCATTCGTCCAGACCGAAATCTCCACAGTGTTTAAAAGCAGTCGGGTTATACGAAGGGACATGACTGAGCAACACGAACCCCACCAAAAACCAGGGGTGATCGCAGGTGCTCCAGAAGGGTAAGAAGATCATGTTCCACATGTGGCACCTGTCATGTTGCTCATGTAAGTACAAAACCGGTGATAATTCTAACTCAGTAGGTCACATTCGGAAGCAAAAATACTGACCTGTATCCGTGGTATCCTTTATTTGAAGTGTATTAGGATAGATGCAGTCAACATAATCACTCAAATTTCATCATATAGCGGAACTTTATGTTAAAGTTTTATGCCAGCTTGTTTTAGTTTTCATGAGAAGCTCCTGTATGAAGACTGTCTCATAAGAATAACGGAACTAGTCGTTAAGTAGATGCGTACAGTTGGTTCCCATACGAATGTCGATTGTCTGTTGTATATGCCGAATTATCTGATATATGGTGCTGTTGGGTTTTAATTGAATGTTAGTCTGCGAAGTCAAGGTCAATACCATATACTAAGTAATTATTTAAAATGAATTCAAAGCTAGGGTTGAGTATGACCAGTCATATATCAGTCATTATATAGAAGGTCGATCGAACCAGACTACCTACTGTTGTCTGCATGCAAACATAAAGTCTCCTGATTAGATATTGATGTGACACGTATACTGGAATATAACCACAATAAGTACTCAATACCGTTCCAGTACGAAGTTTTAATGGTAAACCAATCTGATTAAAATACAGATCCTGTGTCCACGCTTTGCTTGTAAGCGAAGAGTGGAAATAGGATCTCTATATTAATCAGAAGGAATGGTTAAACACGTCTGCATGTACTGTGAAAACCTGTGGCTGATAAATGTTGGAAAATGCTTTTACTGGGCTTCCTGTTATTATCTGTGCCTTCGTCATCGACGCATTCTACCATCTTTTATATACAGGAAGTGCGGGCTGCCCAGCTGATTGACCTGTCCTTGAAAATAGTCGTTAATTTATCTTGTTAATTGAATAGAAAACAAAAACTTTCAATGGTTTTCATGGCTGACCAATGTTTTACATCGGCAACGTAAAATTTGATAACATAAACAAATATTAGTAAGCAGCAATATATAGTCTTCAAGTATAATAAACTATATGTCTTTCTGGACAGCCTGACTTAGAAAATGAAGTTCCTGTGTAGGACGTTTAACACCGCTAGCGAGGTATATATCATTTTCTAAGCTTCGTCCTCAGCGCATCTGCTTAGAACGATAAAACATCCAAACTTTTTTTTTTGATAAACAGAAGATATTCACTTGCACTTCAATTTTTCTCTCCTCTTCCCTTAAAGAATGTTTCACCGCTTAAGCATGTAAATCACATAAATGTTTGTTACAGTATATTTATTATAGCATAAGATTCTCTGTATGCACGAAAAATGTAACTGAAAATAAATCTTATTCTCATATAAAAAGTTCAAAAAGATAACTGCACATATCTCCAACTTAAAAAAAAAACATACAACGGAATTGTAATCATCTACTCTTTACAAATTATTGTGTCAACTTTTTTGTGTAATATGTTCAAAAAATTGTTCAATAACCACAAAACATATCATATTCAGCAAAAATTTTCATATTCCCCATACTAAATAATATAATCGGTTATTTATGTCGCCTTCGGGACATCTCGTCTGGTATGGATCAGTTCGTTTTACGTCATCAGACATAAACTAACGGTCCCGGAAGATATCATTTTACGTTTCCATGTTATATTGGTGATATATGTAGTATTTTTCAAATTCTTTGTACCAAATGACAACAAGTTTTACCTCAGACGACGTCTTTGCTGACGAAAGGTGATTTTTTTTATCAATAAATTATACAAAACATACGAATGCCTGCCCTGGATAATGCAATAAACGTTAACAATTTTTTATAGCTCACCTGGGTTTTTGTGTTAATACGAGCTATTGTCGTAGCGTTGTGTAATCTGATATTGTTTTTTACTCGACGATGGTGATATTAAATCTTAGTTTGTTTTGATTCAAAGTCATATATACCGTCTAATTACCAACGTTTATAATCATTGACACGTCAAAATCAATAACACGAAATAGAAGTAAAACTTTTTCACCGCTATTACACAGCGTATGAGAACAAACACGAGAAGACATTAATGACCCATTTGAATTTCCCCAAAAAAAAAAAAAAAATGGGATTTTGAAATAATTTATAAATATATATATCTGATCTCAATGTTTATGACACCAGCTGTTCAATGTACTTATACGTTTAAGATACACACAAGGTGACAACGTATCATACAATAGCGAGTTGTTGTCTTACACTAACACTTTACCATATTTATAAACAATAGTTGAATGTTTATTATCCTACCAGAAACCATGACCAAATGTGTCAACTAGTAAAACAGGAGCTGTTTAACAGTTTATGTCTTTCTTTTACAATCGATTTTCGTTTGATTCAGAATTGATGAGATATTGTATATGGCGAATTTTTTTGGAGTAGTTTTTCATCGTTTGAATTAGAATACATTTTCCACTCTAAATGCAAATTTGAATACAGAAATGATACCGTTTATCTGTTTCGTGGTATCTGTAATTTTAATTCAACGTGAATCGAGATTTAATTTTAAGTTTCATGCAAAATTGGGCCATTATTCAAATGCTGCTTAATTTGGCGTTAAACATCGATGTTTTAAATGTTAAATTCGATGAAACATTGTGATTTTTTGTATGATTTTGAAATTAGTGCAATAAACATATAATTTTCCATGTTCATTTCATTTTCAATTATCAGATCTGCAAAGAGTTCCAAAAATGAATGAATAAATGTACAAGCATATACATAAAGATAAGTATAAATGTAAAAATCATAACCTTTCTATAGAGGTTGAAAAAATCACTTATATTGTGCCCACTTGAATCGGTCTTTAACCTTCAACATCTCTGGAATAAAAACGTTTATATAACTCAGTGAGTCTATGGAAAATGCGAATCGAGAATGTTGTTTCTTATGCAGAGAAGTGATATTTTCTTTTGTAAACGAGATGCATGTGGGAGAATCGCAGACGAATATCACATTTGAAAGAACAAAAGAAGATTTTTCAGTAGATAAACTTTTTAAAACAGGGACATCTTTAACAGTACAAACGTCTGTATAACTTCCCATACATTGTGTACAGAAAACATAATAACGAACGTGGATATCCACAAATTTTCCGTGCAATGCCAGAAAATGACAAACCTGCTCCAGATTATCTTCAGATAATACATTTCGGTCATCAGTGAACGGAAGAACTTTTTCTCTCTTCTTTTCATATGACATTACTTGAAAACCCAAAAGCCTCATATATCTTGTAACATGAACAAAACCGAAATGTAGTATTCAATATGTAGGGCAAACTGGATGTGAATTTTTCAAAACGAACACAAGAACATCTATACCGCTTCCACAGACCTAAGATGTTCAAAAGTTTAATTTACCAACATAAAGAAAAACACACACACAATATTAAATTCATAAAATTCCAACCACTTCAAACCATCCAGAAACAAAGGACAATCACATAAACAGTTTGAAGATTCCGTAAAAGTTGAGAACTGTCTTGGATTAAACGACTACAGACAACGTATCACCTAGGTCTTACTGACAATATCATGGGCAAAGGGAACATATCTAAAATTTCCTCTATTGATATTATGACTATTGTTGATAAAAGACAACGAAATCATAGGTCTCATGGCAATCGCATTAACCGCAATCAACGAAATAACCATCGTTCTAATTTTACAATTGATGATCTTTTATTTAAATTTAAAAACAACGGTAGACATCAATTATTATGCAAACTGGGTCAAATGCCAATTAGTAAACTACATAATATTTATAACGAGTGTGATGCAGTATCGTTTTTCAGTCCAAAATATGAGTGTACACGTATTATTAATTTTAATTACACGTCAGTTACATCAGATGTCAGTATAGAAAATAATGCTCCTTCAACATGAGATTGTGAAACATCGAAGCTTTAATATGATTGAATGTTTTAGATAAAACCAGGTTCAATCCACCATTTTCTACATAAGAAAATGCCTGTACCAAGTCAGGACTATGACAGTTGTTGTCCATTCGTTTGATGTGTTTGTGCTTTTAATTTTGCCATTTGATTAGGGACTTTCCGTTTTGAATTTTCCTCGAAGTTCAGTCTTTTTGTGATTTAACTTTTTAGTGTTTTTGATGGTCCTTTTGATTCGGTTGACAGTTTTGACTTTTCCACTCTTTATAATACACTTCCACACAATCTTATTAAACAAAGGTTTTCCTATTAGATTAAATGGTCGTTTGATAAATCTGATTGCAAATGTATTTGCTGCAACTCAAATAAAGCCCTTTTCTCTAATGAGAAAGGTAAATAAGCTAGATATATACTTACTGCAAGAGTGATGACATGATTAAAGCTTAAAATTTTCTTCCCCGACAACATTTATGTACGTTTCGGAAATAAGGTTTATCGACAGGTTGTATGTATTCCTATGGGCACCAATTGTGCCCCTTTGAAAAGTAAAATAACAAAAATACCGAACTTCAAGGAAAATTCAAATCGGAAAGTCCCTTATCAAATGGCAAAATCAAAAGCTCAAACACATCAAACGAATGAAAAACAACTGTCATATTCCTGACTTGGTACAAGCATTTAAGAGTAGACTTGTTTCTGTACTGTTTTGAATCACAGTTTATGGCCAACGCAGTAAAGATCCGTCTAAATACGATTTAATTGATAAATTCAACAACACTTCCCGTTATCTTGATGATATTTTTTCGTTAAATAATCCAAAATTATATATTATATATAATTGAATATACTGCCGAAATACCCAAATGAATATACTTTAAATTAATTAAATATAAACAGCAATAACTGTCCTTTTCTAGATTTAGATATTTCAGTTTTACACGAGAAACTCTACACAAATATTTATGACAAAAGGTACGATTTTTTTCCCCTATTGTTAATTTTCCTTTTTTTGGACGGTGATGTTCCTTTGGCACCGTTTTACGGTGTTTATATTTCACAACTTATTCGCTATGACCGGGTCTGTAGTGACGATTTGGATTTCAATGAGCGTAATCTATGTATTGCTGGCAAATAATTAATTCGGGGATTTCATTACCACAAATTACTTAAAATCTTTACTAAATTCTTCCATAGATACAAAGATTTGGTTTGCATTCAATTTTTACAGAAATGTTGTTTAACGAGCCCGAAAATTTAGACACGATCCGGGCAAACTTATCAATCCTTTAAAAATAAATTTATCCTAAAAGGTTACCAATTCAACACTGTAATTAAATCTTTAAATATTGTTTTTTTTGTATACATATTGATTTTGTTATCAGTAAATTAAAATCATACTAAATAGTGTTGTGATACACATATGCACTTTAACGGTACAATCTGTCGATATCTATATTTCGGCATTGCATAAAGTCATGTTTTTCTCTGACTGCTAATGACGTCTTTACACTAAATCCATTGGATGTTGGCTTGGTACTGATTGATATTTTAGTCTTAGATGCATGATGTTTTATTAGTTGTTATTGGTTTTGAGCTAGCTATAAGTAACTGCGAGTACTCTCAGATCTTTACTTTGTTGTGGGATGTATAGATACGCTGCCACGTCCGGTCTGTGTTTTCGTAAGATGTTTACTGCTTTGTATCGATCTGATAAGTTAATAGATATAAGAAGATGTGGTATGAGTGCCAATGAGACAACTCTCCATCCAAGTCAAAATTTATAAAAGTAAACCATTATAGGTCAAAGTACGGTCTTAAACACTGAGCCTTGGCTCACAACGAACAGCAAGCTATAAAGGGACCCAAAAATTACTAGTGTAAAACCATTCAAACGGGAAAACCAACGGTCAAATCTATATAAAAAACGAGAAACGAAAAACACTTAAGAACCAAATCAACAAACGACAACTACTGAACATCAGATTCCTGACTTAGGACAGGTGCAAACAATTGCAGCGGGTTTAAACGTTTTAAAGGTACCAAACCTTTACCCTTATCTGAAACAATAGTGTAACATCACAACATAGAAAGACACACTTTAAAATATCAATTGAAATGGCTTAACTCAATCAAAAGACATATTAACACCAGTGAACATACACTGAACAAATAAATTTGATCTGATACAATGTAAATACATGTACAATGTCAATACATGTAAATGTAAATGTAAATAAAATAAGCCCTTTTCAACTGATTTTTATAGTATGCTTTTATGTTGTACTGTTACACCACTGTCCCAGTTAAGGGACAGCAAACTAGTTTAACCCCGCCAAATTTTATATGTGCCTGTCCCAAGTCAGGATCCTGTAGTTCAGTTGTTGTCGTTGGTTCATGTCTGTCACTTGTTTTTGTTATAAATTTGGCCGTTAGTTTTCTCAATTGAATTGTTTCATATTTTTCATGTCGGGGCCTTTTATATCCGACTATATGATATGGCTTTTTCTCATCGTTGAAGGCCGTACAATTGCCTATAATTGCTTACATCCACTTCATTTGCACTTTGGTGGATATTTGTCTCATTGGCAATCATACCACATCTCCTTATTTTATACTATTTGTACGATCTTTAATTTTGAGGTGTTCAAATACTAAGACATTCATATAGCAAAGACAGTGGAATGCACTTTCAATGCGTTCGAAAATTAAAAATAGAGAACCAAAAATGTCTCTTTAGACATAAAATTTTCTTTAGATTTTGTTGTGTGGAATTGAAATATCCAAATCTAAAAAAAAGGAAAATTATTGCTTTTAATATTAGATTTATGTAAAAGAAATTCCCTTGGATAAATTTGAGCAGTTTAATACTGTAAATTCAGAAATTATTGCGTGCATTTATTATTGCGATTTTGTCATTTTAGACTTAAATGCGATTTTAATTTTTGCGATATTGAGAAAATTCTGTTTAATTCATATAAAAAATTTCAAAATGCGAGTTTAAATTATTGCGATTATAACCCATTCGCATTTTTCGCAATAATAAAAACATCGCAATAATTTCTGAATTTACAGTAAGAGAATTCTTGATTATTTAAAGAAAAAAAACATCATCAAGGTAACGACGAGTATAATTAAATTGATCATTTAAATGAAATTTAGATGAATCTTTACTGTGTTTGACTGATAATCGATCAAATTTTTTTTTTCCTATCAATATTTGCACAGTTTTACCACCTTCCAATATAAATAAGAAGATGTGGTATGAGTGCCAATGAGACAACTCTCCACCCAAGTCACAATGTATAAAAAGTTAACAATTATAGGTCAAAGTACGGCCTCCAACACGGAGCCTTGGCTCACACCGAACAGCAAGCTACAAAAGGCCCCAACATGACTAGTGTAAAACAATTCAAACAGGAAAACCAACGGTCTAATATATATAAAAAACGAGAAACACCTATGAACCACACCAACAAACGACAACCACTGAACAACAGGCTCATGACTTAGGACATATACCATTATACACGATCCTATGGTTTTAATTGGAGTAATTATATTTCCAATATTGTTTCTTTGGCGGAGTTGTGGCTACTCTTACTCTTCCTTCGAACGATTTGAATGTATCATAGGTCATGCTGTAAATAGCCACAAAACAAGTTTTTCTTCAGAGAAAGAAATATCTATAGAGTCAATGCAAACTTATACGATTTACAATAAAACTTGAAAATGAATTCTTGTATGACAATAGTATTATGCCCAACAAACAGATGTGCAGCTACCGTTGTAATGGACATGGGAGATACTATTCTACATCACAGCAAAAAAAAAAAAAAAAAAAAAAAAACTTGAAACAATTATATACCCACAGTGTATATATAACTTTTATCTAATAAAATTATGTTCGAAGAACAATTCAGCATTTCGAAAGATGCTTTAAAAATCCATTTTGACGTATAGCAGTGAGCTAGAAATTGATACCTCATATAAAAAATACTGCAATTACATTTAAAAAATACAGCATCTACAATAAAAAAAATTAGCATTAAATCATTGATATACATAATATAAAAATTTAGCAATACAATTTTTCCACGGACATAAACTTTTGCTATTATTTTACTATTCAACATATTTCAGGACATTATTATGTTTTGTATTTAAACGATATGTTCGCGGAACATATGTCACCCTTCCCGGATACATCAATCATACTCAGAGGCAATAGCCGTTGGTCTTAATCCTAAATGCCACCTACTTCGAGGAGAAAAGCAAATGCCAATTTTAAAGTCGTCGGAGATCGAACCTACGACACTCAGTACTCGAGATGAGCTACTATTATGAGACCTCAAGGGAGAGTAGAAATGGCTTAATCTGCTTAATTAGCAATAGCATAGCCCCCTACCAAAAATATTTCGTATCACCCCTGCTGGTAAAAAACATGTTACCGTTATTACAACAAGTACAAACGTTGTAGAGTCTATTAGAAAAAAAAAAAGGAAAATTGTAAATGGCAGAGAAATAAAATTTTTCATACTAGTGCACGAAGAGAGGGACTCAAATTATTGTATGTACTTAAATATATATAGAAAAGAACAGATTGAAAGAAATAGAGAATAATCAATATAGATACAAATATAATGCTTTATAAGAGAGGATAAATCTTTTTTTTTTAAACCCACTTTAATTTAAACACATAGTTTTCTCAATCTGACATCATCAAGATGTTTCATTTTTGAAGGATTACTTTTATCAAATGCAAACAATTCTACATATCTTCGTTATTCAGTTGAACAAGAAATTAAAGGTACTATCATGGCAGGCTTCACAATTGGTAAAATAACAGATAAATATTTATGAAATGATAATAAAGGACGATAATCGACTAATATTATGCCTTCTGTGGCACCGTTAAAGTCCATAATTCCTCTAAAGTCCACAACACCGCTAAAGTCCACAACAAATTTCCGCTAAAGTCCACAACGCCGCTAAAGTCCACAAACTTTCCGCTAAAGTCCACAAAATGACCTCCGCTAAAGTCCACAAGAAAACGCCGTTAAAGTCCACAATAACAAGTTCCGCTAAAGTCCACAAAAAAGCACCGTTAAAGTCCACACATTTTTTTTTTATTATTAAAAACATCAGTTCGTTTTTTTTATTCCGCTAGTAGAATACAAAGCATGGGCCTTTCTTCTCGGTAGTTATTTGTTTATCAGTTTGATAAATTAGAAAAGTACAGTATCTGTAGATGATTTTGTTACATTAATTTTGATCTTTGTATTATGATCAGATGATGATGGCCAAGTTCGTAAATTCGTTAGTTATTAACTTTACATTATTACTGCATTCTTCAAGTACTGTTTTTGTTTTCTTATTCTTTGCATATAATCTCTTTTGCCGTAACTAATGTACAAAGCAAACGTGCCACCTAATCTATAACATTTGAACGGCATTCATTCGGACAACAATCTTGATTATGATTATAAACAAAAAATAGTAAGTATATGAATCCGAAAGGTCTCCTGTCACAAAACTTTTAACCAACGTTTAACGTTACTAATTTCGGTGTTGGTTATAGAAAACAACGAAAAATAATGTGTTATGATTTTCAGAACGGAAAAATGAAGTCAGTATGATAAATTCTAAATAAAAAGAAAATATTCTATGCTTTAAATTATATTTTTATCGATTATTATAGGATATCGATGCGTTGAATGGGTGTCTACCAAAATGTCACAATAAAACCTGATTTTAGTACATTTCAATGTGACAGCAACTCAACAATAAATGTAATACATATTTACACCACTCTTCCGGAAACCAAAGTGGAAATTTAAATATTAGTTGCATCATACTTGTATAACATTGATATCAGTTAATAGAATATTGATTAGTTTTGACCTAAAATGAATTTACACAAACTTTCGCACAAAAGTGTATGTGTTGTACTGTTTCATCACTGTTCCAGGTTAGGGAAGGGTTTGGCGCCAGCAAAGTGTTTAACTTCGCCACATTCTGTATGTGCCTGTCCCAAGTTAGGGACCTGTAACTCGTTGGCTGTCGTTTGTTGCTGTATATCATATTATTTTCCCGTTTATTGTTATGGAAATATATCAGGCCGTTACTTTTCTCGTTTGAATTGTTTAACCTTTTTTTCTTTTATTTCGGGCCTTTTAAAGCTTACCGTGAGGTATCGATTGTGCTCATTATTGAGGGCCGTACGGTGATCTATAATAGTTTTTAAATTCTCTGGGAGAGAATAATCTCATCGGCAATCTTACCACATATTTTTCTATCAGTTAAATAATTTCCGAGGCCTGGTTTGCCGATCGATCTAAGAAGTATTATATCTATAGTAATCACTTGGATGTCAACACCGAGGTTGTAAATTCGATGAACCCCGCTCGAAGCAAGGGCGTTCGACTCCAATCCTTATTAACTACTTCTTTATTGTTCTGCACTCCTTTATCTAAAACAACATATTGTTGTCTAATTCCTTACACTCACTTCATTTGAACTTTGGTGAAGAGTTGTCCCATTGGCAATCATACCACATCTCCTTATATTTTATAATGACTGTTTACTTATTCCGTACTGTGTTCTGTGTACTATTTTCGTTAACACATGACATGGGTAAAATCTCTTTGTTCTTACTGTGCTATAATCTGGATAATGCACAGATAAGGCGGACCCTGGATTTTGAAAGGATGGAACTTGATTCCATAAAATTAAAAAAATCTATTTTATAATGTTTTGTGTACAATGTAAATCTTAAATGGGTGTTTCACAGTCAAACCAGTTTACTTAATAATTATTTTTTGTAATTTCTGCCAAAAAAAAATGTATTTTAGAATATCAAATTAAATAAACTCTGATAGTTTTGTGTTCCATGGAATGAATGTATTACGACTATTTAGATATGTATACCTTTTAGTGACTATTTTGCGATCGAATTTAATGAGGATCATTTTAAGTTTGTACCAAAACAGCGGGAGAGGGGAATAAGCTGCAGATCAATTGTTAAGATGCGACAAAATGAATTCAGTAGACACAAAATAAAGGGGAGGGAAGTCAAAGATTGAAAAATGAAACATTTTTTCTGTTTACTTGATATTTTAAATTAAGGTACATTTCTCCTCGGTTCATCTTCTTCTGAGTATATTATTGAGGAAAGAAAGGCAATTAATCTACACCCATTAACCCGTTCAGTTATGATTTTCAAACTCCGATTTAAAAGGTATGTAGCAAACTGAACTAAAACTGAGGAGATGTAGGTTATACGTCAATAAGACAGTAATCAAACGACAAAAACAAACTAATGACTACTAAAGGGCAACATGTAGTATAGTTAAAAAAATGAAAGGTGTTTACACAATATGTCAATTTTTAAATCGTCACTAATTTATATAAAAATTGTGAATAAATTTAACAGAAACGATGAAAAACAATCTTGCATCAAACTGCAATTCTCCAAATAATGTAACAATTTAGGAAAAAGCCTAAATATAAAAAAAATGTGAATTTTAATATGACGTGCTTCTTTCGCTTTGTAAACAACACCGTGATAAAATTCTCGATATATCTATACTTAGCGTAGACTCAGAGATAAATTATACATAATAATGGATGTTACAATATACCTCCTCGTAAATCCACATGTATTGGAACCTATTTGCAAACGCTATGCCGATTTTATTGTTTTAAAATTGCAACTGAAAAAAGACTACAGAACTTTTATTCTTATTCAGATCCATAACAAAAAGAATTAATGCACAAGAGTTCGGAGAAATCTACAAAATCAAAATACAATAAAATTCCGCGAAAGTCCATTAATGCTTTTGGCGCATTTAAGTCATTTCAAAATATGACGTCATACAAATGAAAACGCTAAAGCTGAAGGTTTTCCGTTACGTGAACCATCGAAATTCGTATATTACATTAAAATGCATTTTGAGGTAGGTGTTGTTTTATTTTCTATTTTATTGCATTATTCGCATATTTACTGATTTCAGCAAGTCAACATGGCGGCTCCTTAGTTACGAAATGTCAACTTTGGATTTGACGGTAGCTTACGAGAAAAACATGTAAACTAAAAATGGCAAATGTTGGGTTTGAGAATTAAAAGAATTAAGCACATTTTTTCTAGCGGTTGTTTACGAAATAATTCATGCAAGCTACAGATTTATTAGAATGTTTTAGCTTTATCTAACAGGGAGTAAAAAAGAACAGCCACACACACGGCATACCCACCCTCGCTTCAGTTTTTTAATGACCGTATTTGTCCTATTAGAATCGAAATAATGGCTTTCATGAATTATTTCTTAATTATTTAAAACTTACCAATCTTTAACTGCATTACGGCGTATTTCCCCCTTTCTTTGCCCTACAAGAAACTTTCATAGGAGCCGTGGAATGCAGAATATCGTCCGCATATTTCCTAACCCGAATAATTCAGTCCCTCCCCGTGATCGACTCTCCCACTCGCGAGGGCCTGAACTCTTTACACGATAAAAACTCGTCACGAATCCAGGATTTTGATTGGTGCTCTCTGTGAGAGAGAGCCAATCAGCTAATGGCTTAATGTTATCGAGATAGGTAAATCCCGAGCTAATTCCGAATGATTTTTTGACGATTTTCATTGACTAGGCCTTGCGGTCATAAAACTTTCGAGCACGATTTTGTACTCAGACTCAGAAATCAACCAATCAAAATCCTGGATTTGGTGTTTCGAGCACAAATTTTGTACTCCGAGTACTGAGTACAGTTTTATGACCGAGAGCCTAGGCCTTCAGGCGTGAATGTAGCCATCGTAGAGCAGTGGAATATAACGACTGAATTATTCGGGTTACATATTTCCAAAATGTTCACATAAATTGATGACGTAATGTGTTAAAACAGTTATTAACCAATCAAATCGGTGTATATGGTTTAATCTGCACGGCTCGGGATGACCCTTTAACCCGAACTCCTACGTCGTTCTGGTTAATTAGGGTCACCGATGTGCAGAATAAATCATATATACCGATTTGCTTGGTGAATAACTATAACATAAAAATAAGAATGTGCCCATAGTACACGGATGCCCCATCCGCACTATCATTTTCTATGTTCAGTGGACCGTGAAAATGGGGTAAACACTCTAATTTGGCATTAAAATTAGAAAGATCATATCATAGGGAACATGTGTACTAAGTACCAAGTTGATTGGACTTCAACTTCATCAAAACTACCTCGACTAAAAACTTTAACCTGAAGCGGGACAGACGGACGGACGGACGGACGGCCGAACGAACGAACGGACGCACAGACCAGAAAACATAATGCCCATAAATGGGGCATACAAAATATACATACACTAGTTGTGTCAAAGATTAATATGTATAAACTCACAAAACGCTAAATCTGTTCTGCAGTAACCAATAAAATTGTTTTGATGAGAACAGAAACATTCCTTGATAGTATATAATTCGTAAAAGTTTCAGCTCAAAATTTCATACTAGTCTTCCATTTAACCTTTTAAAAATACTAAAAAGTATCTTAAAAAGAGAATAAAGAAAGAAAATTAACTCTGAAAGCGATACCGTGAACTTTGATATGACGTATATTTTATCAATCATTATGACTATAGGATAGTTCCACAATTGTTGGTGTTCGGGCTCAATGCAAGATGAACGTTCCTATTGCCTTTATCCACACCTCCAATGCTCATATACATATATTTTATTAGTTCTGGATTTCTCAACACACAAGTAAATGGGCAAGTGAATGTAAAAATCAAATAAAAAAAAATCCAAAACTACATTTGACGGCATTCACAGTTGGATTTTCACAAACCATTTGTTGAAAGACGCAGAATTGTCTGAATATAAAATTTTATTTGTTTATCTGGTCATGATTTTCTTCGGTTATTTTTGTTTTCTCCTGATGCAAATCAAAATTTTGGATAAAATATAAACTTTGTGTTATATCATCAGAAATTGATAATTAACGCTTCAAAGTAAATATATTACCAAATAAACAAATAAACCTATGAGAGTTCTGCTTCTATTGGTACCAATTTTGATTAAAATCTTACATGAAATAGTCCCTAAATATTTTTATGAAAAAACGTAAATTTTCATGATATATATAACAACAAATTGTAGGTCACAAATCCTTCTGACCATTAGATTTTACTGGCTTGACGGTTTTGAAGTAACGTTCCTAAATGTTCTAAAACTTATCTTCCAAAATATACATGTATGTACTTCCAATAACTTCAATTTCAAAGAGCATTTGAACTCAATTTCATACTTAATACAGGAGATTAACTCATAAAGTTACAATGTAGCGTCACTTTTGTATTTAGTTAAAGTTTTAATTTCATTTTTTTAATCTTGGTAAATTTGACAAATGCACGTGTATGGTCGAGCTCGTACTAGACCGTAAGAGTATACTCATACGGTACGAGCATACGTTCGAGTATACTTATACGGTCCAGACCGTACGGTCCAAATACTCATATTGTCTGGAACATATATACATGTAGCATTGTTGAAATAAAATCTTTTATACTTGTACTCATCATGGGTAATACACAATACAGAACGGCATCCGCGTATAATTTATTCAATTCATCTTTCATTCTGAAACAAATACATTTTCCTTTTGAAAACAAAACAAACATGCAAACCAATGAGTGATGGAAATCTGCTGAGCACCACAAAATGCATGAATGTGTGGAATTCTTTATCATTATTTTGATTTCAAACAAGAACATTATGGTTCAAAGTCTATTTTGAGATTTACGGATCGTTTTGGCTGCTGTGGAGCCTAACAGACACTGACTGAAAATCATTCTTATGTTTTATAGATATTTGCAAAGGAAATTTAAATGTCAAATATAGGCTCCAAATTATGTCAGTTTCTCCAGCATATACATAAAGAGAACGCTATGTTGGAGTTTCTTGTGGATGAACAAATGTTTACTAAAGAATAAAAATAGCACCATAGCTAGATAACTTTTCAGAAATGTTGTCTGTATGGTGGATAGAAAATCGCAATACAAAGATCAAATTTATGGGGATCAAAAGCAGATACTATAATCTTTTCATTTATCAAAATATAATTCAAGCTGATAAGAAATACTTTCCGAGAACAAAAGTCCCTTCACATTTTCAATGGTAGTAATATCTATAGCGGAGAGTTAGCGGAAAGTTTGTGGACATTGTACAGCGGAAAATTGTTGTAATTCGTTATTCAAAAGGTTATTTTTAATGCAAAAACTTCCTTGATAAAGGAAATTCAATGTTCCTGAAAGTACTTAATTGGGGTTCTTTCGTTTAAAGGCAATTATCAAATCTTTACGAATCGAAGGCACCTGGAGATGGTTGACAAATCAATTCTATGCTATGCTATGACAAACACGTTATGACAAGTGTTATTGTCTCCGAAGTCAAACCCGTGTCTGTGTAAATCACATGACATATAACGATTTATAAAATTTGAACGTCGGTAAACTACTGTTAAGTTATTCCTAGCCTCTAATTCATAAAGGGATTATGTGTTGACAATTTACTTGAAAACCTATCTTATATTCTCACGACAATTACCAAAGAGGAAATCCTTAACAGTCATAGGTCTATTTATTATTACTTTTGAATTTCAACCAAATATAAAGAACTAGATTTTCCTTCACTTTACTGAATACTCAAAACTCATTAAAGATACTAGGCTTAGTATAATCAGATATGATTCAAACGGTGCTCCCCTTCTTGTGAACTTGTGTTCATTTATTTGTATGAAGATGACTTCATACAACTTTGAAAAGAAGCTAGGATTATCCTTTACTTCACGTGTTGTCTCTTCGTAAAATATTTCAAAGTTCACGATAACTAGTTGATAACATATATCCCAGTGAACTTGAAATATAAGATATCAATCAATTAGGGGTACACTATTAAAACTTTGACGGCCGAACATAAAAATGTCCCAATAAATCTTGTGAGTAAATTTATTTATTAATCATCACTATCTCATTATAACTTTCAATTACTTTTAATCACAAATTTTTGAATGAAAAGATGTGCAGGTTTCTGGAAACGTTCGTTTGGAAAAATGAAGCCTACTGTATTGACACTTTCGTCCTATCAACGATGGCGGATTGCTCTCAGTACATGTCAAGTGTGTGACACAGAGACTTTTCTTTCGAATTATAGAACGAAGACATGTGCGAGAAAACGGAATATCCCAATGGCAGTGACATTTAATTAAAATAAGCTTCGACATCGACATTGTATATGCATATTATTATGAACCAATAAAAAGGGAATATGCTCTGTTGAGGCAACGGTAGTTACCCATGTTCAAACCTCGTAAATCGATATAAAGCTTACAAACAAAGACTGAGAAAATCGCATGAATTCCAAGAAGAGTGAGACCTGGTGCGCCGACAGGGTAAGCGTCTCGTCCTTTGCATGCATAACCCGTCATGCGAATCCACACATGGTCAAAATGTCATAATCGGGAATAGGACACAATTGGTAAAATAACAGATCAAACTGGTATCTAAAGAACTAAGACCACGGAAACATGTCGTCAGTAAGTTGCGACTAAGGCACATCGTACCGGTCAACAAATGTGATGTTGACCGTAAAACTAATGTAGTGTCGATTTTATTCTAACTCATAACTCTGAGCAATGTTTGTGTAAGGAGCACAACCTTATAAATGAGGTTCGTTTAGTGTGAACTTGCATGCGCGTAATGTATTAACTGGGATATGTAAATGCCATACGATGTTACAGAGGGTATGTTACTGCAAAAAGGTTGACGACTGGAAAATTGAAATTATCACGTTTGTCACAGATATTAGATTGAAGTCACCCAACTGTTTAAATATCGAGGAAGTAGTATTTTTAATCTCATGTTCACTGTTACATATGAGACGTAAGCACTCATTGAAATATGGGTTATTGAGTGACAGGACATAGTCAATATATCTGCAAGTCAAATTTAAAGTAATTGCAAGCCGTTTTTTTTTTTTGTCTTTGAGAAGGTTCTGAATGAATACTTCTTCATATGAGTACAAAAAAGTCGGCCAGTAGTGGTGTTCAATTAATACCCATTGGAATATAGACTGTTTGTGAAATTATCAATCCACCAAACTCAACAAATATGTTGTGATAAAAAAACATTTTGATGATATCATCTTCGGCGTAATTGTTGTTGGAATCAGTGTGGTTCTTCACAAAGTAGTACCAATATAGAAAATGATATGGAAAAAAAATGGATAATGTTGATTTTATGTAAAGAGAAGTGCAAGATAACACTCGTCAGATTACCGTGGTGATTGATTGACACTATAACTAGGTAAGAAATGTTCCATCGTGGGTAAACCTATTTCGAGAATGATGGTCTGGGATGAAACGAATAACGTAGAATCAAAAAGCTAGTTCGCTAGATGTGGTAGAATTACAATCCTCATATGTTCGCCAGCTTATTTCAGGACTTACCACGTATCTTATTAGTAAAACCAATGTGTCGAAAAATTTAATGAGTGGTCTTTCTAACAATTGGTCTAATCGATCAGGTACAGGGTAGGAGATGGTCTTTCTAACAATTGGTATAATCGATCAGGTACAGGGTAGGAGATCCTGACTGATTTAAAAGTTAAAATAACACTTTATAAATTTTGCGCGTCCGCAAAGCTTTCGTGGATTTTTTTAGGAATGCTGAAATAAAACAAATGGAAAGCCAAGGATTTATGAATACTTTGGTACGTGAGGAGCAATATGACAAAAAGTACCTAACAGAATAGCCAAAAAAGGAAATACACACGAAAGCTACAGTTTTCTTTGAGTTCCAAAACACTAGCATAAAAAAGGGGGCGGTGAATACCAAACTTTATATTAGTGTTGTCACCGCTTAACCGGTTAACCGTCGAAAGGACCGATTGATCGAACCTTTTTTTAATTTTTTTAGTTTTGATATAGACTTATATTGAAATCATGAAAAAACAATACTAATATTTTAACATTATTATCGTGGTACTTATTGATATCAATTATCCAGTACATTTGTGACTTAATTAACAATGAATACATTTCAACTAACCTAAATTAATTAGCACGAAGACACTTAGTTTATCAGCTTGGGACAAAATCTTAAGTAAAAATAATTTGTATAGATGTGTAAAAAACATACATTGAACAGCTGTAAGCTGATCAAATTTACGATTTAGTTAGTTATTTCATTTCATCTTAATTAAGAAATAACTCATGGCAGCCGTAGATTTGTTTTCATTTAACCATGGGTTTGGCATCGATATTCGATTATTTTATCCCGAGCGAAGCAAATACGTTAATTTTGTCGACCGTGAAAGCCCTAAACACACCATACTGTTGTGGCTCAGTTGTTCTACCTGTTAGTCAAATGCGTTTTGTTAAAATAGACTTTTTCACTTTTTTTCCGGATATGGTGTACAAAGTCTCACAAAAGAGCTTGGTAATCCTACATTTTTTTTAACATCATTTACAAAGGATGAAATTTTTTAGAAAATCACAAATCTGTCCTTCTTTTGGTATTAACATCAAAGAAAACGAAGAAAATTTACCGTC
Source organism: Mytilus coruscus (assembly GCA_017311375.1). Classification (NCBI taxonomy): domain Eukaryota; kingdom Metazoa; phylum Mollusca; class Bivalvia; order Mytilida; family Mytilidae; genus Mytilus; species Mytilus coruscus. The sequence continues at coordinate 17,559,446 of CM029603.1, forward strand.
ATTATACTGGATACAAAACTTCACAAAACTCCTTATAAAGAACGATACATAGCTGGATCATCAAGATGCTCGACTAAACATCTTTCTAAAGTGCTGACTACTATTCTTTCTACAGTAAAAGATGGCCTTCAAAAATATTGAGATGAGATATATTCAATCAATGGTGTCAATCAGATGTGGATTCTTAAAAATTCTAAAGATCTGCTGATAAATCTTAGATCACAATCTCAGCACGTTTGCAGCAACATTAAGACTTTTGATTTTTCTACGCTTTACACTACTATTCCACATGTTCAATTGAAAGATCGACTTCACCATCTCATTTAACAGAGCTTTTTCTATAAAAATGGGAATCGTAGATTAAATTTCTTGTTTTGGATTATAATAATTCTTATTTTGTGGAGAACCACACTGATTCAGAAAATACACTGAAGATGATATTATCAAACTGCTGGACTTTTTGATCGACAATATCTTTGTTGAGTTTGGAGGATTGATATTTCAACAGACAGTCGGTATTCCAATGGGTACTAATTGTGCACCTTACTGACCGATTTGTTTTTGTACTCGTATGAAGCAGAATACATTCAGAACCTTCTAAAAGACAAAAAGAAAAAGCACCTTGCGAAATTCTTTAATTTTACTTTCAGATATATTGATGATGTGCTATCACTGAATAACCCATATTTCAGTCAGTACTTGCATCTCATATATCCCAGTGAACTTGAAAATAAGGATACTACTGATACTAGAAGGACTGCTTCATACCATGATCTTTTCCTCAATATTGACACAGATGGGCGACTTCACACTAAAATCTATGACAAACGGGATGATTCCAGCTTCCCAATTATCAATTTCCCATTTCTCAGCAGTAACATACCCTCTGCTCCATCGTATGTGTTAATATATCTCAATTGATACGTTATGCTCGTGCATGTTCACACTATACGGACTTCAAATACAGGAGTGTGCTCCTTACGCAGAAACTGCTCCAACAGAGTTATGAGGAGGAAAGATTAAAAATGAAACTCCGTAAAATTTATGAACACCATCACGAATTGGTTGATCTATACGATGTATCTGTGTCTAAACTAACTAACGACATTTTTACCACGTCTTAGATTGTGGTTTCCCATCTACGTCGTCTGGTCTGCTAAGTACCGAGCGTGACCTATTCCCGAATATGACTGTTTTGCCGAGTATGAATTCTCATTGCTATACGACGTGTCTCGGTATTTATACATCCAACATTCATGTATTTAGTTATGATGTTTCTTTTGTAAGTCCGGTTAGATATTGTGTTATGTCTTATCGTTTGTGGTTTGAATTCTGTATTTTCGGTACATTTCACATATGTCTTATTTGTCAGTATAGTCGAGTTACTCGTGGTTCGTATACAGTGTTTTTATTTTATGTTGTTTGTTTTCAAGTGTGTTTACTGATTGGTCTTACATGATCTTGCCTTATATTACAGTTATTTTATGTTTATTTTCTATATGTATGTAAAAGTTAAAATAAAAAATCAGCTATTTCATTTACATGATTTTAAGTTTAAAGCAACCATATGCACAGGATGTTTTTGTTTATACACAGTTTTGATTTAGAAGAAAAACCAACTTGGTTAGAAAATTCAAATAATAACACCATTACAAACTCAATCCCAATTTTATATTCCTGTACGTGTCTATAAATAAACCAAATCTATTTTATTTTTAGAAATTTACCTGTAATAATACAAACGTCACAAAAATTACGTCACTTTTTGTAGCGTTGATCCATTCATATGACGCACAGTTTATACGTCGTTTGTGGTGTCCTGGTGTGCTGTTGTAAATTCATTAGAGGTGTCCGTTGTTATTCTGTGGTTTACATGCTGTAATGTACTATTATATTATTTATTTATGTATTTCTCTGTCCTGAATGTTCTTGCGTTTATTTTTACTGTATTCCTGTCACGTAGTGTTGTCATTTTAACGGTTTTTTTAACATTGCCATATAAGCGGGAGGTTTGGCTAGCCATAAAAGCAGGTTCAACCCACCATTTTTTGTTTGTTTTTGTTGCAGTTCAGTGTTTCTGTTGTTCTGTTGTTTTCCTCTTATAGTTGATGTGTTTCCCTCGATATTAATTTATAACCGGATTTGTTTTCGCTTAATCGATTTATGACTATTGAACAGCGGTATACTACTGCTGCCTTTATCTATCCGAAAAATTTATAGACACTTATTCTATATGTTTCCTTTTAATATTGATGTTGATATGTACACTTTGTAGGCGTATATATATATATATATATATATATATATATATATAACCAGTCTAAAAGGTACAACATCACAAAAATGACAATAAACGAATAAATGTAACTATAAATATTTCGGATAACAGATATCCTTCATCAATATGAGCACGATATAAAATGAATCAGATCAAACTATTCTGGGTATTAAACTAAAGCAATCTTGATTTCTATACAATAAAAAAGTGAAACAGTTTTACCCGAACATCATAAGTAGAGACGCTAATAAATTTTAAAATTTCAAAAACGACTCAAAGACATGCCTAAAATGAAAATAGTAATTAGAGATATGAACTGGCACAACTCTAAAATTCCACAGTGACGTCAGTTAAGATGTTACAACAACTGTGTGTAAATTCATTCCCCAAAAAACCAGCACTGATCGATATAAGCTGGTAAAATATGTCAAACAGAGGTTGCGTATTTATCATCCCAAATAAATAGCAGTTTTATAATGATAAGAAAATATAATAGTAAAATTTGGCTAAGGTTAAATAATTGGACGTGGATGCGTACTCGTACATCCCTCCCAAATGAAAAAAACCCTGGTATTTAAACTAGTAAAATTCAAAAGAATCCTTAAAACTGTAAGAGTCAAGTAAGGAAGCCGGAGTAACTGAAACAAATGATGTCAGGAAAATGAGTGATGGTAGGAAAATGAGTGACTCATTCTATGTTTTCATTTATGCCCTCTGGAAACTGTCCTTAGCTTTCTCATCCAAAACCTTTCCCGAGCAAGTCTTTCGGCCCTTGACCAACCCTCGTTGTGGTCTATGATTGTGATTGTAAGGTTTTAAGATCAGCTTAGGCGTGCCCAGGTGATCTCAAATGACGACTTACAGGGAGGTCGGGCTTGCAGGTGTAGTCACTTCGATGACCATTCATGCGTTTGTTGAATGGCTGTTCTGTCTCGCCAATATACTGCATGCCACATCGACACTGAAGAAAGTATACAACATTCTGTGTTTGCAAGTTACATTACAAAATATAGTGTACACAGACCCAGTGGAGTGGCAAGTAAATGTTTGAGTATTCTGTATTTGTTGGCAAGTCAGACATCGTCTGTTACCACGACTTGCACCATCCTGCAGTTGAACAGCTTTTATTAGAGAGACGTCAGCTCTCACAAATAAGTCTTTGAGACTTGCTGGTCTCCAGCTAAGACAGGAGGATTGGGAAAGATCTTGGACAATTGTGGGTGCTTGGCAATAGTTTGCCAATTGGCACGGATCAAACGTGAAAGGTTAGTAAAGGCAGGATTGTATGTTAAAACAAACGGAACTATTTTGCTGCGCCTCTTCTGTTTGTACTGTAATAGGTCATTGCGGCTGTTGTTATTAGCACGCGCAAACCCCTTATCTATGTCCAATTTCTTATAACCTCGTTTGGTCAAAAACCGCGAAGTTCCTGTAACCGTTTAGTGACAGCCTCCTCAGAGGAGCAAATCCGCTTTACTCTGAGAGCTTGACTGTACAGGATACTTTTGTACAGTGTTTGGGGTGACAGCTTTGGGGAGAAAGGTACTGATGTTTATCTTGGATTGAATCCCAACAAAAATTGGATGATTTTATCAGACATGCAAACAACGCACACCAGTCAATTAAATTTACATATGAAATTTCCGACTCCAAAATATCTTTCTTAGACACTACTACATCTATTAAGGACGGTGTCATATCAACAGATCTCTACTGTAAACCTACAGATAAACATCAGTACCTTTCTCCCAAAGCTGTCACCCCAAACACTGTACAAAAAGTATCCCGTACAGTCAAGCTCTCAGAGTAAAGCGGATTTGCTCCTCTGAGGAGGCTGTCACTAAACAGTTACAGGAACTTCGCGGTTTTGACCAAACGAGGTTATAAGAAATTGGACATAGATAAGGGGTTTGCGCGTGCTAATAACAACAGCCGCAATGACCTATTACAGTACAAACAGAAGAGGCGCAGCAAAATAGTTCCGTTTGTTTTAACATACAATCCCGCCTTTACTAACCTTTCACGTTTGATCCGTGCCAATTGGCAAACTATTGCCAAGCACCCACAATTGTCCAAGATCTTTCCCAATCCTCCTGTCTTAGCTTTTCGGAGACCAGCAAGTCTCAAAGACTTATTTGTGAGAGCTGACGTCTCCTCTAATAAAAGCTGTTCAACTGCAGGATGGTGCAAGTCGTGTGGTAACAGACGATGTCTGACTTGCCAACAAATACAGAATACTCAAACATTTACTTGCCACTCCACTGGGTCTGTGTACACTATATTTTGTAATGTAACTTGCAAAACACAGAATGTTGTATACTTTCTTCAGTGTCGATGTGGCATGCAGTATATTGGCGAGACAGAACAGCCATTCAACAAACGCATGAATGGTCATCGAAGTGACTACACCTGCAAGCCCGACCTCCCCGTAAGTCGTCATTTGAGATCACCTGGGCACGCCCAAGCTGATCTTAAAAACCTTACAATCACAATCATAGACCACAACGAGGGTTGGTCAAGGGCCGAAAGACTTGCTCGGGAAAGGTTTTGGATGAGAAAGCTAAGGACAGTTTCCCCAGAGGGCATAAATGAAAAACATAGAATGAGTCACTCATTTTCCTACCATCACTCATTTTCCTGACATCATTTGTTTCAGTTACTCCGGCTTCCTTACTTGACTCTTACAGTTTTAAGGATTCTTTTGGAATTTTACTAGTTTAAATACCAGGGTTTTTTTCATTTGGGAGGGATGTACAAGTACGCATCCACGTCCAATTATTTAACCTTAGCCAAATTTTACTATTATATTTTCTTATCATTATAAAACTGCTATTTATTTGGGATGATAAATACGCAACCTCTGTTTGACATATTTTACCAGCTTATATCGATCAGTGCTGGTTTTTTTGGGAATGAATTTACACACAGTTGTTGTAACATCTTAACTGACGTCACTGTGGAATTTTAGAGTTGTGCCAGTTCATATCTCTAATTACTATTTTCATTTTAGGCATGTCTTTGAGTCGTTTTTGAAATTTTAAAATTTATTAGCGTCTCTACTTATGATGTTCGGGTAAAACTGTTTCACTTTTTATTGTATAGAAATCAAGATTGCTTTAGTTTAATACCCAGAATAGTTTGATCTGATTCATTTTATATCGTGCTCATATTGATGAAGGATATCTGTTATCCGAAATATTTATAGTTACATTTATTCGTTTATTGTCATTTTTGGTGATGTTGTACCCTTTAGACTGGTTATATATTATATTTTGTAGTGTACTGTATTATATTTATATGATCCATCGCCCCGTAAGATTTATCGTTGACTATTATTCAGTCATTTAATATATATATATATATATATATAGATTGCCTAACAATGTAATTTTAACACACTATTTAGTATGTAAATATAAGAATGTTTAAAATATTTACAAAACGATAAGAATAAACGCAATATTTCGCTAGACCAACTAGCTTTATCAAGCGTGCATCTATCCAGGTGAAATCGGATGTAGATGACTTTTGCAGCTCAATGTACATGTTGCACTTGAATTTAGCTGCCTTGTAAATAATACACAATTTGGAAGAAGTTCAAGATTATATACAAAATTGGTGGTTGAAGTTTGCAACGTCCATTGGCCAATATTACAGGATAAAAAAGACGAAGCTGTGTACTAAATTATTCTTTATCTTTCCTGTATCTTTTCTCGTCTTTTTTGTTAAGACCATCAGGTTCTAAAGTGTGGAGCTGGTGGATCCAAAAGTTTTCTCTTCTCCTTCTCGCCGTGGTGTCCCACTCGGTGTTGACTTCTATGATTTGGAAAGTAACATTATCAAAGGGATGTTTTTTTGTGCGAAGATGTCTTGCGAGAGGACAGTTTTTGTTGGTTTGGTACCATGAACGATGGTTATTGAGCCGAATATTGAATTTATCCATTGTTTCAAAAGTGTTACATGTTAATATATAAATTGAGTTCTCCGTTTTACAGTTGGAATTTGAATAGATGGTATAGCTTTGTTTAGTGACGGAGCTGATGAAAGAACTGCTTGTATTGGCAGCTTTGCAACATAAGCAATTCCTTCGACCACATTGTTTGTAGCAACCGGGAGGTGGAGTAGGTTGCTTTGTTAATACAGATGTCACTAATTTGTCACGGATATTTTTAGGTCTTCTAAAGGCCATGACTGGTGGTGAGGAAAATACTTTTTTTTAAATTGGAGTCATTTTCTATAATTTCCCAATGCTTCTAAACAATAGATGGCAATCTATAATTTTATCTGTGTAATTGTATTAATCTCTGTACTGATTAATCCACACTCCCATAGATTTGTATGTCATGTGTTGCTATTAATATCTTATATATATATTACAGTAATAAAACATCTGAATTGCCCAGCACTATGGCCGTCAGAACTAAAGCTGCTTACTGTTGATTGAAATATAGAGGAAGGACGGAGGAAAAGGTATAAGAAAATCTTTGAAGGATTGAAAAAAGGTTCTTTGATATGCTGTAACACGTGAGCAGTAAGCAATAAAGGGAACTACAGTCCATAGCCCATCTAGACCTCTGACCTTTGCAACCGAAGTTCAGCCGGTAGAGTCAAATCACAAAACAAAGTAGGTAATAAAGACAATTTGAATAAGAGATCGCCATGTAAGGAAAAGTTTGAGAAAAAATAGTGACATCTAAAACGTAATAAAGAACTGAAGTGGAGAGGATAAATCATGTGATAATCCCACAAGACAAGATCGAAGCTGAATACAATATCTTAGAGCAAATTGGTGAAGACGGGAGATGAATAAGAGACATGGAATGAAAGAAAATAGAAGGGACAGAGAATCACAGATTATCAATGGTTTAAATCTTCAAACTTGAATGAAACATATGATAAGAATAATGGGACTTTGAAACTAGAGATGCAGATCGCGGAAGTCCCCCAGCCTGCTTTTATAAGACAACAAACCTTAAATAACGAAAAAAGACAAGCCACCCTTAACAAAGGCTATAGTTCATAATCATATATACTCATCTACAAATTACAAGAAAACCGAAATGATAAAAAGTATTTGGAAGGAAAATGTAACACCTGGAAGAATCTAACATCCTGGCGATTCGAATCCATGTCGTTGGTTAAATTGATTGATTGATTGACGCTTGCTTAACGTCCAGTGGCAAATATTGCATTCATAATAAGTAGGAAAACAAAATTAACAACTGCAGGTTATATAAAATCTATATTCTGCAATATATTGCAGGAAATTTAGCCTACCACTAGTAATGACTGTATGATGGATAAAAGCTGAAATATTGACTAGCAAAAGGCCACCTACGGACCATTCGAAAAGTTTTACAAGGGTTCCTTAGAGAAAAAGAAACTATTGGATTAACCTTAACCGAGGAAAGGGACATGCTAGATACATATCATATGCTGTTATTGTCAGTAATACCCATCATAAATCAGCATGGCGAAGATAATTAAATAAAGCTCGTTCGGCAAGCTATAAAGTTTTTAAAGATTCTATGTCTTGGAAGCATTACTGAAAATTAAAGGAAATGAAGCAGTTCATATGCATATTTGAAGATAAAAAGTACCTTAGGTCTGTTTTTGGTAACACATTTCTCTTTTCCAAGTCTAGTGATATTATTAAGTATATACATGGAATTACGTCATTTCTCATATAGATACAGACAACATATTTTTTTTAATTTGGAATGGGAATAGAATGATGGGTATCAATAAATATTATAAAGATAAATAATTTAATGTTTCAAACCTTATTTTTGGACCAAATCTATAAATTGGAAAAATACCAATCCTAGCCGAGCTGTTTGCACTTAGACAACTTTGACAAACTTAAAGATGGTACATAACACTACAGGGAGATAACTCTGTAAAAATAAGCTGAACGTTTTAATCACGTTCTATTGTTAAGGAAATATTAAGCTTCTCAATGATCAAATTAGTGTTTCTCAAACGGCTATGTATCCAATGAAATTTTTCCGATAAAGTGTGTGGTTCAAATTTTTTGAAAATTTTATATTTTTGTCAAAGGGTCAAAGTAAATATTTTGACAAAATTTTATGAAAATTAATTTTAGTCAAGGTGTTTGGTACCACCTTAATTATTGGGATACAAACAATATCTTCAAAGTCTTTGTCGTTCTTTTCAGTTTCTATAACATATGATATAATATGGCTAATGAAGTTCTTATAGCGATACAATTGAACTGTCAGTGAGGAGGAACATTTCGACTTCAACGGTAATTTCATTTTTTCATAGGGTTAAGTGGTAAATAATACACATTTGGGGTTATTCATTCAATTATTTCTGTTTGATTCATCTTTTGGTTAGATTTCCCATAAATTACAAGTTGACAAGTGTTGTAAGCCTTTCAATAATTTTCAGTTATGTAAGCCGCCCATGGATATCAACGTCAAGTATAAATATAGCGTCGCACTCGCGTGCAGTTTTAAATATCTCTCCAACTGAACTGAACGACCAAATGAATAAGCTGTCAGCTAATAAATCTTGGAAGATGTAATTACAGGATGCATGTATTCTCATACAAAGCTATTCTACCTCAAGGCAGAGTATACGTAATTGCGTAATTACGTAATCATCAGCTCAGTAGTCAGTGCTTCGGTACTGACATGATTTTAACATATCTTTTTCAAGCCTACGTTGATAAAATGGCAAAGATGACCTTAGATAAATTATAGGCTATTATCTTTATGACCCTTTTGGTCATAGAGCTCTTAACATTTTTCTATACTTCTACATTCATGGGCTTCACATTTTTGGCTTTGAGCGTTACCGATGAAGGTAAATTGAAAAAAAACTCTTCGGATGCATACCTTTTATAAAGTGTTATTTTCATTTTCTATCACTGGCTCGATACCACTGCTGGTGGACTATTAGTACCGGAGGGTATCATCAGTTCAGCAGTCAGTGCTTCGGTACTGTCATGATTTATAACATACTTATTTCAAGCCTCCGCTGGTAAATTTAAAAATTATAAAGTAACTAAGGTTTCAGCTCTCTCAGACAAAGTTGATCTTAGATGAATTTGGCTAGTGTCTATAAGGTCCCTTTTGGTCATATAGTTCTGAACGTGTTTCTATGCATCCTTGGGCCTCACATTTTTTGGCTTTGAGCGTCCCTGATGAAAGTAAATTCAGATATACGCTTCGGTATATAGAATTTATAAAAGAGAAGCGTAAGATATCAAAGGGATATTCAAACTCATTAGTCGAAAATAAACTGACAGCGCCATGGCAAAAATAGAAAAAGACCAAAAGACAAAAAACAGTACACAAAACACAACATAGAAAACAAAAGACTGAGCAACACGAACCCCACCAAAAATCGGGGGTGATCTCAGGTGTTTCGAAAGGGTAAGCAGATCCTGTTCCACATGTGGCACCCGTCGTGTTACTCGTGTAAGTACAAAGCCGGTGATAAGTGTAATTCGGGAGGTCACATTCGAGGAAAAGAGGACGGGATTGTAGTTACGACAATTGGAAAATATTCGTCGTCATCTTATATAGTGTTGTTTTCAATCTTTAGCACTAGTTTGATAACAATACCATCATGTATCTGTTGGTAAATCATTGCTTATTACGCTACGGTTGGGTTAATGTCCAACTCATCTTCAGTTTAAAACACATTTGAATGTCTTTTTTTTATTTTGTGTGTGACACTTTTATTTTTTGTATGACACTTTTATGTTCCGTGTGACACTTTTATGTTCTGTGTGACACTTTCAATTTTCTGTGTGACACTTTTATTTTCGGTGTGACATGTGACACTTTTATTTTCTGTGAGATACTTTCATTTTTGTGACACTTTTATTTTCTGTGTGACACTTTCATTCCTTTTAGCAGATTTACTGTGTGTTTGCTCAATATCATGTCTTCCTGTATCATTGCTGTATGATATCTTTGCGAAAGTACAGCGGATGATAGCAGAGTGTAGGACGGCATCATTTCTATATCGGAATGTTCATCACACTAATAGAATTGAGAATGGAAACGGGAAATGTGCCAAAGAGACAACAACTCGACCAAAGAGCAGAAAACAACCTAAGGCCACCAATGGGTCTTCAACGCAGCGTGGAAATTTCGCACCCGGAGACGTGCTTCAGCTGACCCCTAAACAATAATGTATACAAGTTCAGCGAAATGGACGCCACACTAAACTCCGAAACATATAAATGAACCAAAATTAAAAACACACAAGACAAACAAAGGCTAAAGGTTCCTGACTTGGGACAGGCGCAAAAATGCGGCGGGGTTAAACATGTTTTGTGAGATCTCAACCCTGCCCTATACCGCTAGACAATGTGGAATAAACAAACACACAGCAATACGCTCAGTAATACTCAGTTTAAAAGAAGTCCGAGTCCGATGTTAGAATAGGTAACAGAAGAAACTAAGCAAAATGACAATGATAACATAAAATAAGAATGGACTCTAGCAGTTACTAGCATGCCAGTTCCAGACCTAAATTAAACTGATCGAAAGATTATGTCTTCATAATATGAAAATCAAGCACAATCTCTCCCGTTAGGGGTTTAGTATCATGTCATCTTAAATTATACGAGGAGAACATATCCCGAATCATGCCAACAACTGGTTTAAAAAATGCCATCTTTAATGACTTGACAACAGTATCGTAACCTATATCCCTTTTGAATAAGTCTGATAAAGGTTTGGTTAGCTTTTGAAGTGACTTGCTTTCAGTTACTGAGAAAGTTCATTGTTACAATATCCTCTAATTAGTATTGCTTTCTATCATATCAATGGTATATAGTAAAGTGTTTTTGTTTACTGATTTTTACTTTACTGTAATTATGAGCCTGGTATCTTGATGAGTGTTTTCTCTTAAGTAATTTTTTCCTATTACACTGGTGAATATTAAAAAGGGGACAGGCAGACAACAAAAGGTTAACCCGCAAAATACTAATGCGCCTGTCCTAAATTTTAGTTATACTTTGATATGTTGTCTAATAAAAAGTATACGAATAAATAAATAATTTTAATTTCAAGAGGATAACCTCATTAACCAAAGCAATTCTTCCTGAGTATACATAAGATATTCAACATAAAATAAAAGTACATTATCTTTACAATTAAAGTTATCCTTGAAAATTATCATTTACAGCAAATGGCTCAACAAAGAAAACTTTCTCGTTAAAAAGAAATAATAGCATTTATCTTAAAACTGGTATCAAGGCATATTATATATATATATATATTTTCTTCATTATACCATCAGAGTTTAACCTTTTGTATTGATTGTTTATTTGTTCTTGATTAGAATATAATGCGATATTTGTACTGGATGTTGTCAAGCAAACAGGTATCAACCATCAATGGATGTCTTTAATTTGGATGTTTAGCTTTGTTCCATTACTTTTGTCCTTTAATGTGGTTATCTATTTTATTTGTGTGTCTTTTAAAGAAAGACACATGCCTAAACTTTAACCCAATGACACTAATTTTATGACGCCAGACGATTGACTAAAGTGGAATCTCTTAGAGTGGCATGAAGCCCGATTCTGTCTGTCAGGATCATGGTTTTAAAAAGTGAAATAACAAAAATACCGAACTCCCAGGAAAATTCTAAACGGAAAGTCCCTAAGCAAATGGCAAAATCAAAAGCTCAAACACACCAAACGAATGGTTAACAACTGTCATATTCCTGACTTAGTACAGGCATTTTCTTATGTAGAAAATGGTGGATTAGACCTGGTCTTATAGCTAACTAAACCTCTCACTTGTATGATAGTCGCATAAAATTCCATTATATTGACAACGATGTGTGAACAAAACAAACAGACATAATAGGTAAAAATGTCAAAAATAGGGGTACAGCAGTCAACATTGTGTAATAACAGAAATACTCTTATATCCATAAAAAAAAATCAAGTACAGTGTTCTGTTTTGTCTTCTAAACCATCTAAACCGGACAGCCTAGTAACAACTAAACGAATCGATTAACCTAGAGGTCTCATTGTATTGAAGGGAAACTATTTGATAGTTATTAAAAAATCAAACAGAAACTTTTAAATTTCTGACATCAACACTAAATTTTCCATTTAACAAAAAACTTTAGATATGACAAAAGACAACCACTGGAGAATCCTTTATTTGTTTTTAATGCAGATTCTGATATGACATTCTTCTTTCGCTTTGAAAACAAAGCCATGTTGTAATTCGAATAAAACATGGGCTGCACGTGATTGGCGTCACAATTGAAAATGCAACGTCAGTTGTATTTTAAACAACGCCGGAGATCAAAATAGAGTAAAACGGTTGATTTTCTATATAGTTTTGGCTTTATCAAATAAAAATGGCTGCCTTTCGAATGTGTATTATAGGTCTGCTTCAAAGTATAAAAGTTCAAAATTTTGCTATTGGAATCGAAATAATTCTATCATGCCATGCTCTGTGCTCATTATAACATGGGTAGGCATTAAATTTGTCAACATTTTACACCTCGCCAACGCTCGATATAAAGATATTGACAAATGTAATGGCTACCTATGTTAAAACTAGCATAGAGTATGACAAAAGAATTATTTCTTAATCAATACTTAAAGGAGATGTGACATGATTTTTTTTTTTTTTTTTAAATAAATATTTATTTAGAAAGCAATATAATTATCGTTTAAATGGATAAAATATGAATTTAAATGTATCGATCTGTCGACATACTAATTATGCATATTTCAATCCCGGAAGTCACTCAGAACGAGGCTGTGACGTCAGTGGTTTCATCAATCATATTTGACTGACGGGTGTATAGGCATAATTAGCGCAATTTCATTTTCGAATATCTTCCAACAAAACCCATGACAGTGATTAAAAATGGTTCAGTGTGCTGCCAGTGGATGCAACAATAGGTATAAGAAGGACAGTTTAATTAGTTTTTTCCGTTTTCCGAGTAACCCGCAAACCAGGAAGGCGTGGACACACTATACACCTTATCGCTATTTGGCCGCCATTACTGGACATCACAAAAGTTCCCGTAAAATTTTGACGTCATAATAGAAAATATCTGACGCCACAATGGAAAAGTGATTGTTGTATGACGTCAAAAGTTCAAGCGGGACAGATTCTCGGGTCAAGCGGGAATAGCGATAAGGTGTATTGTAAGAGATGGGACTTCCTACCAAGCACTAGTCATAGACTTTGTTCCGCCCACTTTACAAATGCATGTTACGATCGTGACCCAGAAGTTATGAAGAATCTCGAGGGCTGTCCTACCATGAAGCCAAAACTCCGTCCAAATGCGGTACCTGACATTCCATTGACACAACCAACAACAGCTGAGCCAAGGCCACCTATACCTAAGCGGGGAGCTTATGAGAAGCGGAGAAAGGCTGAGGTAAATATTTTTTTTTTATCTTCGCAAAAATTTTTTGGCGTCCTTTTTTAATAATATTATTTTTTATAGTTTCGTCATATTTGTGTATAGCCCAATATATCTCAGTGTTTAAAATTTGGTATCGTGTACCTCCTTAGTGTACCTCACTACCTGTTCGCCGTGTGCAGGTATGTACACTGAAATTGGACATACATCCATAAACATCGATCAGAAGTTACAGGTATGCGGCACACTTAACATTATAACAATATCTTATATCCTAGTATTTATATGCTTTAAGATAGCAGTGCCTTCTATACGCATTTATCATCTTAAGTCCAATTTAAATACACTAAATAATAAGGTAAGAGGTATTATTTGCCACCAGAGAAAGCAAATGTAGTTATATTCCTCGAGGCTTCAAATGGTGTAAATTTTATGGATACATGAATACGATGATAATTTGGACAATTTAGAGCAAAAGATCATTTGTGATGTAATTATGATGTCATGAAATTGGCAAAATTGACATTTTTACCTCAAATGTCTATTTTTACACATATTTATACAAAATAAAAATAGAAAAACATACAACAAAAGGTATTGACCAGTATCGAAGCTTGGCTTCATGTTTGGTGACATCTTCTGGGACTAAAACTCATAACCGAAGGCACTAGTCAGTTTGAAGTCTGGAGTTCATGTTTGGTAATGCCTTCCGGAACTAGCAATTTCTAAGACAAAAGATATAAACACATAAATCATAAATCAATGTTCACAAATTTTGGAGCATCTATTTCGTAAAGAGAAATATAACAATATATAAACAAATCGATCGAGAAAGAAATAACGTAAAAAATAACAACCCTCTTAATCACATATGGGAGAAAGATATAATCCTTTATTTGTTTTTTGTTTTGTTTTTGATTCTTTAAACATAGCTATTACAATGTTAACACATACATATGTCTAAACCGAAGAAGTGAATATATACAAGACTGATATGCAAATCCACGTATAACAAGGGGATTTATTATCTTTACAGCCTTTTCTGAAAACCCACAGAACAGCAATAAAAACATTGTTCATTTAATAAAGAGGATAAATTTCCAGGATTTCTTAATTTCTCTCCGAGATATAAGTTTTTATTGTACGTTTATCACTGAGTAAAGTTACAAACTTGAAAACTAAGAGGGAGCAGATCATCTGGAAATGACGTTAATATGGAAACAGGATCACAATTATTACAAGACTAAAGATTTGAACAACAATACTGATAAAAGATAAATACAAACAAGATAAAATCACATCATATAGAAAGATGAATATTCGATACAACAAATGGTCTCTGTCAGTTTCGAACTTCTCGCCAAAAGTTAAGCAACACCTGATATTTTTTCAGAAGTGTTTTTTACTGAATTCATAATTAATCGAAGTATCGATAAAATGAACTGAATTTTTGTTTTTATTAGATAACATACAGAATGTTAATAGCCAAGTGAAAGTTTGGACTGTTTTCATGAATGAATTTTTGACTATTACATTTTGGGCAAATGGTTGTAAAATGGTAAAAAAAAAGACAAGATAAAGTTTCAACTTATACTGAAGTTTTTGACAAATTTTCTCTGCACTATACACAAAATTCTTTTCAAAACTCGAGAGTGACAATTTGTGAATACTTTCAAGTACAATTTAGGTCAGTAGAGAGTGTAACCTCCACGCTTCCGGAAAAGTTCATCCACGTCGCGTAAGCGGCGAGCAGTAGTGAATGGATGTCGACGAGCTGACTGTGAAAGAACCCTCCTGTCCTGTTATCTCTTGCAGATGTTTTACGTGGCCTACCAGAACGTTCGCGCTCATCAACGGTCCCACTATCTCTATGGCGCTTTAAAAATCTCGAAATGACACCGTATGCAACCCCAAATTAAACAGCTATTCTTCGCAGACTCAAACCAGTAGTGCGCATACCAATGACTTGCCATTTCTGTGCAATTGTTAACTTGCGTCTGGGCATCTTCCAAAACAGAATATTTATTATCGTATACACTGTCAAAACAGCACGTGAAACACCTTACATTTTATTGCACGAAACTTGCAAGGAAAAATCTTGTATGTAGCTTTAGAAAACCTGTTTTTTAAGATACCTAGGAATAAAATCTATACCTGAATTCTTACCTGTCGATTAGCAATAGATTAACGAAATATATGGGAACATAGCAGTATCAAATTTGATTTTAAAACAAAAAGAAGAAGCAAAAACATTTAGGTGTTGCTTAACTTTTGGCGAGGTGTATATAATATAGTTTTGGATTTCTAATGTTAAGAGTCTGAACTAACGACCGTCATATAGATACTTGTAGTTACTCACAGTGTAAGAAATATTCTTGCATCAAAATCTTAATTAACCCTTAATGCGAATCCAAACTCAATCAAAATGTAACAGTCAGAAAGAGGGTAAAAATACATATCAGACGAACATTCTGGTATCTTACGATCTAATACTGACATGTCGCTAGCGAGTTGAAACACAGTCACATCGTATTGGTCAGACTCACATCCGTTGACCGCTACTTTTGTCAATAGTTATCAGGTTACTGGAAAAGGTGTGGCATTAATAATGTAAGACAAGCGTTGGGTAACAGTTAAAACATTTAAAAACTAAATAAGACAACCCTGCGAATAGATCATTTTAGCTGTATTTGGCAAAACCGCTTGAGATTTTTTGGTCTTAAATGCTCTTCAACTTCGTACTTGAATTTGCCTTTTAACGTTTTGGATTCGAGCATCATCGGTTAGTCTTTTGTGGACGAAACGCGCGTCCGGTGTACAAAATTATAAACCTGGTATTTTGATGAGGTTTTTTTTACCAACTTTTAAATTCAGTTTCCCAACCAAATTAAAAGATTAAACAAATCAAGCAGTAAAATATAAATGTTTGAAGCCTATTCAAATATCAATACAACCTTACTGTTGGTTCTTTTGGAAATGTTCTTATCCGTCCTGCTTTCAATGTAAAAGTGTTTGTCAGCGACATTCATTATACAGTTCTATGCATGCTAAAAAAATCATCAAAGATACCAGGATCATAATTTTGAACACCAAACACGCATTTCGTCTAAATAAGACTCACCATTGACGCTCGTATTAAAATAGTTGGAAGGCAATTTCAAATACGAAGTTGGAGAGCATTAAAACCAAAAATTCTAGCTGACATCTAATTATCGATCAGGATGACATCTGAAGACTGCCGATGATCATATGATCGATACAGGCATAAATAACATCAAAAAAAATTTCAAATATAAACGCACTTAAATACACTGTTTAATCATGTCATAGTCATAAGGTCTACTTTCTTAAATGTGACACCAAGGTTCCGGTATATGTTTTTACCTTTTATTCGCCTCTAAAATTTTTACTACAAGCTGAACACGGAGAGCTGGAATAATCAAAATCAATTATGAAAGGATTTCCCTCTGTGGCGTCACTACAGTTTATCCCTACATTCAGTATTTAGTCTAGAATTTTATATTCAAATTGATTGACAGATAGCTACTAAGCCAGCTCAATCATTTATATATTTTTCAAAGGGTTGTCAGGTAAATAGTCTGATTTTCATCAATTTCCAATGTGCTTGACATCTGTCAAAAGTTCAGCTAGCATGTTCAAAATTGAATTGCAGAATATCTGATTTTCTCACCTCGCTAAAGTATCAGAATAATACTATTGAATATGGTAATTCCAGTAGAGATTCTGTTGTTGTCGGTGCACTCAATTTGGTGTTCATTCCCTATCATTAACTTCAAAAGAAAATTGGACTCTATCCATATTGTTACTTATTGATTCAACTTACTTAAAATGGAAATTTTATTGTGTGAATTCTTCGGAATTAATAATAAACCATGTCTACTCACAATAGAGCTATCAATTACAAAATGTAAAATGAGGCTTGAATTTAATAAAGGAAATTATTTATTTTTTGTAATAGAAAAAACAAATTAGCTATCTTTTGGCTAATTCGTGATCAATTCAGCATTGTAAATTCAATTGTTCAAAGACTAAACCAGATACCAGAGAGACCAATGTAAAGTAAGGAACAAAAGGAATTAGAGAGACAAAACTAGTCAAGCCTGCTTCAACTGTTTTTAATAGTTTTCTTATGTTGTGCAATAACATAATGTCCCAGGTTAGTGGATTGTTGAGCGCTCGCAAGCATGTTTATCACGACCACATTCTGTAAGTGCATGTACCACGACAGGAGCCTGTAGTTCAGTGGTTGTAGTTGGTTGATGTCCGTCTTATTTGTTTTTTTCGTTGGTTTTGTCGTTTGAATTGTTTCACGTTTTGCCATGCTGGGGCCTTTTATAGCTTAGCATACGGTATGGGTTTTGCTCATTGTTGAAGGCTGACCTCCACTTCCTTACATTTACTTCATTTGGTCTTTGGTGAATACTAGTAGTTGTTTCATTGGTATTCATACCACATCTTCTTTTTTAAATTCAAGTTTATCAACATCATATTATTTTTTAAAAGAATATAATTTTGGGGGACACATTATTCACTTGGAGTTTGTTGAGATGACAGATATTATTTAACAAAACAAATGTCTTCTTTTTTAAGTAAATAATTCATAGGCCGATGATGGAACAAAGACAATAAAAAGCGGAACACTCTTTGAGGTTTAAAATAGTTTGAATATTTAGAGACCCTTCCTTTATAGTCAGTCGAAGGGATCAAATTTTGTGAGTTCGCGTATTTGTTTTGGCCGGCTGCACAGGTAAATATAAAGATACTTTATAATAAATATGTAAAAATCTAATTTTAAAAACAAACAAAACGTGTTCAATGTTTTTTATTTGATGTCATTAATCCCTACCATTTCATAAAACATTTAGTGTTCCGAGTTCTAAGAATACTGACCTATATATGATTTGCTTAAGCAAATTGATCGCTTTATTAAAAAAAAATTGATTATTTTGGAAATTTGTGCCAAGCCACAAACATGGGGGTCGTTTATTAGAAACAAACCGAGGAAAAAAACCTTTAGAGTACGATGGATATACTTTTCGCATCGATTGAACACTTCCGATGAGTGACATTTCATGCCTCTACACTGTAAAGCATTACAAAGACAGAATAAAAAACTGACCAACATTAAACAGCCATTTTAAATGGTAATTTGAAATTATCCGTGTTGTAGAGAGACAGTCGACATAACTAATAGGCCTAAACAAGCCGGTTGGGAATTAGAAAACCCAAATAAGAAAGACCTGAAGGGTTACCACATACAGAGAAGGGCAAAAGAATGTCAAACTCTAGCAAAGTGGAGAAATCTCATAACACTTAATATGTTATCTTTTCTAATTAAAAAAGGTATCATTTTGTTTGATAAAAATAATAAGCTTGTTGGGAATTGGAAAACCTAAAGAAGAAAGACCTGAAGGTTTCCCACATTTAGAGAAGGGCGAAAGAATGTCAAACTCTAGCAAAGAGCAGAGATGACGCTCATGACACTTTGAAAATATATTATGTTTTCTAATTAACAAAAGTATCATTTTTTATAAACAACTAAACCATATTTAGAATGACATTTTGCTAAAAGTACACTTTAATGCATCGACCTTTTCCCCCTGAGGCACTGAAACTAATTAAGATAATATTAGAATAAAAAGATGTGGTATGGTTGCCAATGAATAAACTTTCCACCAGAGACCAAATGGCGTACAAGGTAGGAACTACAGCCTTACTGTTTTAACAATGAACAAACCCATACCACATTGCAAGCTATAAAAGGCCCCGACATGACAAATTTAAAACAGTTCAAACGAGAAAACTGAATATCTGATTTATGTAAATATGAATTAATGAAACAAATAGATATGATATACAACAACAAACGACAACCAATGAATAACAGGCTTGGGAAAGGCACATAGAGGAACGTGACAGGGTTAAATATGTTTGCGGGTGTCCAACCCTCTCCTTACCTTGGACAGGGGTGTAACAGCACAACATAAGCACAAATAACAAAAAACAGTTGAAAAAGGCTTGACTCTTCAGATCGACACAAAGCAAACACGATTAAAAAAACTTAAGAGAAAAAATTAATACAAATGTACCGATCTGAGAGTACTCGCAATAACTGAAAGCTATTTCAAAGCCAATAACAACTGATAAAAATATCCCGTACCCCAACTAAAATATCATTGAGTACACATTCAATGGAGAAAAAAGGTATTTACAAAAATACCAAACTCCAAGGTTAATTCAAAAGGTTAAGACCCTAAAAACTGACAAAAGTAAATGTTAGACTTTATAAACCAAGGGAACGAAAGGAAACAAATGCCATATTCCTGACTTGGTAAAGACATGTTTCGAAAGAAATGGTGTGTTAAACCTGGTTTTATAGCTAACTAAACCTCCCACTTGTATGACAGTTGTTTATAGTTCCGTTATATTGAGAATATTGGATGAGCAACCCAAACAGACATAATAGGTTAATGTAACAATAATTGGGATCCAGCAGCCAAAAATGTGTAAACATACATCACAGACAAACATCACAACAACTCAAAAAATCAAACAAACATACTAATAAATCTTACAAAGACGCAAACAAAAATGTTTGTTTTAGTTGAAAGTACATACAGTACATATATTATACACTTTCTAGATAAAGTACAAATTAAGTAAGATATGAATACAATGGTAGACAAAATGAAAATAACATTGTCAAAAACTCTTGTGTCTGAATCGCACTCTGGACCCATCTGCTGTAATTGCTTTGGTGATATGATTTTGTGCAATGTCATAATATAAGTATCAACAGAATGTAGGACAACGAATGTTCAAAGCAATTATTAGATATAAGAAGATGTGGTATGCGTGCCAATGAGACAACTCTCCATATTTAGTAATAATTTATTTATTGATTATAAAATCAATGTTTTTACAAAAGAAATTTTCAAAGATCATATGTGTTAAATAATTAAGGTTCATATTATACTTACAGATAAATATCGTGCAAATTTTACAGATTGATTGATTATAGCATACTTTACATCCAGGAACAAATAGTTCGTGCATACTCTAGATGAGTGGAAATTTACAAGGACTGTATTATGTAGGCTCTGCAAATAGGGTGGACTGCGATAAAAGGCGGGTATGGACTGCAACTGGAAAATGATGACATGTCGGATAGTGACATGTATCTTTATTTGTTTCGAACTTAGTAAAAGTAATTTAAAAGAAAGTACGATAACAAAAATATCGATTGAACTCCAAGGAAAATTCAAAACGGAAAGTCCCTTATCAAATGGCAAAATCAAAAGCTCAATCACATCAAACGAATGGAAAACAACTCTCATATTCCTGACTTGGTACAGACATTTCCTTATGTAGAAAATGGTGGATTAAATCTGGGTTTATAGCTAGCTAAACCTCTCACTTGTATAGTAATTAAACATTCTATTTTAGAGTTTGTTTCAAGTGTTCTTTATGATGCCGAGAGCTTGGCACTTTCGCTAAACAAGGAATTGGATTTCGAAGTTTATCGAAAATAAGATTTATATTAAACATAAAGTGACTACATCGCGTAGATACATACGCACGACGGACACTTTATCAAACAATGTATTTCTGTCTGGCGGAAATAAAAGTAAATATTATTTTTCTTTGAAAAAAAACCCCATTTATTTCAATAACAAAATTTAGTATTCTTAAGGTTAATTTCTTTAAAAATCATGAAAATAAATATACATTTTTTAGATGTCAATTTAGCGTTTGTTATATTTCTTTATTATTGTATTGACGTCATCGTTACAACTTTTACACGCGGATTATTTTTTGAAGACTATATTTTAGTGTACAATCGGTCATAACGGTAGTTGTAAGATTTTGTGTTAATGTTGATATAAATCATTAGCAAACAATTTGATTTATATCCCAGTTAAATACTGAACGAGGTCACGAGTCTTTCATGTACAAAGAGAATACATCTACTTGAGATTTGGTAATTATTGTATCATAATGATAACCTGTCACTGTCAGAATGGAAACCGCACAGTTTAATTAAGAATTAATTTGTCTCTGAAAAATGTGAGAGAACTTCTAACCACCTTTGATGCTAGTATAGGAAAAATAATATAATTATGTTTGCAAGCATGACAATGGAAATACTAAGATGGCAGATTCAGGCCATACAAGAAAATAAATCACATCCTCCCACTATATATTCTATCGTTCTCACACTGACATTATTTCTTGTTCACATAACACATCATCTTGTTCCAACCAGAAAATATCTTGCCTACTGTAACTATCTTGTTCCCAAAATATAACTAAAAAAATAGTTTGTTTCCAAATCATACTGGGTTTGGTAACATTTTCTGACATACATGACATGATTATTACTTATCAAGTAAAATAATGAACATATACACCAAAATGGCATAATGATGAAGGTACGTCCCGACTGATGAGACTTCTGTAGCCAAAACGCATGTCTAGCGTACTAAATTCTAAGTTAGGCATCTTTGGTTAAGTTTTTTTTTGTTTGGTTGCTGCCTCCTCAACGTTCAACTAATGCTGGTATTTTGTATCGCCTGTACTCGTATGACATTTAACTTGAAAGGTGGGTTATAGTTTTACCTCAATGGGATTGTTTTCATTATTTTGTTTCTGTATTTCGCCAAGGAAATCCAAATATATTATTTCTTCACAAGCCCAGATCATATGATCTTCGCGGGAAAAATATTTAATTCGAATACTGTTTCTCTCTGTAAAATTCTGTGACAAAGCATCTAACTGGATAAAAATTAAAAGTTTCAGTCTGATACTCTAGTATACGCAATAGGCAAATTACCAGCGTTGCATTACACTGGATTCTGAATAAATTGTCGTCAATAAATCAATCCAACAACCTTATCTGTTCGAGGTAGACTCTGCCATTTCAGACAATTCTATTCTTAAGAAAAAAAAAAAAAAAAAAATTTCCAGCATAAAACTTGTTCTTTGTATTTGCTAAATCCTCGGATCTGCCATATTTTCATTGCAGAAAGTACATTTATCTGTTTGTTATATCTTATTTTTTGAATTAAAATTCATTTGTGCCTATGATTTTGTGTATTTTTCTATATAGGAACCACTGAAATTTTGAGTTTTTTGTGGTGTAAAAAGACTTATTGTTTTTTTTTTTTTTATTTTATTTGGATGAATTGTTCCATGAATTTTACAAAGACTGTCTACAGAGATATTATTTATGAGAGATTTTTTGTATGATTTTATTGCTGATATTACCCCATAATAAGCAAGAAAGTTAGAATTTATTTTATAACTATTTTGGCATTGCTCAAAAGACATTAATTTACCCTCATTATCTAGCAGATCATGTATCAACAAGATCCCTTTATCAGCCCAGTCTTTATAGAAAACAGATGTGTTTCCTATTCTAATATTTTCATTATTCCAGTGAGTCTGTTACAAATTCTTGTTCGTTTTTTTGGTACAAGTTTATTTTGCAATTCTGTCCATGCTTTAATCACATTTTCCCAAAAGGGGATTTTACATCTGTTTGATGGCCCTAACAATACTAGGTTTTCAATATTAATATTTTCTGTGCTTTCTATTAGCTTTTTAAGTTTTGTGTTTTTTAACAACCGTCGAACCCATGTTAGGTTTAGCCCTTTGATATATTTTTCAATATCTAGCATTATCAGCCCCCCAAATTTATGATCCTGACATAATATTTCTCTTTTAATCTTGTCAGGCTTGTTTTCCAAAATAAATGAATAAATTATACTAATAAGTTGTTTAAGAGTAGTATAACATGGTGCTTGTAATGTTAAAAACAGATGTTTTAATTTTGAAATGATTAGTGTCTTGATTATTGTTATTTTTTCAGCTAGAGCTAATGTTTGTTTAGGCCAAATTTTGAGATGGGTATTTTAGTTAAACTATTGCGGACTAGTATTCTATTAGTTAAATTTTTAGGTTACTTTTACTTATAAGATATAAGATCAGAATAAGATAAGATAAGAAAACTTTATTTTTATTCGGCATAAGTTAAAAGACACAACACAAGCTCTAAGGAGCTTTCGACCGAAAACAAAAACATATACATAACATAAAAACAGTCTAATTTGACATATAAAACAACAAAGTTAAATCTCACATACATAGCATGCAATAAAAATTAAACAACAAAATTAAAATGAAATAAAACATGCTACACCAAAGCAACCAAAAGCAACATAAATAATAAACATCTCAAGAATTAAGAAGATGTGGTATGAGTGCCAATGAGACAACTCTCCATCCAAGTCACAATTTGTAAAAGTAAACCATTATAGGTCAAAGTACGGCCTTCAACACGGAGCCTTGGCTCAAACCGAACAGTATTAGTCCATATGTATCAAGCCAAGTCAATAACTCATTGTGTAGACAGGATGGGCGATACCAAAATACAAAATACTATATAAAATCATAATAAAAAAGGAAAACAAGACTTTATAAATTTTATGCGTTCGAAGCGCCTTTCAGGATTTACCTTCATTAGGAACGCTCACAGCCGAATATTTGAAAGCCAGGATGTATAAGAACTGAAACAGCTGAAGAGCTATATGATAAAAAGGACATAAAGTCAGTCAAATCCATGTAATGTCAACTTTGCATGAGGGAGTTGAAACCTTAGTTTCTTTATAATTCATAAATTGATAAACGGCAATCTATACTTTGGGATAGGAAAACCTTTGAGTTTTGGATAACTGCACCTATCTTTCTTCTTCACATCCCACTCACCCCTATGTGTTTTAACATGTTTTTGCAGTCCATCTTTAGAAAAAGGCAACAGGTGTTTATCGATGACGATATTTAAATTTCCTAAAACTATTAAGACAAATGAAGGTTACAAACAAAAACTGAGAGAATCGCATGCACTCAAAAAAGCTTGACTAGGTGTGCCGACAGGGTAAGCACCATGCTCATCTGATCTCTTGACTGGGTGTGCCGACAGGGTAAGCACCATGCTCATCTGATCTCTTGACTGGGTGTGCCGACAGGGTAAGTACCATGCTCATCTGATCTCTTGACTGGGTGTGCCGACATGGTAAGCACCATGCTCATTTGATCTCTTGACTGGGTGTGCCGACAGGGTAAGCACCATGCTCATCTGATCTCTTGACTGGGTGTGCCGACAGGGTAAGCACGATGTTCATCTGATCTCTTGACTGGGTGTGCCGACAGGGTAAGTACCATGCTCATCTGATCTCTTGACTGGGTGTGCCGACAGGGTAAGCACCATGCTCATCTGATCTCTTGACTGGGTGTGCCAACAGGGTAAGCACCATGCTCATCTAATCTCTTGACTGGGTGTGCCGACAGGGTAAGCACGATGCTCATCTGATTTAGGTAAAAAAGCTTGATTTGGTGTGCCGACAGGGTAAGCACCATGCTCATCTGATCTCTTGACTGGGTGTGCCAACAGGGTAAGCACGATGCTCATCTAATCTCTTGACTGGGTGTGCCGACAGGGTAAGCACGATGCTCATCTGATTTAGGTAAAAAAGCTTGATTGGGTGTGCCGACATGGTAAGCACAGTGCTCATCTGAACAAGGTAAAACTGGCTTGACTGGGTGTGCCGACAGAGTAAGTACCATCCTCATCTGATATCTTGACTGGGTGTCCTGACAGGGTACACACCATGCCTATCTGATCTCTTGACTTGGTGTACAAACAGGGTAAGCACCTCTGATGTCATGACTTGGTATGCCGACAGGGTAAGCACCATGCTCATCTGATCTCATGACTGGGTGTGCCGACAGAGAAAGTACCATGCTCATCTGATCTCTTGACTGGGTGTGCCGACAAGGTAAGCATCATGCCTATCTGATCTCTTGACTGTGTGTGCCGACAGGGTAAGCACCATGTTCATCTGATCTCATGACTGGGTGTGCCGACAGAGTAAGTACCATGCTCATCTGATCTCTTGACTGTGTGTGACGACAGGGTTAGCGCCATGCTCATCTGATCTCTTGACTGGTTGTGCCGACATAATAAGCACTATGCTCATCTGATTTCTTGACTGGGTATGCTGACAGGGTAAGCACATTGCTCATCTGATCTCTTGACTGGATGTGACGACAGGGTAAGCGCCATACTCATCTGATCTCTTGACTAGATTTGACGACAGGATAAGCGCCATTCTCATCTGATCTCTAAACTGGGTTAGGAACCAGCGGTAAAATTACAGATTAGACGACTATTCTGGTATCTAAAGATATAAGACTCCGAAAACATGTCTCTAGTGAATTGAGACACAAACATGTCGTATCGTGATGGTGATCGTAAAACTTGTGTAGTGTCGTTCTACCTCATAAACCTGTTGGGGCAGGTTTTATTTTGTGTAAGGAGCACGCCTCTGTTCATGATTTTCGTATAGTGTGGACACGTAGGAGCGTAACGTATCAAATTGATACATGCATTTTGTTTTACGTTCAGAAAGTTGAATTCTTCACTTTTGACTGTGGAATAAGTTAACCGAATTTCACTGCAAAACTATTGTTGTAAATTACATTTCACTAGAAGGTGAGAGGACAGTTATCCTCTTAAGATTTGTTACAAATTTAACCCTGTCGAAACCCAATTCTCTTTAATACTATATGAATCACTAATGCATGATATCAGAATGTGATTATGCAGGAACTGTCCTGTACGGAAATAATTGAAATACCCTAAGATTTGGTTCAAACGTATGGTTGATTACTTTTTGCCGTAGGAATCATTTGGACATAATCAAGCCGATATTGCCAAGTCTAATCAAGCATTTGTCTTGTGATAAGTCGCCGTTTAGAAGCGGTTTCGTGTACTCTTAGAATGTTATACATTTTATGTGGGAGCTATATGTTCTTTTAATAAAGCGAATAGAATGGATGGGAATCAGTGAAATGGAAATACGACGAATTGTACTCAAAATAGTTCTTCTATTGTAGTATACAATGCACTTTACTCAGAATATTTTATTGAAGTGAATGAAATTTCTGTTTTCTTCTGTTGTAGAACAAAATGTAATTTGCTCAGAATCTTATCTTAAAGTGATTGAATTTTTTCTGTATATGAAAAATATTGAACCTTAAAACAATTTTTCGTAGGTATATTTACATAGAAGTGTTATCATTTATTTTCAAAAAGTTCAGATTTTGGCAATTAAATCCGAAAAAAGACAAGATAGTACAGAGATTCATATAGCCACAAAAAAAAAAAAAAAAAAAAAAACAGTGATAAGGTATCAATTTGACGACAGAAAAATAGACGCAATTTAGATTTCATTCCAAATCCACATCTACAAAACCTCTTCTGAGAGTATTACTGCATCTTGAAAATTTGAGATAATGACACTTTTCCGGTTCAATCAAAACTAATTGCTCTTTTTAGAAAAGAGAAAAGATAAAATATTTATTTATGACTTCTATGTCAATCTTGCATACAAGAATAAAACATTTACAACAGTAAATATTGTGTAGTCATTGATGACCCGGTTGCAAGATTTTTTAAATTTGTCAGCTACAAAATTCTAATGCTAACTCTGTTAAGTTAAAATTAAAGACTTGTAAGCCTGGTATCTTTCATGATTTTCTACATAGATACTTTATTACAGAGGTTTCGGTTAGCCAGTCGGGGAGATATACTGCAAGGTGTGTAACACTTTTAGATGTATGTCACATTGACCATACACCACTAATACTCTGTCGGGGCGATCATAAAGATATATAATTTTGACTCCGATATTTCTCTGAGACAAAAAAAAAAAAAAAAAGTGGAAAGACTACAATAAAAGTTAACTATTAACAATTCTCTTTAATACTATATGAATCACGAATGCATGATATCAGAATGTGATTATGCAGGAACTGTCCTGTACGGAAATAATTGAAATACCCTAAGATTTGCTTCAAACGTATGGTTGATTACTTTTGCCGTAGGAATCATTTGGACATAATCAAGCCGATATTGCCAAGTCTAATCAAGCATTTGTCTTGTGATAAGTCGCCGTTTAGAAGCGGTTTCGTGTACTCTTAGAATGTTATACATTTTATGTGGGAGCTATATGTTCTTGTAATAAAGCGAATAGAATGGATGGGAATCAGTGAAATGGAAATACGACGAATTGTACTCAAAATAGTTCTTCTATTGTAGTATACAATGCACTTTACTCAGAATATTTTATTGAAGTGAATGAAATTTCTGTTTTCTTCTGTTGTAGAACAAAATGTAATTTGCTCAGAATCTTATCTTAAAGTGATTGAATTTTGCTGTATATGAAAATATTGAACCTTAAAACAATTTTTCGTAGGTATATTTACATAGAAGTGCTATCATTTATTTTCAAAAGTTCAGATTTTGGCAATTAAATCCGAAAAGACAAGATAGTACAGAGATTCATATAGCTACAAAAAAAAAAAAAAAAAAAAAACAGTGATAAAGTATCAATTTGACGACAGAAAATAGACGCAATTTAGATTTCATTTCAAATCCACAACTACAAAACCTCTTCTGAGAGTATTACTGCATCTTGAAAATTTGAGATAATGACACTTTTCCGGTTCAATCAAAACTAATTGCTCTTTTAGAACAAGAGAAAAGATAAAATATTTATTTATTACTTCTATGTCAATCTTATACTTGCATACAAGAATAAAACATTTACAACAGTAAATATTGTGTAGTCATTGATGACCCGGTTGCAAGATTTTAAAATTTGTCAGCTACAAAATTCTAATGCTAACTCTGTTAAGTTAAAATTAAAGACTTGTAAGCCTGGTATCTTTCATGATTTTCTACATAGATACTTTATTACAGAGGTTTCGGTTAGCCAGTCGGGGAGATATACTGCAAGGTGTGTAACACTTTTAGATGTATGTCACATTGGCCATGCACCACTGATACTCTGTCAGGGCGATCATAAAGATATATAATTTTGACTCCGATATTTCTCTGAGACAAAAAAAGTGGAAAGACTACAATAAAAGTTAACTATTAAATAGTACTTTTTTTAAGATTGCAACTTAGAAATGGAAGATTTTAAAATAATCATGCACAGTCTTGCATCCATGCCCGAGAAAACACATCAAAATATGTTGGGCTTATCATCTGCATCACTTAGGAAATACCATAAATACAAATTAAACTGTCATTTCAATTAAAATTTGTAAGTTGTCAGAAACCACATGTTTTGTCGTAACTACAATACCTCCTTTTCACGAATGTGACTTACCGAATTAGACTATTTACCGGATTTGTAATAACATAAGCAGCACGACGGGTGCCACATGTGGAGCAGGATCTGCTTACCCTTCCGGAGCACCTGAGATCACCCCAGTTTTTGGTGGGGTTCGTGTTTTAGTGTTTGGTTTTCTATGTTGTGTCATCTGTACTATTGTTTGTCTGTTTGTCTTTTATTTTTGGCCATGGCGTTGTCGGTTTGTTTTCAATCTATGAGTTTGACTGTCCCTCTGGTATCTTTCGTCCCTTGTTAACCTGATTCTGAAGTGATAATTGGTGGATAAATGAATTAGTAGTAAATACACAGTAAATACACAGCACTGATCCTTAATTGTGTCTATTTAATTAATTATGTCTTTAGTTTATATAAAGAAAGGTATATTTGTGTGAAGCTGAAGAAGAATAAAAAAGTCATATAACAGAGAAAAAAACAACCACTTTCATGTTTGTTTGAAATATATTTTATATCATGTACATGTAAATTATAACTAGATATTCAAATTTATCTTACCTCCTATACATTTCTAGGAATATGATTGGTTAAAAGCAATCGCGTGGAGACCGTGTATATTCCATATTGGGTTAGTAGGGTTCCATATTGGGTAAGTAGGCGGGGCTTATTTCAATACACGGTTAGTAGTTATGTTACGTCCCTTTGTAAAAACAACACGGTGTTGAGGGAAAATCTTAAAGGTTTTAACAGACGAAGAAATTGTTGATGAACGATTGAAATAAATTCATAAAACACATGTAAAGCTAACAAGTTGTTATTGTTGGCATTTGTTTTTGTATAGACCAATGGAAGTAGGTTCTAAATACTAACGATATTGAAGACTTGATCACTTTGATAGGCCACTAGTCACAATTCCACATGTGAAGATAGTCGGTAAGATTAATTCGTTACCTTTTTAGTTGTAGTAGTGCCTATAGTGACTGCAACCGCGGCCCAACTAATACGATGATATATGGGGTCAGTACATTCCGGTTTAGAGAATAGTGAATAATGAAAATTCGAGCTAAAAACATAAAATAATTGTGAAATATGATAAATTGCCATATCTCACCCCATATGGAATTTACTGACCCCATATATATCGTATTAGGTCACTAGCACACTATGTAACGAATATATTGCAACAGGAACAAACAATGTAATTGAATTATTATTCATAATCTCATAAAGATATATACACACATTTATATGGCATAAAAAAATTAACAGTGATTAGGCCATATTTTCCTTTAAATAAAAAGGTCAAAATTGTTTTAAGTCAAAATGAAAAATTGATTGATTGCGTAATTTAATGTGCCTATTGTCCAGCAACACATATTACTGTTTTTAAACTTTTTTGTTTTAAATTTAACACCAGCAAATTCTATTGTCACAAGTTCCACTGTGTCAGTGATATGTTTTGGTACAGGTTTAAGATTAAGCGAAATAAGATTTTGTTGGCATTTTGATTCCTGTAATAAATTCAACAATGCTTGCTGCATTTCTTTTGCTGATTGCGTAATTTAATGTGCCTATTGTCCAGCAACACATATTACATTTATATTAAGTATAAATACATCTTAATGTAAATGAACCATTGAAATAAATACCCAACCAATACTAAAATGTTTTCAAAGATTTAGGAATCTCCTGTTGCTGACAAAATGCAAATTATTATATTGTAATAAAAGAAATACTGATAATTCTATGTAAAGGCAATACATAAGATCTTGCATTCTAACATGTTGTTTTAGTTTAATTCTGCTATGTAGATCCACTAAATTAAAAAGGTCCATTCTTCATCTAGTGCAAAGAACTTTCAAAGCAACTGACTACTTGGATTTGACAGGCGTAGATGTGGTCATTCTCTTTCTTCTTCTTCCTTTTTGTGGAGTGTCTTCCATACGCCTCTTTTGTCCAATTATTTCACTTACATTCCCTTTACTGTCATGGCCAAAGTAATATTCTACTTCGTTGTCTTCAGTCTTACGTAGACAGTCTTTTCCTAGGAAGTTTGGTAATAAATCCATAGGGTTTCCATCAGTAGATAGATAGTCAATTTGCAGGTTAATTATATCTGCAATCCTTTCAATTGCTGACTCAGATGGCAACCACAACTGTCCGCTCCACAAAGATCTGCTGTATACGAGCTCAGTGTTCTGTTTTTGGTGTTTACTAAGCATAGTTGCCTTTCGCACATCATCAAAGGAACTCTCTGAGTTCTGGTTTTTGGACAATATAAGTATAAATTTGGTAGATGTTTCTGTTATCCTTTCGAATAAAATTGAGAATGGAAATGGGGAACATGTCAAAGAGACAACAACCCGACCAAAGAGCAGACAACAGCCGAAGGCCACCAATGGGTCTCCAACGCAGCGAAAAAATCCCGCACCCGGAGGTGGTCCTCAGCTGGCCCCTAAATAAAATTGTGTACTAGTTCAGTGAAAATGGACGTCACACTAAACTCCAAAACATATAAATGAACTAAAATTAAAAAATATACAAGACTAACAAAGGCCAGAGGCTCCTGACTAGGCACAGGCGCAAAAATGTAAAATTTGTTCGGAAGTAAATTTGTAAAATTTGTAAAATTTGTAAAAATGTAAAATTTGTTCGAAGTAAATTTGTTCGGAAGAAATCATTATTAAGGAACATATTAAGCATTTTCTGATGAGAAATTCCATAAAATTTGGGAATAAAATCATTCCCACCCATGCAAAGTACAATAGAAATTTTCTTTGCAATGTCAACATCTTCAAAATGGTTGTGAAAAAATTCTATTAAAGACATTATATTGTAAACATCAATCTTTTATTTGGTTTCTGTAATACAACAAATACTGGGTGGCTATATTTCCCTTGTGCATTGGGCCGGTTGTCCGAAAGTGCAAACATATGAATCGGAATGGCATCTATATCTCCTGATGTCACGATGCTACATGCAGCTTTTGAAGGAGAAAGCACTGCTTTGCACATACACAACCAGTCAGCCTGAGACATTTCAGCTTCAACTTTTCTTTGGTGTATGTCATTTAGTCTAAGATCTTGTATAATTGGCTTAGGACAAGTTTTCTTAAATGAGCATCGCATTGGTAAAGTATAGTTTTGACATTTGCATTCTACACTATGTTCACATGGAACCACCTTCATATTCAATCATACCTGTCAACCTATGACAATGAAAATGCAGGTGATGACCTGCATAGAACAATGAAATCTCAGGTCATAACGCGTACGAACTTTTCGAGCTGAATTTAAGTATTTAGGGACATTTTCTTTAATTTATATCAAAGTTTCCAAAACATATCCACATGGTTAAGTAATTTAAAATTGTACATTTAATTATTTCATTGCACTTGGAGGCCATTGATAGATTTGTGTTACATTGCCTTTATTCCTGTTCATATTCTTTCCAAGACGTACAATGTGCCAATATGTGTTTTCTTCGCATACATTTATGCAGCTTTTAAACTGTGGAACATATCACGTGTTGATATTAGAGTATAATAAAATAAAGTTAAACAATTAAAGGAGGTATAGATGAAAAAGTAATTTTCTAAATTTTTATTTTTGAATTGTTCTAAGGTAGAAAATAGTAAAAGTATTATTCTGATATGTGCTTGCATTCAATTCATTTTAGATTTAATCTTTTACAAAAAAAAAAAAAAAAAAAAAAAAAAAAAAAAAAAACATAAGTTTAAAGAGTATATTGTGAAAGGTGAAATAAAGGGAAGTACCTCATTGTTTTTAAAACAACTTTGAAATACACAAATTATTTACGACCTAAAGCTAAGGTAATTGGTGTTGATTAACAGTGTGTTTGACACCAAAGCTGCCAAGTGAAGCCATGCACTGAAATGGGTCACTTGAGCTGAGTTTACACAGCTAGTTGAACTTCTTGGCCAGGAAAAATTACGAATTTGCCGGTTTTCAAAGAAATCACTTTATATCTAATTTGTCTGAAGGCTTAGGAATCCGGGTGAAAACTGGTTATTTTCCGAATTCACGGGTTATTTGGTCACCTGGCGGGTTTTCCGGGTGACCCTCAGAATTGCGAAAATATCGGGTCACACCCACAGGATCCGGTCAGTTGACAGGTATGATTCAATTCACTGTCAATATCGAGAAATAAAATCAGCCCCTATTTCAAGTTGATACGCATTAGCAGCCAAATAAGTACTCATGATGGTCTTTCCTTCTCTGGTAGTCACAATATCTTCTTTTCGAAATTGATCCTGGTTTATCATGTCATGAGATGTTCTCAGATGAGCAATGGTGTTTTGCGTTTAAAGTTCTCTGTTGGTGTGTAGCTGCCTTGAAGGTATCTGGCGTAAAGGAATATTTTTCCTCACAAAGTATAATTCTTTCTGCTGCTGAGAGTTGTCGAAGGATTGGTTTTATAACTGCATTTTGAACATACTTTATATACTGTGTGCCTGAGGTAACCTTTGTTTTCAATTTAACACCAGCGAATTCTATTGTCACAAGTTCAACTGTGTCAGTGATATGTTTTGGTACAGATTTAAGATTAAGCGAAATAAGATTTTGTTAGCATTTGAATTCCTGTAATAAATTCACCAATGCTTGCTGCATTCCTTTTGACTTCATAACCTTTGGCTTTGTACAGTCTGGTTTAACCAATGCTTGGCACATGTTCATTTCAGAACTAAGAAAACTTGCCCTCTGCATTTCTCTTTTAGTAATGCTTTTCTGTTTTCCTCCTTCACTTGACGTTCAGTCTTGGTTTGAAGTGTCACTTTTCGGCAGTTCTTTTGATTGTGACTCCTTTTGAACGTTTTACCCTTCGGACAAAGAGGCCGGTCCACTAGTTTCATTTAGTTCGGTATGTCATCCATAGTCATTTTAGGAAGCTATTGTTTGCTAGATAGCGTTTTATCAGGTATTTTCCTATATCTGATGTTGTATTATCTAATACAGTGGGATTTCCAGTGACACTAGAACAATAGAAAAGTGACTCTTCTTATGAAAGAGATAGAAAAGGTCAAAAAAAAGGAAAGACAATTTACACATAAAACTCGATCTCTTAAGACACAAAACCATAATATAACTTTTATACAACCACTATAAGTAAAGTATATTTTAAAGCTGAATTTGTTGATATATGATTTTTTAGTTGCCAAATACGCTGTTAATTGAACAATTTATTGCTCAACATAGGGTGTATAAAAAACTGCCAATCTTGACTGCATATTTTCGTTTTCTTAAAAAATGTATATCAAACCTTAATAATGTAGCTTTCTGAGGATCCAATTTTAACGTGTTCCAAAATGTAGTTTCGCCACAAGAATTTTTCAAAGTTGGGTCATTTTGTCTATATCAATGTATGTAAATTCGTATGATCGAGCACACCGATAAGTGTATTGTTGGGACAACTCGATATAGTGTAATCAATATACGTGACAAATTACCTAATGTGGAGTGTATTGAAATCATCATAATATAAATGATCAACATATTATGTTTGAAAACATGAGTCCTATAATATAAGACTTTAAAGGTTCATATCATTTACATTCAACGTTTTTATCGGATTTTTTACTATTAATGTAACCTCGAGGTTCAACATTGATAGTGAAAAAATCGCATAAAACGTTGAATGTAAATGATATGAACTTCGAATTCTATTATATAGGACTAGAAAACATGTGATCCAAATTAACCACGTGTGTTAAACAACAGACTTTGCACTTTTATGATGTGCAGGTATGCGCATCTTCCATATTCAAATCTGTAAAAAAAAATGAAAATTGAAATACTTACACACTACGCAATAGTTTTGTCTTTGTTCTAAAAACAATGAGTATTTTTATTTGGTATTTCTTTGATATGCATATACTCATTTCTCCAACTTTGATATATGTTTATTGTCAGTTCTTGTAATATGTTGGAGTGTGTGCAAAATAAAAATATCCATCCGAGTCAAATTAAAATGCATCATTTTTCTTATCTTTTGTATAATTGAAAACTTTTGCAGGTGTTGATTCAGAAGCCCGCATGTGAAATCTTTAACGTGCATATTAAAGTATAAACAGTGGCAGTTCCAGAAATTTCCTACGGGAACGACTATTTAACTTTAAGAAAAAAGGGGTTATGGGTTTTTCTTTAAAAATATTATGGTCCCCAATTTGATGAATATTGTTGGTAATACTTTTATACAAACACTGCATATAGGAAAGTATATGTTAAATCTAAATTTATCAATATATGAAAATGTTTGACTCGGACAAAAAAAACATACCCCCTGTTTTGAAGTAAAATGGTTGAAACCAAAGGGATGCCCACTGACTGCCTAAAAAGGGCCCGCTCAGTCCTGCTTCAGTGATTTCGTATATATTTAACCAAATTTGTCTCGCACTGAAAGGGCGGCGGGCACCCTGCCCCTCCCTATTCAGACTCGGATGAAAGTTTGTAAATCAGGCGGGTAGCATGCGAGGAGCTTTTTTTTTTAGAATAACTTGGCTAGTTCTCTGACGTCCAACGACTGTTTTCCCAGACAAGCACGGCCCAGCTTGTCTTGCAAAACAGTCGTTGGACGTCAGGGTAATCTCGGACTATAATTTGGCATGTTGTATTAATAAACAAATTAAATCTGTATTTTGTCATAAACTTTGTGAACCACAATGTCATCCAAACTGAAACCAAAAGCCTATCCTTGATAAAAATGTCAAGTGTGCCAAATGTGGAATTAAGACGGCAAACAGATCGTTTGATCTGATGTACAGTAGTTGTCGTTTGTTTATGTAATTTATACGTGTTTCTCGTTTCTCGTTTTATATAGACTAGACCGTTGGTTTTCCCGTTTGAATGGTTTTACACTAGTAATTTTGGGGCCCTTTATAGCTTGTTGTTCGGTGTGAGCCAAGGCTCCGTGTTGAAGGCCGTACATTGACCTATAATGGTTTACTTTTATAAATTGTTATTTGGATGGAGAGTTGTCTCATTGGCACTCACACCACATCTTCCTATATCTATCTACGTATCATAATATGAACAAGCCTGCGGAGTTTTTTTAAATTGGTAACAAGACAATCATAGCTTATGATCAAACCCCAGGGTCCTCCACAAAAAAAGAGAAGGTCGGACACTTGTCAAATATGTCCCAATATAGCTTAAAAAGTCATGAAACTTTAGACTTAAATTTAAACTGCGGTCTTATTTTAAATGCCGTTGATGCCAAAACATATATATTAATGTTCAAAATTGAATATACAGATGAACTTTCGTGGGTCTCTTTTTCCCTCAGTGACTAGCATTTTCTAAAAATCACCTTGCCAGTTCTTATGAAAACGTACTTCGATGCTGGATTGAAAGAAATTGCAAAATTAAGACACAAAGAAGATGGTCTCTTAACAGTCCAACAGCAATGCACAAACTTTAGTAAAACTCATTTATTTCATCTTGATATCTTTCTACAAAGCTCAGTTGTTCAGTTTCTTTATCAATAGAAATTTAAAACATGAGAATTCAGAATTTACATGTAAACAAACCACAAACAAAATATTAAAAGATGTGGTTTTACTGACAATGGAGGCTAAAGAAATCTTCAAGATTTACAAAACATTACCGACAAAAGCCTTCAGTTGGGCAATCTTACTGTAATCTGATTATCTCTACTGATAAATAATACAACACTAATGACACATTTAAGTTTTGGAATAATTTTATTCACAGAGACTTTTTCTCATTGATGTACATTTCTTTGCTCTTGTCTTTTCGGAGTTTAAATTGGGAATTACAAATTGCTGCATGAAAGAGACTAGCTCCACATTTCTATGCATATGATCGTCATATGTACTTGAGATTATTCCATAAAACATCCGTTTGATATCCTTTCAATGCCAGAAACGGTCTATTACCCAGCTGAGAGCTAGTGGTTTTCTGCCACAATTACAAGGAAAACTGGCTACAACTTGCACTGGATCAGGCTCTTGAATCTTACATCGATCTTGATGTTAAGCAGTTAGTTTAAAGGCCCTTCGGAACTGTTGGATTCTGTGACAGTCTTCCTTCCATACAGAACATCGCTGCAAAATAATTTGATCATTCACTATTAGGTGATAATAATATTATTTGGCAATCCAAAGAGAACCTGAAAATATTAGACCAATGTTTGAACAGAGAATGCCCCTTAAAATCAAATGATTGTTACCACAGATAAAAATAATCTAAATTTCGTAATATTTTCACCCGACATCCCCCTAATTTGTTCAATGTATGGTGGTTTTACCCTTTTCGGCTTTCAGTATGTCATATTGTATATCTTCAATGAAAAATGCATAAATTAGATGAATTTCAGTAAATTTCTACGATATTCTTTATCATTTGACAAAATACCATGCATCTGAATTAAATTGTTTACTATTTGAAAAAGCGCGCCTTCTTTTACTTTTATTTATCTCCTTTATTTCACATAGCAACGCAAATAAAAACTGCCAATCTTTGCTGCATATCAATTTTTTCCCCGATAAAATATATATCATGCAACATGATCAACTTTAAAATTGGGAGAAAATCAAGGTGTTCCAACCATTTGATAATATTAAAAAAAAAAAAAAAATGAAAGAATGGCAAGTTTGAACCCTGACGACACTGAAAATCGAAAATTCACGCATTTACCTATCATATGAAGATACGATGAGGTGATAAACTTAACAATTAATAATTTACCTGATTCATTATCATATTCACATTATGTTGACACGTCTTAGTTCGTCTGTGCTAGCTCATTTTAAACATGCAAAACAATTCCGGCATTATCCGTTTTTCTTTAAAGGTGTCAGACCACCAATTAAATATCCCTATCTGTTCAACCAAATTTTGCATTTTTCACAGCTTTCTAAATATTTTACCTCAAGTTTAACTTCATAGAAACCAGGTATATCCTGAATTGTATATGTATCAGCTTTCTGCATGCCAATTTTCAACATACCTTTAAAGCCTTCTAACAAAAAAAACTGACCTTCAAAAAGAGGTACTCCAAAAATAACCCCTGGTTTTCTGGAAATCTTAAATTAGTATACTATGGAGCGCATTAATCCTCAATTTTTAATGCAAACTCATAGACAAGTACATTTTGGCTCAAAATGGTCTAAATATATTTCTCTTTCACCAAAGTTTCATTTCTACAAATTTGTTGGTTAGTTTAAGTAAACAAGGACATCAAAAGCACTATTTTGTGTCAGAGTAGGGCTACTTTTACATACGTTCTAAATTAGAGGAGTAATTGGTGGTCTGACACCTTTACCGATCGCCTCTAGTCAGAAGAGCGCACTGTTTACAGGAGGTAATATTTTGTCACCAGTTCGCGCACTGTAATACACATGGTGACAGTATAAGTTTTTCTGAAGTGTAAACATTTTCCGGATAATTATTTTCTTCTAAACACAAACCATTGCGTCGAAGTATTAGAGCAACAGTTGGAATAATATGATGCAGGTCGGTTTCTGATAATGCCCAGTCCACATTTGAGTCTTCTTTGGAGTCTGTATGACTCTTTGATCTTATTTGATGAGTTTCATTGAAAGAATCTATTAGTGACATACGACCTATAACAGATGTCATTGATGATCCTGATCTGAATCCTCGGAGGGCATCTTGATGATCCATCTCTCTTTTAGAATCACAGGCAAAATTTATCAAGCTGTTCCCGATAGGTGTGGAGTAGAGTGCTTTCTTGAGACACTGATGGAAATGTCCTGCATTGTAATGTTGAAGATGAAGAAGATGCACCATTCAGAAATGAGAAGGGAAGGGACCTTTTTACAGCTCCAAGAAGTAAATTGTAGCCTGTATTTCCACCTAATCTTTCTGAAAGGTAGACAGCAACATCTTCATCACAGTGTTGCATGATGTCTGCATGCAGAGCAAATGTGCAATTTTGAGTTATCCCAGTATTCATAAAATCCTGAAACTTACTACTCCATAAACTAGAAGTTTCTTCAATTTTCCCTTCTTCTAGCATATTAATGAAGCCAGTGCTTCCTCCTGCTTTAAACTTTGAAGAAATCTGCAGATAAATGATATGTGAAAAGACAATGACAGTCAGCGGACATATTTCGTTGCAACATCTATGTGATCCATGGTAATTAATTTTGGCCATTCATGTTTCTC
Organism: Mytilus coruscus; assembly: GCA_017311375.1. NCBI lineage: Eukaryota > Metazoa > Mollusca > Bivalvia > Mytilida > Mytilidae > Mytilus > Mytilus coruscus. Next base: position 17,598,499 of record CM029603.1, read on the forward strand.
TTCATCACACATGTACATCAGTAGTTGAAGTAGTCCTGTTTCTTTGTATGAACTGAAAAGGGTGTTTATTTTTTACTTCCTCAAATGAAGGAGAGGAAATTCTGGTAAGAAATGGTTGTATTTTGGATCTTTAACAATTTCCAGTAGATTTGCGCCTATTTTGTTGTCTTGGCCAAACAGTATTCTATCAACTCCTTCATGTGGAACATTTATACGCCCTGTCTTTACAATGACGTCATCCATAATCTCTTTCAATTTATAAATGTCGTTATCCCTGCCAGTTGCGGGTGGTGGATGTCGGCACAACAAAGAAGTTTGATTGCCCAATGACATGATCCCAAATGACAGTTCTAGTTCCACTTCATCCATGGTGAGCTCATATATACCTGATAAATCATGATCATTTATTTCGTTATGCAATAATTTTGATGTGTAAGACAATAAGTTTGCTGTCTCTAGTAATGAACCTATGTTTTCTTCTTCTGGGTCAGTACAATCTTCATGATCAGACGTTTCTGCTTCAAGAAATATAGTTTCTGTTGTTTCTGGTTCAATACTATCATGCTGGATCATATCCAGTTCATCAAGTTCCAAGTCCAACTAAAATAGATAGAAAGAAATATCAGTATGACAGAATACTTCTTTATGAAATTGAGTCATGAGGTTGCTGTTTCATTGACATAGCTATATAATTATCTCCTTTTATCCATACCTAAGCAAGTCACATCAAATTGCATACTTGTTTGACTTGAATTCCTATCAAGCAACCTGTATAACTGGATTTTAATAATTCTGCAATTTAAAAAAAAAGTGTCTTCTTTTCATTCAAGGTTCACAGATTTCAGCTGAATCTTATCAAAACTGAATCATTGATGATACCCAAGAGGGATGTCATGTTGGAAGAAATAAAAAATGTTTGAACTGGTCCCCTGACTGACTAAGACTTTAGTTTTACAGATTGTACCTTCGAAGAACTCAAGAAATTGCAAAAATTCCGTTGTTGTTTTAAGGGGAGGCTAAAATCATGTGTACATGTACATATTTTCAGGTTTCATTTGATATTGAGTTTTGAATGTGTCTAAATTATAATGAAAAAAGATTTCATGTATGATGTCAAGCAGGTTCTCTTAAATAGTGCCTCTACACCTTAGTACATTGAGTAGGCATGCTAGAATATAAAATATTACCAGGTCTGATAAATTATCCTCATTTTCTTCATAGTCCCTTATTTCTTCTTCTTCACCTTCTATTTCTTCTTCTTCTGTCATCATACTTTTTGGTGCAATATCAATCAAATTTGCTTAAAGAAATATATCAACAATTACAAGGAATACTCTGTATCTATTGTTATTTTAATTGTCGTTCATGACCTATCATTTAGTATAACTTATAACCAGATTTTAATATGACAACAAAACAATGCTGGAAAGCATTCGAGGAGGAGACATTGCTTACGCTCTATAAAATGTCTGATTTACAATTCCTTTTAAGTGTTTTTTTTTGTTATCTATAATTTGTTCTTTGGTACTTTGTTTTTAGCCGAATCATGATGTTGTTTGTATTTTTCTCCTTATAATTGTTGATTGGCCCTTTTCAGGTTTTGTTTTCCTGTTGTTGTTGTCGTTGTTGTTGTTGTTGTTGCTGTAGATAAGATAATTCTCATATTTACTGTATATTTCAGTTATTAGTATGTCTATTTGCAACAATGCTGCAACACATTAGCTACTGAAAGTCTTTCTATATTGCATTTGTTGTCTGTTTTGAAGAGGATTAAAAAGAAAATACAGTGTATATACAAAATAGAAAAGAAAATGACTCCAATGTCATCATGTTATCATTAGATATTAGGAAAAGTAAAAAGAGATGAAAACATATTCTGTTGAATCTGTTCATTTCTTTTTCATCTTTATTTGTAAAACATATGCTTACTTTCCCTAATTCTTTTCCACAGTGAAAGATTTCCCAATGTAAGGACTTGACTAAACCTATCCCACACTTCTTTTTACGGGTTTCAATGATACAAATGATAAATCAAAATCATTCTTTGTCAGTGTGGTTGTATTCTTGCAGAGACATCTGTCTGTTTGGTTGCAATTTTCAAGGTGCCATTTGTCAGTTATGACATTGTCTTTGGAAGACCTTGAAGAGTAAGTGGCAGGGTACAAACTCGCCCTGTCCTATTTTCACCAGGGTTTGGGTCGAAATAGGTTATCAGTCTCACTAAATTATCCATCATCAATATCAGATGACACTCCTGCAAACTGACTAAATTTTCAAGTTCACCCTTCTAAGTGGATAACGCTTTAAATATGTGATGTAATAGCATAAATCATTTGCTATTCTTTCCTTGATTTTTCGCTCGGCTTGAATCAGACTGGTAGATATACCTGTACTGTTTGTAATAGAAAATACGGAGGTGACACTTTTCAAATGCATTGCCCGCTCGTCAGTGTTGGCTTGTTGTAAAATGCCAATATAAGTCCTGTTTAATGTATTCAGCATTGCATCATAGAGCCCGTACAATCTATCTAATTTCGTTGTCAATAAATCATCATTGTGTTTTGATTTTCAAACGGACATTTTATTGATGAAGGTTTGAAATAGAATTTGAACATCTAAAGGAACATCAAGACAATGGAGAAGTCCTTAATACTGAGTGGTTTTGGAAGGGAAGTTGTGTGGCACATATCGCATTTGTAGGTGTTTGTTTCTAAAACGTCCACTTGTACTGGTGTCTCTATGTGGAGAACAGATTCTATAAGCTTTCCCATGAAAATATCATCTCTCAAATGAAAACGTGCTGTGTCATTGTTTTCTTGTGTATAATTTGGCAATGAATCTTGTGAAAGAAACACAATTTTACTGACATTGACATTGTGTCTTGTGTTTAGGAATCGAGAAACATGCTTACTAATATCTTTTGGTTCAATATCTTCTATGCATGATAGTATAATTGTTAATGCATTTGATAGTTTGGACAATGATGTATCTACACATGCTACATTTATTACACAATCTAGCCACAGTAAGTCCAAGTTTTTTGCATGCAATTGTCCTTTGACACAAGTAAAAATATAAACAAACTTTGCTGTTTTGGGATGCTTTATATAGTTCAAAAACTTTGATAGGTGTTTTTGTCTGCTTTGGTTATTTAGGGACCAACTTCCGAATATCGAGTAACGAATATTTCAGGTATATCAAAACGTCATCAAATTAAGAATGTGATGAAGGTGGAAAATTTAATCGCCGCTGCAGAAAAGGAAAATTTTGTAGGTGCATAAGTTTACCATTGGAATATGCCACCAGCAGATGCCCATATGCGTTGTTGCAAGTGTCCTTTATCGTGCAGGAATGGTAACACTTTCCTAACTCGTAACTGCTTTTACCTTTATCTGACTTTAATTCCTGTGTTGAGTAATATTAATAATAAATCTTAAAATCATATAATTCACAAAACTAACAATTATTTACAATGGTTGGTTACAAACGCTTCTGGTAGTGATTTTTTCCAGTTTATTTTTCGATGAAAAAAAGCAAAATAACAAACATACCGAACTCCTACGGAAAATCCCTTACCAATGGGCAAAATCAAAAGCTCAAACACATCAAACGAAAGAAAAACAACTGTCATATGCCTTCCTGAATTGGTATAGGCATTTCCTTATGTAGAAAATGTTGGATTTAACCTGGTTTTATAGCTAGCTACACTTGTATGTAGAATTCCATATATTCTCCGGACTTCTTTCATTTCTGGTACCAAAACCATGCGGGATTGTAATTCACACTACACAATATAGGTGTCAGACCGCCAATTTAAAATCCCTATCTATTCAACTATTTTTTTTCAATTTTCACAGCTTTGTAAGTGTTTCATCTTAGGTTTAACTTCATAGAAACCAGGAATATCCTAAATTGTATATGTATCACCTTTCTACGAGCTAATTTTCAACCAATGTTAAAGTCTTGTAATGAAATATCACCGTTTGGAAGGCAACTACTACTAAAAATAACCCCTGGTTTTCTGGAAATCTTAAATATGTATACTATGGAAAATTTTAAATGCAAACTCATGAACAAGTAAATTTTGGCTCAAATGGACTTAATATATTTCTCTTTCACCAAAAGTTTCATTTTTGCAAATGTGTTGGTTAGTTTAAGTAAAAATGACACCAACAGCACTATTTTTGCCAGGGAAGGGCTGCTTTTACGCAGTTGTTAAATAATAAAGATTAAACTTTAATATTTTTCCAAAGTAAATTGTTTAAATTGAACCAACTCCTTCACGACAAATAAGTCATTCGGTTGTGAGTGAGTTTGTCAAAGTTTAGCTATACTGTTGGTCCTTTTCAGTCAAATCAGCAATCTGCTCTTAAACGTTTGTATTAGATCTTAGATTTTTCCAAACGGCTATCTCTGAATAGACGCTTTTTGACGAAATATTCATTTGGTGCAGTAATATTGGTACTGTTTACTGTTATTATAACTACTGGTACGATACCTGTGATAGTGGACTGTTAGTATCCAAGGGTACTGTCACCAGCCCAGTATCTCAGTACGTTTGCAGTATTTGCTTAAAACATAAGAATTTATTTGAATACAAGGGATGTATATTCCTTATGCAATTGCCCGGATTTCTTTTCCGGAATAAGCTACACTTTTTGTCATTTTCAGTCATTATTGCATTATTACCAAATACATTGATCTCGACATCACCGAAGAAACAAAACTTGTCGATTGCAGGTGCATTAAAATTGGCACTTTAAATTCCATAAAATTGTGTTGAATCAAACATTATAGTATCTTTGATAGAAGTGAAAAAGTTGATTTCTAGCTATCTATGACGGTGATGTGCCTGCTGAAATCTTTTGTTATAAAAACAAAATACTGTTTTGACAACTGAAATTGTAAATGATGTGGTAAGTATGTCAGATGACAGAATCATGGCGAACCTTGAGGAAAACGTGACAAATTTAACACGTTTCAAAACACGTGCTGGCACATTATAAAATTATTGTGACCATGAACTTGAAAAATTTCTCATATTCATAGAAATATATACCCCACGTCCCCGGAAACCTTATGTTCCGTACATTATTTACTTTTTATGTTACGAGAGAAAACTTAAAAAATACAAATGATGTCGTAACATAAAAAGGAACCCAATACAATAGTTTAAACTGCCAAATTAAACCGCTATACAATAAAGATGAAATAAATGTGGAATAGACAACATTAATGAAAAGTTTTAAATACAAAACAGAAGTTTCAGTATAGTAGGGTCTGTATGGGGTTTACAGAATAGAGAATAATGGGTAAAATGAGCAGAATAAATGGCAAAAATAAAGAATAGAGAATAATGGGGTGCTAAAAATTAAAGAATACAGAAAAATTGGCAAAAAATATAAAGAATACAGAAAAATGAACCTAAAAATTTAAAGTGAAGGACCCTTATTCAGACCCTCATGTACCAAAAAAGTAAAATCACAAAAATACTGAACTCCGAGGAAAATTCAAAAAGGAAAGCCCCCAATCAAATGGCAAAATCAAAAGTTCAAACACATCAAACGAATAGGTAACAACTGTCATATTCCTGACTTGGTACAGGCATTTTTCTTATGTAGAAAATGGTGGATTGAACCTGGTTTTAAAGCTAGCTAAACCTCTCACTTGTATGACAGTCGCATATAATTCCATTATATTGACAACGATGTGTGAACAAAACAAACAAAAACAATAGGTAAAAATGTCAAAGACTCCAAAGAGCCAGTATCGCTCATCTGACTTTTTGAAACATCTCTGAATCAATAATATTAATTTTTCATAGGAATAGCCATGATGGAATTTTCGAATTATTTAGTTGAGTGAAAGACGGTGTTTTTGAAAAGGTTTCACGTTAGTTCTTGGATCATTACCGGGTACACAATTCGAGAAATTAGCAAAACACGTTTTTTAAAAAAAGTGTATTTTAAGTTAATCTATATCATTTTCTGTAATATTATTATTATACTATGATTTTACTTTTTTCCCTATATAACTCAAAACCAGTCTTTAAACTATTTATATTGGCTGTCAAGTGCATCATTTATATATACAAAACAACACCAATATTAAAAGGATACAATAAATATGAGTATCTATAAATATTTCGGATAACAGATATCCTTCATCAGTATGCTAATAATGATGTTTAATGATTCATATATCAATCTATTCTGATTAAACTAAAACAATCTTTAACGTTTTACAAATTAAAAACCGAACCACGATTGTGTAATTCTAAAATTTCAAAGTTTACGCAGGTTTAAAAGTATTTACAACAGATATATATCTATATAACTAAACATTTCTATGCATATATAATATGAATTGGATAATAAATGAGAGGCAACAATAGTTTACTCTATATGAATTCATCCATAAGAAAAAATCTACTGAGATGAAACCTGTGGAAACTGAATGAAATACAAATGAAGTTAGACGGGGTAAGCACCTCTTCTATGTATGCATCGCCCAGCACGAACTCAGTAACGATGTAACAATAGAGAAAAGGACACAATAGGATAAAATGTATTAAGAACCAAGACTGCGAAAACCTGTCTCTTGTGAGTAGAGGCGCATACAAATTGCATCTATCAGCATATTCATGACTGGTACCGTAAAACTTATGTTAACTAACAGAAATGAAATTAAGAGAAATAAAACGTCATATGACGAGGTAGATGATATGTTATAATAGAGATAAGACACAATATAAAGTATATTAGGTCCCAGGTCTTGGATAAACATAAACATTGTGCAGATAATGCCGTTTTGTGTTATAGATGTAACTCTTGGTCTCAGTATGAGTACGAAAATATATCATCCGTAGGCAGATAGATCCTAAAAAGTAGTGATAACTATTACTCTTGTGCTAGCTGTAGAGACTTATTGGCAATAGACACTGTTAATAGATCTGAAACCGAGGAATGTCATTCATCCGCAAATAACTATACTCCAACTAGTTGCTCGTCAATTGTGAATGTTCATCAATTAAGGGTCTATGGGGTGTTAAAAGTAGTAAAAGTGAACCTGAGAGCACACCAAGGAACATTCGAAATTTACCGAGACAAATGTAATATAATAAATATTTATAGTTTTAAGCTGCTTATGCTTCGTTTGGTGAAATAAGCACTATGTGTGGAATCCTTAGCTTATGCCTGGATGTGACAATCTGCCATTGCAATCACAATTTTGTGGTCGGTACGCCGGGCAGAGTTGATATTTTAAAGCCATTTAAAAAAAAGAAGAAAAGGAGAAAAAGATTTTTTCTTAAACTTTCCTTTGCCAACAAAGGTTTCGATGCCATCAACTTTGGCAATATCCTTCATCATAAATCAGTTCACTCGAAAATATCCCTACTTTAAAGATCAGTATGTACCTATCATCCCTTATACCTATACCAAACCAATTGCTACTAAAATTTTCAATTACAATCATGTGTTGCAGGATCTCAATTACAACGAATTTAAGTCTACACCTCCCGATTGCACCTGTGTTAGTTCCCCATTCATATATAATCCGGTTGGCCACTTTATTAATCTCTGCGAAATGTGTTATCCAAAGGCCCGAAATATCGTGAGCCTAAATTCATCAATTTACAAAACACAACTTCAAAATACTAATGGATTCAGTCGAGGATTATGCCAGGTAATGGACTAAACGCGAAAATAGAAGACACACTGTCCGAATCGGGTAATTCACTTGGAAACTAAAAATATACCCCTACACTTACCAAGGAAGAAATCTTCAATAACCATAGGTCTGTTCTATGATTCTTTGGAATCTCAACCAAAGACGAAGAACTGGATCTTGGATACCCAAATTACATGTGTCCTTACAAATAACGTTATATTGATGGGTCTTCCCCGTGCTCCACGAATCCTCTTTTAAATTATTAACATCAATCTTATCAGCAATCAAGAACGGGCTTCATCTAGGGGTGGCGTGAATCAGATGTGGATATTTAAAAATTCCAAAGATCTGTAAGAGTACACATAATATAATGCTCTTTCCTCTAGCAATAGTATTAAAACATTTGACTTTTCTACCCTTTACTCAAGTATTTCCCATCCCAAACTAATAGAAAAATTAAAGAAGTGGTCCTCCTTTGTTTCATAATTAAGAATGACCAACGTACATACAAGTAGCTTGTTTTAGGAAGGGATAAATCGTACTTTGTAAAAAAACACTCGGATTCAAACAAAAAATTCTCTGAAACTGATATTATCTACATGCTCGATTTCTTGATCGCAACATATTTGTTACGTTTGTAAGCATATTTTTTTTAACAAACAATCGGCATTCCCATGGAATCAACTGTGCTCCTCTTCTTGCCGACTTGTTCCTTTATTCAGATGAGGCAGATTTCATACAGGGGCTTCTTAGGAATAATGAAAAAAAACTAGCTTTGTCTTTAAACTACGCGTTTCAATATACAGCTGATGTCCTCTTACTAAATATTCTAACTTTGGTGATTATTTTGTATGCATCTATCGCATCGAACTTGAAATAACGGATACAACAGATATTTAAATCTGCCTCATATCTTGACTACCATCTAGATATTGACAATTAGGGTCAGTGAACAAAACTCTACGACAAAAGAGATGATTCAGCTTCCCAATTTTGAACTTTCCATTCCTATGAAGCAACATTCCAGCAGTGCCTGCATATGGAGTATATATCTCCCAGTTGTTACGATATTCCAGAGCTTGCATTTACTATCACGATTTCTTTAATAGAGGATTGCTGCTTACTAGGAAATTATTAAACCAAGAGTTTCAAGTGGTGAAGTTGAAATCATCCCCTAATATTTGTACAGATGCCACCACGAGTTGGTTGACCTTTATGAAATATCTGTTTCACAGATGACATCGGATATGTTCCAATTGTCGTAACCACACAATAAGACTTGTGTAAAACATGAGATAGATTAGCTCCTCATAATAATAGACAGCATGCCACCATTGTAAAAAATCAAAGCCTTTTTTACGAGAAGGTTGCTTTATTACACTTACAGTTTGAAATTATTATATTGATGTGAAAACTGTATGATGACCTCGGGAGGGTCTTTGATGTGTGTGTGTGTGTGTGTGTATGTGTGTATGCAGGTACAGGTCAAAGTGAACATTTACCGTTCGAGAGTTATGATCAGTAAATCAACTTATTTTATTTATTCACGTTTTTTGTATGGACCTTTTGTAAATCCACTAGTATAGATTAAAAGGGTGAGGTTTGAAAACTAAAAGAAACTAGTCTAACTCCACCACATAACCACTTGCCTATCCTAAGTCAGGAGTCTTGTCAACATGATTGTTTTATGTCATATCTTAATATTTTTTGTTATATAAAGAATTTAATTTTAATGGCAGATCTCTTAACATTTTAGAGCTTGGCATATTGTATAGAGACTGCTCAATTGTTGAAGACTGTATGTTGCACGCTAGATGTCTTTTGGTTATTTGTGTTATTAGATTGCTGTCTCATTGACAGGATTCACACATTTCCTTTTAATCATACCTATGTCATATATTTTGAATGCTTGTTCTTTTGTTGGTCTGACACTAAAGTCTACATTGAAAATGATATTTTATGCCTCTATCTACCGTCTGTCCCGCTTTAGGTTAAAGTTTTTGGTCAAGGTAGTTTTTGATGAAGTTGAAGTCCAATCAACTTGAAATTTAGTACACATATTCCTATGATATGATCTTTCTAATTTTAATGCCAAATTAGAGTTTTGATCCCAATTTCACAGTCAACTGAACATAGAAAATGATAGTGCGAGTGGGGCATCCGTGTACTTTGGACACATTCGTGTTCTGTATCTTTGCATTGCATTGGATAACAGTTTTGATCTGTTTAATCTTCTTTGGCTTAAAGCAATAGTTTGTCGATGTTAAATCACTTCCATGTCTTCTATTCAGACTAAAGTAAAAATGAGGTACACACAAAATAAATTTATCCCCCAAAATTGACAACACCACTTAAGTTTACTACTTTTTATTGATTGACATGTTTCACTGAATACATTATCCTCTTCAGGACAATTTTACAGATATTAGAATCCCTTAAGTGCAGGTTAATGGTATCAAATTTATAACGTTTTTCTATCTTGAAAAATGTTCTATATTCCTCTGACAGGTACTTGTCTGTTCCATTCCTCTTCAGGAAGTTCATCCCAACATGTAAATCATTTTGTTACTGTTACTATGTACTGGTTCCCTGCATGCACTACTTGAAGTTGCTTTTATGTTGTTAATGTTACCTGGATTTAATTCTTCACTTTCTTCGGCAAGGTAACAGAAACTGTTTGTATGATATTTCGGTAGTCCTGAGGCTTTAATGTAAATTATATCATCATCTGAGACCTTTGATTCACTAATGTAAAGGTCTTGTGTCAGTATGTCGACACTAGTTACTGCTTTATTGGGAGTTACAATGCTGAATTTGAGTGTCAGGTCCCAATTAACACTACTGGGGCAAGCACAAACCAGTGGTGTCCATTTGTCATAGCTTTCGCCGAGTGCTTTGGTGTTGTGGTTTTTTCATTTAAGTGTATTTCTGATTTCTACTTGTTTTTTTATAAGGATGTATTTTCTTGCAGCATGTTTCCTGGTGAAAGTTGCTGTGCAGTGATGGCATTCAAAGATGATAATTGTGGTGTCATGGTAACTGTGATGGTGTTGGAGAAAAGTGCTGTCTTTAGGACACCCTCCCTTATGGTTTTTCATCTGATTTCAACCATTATTTATTTTATCAATCCTTAGAAGTAGAATAAAAAACATGCATAAAAATGGAAGACATCACTTTAATATATTACACTCTTCAAATAGTTATATATTTCTATTTTCGTAATTGCAAAAATCAATATAATAAAACAAATACTATGAAGATTCTACAGCAGCTACTAATGCAGCACCTTGACCGCTTCCATCTTTTACCAGAAATAATCGAAACTACAACAGAAAAAGAATCACTTGTAATTTTTTTGATCCAAATATATGTATTGCATATCCAGAAAAAAACTATCACAATTGTTTACATATATAAACAAAACTATGTAGAAATAAGACAGAGTCCTCGAAAATAATTTTTTTCCCTTGTGGTTTTTGAAGAAAATCTGCAGGTCCTCACTATTACCTCTATTGCAAAATACCAAAATTGTGTTGGTCCTTTCAAAATTTTGGTGGTCAAAACCTTCAGACCACCACTTTTGAGAACTCTGATAAGACATAATTATAACAGCCTCTTTTGAATCAATAAAACATGGTTTATATCTAATCCTGTGTTTTATTTTAAACACAGCCTTTGCTAGAGTGTGTATTTACACTCCAAAAGCAACACTTTTTTACTGTTGCACACATTAATTTGATTATTCCAAATTCATCAAAACAGTGGAAGTAAGATTAAAGGTGCAGGAGTATTTGCAGGAAGGTGGCTTTTAAATATCTTCTTTTAAAATCCTTGCTTATAATACACTGTTTTACTATTTACATAGATGAGATGTCAGGACAACCTTGTTATGAATATATATATTTACATTTCCTACAACTTTTTTAAATAATTCAAAACAATGCCTTTTTATTGTTTTTGTGTTGCTGTGCTGCTGTATCTTTGACACAAAACCAACATCAACTGTAGTTCATATGACAACAAATCAACCAAAAACACATTTGAGTTTAAATTTTGTGAAGATGAAAGTTAAAATGTAATGAAAATAGTGTTTGAGTAAAAAGCAAATTGATGTACTTTCCTTTAATATTTTTTGTATACCATACCTTTGTGTTGGGAACCAGTTTTTGTAACAATGTTGTTATGTGATCATGAAAACGAGGATGATGTTCATACAAAGATCCATCTATTCCTATGGAAACTTCTGGTTCATTGATATGATTTAGTAAAACTGCTAGAGCTGAAATAAAACCAGACAATTTAACTCTGGTGATTTAAATCACAATTGCTGTAACCACAATCCTGTCCCCTTTTCCTGGAATGTGACCTACTGAATCAGACTTTTAACCAGGTTTGATCTTACATGAGCAACATGTAGAACAAGATCTGCCTACACTTCCAGAACACCAAAGATCAACCCTGGTTTTGGTGGGGTTGGTGTTGCTGAATCTTAAGTTTTATATTTTGTATTTTGTATTTTGTAGTCTTTGAATCGTTTTCGTATTTTGCAATGTCATTGTCAGTTTGTTTTCTACTTATGAGTTTGACCTTCCCTTTGGTATCTTCCCCCTCTCCTTTTCAAATCACCTTAAGTACTCACACAAATTTTTGGCAGCACTGAACATGTATATCATTATTGTAACTGTAATAAACTGGTTGTGAATAAATCATATATGTTTATCATTATTGTTGCTGTAATAAATTTGTTTTGATCAATCAAAAATATGCATTAAACTGTGGACAGATTCAAATATAATTCAATGTTTTCTTAGCAGATAAATTGTTTTTTTCTTTCAATTTACTAGTAATAACCAGTCCCTCTGTATCATAATTCTGACTTACTATAAATATGTCGGCAATCATAATTTACATGTTCATTTTTCTTTATCTGTTACAGTAGAAGTATACGCCCTTTGACAAGAGGGATAACTTATGGTGTGTATGTCAGTATAGATGATGTTCAAATTTTGTGATAATTGTTAATTGCTTTAATGCACTGAATGCTATATGACTTTGTTTTTGTGAATCAATTGTTCAATTTCTTTCAAACTTTAGCTTATCAATATATTAATAGCAAGGACTTTCTTTCACTACATATACATCAATTAATCTCTAGCCTTCTTTCCCATCAACACATTGAAAAGTGTTAGCATTTCATTAAGTTTCTTTTCTGAGAAATGTTTACTCCCCTCCTGACTGATTTATTTGTATCAAAATATTTCTGACGGTTTTGTTAACAGTCTGTCCTTTATACTTTAGAGTGAAGCAATATTTTCCTCTTATATCATCAAAAGCTATATATGGACTAAAAAAAATTCTATTTGACAGTCCTCTTTGCATGATGGATGTGGAATAATGGATTTTAAAACCTTTTCTGAAACATTTGCTCATTTTTACTTTTCTTTACAACTAAGTTAAATCTTAGCAGACTTTATTTCAGACATAAACACCCATTGTTTTGCATTTGCCTTTCCAACAAAAATAAACTGTTGACACAGACATATGTCTCCCCTGTCAGCAGAAAATTCCGAAAAAGACAATCTGAAAGACTGCAACTTTGCTAATTAATTCAAAGTTGCTGGACCAAGACCTACGAGGCAGCGTCAAAATGATCGTCAAACTCAGATGTACTGATAGTAATGCAACTTTATAGAAAATATCATTGTCTATTATAGGAAGTTCCTATCAAACTAACTCCAGTAGAAAACTTTACATTAAAAATTGGTAATCAATTGAAAGTCACTGGATGATGACCTAAGGGGCAGGGCCTCGAAATAGTTGTCAAACTGATATGTTCTGATAGTAATGCAACTTTATAGAAAATATCATTGTCTATCATAGGAAGTTCCTATCAAACTAACTCCAGTAGAAAACTTAACATTAAAAATTGATAATCAATTGAAAGTCACTGGACGATGACATACGGGGCAGGGCCTGGAAACAGTTGCCAAACTGATATGTACTGATAGTAATGCAACTTTAAAGAAAATATCATTTAGCTATCACATGTAGTTTCTATCAAACTGACTTAAGCAGAAAACTTAACAATTGTTGACTCCACCAATGAAGACGACGACACCGGAAAAGCGACACCTATGTCTCATCTTCCACAACTTTTGTCGAAAAACGAGACAAAAATTATCAAAATAATGTGACTTATCAAATGCAATTTATTGAAAGAAAATTAAAAAAAATAGATTTTTGAAGTACTATAATAATCAAAAGTAACATTTTAGCAAGTTACCTGTTGCTACTATATATGCAGCTCTCTGTGACATTAGGTAACATGCCTCTTGTACCAGTATAACATCCTCTTCTGTTGCTATGGTATCCAGTTTCATTTCTTTTAAAACAGACATGGTATTTTCTGATGAACCAGGATTATCTCTGAAACAAAACTACCAATCAAAAGATACTTCTTTTTCTTAGCATACAGATACTTAATTCAAATTGAGCCATTACTATAAAATTATGATGTTTGTATATGACCTATGGCATTGTTTTTTCATGATGGTTACGGATCTTATACATCCTTGGCTTTCTAAATATTCTGTTTTGAGCATTTTGTTTTAGGTAAATCTAAAAAAGCGCTTCATGCGCATGAAATTTATAAAGTGTTGTTTTCTTTTTTTTTTAATAATTTAGGAGGTCAAGTATTTTATTGAGTTTGCAAGCTGTGGTATCTTTTTGACCTGTATAAGACCTGGACTATTATAGACCAGTTTCGAGTTATGTCCTTCACCAGAAAAGTTTGTCAATTATGCACCCCTTTATGACATCAATTACCAGATAGAGAAGACCCCCTGCATCCCTGCACTATAAAAGTTCATCAAGCATCTTCGTGATTGTCATTATGCAGGATTAACTAGAAATAATGTTTGTTCCGTAGGTACTTAATCACAATTCCCTAATGACAGCAGTATTGATTTTCAATTATAAGAATTTTATTTGCCGAATAATTCGTGCAGTATAGCATCATATTTTTTCAACTGCTCACTCAACATAGAAAGGAAGTGACAATGCCCCTAAATGCACGAATGAAGTTTTTGACGGAAATGCAACGAACTGGAAAGTGGTCTATTAAGTTGAACAAATATGCCTTATTGGACCTGTTCTTCTAATGTTCCATAATTAAGTGAAAATGTTTTGTCATAACTAGAAAAAAAATTGGACCTGTTCAAAACCTTGCTTGTTGTTATGGCTTCAATACTGTCTTCTTGGACATGAAAATATGACTTACAAAAATATTACTAAAAAAACTCTGATTTGTTTTCATATGACATGTTAAAGAATTCACTAGAATTCACTAGATTAAATAAAAAAATTGTATTTCTAACATCATTTCTGACACATGATGACTAAATACTATTCACAATTAAACTAACTGAGATGTATATAATGATAACTCTATTCAATAAAATAAATTCTGTCATACATGAAAAACAATATTATATTATACTGTCTGAAAGGAAGTTTGACAGTTATTGAAAGCTAGCTAAAAGTACATTATATTGAATCACCTTTACATACAGCTAAGGCAGTGACTGCCTCAAAATACTGAACAAGAACCATCTTGTGGAAGCTGCTCTGGATGATATTGCAACTAAAAACTTACTAACCTTGAACCATCAGTTGACGTATAGTTGACAGTATGAAGGGGCATAACTCCAGAATAATAACTATGAATTCAGTAAGAAATTGAACTTGACATGTTTTCAGTAAACTACAAAACAATCAGAAATTTAAATGATTTGGTTTGAGCTTGCTCAAGTTACTGTCCAGAAACCAAACATTGCTATTTTCCTTTATAGTGAGGGCATAATTTTTTAAAAACTTGCATTTTTGGATCAAACATGCATATCTTAGATTAATCAATGGCACTTAATCTTGCATAGGTGAAATATTAGATTGACTTGTATTTATCTTATTCCTATGCTGTATTTAAAACATGTATTTTGCATGCTTACTTTTCAACTGTAGTAACCTGCCTTGACTTCCATAACCATCTTGTCATAAGTTCATTTGATCCTTTACCATCAAATAAAACACCTGCCTTTGTTAATTTAACTAGAACTAGACGGAACATTTCTCCTAAATAAAAACCTCCAAAAGACTTTTCAAACCTGTAAAATAAGGGAGTATATCTATGCATTCCTCAATCTCATCAATAAACAAGAATGTGTCCCCAGTACACGGATGCCCCCATCCGCACTATCATTTTCTATGTTCAGTGGACTGTGAAAATGGGGGAAAATCTCTAATTTGGCATTAAAATTGGAAAGATCATATCATAGGGAACATGTATTCTAAGTTTCAAGTTGATTGGACTTCAACTTCATTAAAAACTACCTCGACCAAAAACTTTAACCTGAAGTGGGACGAACGGACGGACGGACAATCAGACGAATGAACGAACGGGGAACGGACGCACAGACCAGAAAACATAATGCCCATAAATGGGGCATAAAAAACGAGGGGAAGATTTTTGTTTTCAAAATGTGAGAAATTTTAGATACATTGTGTAAAAGGAAGACAATTACAAGCGATAAATCATTTATATCACAAGACCACTAATAAACATGAAAAGATATATAATTTTGGGGTGACAGTTTTGAGGCATGGTATTCTAAAATTGTACATGTCCAAGATCTAGGAATTTTTACTTTTGTATTCATACTCTAAATATTCCTCTAAGACTCCTTTTAAATTCAATTTGTTATTAATGTATATTATGGCATATTCCACGTTATAAATTCAATAAAATGTCTAATTGGAATGACAACATAAAATCTATCATGTTCTAGAAACTTTTACAAAGTGAGAGACAATTCAACAAATAATTGTATGCTCCAAGGAAACATTTATGGCACTTCAGTTTACGGTATAGAAAAATACATTGACAAGAATAAATCAATTTGGTTCAAATTAAAATTTGTTGGCTTTTAAATTTTATGTTTCATGTATTCAAAACAAAATGGTTAACTTACGTATAAGATCCAGGAAAATTGGAATACTGATCAACTTCTCTTTCAAATTCATTTCTACAGAAATCTAGACAACCATTGTCTCCAAAAGCTCCCCATTCACAATTCACCAATATCTACTCCAATATAAATCAAAGACTTATAACAGGTTAAAGCGGGTTGATTCTTAGCATATAAAAAACTTAATATAACATTTTTTAACAATAAATAAATTGTGTTTAATTATTCAAGCAGTTTTCAGACGCTTCTCTTGGGAATACACATCTGTTCAGTCTTTTTTTCAGGATGTTCAGTAGCTGTTATTTACTTTTGCTAACCACTAATTACTAAATTGCCTGAAAGTATACATATCTTTACAGGAAGTATAAAACGTCTGAACATTTCTTAATATATTGTAATAAGAGTACTTAAGCTTTAAAACATGACTTGATATAAACAAATTTCATGATTTGACATTTCAAATGGTTTTCAATCAAAATGGTAATTTCAGACCAAACTTTTAGCACCTTGGTAGACAAAATGCATACTGGGCATACTAGTATCTGTAAAGACTTTTAAAGCATTCATTTCAGTGAATGAAAATTATCAAATCTACTGATTTGTCAAAATGTGTGAGTTCCACAAAATTTGTGGTTTTTTGGGATTACTTCATTTCATGTTATAAAAAGTGCTGGTTTTGGGATACATAATTCCATAGTTATAAGGGTTTGGATGAGGTTTACAGAATAAAGAAAAATGGCCAAAAAAGTTAATGAATAGAGAAAGATGAGCAAAAAAAAAAAAAAACAAAAACAAAAACTGTGAAAATTAAAGAATTAGGTAATAAAATACTGATTACAGAAATGAACCATGTATAGAATAAAGAAATCATGTAATAACAAGTTAGTCTAATAGTAAAATAACTTTCATGGGAATTTTTACAGAAAAGCTTTATTTTTAAAAATAAAGAAAAATATGCCCCCAAAAAATACAGAATACAGAAATGACCCCCTCCAGACCCTCATTTATGTTTAAAACAGGTTTTTTGCATAAAAGAACAAGAAAAATCTTTTTTTTGTAAGTATATTACCATAAAACTCCTCAAATAGAAAAATTATAATAAATTCATAGGAATAAACCAAGATGTACCTGTATTATTCCTAAGTTCAAAGACATAACATATTGTCAGATAATAAGGACCTATGGAAACATTATGCAAGAAAACTTATATCATTCACCAAAGTCTAATGATGAACTAATATGGTAACAACAGGCTTCCTCTCTAACAGTATCATAAGAATTTTTAAAAAGCCATTTTTTTCATTTAAGTGCAAAAAATGAAAAACCATGAAAAAGTGCCATTTGAAATACTAATTATGCCCTAGAAATTAGCTTATATTTGCTTAAAAATTTAACCTGACAGGAGCTACTAACTAGAATACATGTGTTGTTGTGCTAAGCATACCCCCACTTATAATTGAAAGTATTAGAAAACAGAAGGTAGAAGTTTAACAGATCCAAAAGGCACACACATGTTTCAACTCATCACTGTTAGGCTGCTGACCAAATTGATAATCATTCTTTTGAGTAAGCCTTGAGAAAAGTGTGACTAAAAATTTTTTAAGTTCATTCAACATATTGAAAAGTTCAAAGTATCTGTTAACAGATAGTTGGTGTCCAACAGATTCGGAAAGTGCTCATACATTACAACTCATCCCTGTCAAGCTGCTGATCAAATATAAAGTCATTTTTTTCAGAAGCAACTGAGAAAAGTGTGACAAAAATATTTGTTGGAAGAACAGATGGAAGTAAGAACAGTACAACAGACGGATGGACAAGGTTAATGCAATATAGTAGAAAAATTAATATGAATGCTTAAAAGTAAGTATTGGTACATAAACCATAAACATGTATTTTACCTTATCTGACTTGGCTTCCTTAGGATCAAGTTTTCTGAAGTTCTTCAAGTGTTCTACATAACAAGCATTTGATCCTGACCCTTAAATATAATACAAATTCTTATCATCATTCATATACAAAATTATAATATTAAATTACAAGTGCTTATATTTCTAAAACAGGAAATCAAGTTAAACGTTTAGCTCAAATTTTCAGCTTGAAGTTAAGATGAAAATATGATTGTGTAATAACTGGCTGGAGATAAACTGCAATTACTTATACACGGAAAATGTACTGAATCAGGAAATGTTTTTTAACGAATGTATTACTAACTTCTTAATATATTTTCACCATGTATTTGCACCAAACCATAGTAACTATGTAGAAATGGGGTAAACATTAAAGAGACAGCAATTAAACAACTACAATAAAAAAAAGTTATAGAAAATGACATATAAGCCTTAAAGGGGCATTAGCTAAGAGATATAAAAAAAATAATTAAAATATGATTTTATTTTTTTTTGTTCAATCATTAATGAAAGTGAAATAGTGAAATAATAGTTTGCTTTTAGCAGGCAGTTTGGTTCAATTTTGTCAAAATAAGCTAAGAAACATCACTGATGAATTATTCACTTACAAATGAATAATACGACCTCATCAAATCCCTATCCATGTGACCTTCAGTTTAACCCCTTGGCTACAGATAGATTACGCATAAACATTGCGTGTTTAGCTATTAAAGGGAAAAGAATGTCAACATTGAAAGTGAAATAAGGGTAAACCATTTGGTTGACTAATTTGATCCACTAAAACTCTTTCTTATACAGGTAAAAACGATGATTAAAATATTTTGTAACCTATAATATGAAATCAAACAGACCTATAAAAAAACCAATTGCACATGAACGCTATCTATTTATATTTATGTCTATATCGGGTTATGTGACAGTTGGCAGTCTTCGAAGATCATCTAGATGATTAATTAGATTGTGTCTAGACTAAAATACACACAAAATGCTGATACATATTTTCAAGTGTATGCATTGTAAATTGTTTATTTTAGACTTTTTATAATTTGGATATACATTTCAGTATGTTATAAATCAAATATGAGAATTAGAGTCAAATCGGTCAATAGGAATTTGACAGCTATTGCTCTTTTAATGTAGAAAAATTGTCAAAGTTAATACTGGCGTAATAAGCTTCCCAATATGATAAAATATCTAAGGGAGGCAACTCACCTAAAATAAGTCCTATTGCACATTTTTTATCATAATAACTACCAGCCATTAAAGTGCCAGTTGTGTCACTTATCCTGGCCATCACATTGACTGGTACTGATAATCCCTGTAAATAAAAATATTAAAGTATGCAATATTTATTTTTTTTACCCTCGTCAAGTTAAACGCATTCTAATAATCCATAATAAATATTCCTATGCCTTTCAACACAAAAGCCATGTACCTGAGGACATGTTCTAACTATTTCTATCAAGTTCTGAACTTTATTTAAACTTGTTCATGATTTAAAGTATAATTTTTATGTGTAAATCTTTAAGTAAGTTGTGCTCAAACCAAGGGTACAATATCCTCAGGTATGGTTAACCTTAAAAGGATTTGGCTGTTTTACTTATGTCCTATTTAGTTTCATGCTCTCAATCATTTGGCCTTCCAAACTTTTGGTCACAAGCATTCCTGATGGTTATTGCAGAAACAGCTACTGATAAAAAAACTCTTTTGAGTTGCTGTTTAGTTGCTTTCTACCTATGCTTATTCTTAATGACTTAGTGATATTTGTTTGAGGTTTGAAGATACTTGAAGATAGTTAATCAACATCCTGTAATATTATAATTTTCCAAATCCTACCCCTCTCCTTTCAATGGCCTCTTCCAGTAAATTACAAGGGTCAAGGCCAGGTCCATTGGTACATTTAAACCTTTTTGTCCAGGTTACCAGAATACTCTTCTTTAATGTTTTTTGAACAGTTGGAAACGAAAATGTGAAACCTTAAAAAAAGATGTGAAATACATAGCTGAATTAATGTTAAACTTTCAGAATTGGTTTGAGGCTTAAGAAAAATATTGTCAGTTGCACAACTGACCTGATTTCATCATTTGTAATTAAGAAATAAGAGTACTGTATATGAAAATTTACAGGTATCAATGATCGATTTGATATTTGCACACTGAGCTTTCTGGCAACATGTAAGGAGAGCCAATAAACAGATATTTGTGATCATCAAATCAAAACTTTCCACAAATCTTCCTTATCCAATACTGTTATCTACATTCTTATGCAACTGAAAGAAAACACAGCTAAATTGTACATTTTAAAGTCAGTTAAAGAATGTCTGGGTTTACATGCACAATTTCAGATCATTAATTACAGAATAAATCACTGAAATGTGTGGTGTTATCCAATAAAAATGAGATTAAACAAAAAATGTTGTATTAGAATGTATGATTCACTGTATGCTATTTTGGTATTTCAAATACATAATATTTAGTTAAATCGTTTTATGCAAAATTTTATCATGAAACACAGGTACCTGCAGGAAAATACATCCAAGACATCTGGAATTCTTTGAACATTTACAGCGAGACCTTTATACGTATTGTCTTGTTTTACAATAGTAATAAGTAATAAAGTAAAATATATGGATTGAACTAATATTTACCAACACCTATTGGTGTTTGACTTTGTATCTTTTCCTCTGTGATGAAAGTTTCCATACTAGCTGCAATGTGATCAAACACCTGAAAGAAGGGCACCTCAAACAGTATGAAATTATGAATATTGCTTTTTTCTGGTTCATTAGATTCCCTCTTTAGATAAATAAAAAAAAATTTAATCAAAGAGCTGAAGAGCTCTGAGGGAAAGACGGCCATTGTTTTTTTTTTTTTTTTTGGGGGTATCTTTTGATAGTCTTCATATAAAGAATGAAAAAAGAACACCTAGAATATGTAGAAAGGTTGACAATATTGAAATCAATTGTTGTGTAATGTAATTTCGTTTCCTTAGTTAAGGATTCAATTTGGACCAATCAAGAGATCTGCATCTTCTAAATCAAAACATTCGATTAAAGTTGAAAGTTAATTATCTAAAATTCAACTGAATTCTATCATTTAACAACTGCTACAATATTTTTGAAATTTTAATTGTGTACCACTGAACTGCAGGCTAGGGCCATTTTCCTTTTTGTGACAGTACTCTAAGATTTTAATTTTTTCTCAAGAAAGTGAGGACTGAAAAATCTATTCAGTTTTAAATTTCCATTGATAAAGTTCCCAGTTAAAATTCTCATCACAGGGATACAGGTACTAATAAAAACCAATATGATTGATGTAAACTGTGTGAAGCTTGTTTCCAAATCCTACAATTTCATGAATAAATAGGTTTAAACTACAAAATGCAACATTTTTAATTAATTTTTTTTTTTTTTACCATTACAATGATTATGTTGGTACACAAAATTTAGTTTTAATGGAAGACTATTAATCATATACTAAATGTCACATTTTAAGTGTTCTGATACATTAACTTTTATTTTAGTGGATTGTTACTCATCAATTGAGGTGCTCCTGTATTGGAGGAAGATTCTCAAAACAGAATTTTACAGAAATAAATGAAAACTGTCGTTTCTCTCCCCAATCTCATGTATCCCCACGGCCATTGTTTACTGTGAAAGTTACAAGTTGACCTACAAATTAAAGCGTTGCATGTTGATGTTTGAATCATCTATAGCGAACATAATAATGTTCAAATTGAACAAATACCAATTTTAAATTAGTACACGAACTCTGAGAATGATCAAAATAATCAGTAAAGGATATCCCTGCTTCTACGTAGTGTGGCATTCCAACAATGACGTCACTATAATGTAGGTTGGATATATTTAGAATATCTCGTCATTCTGATTTTTCCGGATTGTAAAAGAAACGTAAATAGTGTAAGGAGAGCTGAAGATACGATAATTTCGTGAGAAACAGAAGGAAATGTGTTAAAAGTGTTTAAAGTCAATCTATTCATTTGTGTGTCTCCTTCTCATCAATCTCAGTAAGATATTTTGGGGGTGTTTTCCACACTATAAAAGCAAAATGAATGACGTGAGGGGATGTCAGTCTGGTCAACCACATAGGGGATTGACGGCTTGAAGCTGTCTTTCCCCAAAAATGAGATGGACGAACATAGGCAATAATAAAATTAAATGGTACCAATTTTACTGTACCTATTGCCCATTTCGAAATTTAATGTCTCTTCAAACATGCTTGTGACCAAAAATCCAATACCTAATGCCAACGTTGAAGAGCAGATAACTGTAAAGGATCAAAATGTCTAGTAAAACCATGACTAAGAATCAGAGCTATGCATCAGGTATATACTTTTCTTAATTTCAAATAAAAAATCCAATGAAATAATAAAGTTATAAAGAATAGTCTTTTTATTGCTATTCCTTCTCTTAACAGTTGCAGAAAGGTATTCAAGACCTCAAAGATCCTAACCTACCTCAAGGTCAAACTCAAGTAATTCCCTAGCACCTACAGGGCACCATCATGACCATCAAGACCTATGTAAATGAAATTGACAAAGAACCTACAACTACTGGAACCATCAAGACTTCTGTAGGATAACATGATAAAGAAGTTAGTGCACAAGCTGAAATTTCTCTCCTGCATACCTGATTGTATTTTATTTATAAAGTTTGAACTTTTTTCATTTGGTCTCTGGTGGAGAGTTGTTTCATTGGCAATCATACCACATCTTCTTATTTTTATATTTAAGATCAATGATCTGGGACCATCAGAGAAAATAACCTTATCATGAAAACTTAATATTGACCAATGAACCATGAAAATGTGGTCAACATTAGCTGATGAACCCTGTTAGATGGACATTTACAAATTACAATCATTCTATCCATGATAGAATATAGTTGATGTATTGCTTATATTATCTGAGAAACTGACATATAATCACAAAAACTTAGTATTGACCGCTGAAGCATGAAAAAGACGTCACAATGCAGATTTCTGTACTTAGAAAAACTCGACAGCAAATAAACTAGGACACCATAAAGATTTTTTTTTCTCAAATTGATATGTTTTGACATTGTAATGTTTATGTTTGACGGAAAAAATTTCAGAAAATACTGTATACCAGAAGATGATGCTGTATTGTGTCTTACTCCTTTTTCTATGTTTAAATTGTACCATCATACACAAATATTGATTTAATTAAATGTTTAATGTTTGATTAATGACCATATCCAGTAAAATTTACCTCATAATCATTGACAAATATTTTAAACATTTTTTATACTGGGCTAAGACAATTTTGTATTGAAGAATTTTTATTTTATAATTCACTCCTCATTAAACAACCATTTCTACAATATATGATATATCTTAAACAGAAATTAATGGTCACCAATAAAAGCAGTTTAATTAATGGAATTAATATAAAATAATTTCAATTTTCAGATTTATCATCATGATGATTGATTTCTTAACAAATTCAGTCTGGAATATAATACAGTATTTAACATTTTTCTTTTTTTAAATAAATTTTAACATTCCTGAGTCTTTTATCATTTAAACTCTTATAGCAAAATTATATTTATACAAATACAGTACCAGTTCAGCAGGTCCAGAAAGTTGATCATCTGTAAGATTATAATATTTTGTTGTAGTTTTCGCTACACCATCTTGGAGATCAACAAGTACTACTCGGAAGTTGGTACTCCCTAAATCTAATCCAAGATATCGACCATTTTCTGTAAAAGATTGAAAAATACTCTGAAAGTTACATCCCAAATTTTTCTATTTGCTCAGAAAACTCTGACATAATTGCCAGAATTTTTTATCAATTAAATAAATATATAGTTGTCCTTTAGGTCTCTACTGTATAGTAAATATGTATTTCACAATCCATCCTATTCAGACGGTGACTACAACAGCCATTCAATTGTTTTTATCAGTACCAGTCATACGTATACCTAACAACAAAATTATTTTATTTACCTGTGTTTAAAGTTATTGCAAATGGCTGATATTTTTGTTAGAGCATATTGTTTTTCTTAAATTGTTTAACATTTCATACCGATATAACATGTTACTTTTATTATTCTTCCCTTAGTTTATTTATTTTGAATTTACATTGTATCATAGGTCAAATTTATTTGTTCAGTGTATGTTCAATGGTGTTACTATGTCCTTTGATTGAGTTAAGCTATTTCAGTTGATATTTTATAGTGTGTCTTTCTATGTTGTGATGTTACACTATTGTTTCAGAAAAAGGGTGAAGGTTTGGTACCATTAAAACGTTTAAACCCGCTGCATTTGTTTGCACCTGTCCTAAGTCAGGAATCTGATGTTCAGTAGTTGTCATTTGTTGATGTGGTTCATAAGTGTTTCTCGTTTCTCGTTTTTATATAGATTAGACCATTGGTTTTCCCGTTTGAATGGTTTTACACTAGTAATTTTTGGGGCCCTTTATAGCTTACTGTTCGGTGTGAGCCTAGGCTCCGTGTTGAAGACCGTACTTTGACCTATAATGGTTTACATTTATAAATTGACTTGGATGGAGAGTTGTCTCATTGGCACTCATACCACATCTTCTTATATCTATTCAAATGCAAATGACAGACTAGATCAAGATAATCTGCATTCATTTTCGTTATATTGTGTCAAATTATGAATAGAACACCTGACCAGTTGCTGTCACAGTAACTCTATTCAACCTGTGTTTTCTTTGTTTCTTTGTTTTTTCTCTTCTGTCACTGAAAAGTTTACTTGGTTATATTGTGTGTAATGAAAGACAGCTTAAAAATTTATGCATTGTAAATATGGACCAAATAACCACAGACGTATGCGCACCAGGTAACTACATTGTACAACAGCTACTCAACCATAAAGACAGTAATATTACCATTTCCTTTCACAAGATCACTGACATATGTACATTCCCAGAATAGATCTGATTTCTTCCTGTCTTCTTCATTCAAACTATTTGCATAATCAATCTGTTCCTCAAAAACTTTCATCATCTGTTTAACATCATTTTCTGTAAACCTTAAACTTTTCAATGCTTCACAAACCTGTAAAACAAACATATCTAATTTAGATATACTGTACACGTATGTGGGTCAATATTTTTATTAGTATATTTATTTCATATACAAAGGAAGGACACTCAACTATTCAACAAAAATTTGAGGGAAATCGTTAACCTTGGGTAAAAAGCATCATTAAAACCTTCAGGTTGGTTACATTTACAAACTAATTTTGTCATGCCTTTTTATACCTTACTATTCGTATGTGTTTTACTCATTGTTGAAGGCCATATAGTGTCCTATAGTTGTTTGATCCAAGTCCTTTGGTATCTGGTGGATAGTTGTCTCATTGGCAATCATACCACATCTCTGTATAGGGGTGGACAAAAATTTCATATAGCCTTCCTAGGCATAATAATTAATTGCAATTAGGTCAAGGAAAGCCTTAATTAATATACATGATATAAGACACAATAATAACATTATATTTTGATTCAGAATGTCAATGTTTAACACAATAAAACATCAAATGAGCTTAATATGTCCAAATAAATATATATATAAAACATATAAAACTAGGTAAACATTAAAAAACTCTCTGGTTCGTTCAGTGCTGGATTACTCCTGCACAGTATGGCATCCATATTTGCAGAAAGATATTGATGGTATAAAGAGCATACAATGAAGGACATCTAGGTTCATGTGCGAAAAATATGCATATGAGTAATGTCACCTCCATGATGGACCTTGGTTGGAAACCTCTAAGCAAGGTATGCGAGAACAGTGCCTTGTATTACTGAACAAAGTAGCCATTTCCATTGGATATCACATTGAAGATAACAACAGACTGTCAAGAACTTCACATTAAAAGCAACTGGAATTTAATTAGCAAATGCTGACTTTTACAAACATTCCTTTTCCCCAAAACTATATTTTTAACCTCTTAGGAATCTGATCAATTCAAACTGTGCAATTAAATGTAAAACAGTGGAAAGTTTTAAGGCAGTTATATCGAGCAACTAGTTGAAACAGTGGGACACACACTTAAATCCTGGATAACAATCTTGCTCAATATTGAGTTCATTTCAGTATAATATATTGACAGACAAATTTAACTGCACAGCTAAAAGATGTTAGTTATATATATATATACCTTCTCCCTTTTATCAGGAGACTTTATCATTTTAATTCCTGGTCTGTTTAAAATCGATTCCATTTGATTTCTAGCAAGGCTACCAACAGCAGTTACGTATGTTGTTAACCTGAAAATAGTACACAAAATGTTCAAGGCCAAATCTTGCAAATGCAAAATGTAGAGCATACATAAGTAAATTTATACTCTTACATCGAAACACAGCATTTTGGGGGGATAATGCATAAACAAAATCAATAAATATTTCTATTGAACGGTTTTCTTTCAATACATACCACTGTCAACCCAATCTAACTAAAAATCAACCAACTTCAAACTTCTTATCTGAGAAATATTTCCCGTACTATTTGTTTACATGAATATTCCTACCTCCAAAATAAAGAGCTATCTGTATCTGTGTCTTTATAACTTTTGCCAATATAGGCACACCTCCACAATTCTGAATAATGAAATTTTAATCCTCCACCAGTAAAATGGATTAGACACCAACCATTTATTTTTTGTTGGGGGAATCAGGAACATATATATATCAATATACTGTTCCCAGGGGGAATGTAGTTCTTTTTAATAAATTGTTTGATTCTTAATGTATTGAATGAAAATTTATTTCAGAAGGGTAGTGAAAAAAATAATTTGTTCAATGATTTGTATATAGTCTTCTAAAAAAGTTTGTTCAATTGAAAATACTGGGGAAAAATTCAACATTGGCTTTCAAAATGTTTCCTTTTTATGAATATTATTGATACAAAATAGTTTTTAACAAGAAAATAAGCAACCCCTCATAAAAAAAACATTATCAAAGTCAAGCCTTCAATATAAAAGGAATTGTACATTCAACAGTCCTCAACAAATGCCAATTCCAATTTTACACACAACAGAGTGTTAAGGCACTGTAGTCCACTTACATCTTTTTCAATTCTTTAATACTTAACAGCAAATACTGCTCATCAGTGCAATGACATGTAAAACAAATATGCAAATACAATAACTGATAAATTAACACAAGTCATAATACATAACACCATATAAGACATTAAAAGTTCATTACTCAGGTGTTTGATCAGATAAATAATTTATATCCTTTTATATTTATATCTTCACTGGTATAAACAAATGTAGCTTCAAAGCTAGCACAATCATGCATTTATCCTTGGCTTTCAAATATTCGGCTTCGAGCGTTCCTGATGAAGGTAAATCCAGTCTTCGGACGCATGAAATTTATAACGTGTTGTTTTCATTTTTGTAAATAGCACTTCATACAAAATGTGCTTGGGTCAATACTTTTACACCCCAATAAAAGGAAGCATTCAATTCCTAAATGATGTCAATGTGATCACTTCATTCCAGGTATCACTACGGTACAGAAAACCTAAACGTCAACTGCACTCTCTGCAGACAAAGGGATAAAGCAGCAACTATATGCTTTCCTGAAATATTTTTAGAACATGAAAAATAATATTCACAGGTTTTATAGAAAAAGAATATGGGGTATCCATCCATGACATAAAATCAGTACATGCACAGCAAAAAAAAAACAACACAAAAAGCAATTAAGGAACAGCTTTATTCTGCCCAAGAACTCTCATATCCATACAACTGTTCTATTTTTTACTCTTCAAAAATTGACTATATTTGTCTAATGTCAGATCAATAAAAGAAGATGCAGCATATATGTCAGTAACACAAAACCATTAAAAACAGTGAAACTGTGAGCTACTGCTCACTGATGATATACCCGCCCAAATATTTTTGTAAACAGGAAGTTGTTGAGTGATGAATCTGAAAACGCATCACACGGTATAGCTGACTTATATAAACCCTGAAACCAAATTTCAGAAATCCTTGTCAAGTAGTTCCTGAGAAAAATGTGACGAAAAATTTTCAACTTGGCTATCATGTGTAAAATGATACAAGTGTTCGGTAAACAGGAAGTTGTTGAGTGATGTACCTGAAAACGCATCACACAGTGTAACTTACTTATATAAACCCTGAAACCAAATTTCAAAAATCCTTGTCCAGTAGTTCCTGAGAAAGATGCCATGAAAATATTCATGGGATGGACGGACTGACGGATGGATGGATGAACTGACAGATGGACAGACAGAGGTAAAACAGTAAACCCCCACTTTTTTAAAGCGGGGATATAAAAATTTGAGGTCAAAATACAGTAATGGATTTTGCTCCTTGTTGAGTGCTGAACAGTGACCTGCAGATGGTTACATCCAAATCCTTTGGTCTTTTGGTTGATAGTTGTTTATTTTTATATTCAACAACAATCAAATGTAAACTATTAAATATGAATGAAATACTACAGCAGTAACAGTGATGCATTCATTAGAATTACTCTGCAAACAAATTTCACCAATCTGTTATGGTAACTATCGAACTATATACCACAATGCTCCTAGACATCAGGCACACACAGAAAGAAAAAAACAAGGAAAGTTCTTTTTACAAAATTAACTTTATTCCATAAATCCAATAACAATATATATAACAATATAAATTAACATAAGGAGTGTGTTAGGCAACAAAATAAAACAATATACAATCTATAAAGGTTCTTTGTTTACTTATAATATGTATGCTTCATATTGAAAATTCATTCTAAGGCTGAATATCAAAATAAAAATAACCATTAATAACAGGATAGATGTAAATAAAAGATTCAAACAAATTCAAACTTTTCATCTTTTCAAGAGTTACTGCTCTTGCATATGTAGTAAAAATAGCCCATTTAATGTTAGAGGTAATCATATAAAATATCAAAACTCGATAGCTTAAATTTTTATGCTTATAAAATTCTGAGAAATTAATCAAATTTCAACAACAAAAAATATCAGTGACATACTTTTTTCATATTCTGAAAGAATTCAAGAAAATCTATCTCAAACAATGCCAGTGACCTACAGTTCACATTCTCTTTAATTTATCTCAAATAGCAGGATAAAAAAAACTTTTTGCAAAGTATTAAAAAATTCTGTAGATGTTACTTTAAGTACGGCCAGCTACCCGAAATGTAAGAATTGTCTTTTGATTTAAAATTCAAAAGTCCAGAAATTACCCTGTGAAGTCCTGGCTATGTTAACAAGGCAATGATTAGTCTTTGATGAATTGAAGACAGCCATAATGACTGAACCTCAGGGACCTAACACATTTAAACATTAAGTAAAAGTAACAGTTATAAGTTGTATATCTAAATATCTTTTAATCCCAACCCAAACAAAATCCACCAATCAAAACAACATTTTGCCAAATAAAACATGAAAAATTCTACAAAAACATTAGAAAACAAAGACAAGTTATTGATAAATTCATTATAACATAAGTTAGATATATTTTGATTATTGAAAAGAAAAAGAAATCATGTTTAATAAACAAAAACAAATGTTTATTTTTTTAATCATTAAAAAAAAAACTCAAAGAAAACAAGTGAAACTGCGAGCTACTGCTCACTGATGATACCCCCAGCCCAAATATTTGACAGTAAACAGGAAGTTGTTGAGTGATCAATCTGAAAACACATCACACAGTAAAGCTGACTTATATAAACCCTGAAACCAAATTTCAGAAATCCTTGTATTGTAGTTCCTGAGAAAAATGCGACGGAAAATTTTCATGGGACGGAAGGACGGCTGACGAACTGACGGATGGATGGACAGACAGAGATAAAACAGTATGCCCCCACTTTTCTAAAGCGG
This sequence comes from Mytilus coruscus, assembly GCA_017311375.1. Classification (NCBI taxonomy): domain Eukaryota; kingdom Metazoa; phylum Mollusca; class Bivalvia; order Mytilida; family Mytilidae; genus Mytilus; species Mytilus coruscus. The sequence continues at coordinate 17,628,975 of CM029603.1, forward strand.
GGGTATAATTAATATTCAATAATTCTTATATGATTTGCATATTAGGGAATACGTTGATATGATTGGTTGAGAGGACTTCCGGTAGTTGTTCTTGACGTTGTTAATTTTTCGATAGACGACGTTGACCGAACTTATTTTCATAACCAATGTAAACAAGATGGCGGCGATAATGACACAATCCGGATCGACGTTAACAAAATTTATTTTCACTTCGCGTTAATCGTTAAATTAAATAATAAACACAAAACATTCGTTTGAATGATAATAAAAGTTTTTGTAGTTCATTTTTTATCAGATTGCAAATTTCATGGAGTACATATTTTTGCGTTAACCAACAAATATATTCAAGTGCAAGGCCTATTCAATGACACAAATATACAATTTACGTGTGATAGTGGTTACAATTTTAAAGAATTATAAGGATTAAACGCCTTTTAAAGGAATTTATTGGTGTATAAAGTTCACTCACAAACATTCAATTCTCAGAAGGAACCAAATGTGTTAGTCAAATTTATAGGATAGACATTTGAATTTTTACTTTGAAACATAACATATACAAGTCAAAATATAAACTTTGAAATATAACATACATGTATACAACTTATTTTGCATTATTTTTCTTAAAATCATTATATTTTACAATAAAAACACGTAAATCATAAATTAAATTTGGGATTTCGTGATTACAATTTTAGAGGGAATAAAATCGGATTTGTTTTCAAAGAGCAATGTTCATCAAAATTATAACATACAACTAATTAATAAATATTATGACGAAACAAAATTGTTGTTTTAAATTAGATAAACATAAATATAAACAAGAAATCAAAATAACAACTTCCACTTTCTTATACCACTGGAAAGGACACAGCTTTAGCAATAGTATGAAAATAAGAAAGTATAATTGATTTGTAGAGCAAAGACACCATCTTCTAGTATATATTGCTGTTGACTGTCATTATATAAATAACACATAGCTAAGAGGGTGATTGAGCAGATTGTTACCCCTAGAAAACATTTTCAACCGAGTCGAGGTCAAGTTTAACAATGCTTTAACGAGGGTCAACAATCTGCTCTATCACCCTCTCAGATATGTGTTATTTAGTTTATTATATTGAATGTTCTGTTATTACTGTCTATTAAATTTTAAATTCGAAGTAATAAACTATGACGTCTTGTACATAATAATCATCCATATTTAATAAAGCACACAACTGGTCAAGCGTCTCCATGAAGGGTAATAAAGTATTTGCCATGGGATGGAGTGAAATTATCTACCTCGTATTAACCAATCAAAATCTGGCATTTTTACATGAAGTATAATAATTTTAAATGCCTAAAGGCATCAAACATGTAACAACAGATGAAAAATTTTGAAAATTTTCCTTCTTTTGGTTTTCTTGGTTAAAATTTCTAATTTCAATTTTTAAACCCACTGGTTGTGTAACTTCTGTCTGTTGTTTAATGCATAATGATTTTTTCATTTACTAACTGCATGCATAATTTTTTTATTCTTTGTATCAAAGCAAAAATATGTTAAACCAAGAATAACGAAAAAATATTTTACCTTCTGCTTACAAAGCATACTCTTTTACCAGATAAAGTACTGTATTACAAAAAGATAAAATTGAATGACCAATTATAAATCATACTTGAGGGTTGGTAAAAATAAATAATGTTCATTGTACAATATCACCTACTGAAATAGAAATTCTTTCTTTGGGAAAACATATACAATAAAATGCTTCGCAGGGCGCAGCTTGATACGACCGCAGAGGTCGAACCCTGAACAGTTGGGGCAAGTATGGACACAACATTCAAGCTTGATACAGCTCTGAATTTGGATTGTGATTAAATATTTGACACAGCATAGGTTTCTGACACAGAATGAATGTGGTCTAAGAACTTAAAATTTTAAATTGGACATTCATCTATTATGGTCCAATATCCAAAATCTAAATACATGGTTAGATTCAGCATATCAAAGAACCCCAAGAATTCAATTTTGATGAAATCAAACAAAGTTTAATTTTGAACCCTTTTGACCTCAATGTGGACAAAGTTGATAACGGGCCCAAAAATCAAAAATCTAAATACATGGTTAGATTCAGCATATCAAAGAACCCCATATATTCAATTTTGTTGAAATCAAACAAAGTTTAATTTTGGACCCGATTTGGACCAACTTGAAAACTGGGCCCATAATCAAAAATCTAAATACATGTTTAGATTCAGCATATCAAAGAACCCTAAAATTCAATTTTGTTAAAATCAAACTAAGTTTAATTTTGGACCCTTTAGACCTTCATGTAGACCAATTTGAAAACGGGACCAAAAATTAAGAATCTAAATACACGGTTAGATTCCCATATCAAAGAACCCCAAGAATTCAATTTTGATGAAATCAAACAAAGTTTAATTTTGGACCCTTTTGACCTCAATGTGGACAAAGTTGATAACGGGTCCAAAATCAAAAATCTAAATACATGGTTAGATTCAGCATATCAAAGAACCCCAAATATTCAATTTTGTTGAAATCAAACAAAGTTTAATTTTGGACCCGATTTGGACCAACTTGAAAACTGGGCCCATAATCAAAAATCTAAATACATGTTTAGATTCAGCATATCAAAGAACCCTAAGAATTCAATTTTGTTAAAATCAAACTAAGTTTAATTTTGGACCCTTTGGACCTCAATGTAGACCAATTTGAAAACGGGACCAAAATTAAGAATCTAAATACTTGGTTAGATTCGGCATATCAAAGAACCCCAAGAGTTCAATTTGTGATGAAATCAAACAAAGTTTAATTTTGGACCCTTTGACCTCAATGTGGACAAAGTTGATAACAGGGTCCAAAGATCAAAATCTAAATACATGGTTAGATTCAGCATATCAAAGAATCCCAAATATTCAATTTTGTTGAAATCAAACAAAGGTTAATTTTGGACTAATTTGGTCCAACTTGAAAACTGGGCCCATAATCAAAATTTAAATACATGTTTAGATTCAGCATATCAAAGAACCCTAAGAATTCAATTTTGTTAAAATCAAACTAAGTTTAATTTTGGACCCTTTGGACCTTAATGTAGACCAATTTGAAAACCGGACCAAAAATTAAGAATCTAAATACACAGTTAGATTCGCATATCAAAGAACCCCAATAATTCAATTTTGATGAAATCAAACAAAGTTTAATTTTGGACCCTTTGGACCTCAATATGGACCAATTTAAAACGGGTCCAAAATCCAAAAACTTAATACACGGTTAGATTCAGCATATTAAAGAACCCCAAGAGTTCAAGAATAAAACCCCATTGAAATTGGTCAAGAAATAAGCAATTTATACAAAGTATCTTCTTTTGCACAATACTGTGCAATTGAATATTTCTTGCAATTGCGCAATACTGTGCAATTGAATATTTCTTGCTATTGCGCAATACTGTACAATTGACAATTTCTTGCTATTGCGCAATATTGTGCTATTTGATATTTCTTGCTATTGCGCAATACTGTGCAATTGAAGATTTCTTGCTATTGCGCAATACTGTGCAATTGAAAATTTCTTGCTATTGCACAATACTTATTACATAATAATTTACACATCCTGTTTGGTGTGTATCTCCTGCCATATCATTATTATTTGCTTTTAAATATAAATCAGAAATAACCAACTTAAAATGGAAAATTTTAAAGAAAAAAAGGAAAAAAGGAAAAAAAATCCCCCCAAATTTTTGAACCCCTAATGATTCATCACCCCAAACTCAATCCCAGCCTTCCCTTTGAGGTATGGTACCTTGCAGTACAATTTCAGAGAGATCCATACACTTGAACACAAGTTATTGTCTGAAACTAGAAAAATGCTTGTTTTTTTTTGGCCCCTAATTCCTAAAATTTTGAGGCAATTACCCCCAAAATCAATCCCAGCATTCCCTTTGTGACATGGAACCTTGTGGTACAATGTCAGAGAGATCCATACACTAACACACAAGTTATGTCTGGAAGTTACAAAAATGCTTATTTTGGCCCTTTTGGCCCCTAATTCCTTAACTGTTGGTACCATAACCCCAAAATCAATCCCAACCTTCCTTTTGTGATATTGAACCTTATGGTAAAATTTCATAGAGATCCATTCACTTAAACTAAAGTTAGAGTGCGAAACCAATGCGTCTTGGACGACGATGACGACGGACGACGACGCCAACGTCATACCAATATGCGACCACAAAATTTTTTTGCGGTCATATAATTAGAAAAATTCAAAATACTTTACGACTTGTATGTAAAACCAGACAATATTTTAATTCACTTTCATTTCTCTTATATTTGAATTTTCCAAAACATTTATTTCTGATCTTTCACTTTAAATGCACAATAACCCTCACTCAGTACAATCATTAGTTTATTAGCTGTGGTGTTTAAAGTTTATATATTTTACAAAAAAAAAATGTTTAAATACAAAACTATCAAAATTAGTATAACAAGAACATATCATTTACTTTAAACAACAGCCATTAAATTTACATTAGGTTATTTACATTTAACGCCATAACAAATTAGTAGCTGCACATTGACTGCATGATTTACCATCCACAAATAATTGAATATAATGATTGCAATTTTGTTTCGAGGTGTAGTTTACAAAATAAACTTGAGTTATAGTCACATATAAGAAAAACAATCTTGGTAAAAATTCATCTAACAAATTTAGTTCATTATGAGACTTACATTTTATTTTCAAATTTTTAACATTTAAATTTCTAAAATGCTGGAACGACAAATCTGTAAATTTTAAAACTAAAAAGAACATGTTTTCATGGAAAGAAATTTGGTGTACAAAGCTGTTAAAACAAACTTGGATTATCCAAAGACTTGCTCAGAATTGTAAAAAAAAATACAATAAAAGATCTATAACTCTTGTATGACCAACATGAAAATCATGAAAGCTACACAAGTTTTTTTCTGTAGCTAAACATTGTGTACAAAATTAAGTAAAGATCTATTAAAGCAAACAAGAATGAAATATGCTTTGTTGGACTGACAAGATAGTACCATAATATGTGTCCATCTTTGAAAAACATAATCGAATTGCCATTAAAATAAATCTTATATAAATGCAAACAAATTATATAAACAAGTGAGTTTAACTGAATAACACATTTTGAATCAAGTTCAGTAAAAATACTGTTATATGCAGACGTTTCAAAGAGTTATAGATGTATCAATTATTAAATATATTATAAATCATAGTAAAAGTAAAGACATGTGGGAAAATATAAGCACCAAAAGCCTTCTAGCACATACTTAATAAGGCTGTTGTTCAGTTAAAAAAAAAGCGTTTTTATTAAAAATATCAACTACTTTTAAAAATATTACAAATTTACAATAATTTTCTTCAAGTACCTGTGGTTATAATATAAATTAATAAAATTGAATGATACTCCTTACAGTTTTTACAGATAAGTGTTTATCTTACCTCCTTTACATTTCTAGGAATATCATTGGCTAAACACGTGGAGATCCTATATATTTAATATGAGGTTAGTGGGCGTGTTTTATTTTAATATACTGTTAGTAGTGGTGTTACATCCCTTTATAAAAACAACACGACGTTGAAGTAAAATCTGAAACTTTTCGCCCGGACAACAGATGAAGAAACTGATGATAAAGATTGAAAATAAATGCAGAATACACATTAAAAGCTAACAAGTTGTTATTGTTGGCATTTGTTTTTGTATAGACCAATGGAAGTTAATATTGAAGATTTGATCACTTTGATAGGCCAATAGTCTAAATGCCACATGTTCAAATAGTTGGTTAGAGAAATTTGTTACAGTGTGCTAGTGACCTAATAGGATATATATGGGGTCAGTAAATTTGTTACAGTGTGCTAGTGACCTAATAGGATATACATGGGGTCAGTAAATTTGTTACAGTGTGCTAGTGACCTAATAGGATATATAAGGGGTCAATAAATTTCAAATGGGGTTCGCTCTCACCCCATATGGAATTTACTGACCCCATATATATCCTATTAGGTCATTTAGCACACTGTGTAACTAATAATGTGCTATAATAATTTTTGTATACTTGTGAATGATCTTGATATTTTATGTGAACCTTACAACTGATGCAAGTTTATTAATGATATACAAACCCTTACAGTTATCAAGAATAATTTTTCAAGGATGCTATATATTAACAAAAACTTTCTAAAGATGCTAGAAGGTATAAAAACCCATACCAAATTAAGATTGACTGATTGGTGTTTAACGCCACTTTCAGCACAATTGTGCTATTTCGTGGCAGTCAGTTTTTATTGGTGGAGGAAGCTGGAGTGCCCAGAGAGAATCACCCACCTTCGGTAGCAAGGAAACTATCCATTGGCTTTCTGGAGAATAAAGGTTATTAACTTTTAATGCTTATGTTTTTACCAAATTGTAAAAAGGGCATTATAAGAAAACTAATTTATGGCAAATCGTCTCTGATGATATTGACCTTCAGTACAGTTTTTCTTGGAGAACTGTTCTTTATTCAAAAATTGTAGAGTATCAGTTTAATTAGTATAAAAACATTTACAAAACTATATCTTCTTGCAGAAAAATAAAAACTGAAAAGAAAATTCTAATTGTAAAAAATGGAATGATATATATATATATTGCTTGGACAGAGGGAATAGTGTCAATAAAAATAGGCATGGCACTTATTGTCTAAATGTTAAACAAGCATTGACAATCATAGCACATCTTAGTACTTCTATAATGGCAACAGAGCATGGCGTGATACCAGGCAAAATCTGCTTGCAAGAAACACTAACGGCAGTGATATACTTTAATATAATATATGTTTATAACTCTGCATTAAACATTTTTATCTTTTGGATCATCCCAGGCAGAAAAAAAATATATAATCAAGCTGGAAACATTATGTGAATTTAGTAAATGCTGGTTTTGAAGTTAAAAGGAAATTTAGTTAGCCCCCCCTAATTTTATCAATGATTAGACAATAGACTAATAAGTGGAATAAATACCCTTGAAAAATACTATTTTATTATTATCACTGTTTGAATGTTTATTAAACAGAGTCTGAAGTTTAATAGGTAAATCTATTGTACATACATCAAATATGACAAGAAAGTTACTTTTTCAGCAAAATATTCATTATTCATGAACTTTTGTTCCAATCAAAACAACTGGTGTATGCATTTAAAAACATTTACCTAGATTCTGAAACAGCCAATTTATATAAATGAAATGAGCAACTACCAATCTTAAATATTTTTTATCTGATGTTATGAAATATTCCTCATAATTCCTTAAAATACATGACTGAGAATACATGATTCTACCGCAAGTTAAAAATGAACACTTTAATATACACAACATTACAATCAACACACATACATAAACATAACAACAAGATTAAAACTGGGATATTACCATTTTAGCTCAAATAAATATCAAACATAAACCCTGAATAAAAAAGACATTTTTCAGTCACAAGAAAGTCAATAGTAGTTTGACAGCTATATATCCTGACTAAAAATTGTGTATCTCTCATCTGCAATTTGAAACCACAGTGTTATAGATAGATTATCGAATAATCATTATTTTATTTTCTGTAACCAAAATGATCTGACCTGCAATTTGAAACCACAGTGTTATAGATATATTATCGAATAATCCTTATTTTATTTTCTGTAATCAAAATGAAAATAATAAATTTTACTTTTGTTTATAACAGGTATAATATCACAAATGACATTTTGTTTCCTTAAGGATTACAGAGAACTATTGCTCACATGACATATTACGTGTAAAATAAAGGAAAATCATTAGTCTAGACCAGATATCTTATATTCACATTTTTTACCAAATGAGTTTCATAAACTTTATTACTTAAAGCATTATAAAGTATACAGAAGGAATAAAAATGAAATTGGAATTGTATAATTTAGCAACATTTTTGCATAATTCAGAAGCACTATGAAATTATTAATTAATTATTAATTTGTTTGCACGAAGAATTAAAAGAAATAATGTTTTCTGTTCTAGGTTAAAATAAAATTGACTTGAAGTACAAATCCCTGCCTCCCCCTACCCAAAGAATCAAATGGTTGCTCTCTTAGATCATAAATCTTGTGCAAATTGAAATTAAATAAAGTAAAAGAATCCCTATTAAGATTAATGCTTTTTTTCAAAACTATATCAAAATTTGGTACTCATTTAAAGAAATCAATATAAATCAATGAACTTCACAAAACGTTCATCTCTGATTTTTTGTAATAATTCGTCTTTCAATGATGACGTAATATGGTGCCATGTGTAACTGTCATTGGCTATCTTTGGTACTGCAGAACTCGTCATGGTAACAATAGATGTCAGACAGATACCATTGACCTTTGCGTCTGGTTCACCGTTATATTCCACAGATAAAAGTCCACAAACCTCTATATATCCACCTTGTACGCCATCAACATCCGCCTCCTACAAAAAAAAAAAAAATTTTCAAGAATAAACACTATTTATGTTATTGAATCTGTCTTCTATCCAACAGTTAACACCAGTTATGTGTTTGGTTTCAGAACAGTCCCTCCATGTCAAAACACAACTGACATAAATTGTAGTTTCAAAACAAGGGACACTCATCCACTTACTGACAGGGGCAACAATTTTTTACCAATATCACATCCATAATTTTTACACTGATGTTGTTAACAGTGCTCATACATTTATGATAAAATCCATGCAAATTTATTGTGGAATAATTATTCCGCATGGTGATCATAAACATGCTAACCCTGCCACATTTGATATGTGCCCTGTCCCAAACCAAGAACATGTTATCCACATGATCCAGAGGTTATTTGTTTAATGTTGTAAGCTCAAATAAGGCTGTTGGTTTAAAAAATCAAAGCACTGCGTGGCTGTGGGCAGTTAATAGAAAACCAAGGCAAAGTAATGATGAAAATTGTGGAAGATGCTGGTTTAGTTAATTATCACAGCATATAATAAAATGCTTCGCGGGGAACAGCTTGATACAACCGCAGAAGTCGAACCCTGACCAGTTATGGCAAGTAATTTTGGACACTACATTCAAGCTTGGTACAGCTCTGAATTTGGATTCTGATTAAATATTTGACACAGCATAGATTTTCTGACACAGAATGAATGTAGTCAAAGAACTGAAAAATTTGAAATTTGACTTTTACCTATTATGGTCCAATATCAAAAATTTAAATACACTGTTAGATTCAGCATATCCAAGTACACCTAGAATTTAATTTTTGTTGAAAATCAAAGTTTTATTTTTGAACCTTTTGACAACGATTTGGACCAACTTGAAAACGGGGCTCAAATTTGAAAAATCTGAATATATGGTAAGAATCAGTATTTAAAAGAACACAAAGAATTCAATTTTTTGTTGATATAAAACAAAGTTTAATTTTGGACCCTTTGGACCTCAATGTGGAACAATTTAAAAATCTAAATACACGGTTAGATTCAGCATATCAAAAAACCCCAAGAATTCAATGTCTGAATTCAATTCAAACGAAGTCTAATTTTGGACCCCAATTTGGACCAACTTGAAAACGAGGACCAAAATAGAAAAAATAAAAAACACAGTTAGATCTAGCATATTAAAGAACTCCTTTGAAATTGGTCAAGAAATAAGCAATTTATACAAAGTTCTATAAAATGTTTGATTTTGGCCCCTAATTCCTAAACGGTTAGGGCCATAACCCCCAAAATCAACCCCAACCTTCCTTTTGTGGTATGGCACCCTGTGCTACACTTTCATAGAGATCTATACACTTATACTCAAGTTATTGTCTGGAAAACAAATGTCTTCAGACGACAACATCACCATTATACGGCAGCAAGTGTTTTGCGGTTGTATAGATATCTCAGGTATCCAAACTTTTTTGTACTGTTCTGTTTTTCACTATCCTACACACTTTTCTCAACAACTAAACCATTTGTTTTTAAAAGTTGACACCAGGTTTAAAGTTACTTTAAAATATGTTTCCTTTTTTAAAGTATCAATGTCTGAGAAGATGTATGTATATGTAAGCGTAAGCATGTCTCCACTGAATAAGTGAAAAAAACAAATACATCTATAATGGGAATTTATGAAAAGTTTAGTGAGTTTTACGGGAAGCTTCAATCTTAGATAATCTTAGGATGCATTTTTTACACAAAACATTATATAGAAGGCTAATATTATATTCATGACTATGAACCTTGCTATGTTCATGAATAAATAAAGGCAACAGTAGTATACCGCTGACCAACACGCTGAATAAATGTTTTAATGTGCTAGTTTACAAGCTTACAACTTAGACTCATCATACCTACCTCATCAGGCAAATCAATTACAATGAAGGTGTTGGTTAATTTCACTTTGAATTTTAAACTACACGGATAAGACTTAACAAGTCGGGTAAAATTTTACCGATATGCTATTTTTTGACTGAAAATTATAGCACCATAGGCCAGAAATATAGGACAGCCCTAAGACTGATAGGTCTAAGGACCACTCTCCAATATTATATTTGCCTGGGGAGGACACTGTGTTTGATTGACGTAAGTTCTAACAGTTATAGTACAAAAGTTATGCTTTTCTTCCTTTCTATGAAAAATAAAAAACACTAACAAGTCCACTGACACTGTTATCTGAAGTTGTGGAACTAAAGCCAAATACGTATAACTCAAGTCAAGTTTTGTTTAAATTTGACCAACACAAACTTTGAAGAAAAAAAAATTCACTTCCCTATTCATAAAGTTTTGAGGAGTAAACTATTCTTTCTTGGCAGCAGTAGAGTGGATTTTGGTACTTACATAGCCAATTTTTAGATCGAAAACGGTATGCAGTTGATATCCGAAATCTGAAATTACAGGGTCAAACACAATCGGAAGAACAGGAAACCCCCGAAAAAGGATGGAGAGAGCTATGCTCGATATGTCACAATGTTGAAATACATGTCTCTTGTTAAATTCAATAAAATATATTTGTCACATTTTATATTATTTTAATTCTTTCAATAAAGATTATAAACAACAGTCGGTCTGTTTTTATGTGTTGTTTAACGTCGCTTCCTTTTGTCTCCATGACAACAGAAATTATAAAAATAGAATGTTATCGATCTATAAATAAAGTTTTCAATGACACGTATGTAAAATATTTATAGCTGTTTTCGTATATGCAAAGTAGTAAAGGGGCCCTTGACAGAGTTTTGTTATATGCGAGTGTTGTATGGGAGAAAATTTAAGAATTAGAATTAATTATTTTTCATCATTAACAAAAATAAAATGTTAAACTTATAAAAGTAAAAATAAGACGATACGATGTAAAAAAAACCAAACCAACAAAACAATGCATACACGATAAACTCTGACCTTTTGTCCCGTGACCAAAATCTTGAACTTAGAAGAAATTAAATCATTTGTTGTCGAACTATAACAACTTCATTTGACAGGGCCAGTAATGTAATAAAATGGAATAATATAATAGAAAGAAATGAAAGTGTCAATGCATGACTGCGAATAGACTGCTACATTTAAACGACACTGTAATAGGTACGATTCATGTAAACAAGGTTGCATTAAAATATAGTATCACAGCTAAACATTTTTAATAAATCCTTGAAATCACTAGTTTAAAATTACCGCCAAACGATATTCATGCGCATTTTGTCATTTGGCAAATGTAAATGACTTGTATATAGAAATTTTTGTCGATGAAATATTCATACAATTGTTCTTTAACATCCTTATCAAAAGTGCAGAAGATAAAAAAAACAATGTAAGGCTTTCCATTGAGCACTATTTCCAATGTGCAACGTCATTGATTTTGGGTTGTGACGATCATTTAAGGTTATATTAGACATATTTTTTGTATTCCAGAACTAAAGCATGAAACAAGTGTACAATTAGTTATACATTTGTACATATACCAGCCTGCTAGATTAGGGCAATGACACCTATTTCAGTATCCCTGGGGAAAAAAGCAATTTTAGAGTGCTAGCATAAGGCAGCTTAACTGCCTTAAAAATTATCATGGTGCCTGTTATAGTTTACTATTTTACTATAAAACTTTGGTTTTGCTAGTAGTTGAAGGCCGTACAGTGACCTATAATTGTCTTTCTTTTTTTTTGTTTGGTTGATATTTATGCATACCTGCCAACCCTCCTATTTTGAGCGGGAGTCTCCCGGGCGAACAATGAAATTCTGGAAATCTCCCGCTTGCTGGTCCGCTCCCGCACAGGGGTATAGAATCTCCCCCTTTAGGATATTTTGACCTGGAATAACCCGCATTCGTAATTCTTTGGCTTTTTCATTACTTTCAATAGAAATAAATAAACAATCAGAGATCATTTGAAAACTTTGGTCAGTAGTTTTTATGTTCGATATATAAGTAATCGAAATGCAGTGCTGCTATGTCAACTCCAACAAGATAGAGGTCTTTGTCTGGACCAAGAGGCAATGTAAAAAAGAAGAAATTGATAACTGCAAATTGAAATGTCAAGCAGATTTGAATGAAAGATTTTCAATTTTTACAATCAAGTTCACTTGGCAAGGAATCTTTTTTGCACATCATGTTCAATCAACTTTTCGATATCTTCTGGTGGTCTGTACGATGTTTGAAAGATGCTTAGTGTGAGACTCACAAAAAAATCAAAATATGGAATGTAATGAGTTATGAGACTTGGAGGTATTGAAAAAGGCTTAAAAAAAAGACTACCTTGTATAGATTATAACCATGAATTGAAGAAATACAGTATATTTATTAACTCTTATTGGTGTTTTGTAGATGAATACTTTAACAGGTCATATATTTAACTTGAAAATGTCGTTCGCGCAAAATCTCCTCCTCAGCTGTCATAGCTGAGGGGAAGATCTCCCTCTTTGAAGGTGTCAGAGGTTGGCAGGTATGGTTATGTCATCTGCAATATTACCTCATCCCAATTCATTTATAAAGTGTAAATTATTCAGGTTGTTCTCAGGTTTATTTCCTCAAACATGCATATAATTTCATCACATTTATTTGTAAAAGACTTTTTTTTCGCTTTTGAATGCTAAATTCTCCCAACAGTATAACATTCTAGGGTTCTGCGATGTCACAAGTTTTATTTTAGATACTAGAATGCAAATATGTAACCAATTTTGTGTTACTATTGTGTAGTATGAAAATCTAAACATTCAAGATTCTTGTGTATTCTGTTTAATTAATAATTATACTAATGATATCAAATTCCAGCTTCTTCCATGGATTTCTTTCTAGTCATATATAAAAAGTTTTATCATTTAATTAAACATTTTTATAAGGGTGATAAAGAAGATTGTTACCTTGAGAAAAACATTGTCAACAGAGCTGATCAGATTGCTATCCAGAGAAAACATGAACTAACAGGGCCAATCTGAGGTCGAATTCTTTTTCGAGGTTAGCAATCTTCTCATCCTCTCAGCCATGTGTTATTTAATTTATTATACTAAATGTTCTGTTAATATTGTCTTAAAACTATTAATTTGTGGTTTGCCATTTTTTTTTAATACAACAGGGATTATGTTCAAAATATTATTGTCTGCTGAGGAATAGATATTACTCTTGTATTAATTAAAACCAATAACAAACTGGCCTTTTAGCATGAAGTATAATAAAACAAAGTACTTGTTATGTGACAGAGACCAAAGGAAAATCTAGCTGTGAAACTCTCTAAAAAGTAAACATATTTACTGAAAACACGACAAAATGTTTGCTTTAATCTTTACATGTCCATTTTAACTGTGAGCTATTGCTCTAATGAGTTCCCCCACAATAAGTATTCTGTATAAACAACAATTTGATGAGTGATGGATAATAACGTGTCACACAGTATGGCATGCATGCTCACATGAAGCTTGATACCCAATTTCAGGAAGCTCTAATCTGTAAATCCTAAGAAAAATGCAACCACAATTTCATGGGACAACTGGAAGGAAACAGATGTAAACCAGTATAACCCCTTCCTTTGGAGCAGGGTACAATTATGCATACCTTTAAAATGGAATATACTGATGTTCTAGATGATGAATCAGCACAACCTATGTAACATGAGGGTATATGTGGTTTTGTGTTGGTATTTACTAGAAGATAAAGCTCTCGTTCCTGTAAAACACACACGATGACAGGTCTGTGTATAGCTTTCGTATGAGGTACTTGAGTTGGTAAACAATTCATATGTCTATTTCGTGGTGGTTTTCCATAATAAGAGTAACCTATTTCTATCAGTGGAAATATGTCTTTGGCTCTAAAATAGCAATAATGTTATATGATTATGAAATATTACCCAACCAAAACCGGTAGTTCATTATGAAATAAAATTATCATCTTTTATTGACAAAACTGGTGGCTATTGAAAGAATATACATAAATGCATATGTTACATAGTCACATTTCATCTTGAAAAGTCCTGTAAAGGATGAAAGTGGTAGAAATATTAACATTTATTGATTAATTGTATTGTAAAATATTTATATCTGTACAGACATTGACAGAACAGTTACCATCTTTTAACTACTGTAAATTCAGAAATTACTGTGATGTTTTTAAAAACATGAAAATGCGACAGTATCAGGTTAGCACTAATAAAAACTGGCATTCATCAGTTTCAGTAGCGAGTTCCTTCATAAAATTTTTGCAATCATATTAATAAGATTTTGCATTTTTAACAATGGTCAAGGATTCACAATAATAAATGTATACATTAATTTCTGAATTTACAATATATGTATTTATACACTACTGGTAAATAATATTCATAAAATGAAGGACAGGAAGATGAAATCATTTTTTAAAAAGCTAAATTTCAACTGCTTGTGCATTTGTATAGCATAATAATTCTGCTGGACTTCTTTTTATTTAAGGTTTCATACATTTGTATTGAATTAATTGTGAAGGGCACATACCTGATTTTAAGTGAGCCATCTTTTAGATGTTTTCTGTCTATCCATTCTGCTTGTAAAGATTCTTTGTCTTGCAAATCTAATGTTTTTATTTCTCCACCTGGTATTAAAATAAGTAAAGATAAAACCGTTCATAAAAAAAAATGCTCAATATCATAAGTTTTCAATAAATTAATTTTATTTTCTCTTTGCAACAGAAATATTTAAGGTATGTGAGATATTTCACTCAAATAAGGACAGTTCTTTTCAAAATATATGTAAAATTGTTTCCTGAGAATTGGTCAAAGTTTACAAGTCAAATCTGGTTGATAGTTGTCTCATTGGTTTATTACATCTCTTTTATTTTTATATCATAGGAAATGCACAACTTATCTTTTAGTTGTCCATGAAAAGAATAAGTAAGGATTCAGTGACTTTAAGTTGCTGATCCAGCATTTAAAAAAGTTGAGGATTTACATGTGTAATGTCAATTTGAAAACTCTTATTAACAAAGTAAAAATGTTGGGATGTTCCACTTAGTTTGTCTGTTGTTTTTGTGTGATTTAAGTAAAAATCCACAGAAAAATAACAATTGAAACCTAGACCAAACCTTGATTCTGTTATTGCATTTTATATTTAAGATAAAATTAAAACATTACATTCGACTTGATGGACATACTGACATATTTTAAAAAGCAAGTTCAAGAACAATGATCATGTTTTTTTTGTACCAGTAACATTTCCAGTAAAATTAAATCTCATCCAGGAGCCTGATCCAAATTCCACAGACAACAGAGTAACTGCTTCAATTTCTACCCCAGCTTCTTCTTTCACTTCTCTCTTCACAGCTTCCTTAAAAAAGTATAAGAAAAGATATTCACTACACCATAAAATTCACAAAAGAATCCATTTTATATCCAGTAAACACTGTTTACCTTTGTGGTAGGATGAACAGAACATGACAATGAAAATAAGTCACACTGTAATGATTTTGTTTGTCACAGAACAAATTTAACAGAATGAGAAACATGAATTTCTGAAAATTGTTAGATTTTTTTCCAACTTTATCCATAGAGTCTTTTGGAAAGACTTATTGACTGAAAAATTCAAAGTAAATATTGTAGATCTTGTCTTGCTAATTATTTTTGCTATTTAAAGTTTCTATCTATCTACTTTAGTTTTCAAAATAATAGGCAAAAATGCAAAAAATTGGGAAAAATCCTAACAAGTCTTGTTCACGCTGACCATTGACAGTTAGGTACAGTACCATTCAAACGGACACGCTCTCCCACACCCTACACCAAGGAAAATTTTGGAGTCACTCCGAGAAACTCCGATATTCCTCCCAAAATGTTGGGAGGAATTTAGGAGTAATCTCTCCCAAAATCGCGTAAAAGTTAATTGTGATAGCGAGCTCACTCCCAACACCGAGGAATTAATTGCCCTAATCCTACTTTAATCTATGCCGGCACACAACTGATACGGTAATTGGATTACCTGATGTAATAAACAATTATATTTCCGCAAAATGTTGTTGTTTATTCTTTCAATTGCATTAAAGTTTTATAAAAAAAAATATACTTGATTTTGACCTCGCTTTTTTTCATCGGTAGATTAATATTTTATTGACGAAAAGAGACATACTTGTGTAAAAATAAACGGAAACTATCGCTGATTAAATGTGAGCAGTTTAAAGAAAAATACTTGTCTCAAAGTTTTGTATATGTAAGTAAAAAAGAAAATATTATTCACCATTCGTTATGCTTAATAAGTCTACAGCATTTTCCTTTTACGATTTGTTGGCATTACTTTAGGATAATAATGCATTTCGGCTACAACAGGAATACTTCCACAGCTGCATTAACTCGTCTTTGCATAATATTTATTTACGCACAATGAATGTAAACTTGTGTGTTGTATTTTGGACAGTGATCTTAAAAGATTTTAAAAGAAATTAATTTGCCATGGGAAGACAATTCCACGATACACATCTCAGTGATCAACAGTGTGTGGTTGAACTTGAACTTGACTTCGCTCACAATATTAAATGCTAAAAATAGCTGAAATCAATTTTATCCACAGCACGTTATTTTTATATGGCGGGAAATACTATCATGTACCAGTAAACTCGGGTGACCTCTCTGAACGACTGTGGGAAAATTCATTCAGGTTTTTAAAGTTGCTTTGTATTAATGATTGACATTTTTGTGCGTTAGTATTGAGGCTCTAGAAGGTCCTTTTACAATTGATTAACCAGAATCTAAAATATAATCCTTTTCCGAATAAACGAACACACGTCTTCTTTAACTATTTTATTTTTTATGTTTTATCAGTCAAAACAGGACGTAGACCTGAACATTAGTTATTAGTCCATAGTCAACAATATAAATTTATTGTCGATGAAAACACGATGCATGTCTTTAAGTTGGGCGTTGGTAGAGATCCTCTGTGAAAATGTGTAGATCGTTAAAATCCTGTCCACTTATTTTTTCACATATTTTTTTCTTGTAGTATCTCGGTACACGACATAATTTCATTTTAATATTTTTTCATATATATATTTGATTTTTTTCTATAGTAATTGTTCAAATAATTCATTTTTTTCATTTCGCCAAGGACTTTTAACGAGCAGTAAAATACGGATTGCGCTCATCCAATTTTATTTTAAATAATTAAAGATCAATAACAGAGATAAACGCATGTTTTTTTCTCCATATAATTAATTAAGTTGTGAATGTTGGGTTGTGCCTGGGTGGGGAATTTCTCTCAGTGTTTTGTTTTTATGAATAAAGGGCATGCATACAAAACTCATTCCCTTTGTTCAACAGAGTTGTCACTTTACAGTTTCTTTTCGGAATTCAAATAATTCAAGTCGGTCATGTACAGAGGTAGTGAAACATAATATTTTACATTGCAAAATAAATATGCACCTGAAATTGCTTACTGAGTAAGTCATAAAAGATTCTAATTGTGGTAAAATTGTCTTTGTTGAAAGAACACAAAGTATGACCTGACCGGACTATAATAGAAATACAAAATAAGTTTTTTCTTCGTATTTTTATTCATTTGTACATTTTATTTCAAATGACAATGACATGGGGCAAAAACATATAAGAATAATTATCTTATGCTGAATGATAATGTCACATCTTTATCTGTCAAAGAAAGGAAAACATTTGTTAAAATTTTAATACCGTGTTTTTAAAGCACACAGGTGCAATCAAGATCGATTAAATGTACATAGGTAAATAATCTGGCTAATCCGATTATGTTGTTGCACGTCGTTTATTTTAGGACATCCAATGGGCAATAAACCAATTAATAGCCACGTGGTGTTGGGAGAGAATCTTAGGAGGAAATTGGGAGTATAATCCATGATGCAGTGTGACCCGAAAACACGAAAATCTGAAAAAAACGATCTCGAATTGATCCATTTAAATGGTACTGTATACTATGTAGAAATGACAAATCCACACAAGCTAAGTGGTCAGAGCAATATAGGTAAATCTATTGTTGTAATGATATGTATGGGATGTAAATTATGCAAAATAAGTAAAACCTACCACTAAAGTTTCTTTTTCTCTACTCGACCAGCAGGTAGATACCAGGTTCCATGACAGGAGTATTTTGCTTCCTGAATCATTAATACTTGACTTGCTTCATTAACAACAACTGCTGATACAATGTATCCCATATTATTCTTTGTCACTGGCTTGAACTCTGTAGAAAAAAATTTTAAAAAATAATTCTATTTAAAATGTTTATTTTCTATCAGATGTCAATGTGTGAAACACAAACATTTAGTTGTGCTATGCTGTTGTACTTAATATAACATATCTATTGTTCTGTCCTCATTGCATATAATTAGTTATACAAAGAACTTGCTTACAAGACACACAAATCAAATTCCTGAAGTTAATTTGTACTATTAATTCTAATTTTAAATCTGAATAATTACTTATAAGTTAGTGATGTACATATAATTGTTAATTCTTAATATTAGTTATATATATTTGAAAATCAAAGAGCTGAAAGCTCTGAGGAAAAATGACGCCACTGTCTCTAATATTGTGATATTTTTATGCAAGTCTTGATTTTCACATACCGTAATTAGTTTAACATTCCAACATGTCTCGTAAGCATATAATTGATATTCGTATATGTGTGTGTTATGTGAAGATGACAACTGGCTGTTTTTAGTACAAATGTATAGGTCAAGACTACCTGAATGATCTACAGTATCCAATGACTACTGGCTGTTTTTTCTATAAATAAATAGGTCAAGACTACCAGAATGATCTACAATATCCAATGACTACTGGCTGTTCTTTTGTACTAATAAATAGGTCAAGACTATTTGAAAAATCTACAATATCCAATGATTACTGGCTGTTCTTTTGTACATATAAATAAATTTATCCACAGCACGTTATTTTTATATGGTGGAAATACTATCATGTACCAGTAAACTCGGGTGACCTCTCTGAACGACTGTGGGAAAATTCATTCAGGTTTTTAAAGTTGCTTTGTATTAATGACTGACATTTTGTGCGTTAGTATTGAGGCTCTAGAAGGTCCTTTTACAATTGATTAACCAGAATCTAAAATATAATCCTTTTCGAATAAACGAACACACGCCTTCTTTAACTATTTTATTTTTATGTTTTATCAGTCAAAACAGGACGTAGACCTGAACATTAGTTATTAGTCCATAGTCAACAATATAAATTTATTGTCGATGAAAACACGATGCATGTCTTTAAGTTGGGCGTTGGTAGAGATCCTCTGTGAAATGTGTAGATCGTTAAAATCCTGTCCACTTATTTTTTCACATATTTTTTCTTGTAGTATCTCGGTACACGACATAATTTCATTTTAATATTTTTCATATATATATTTGATTTTTTCTATAGTAATTGTTCAAATAATTCATTTTTTTCATTTCCCAAGGACTTTTAACGAGCAGTAAAATACGGATTGCGCTCATCCAATTTTATTTTAAATAATTAAAGATCAATAACAGAGATAAACGCATGTTTTTTTCTCCATATAATTAATTAAGTTGTGAATGTTGTGTTGTGCCTGGGTGGGGAATTTCTCTCAGTGTTTTGTTTTTATGAATAAAGGGCATGCATACAAAACTTATTCCCTTTGTTCAACAGAGTTGTCACTTTACAGTTTCTTTTCGGAATTCAAATAATTCAAATTGGTCATTTACCGAGGTAATGAAACATAATTTTTTACATTGCAAAATAAATATGCACCGGAAATTGCTTACTGAGTAAGTCATAAAAGATTCTAATTGTGGTAAAATTGTCTTTGTTGAAAGAACACAAAGTATGACCTGACCGGACTATAATAGAAATACAAAATAAGTTTTTTCTTCGTATTTTTATTCATTTGTACATTTTATTTCAAATGACAATGACATGGGGCAAAAACATATAAGAATAATTATCTTATGCTGAATGATAATGTCACATCTTTATCTGTCAAAGAAAGGAAAACATTTGTTAAAATTTTAATACCGTGTTTTTAAAGCACACAGGTGCAATCAAGATCGATTAAATGTACATAGGTAAATAATCTGGCTAATCCGATTATGTTGTCGCACGTCGTTTATTTTTAGGACATCCAATGGGCAATAAACCAATTAATAGCCACGTGGTGTTGGGAGAGAATCTTTGGAGGAAATTGGGAGTATAATCCGCGGTACGCGGTGTGACCCCGAAAAACACGAAAATCTGAAGAAAAAAACGATCTCGAATTGATCCATTTAAATGGTACTGTATACTATGTAGAAATGACAAATCCACACAAGCTAAGTGGTCAGAGCAATATAGGTAAATCTATTGTTGTAATGATATGTATGGGATGTAAATTATGCAAAAATAAGTAAAACCTACCACTAAAGTTTCTTTTTTCTCTACTCGACCAGCAGGTAGATACCAGGTTCCATGACAGGAGTATTTTGCTTCCTGAATCATTAATACTTGACTTGCTTCATTAACAACAACTGCTGATACAATGTATCCCATATTATTCTTTGTCACTGGCTTGAACTCTGTAGAAAAAAATTTTAAAAAATAATTCTATTTAAAATGTTTATTTTCTATCAGATGTCAATGTGTGAAACACAAACATTTAGTTGTGCTATGCTGTTGTACTTAATATAACATATCTATTGTTCTGTCCTCATTGCATATAATTAGTTATACAAAGAACTTGCTTACAAGACACACAAATCAAATTCCTGAAGTTAATTTGTACTATTAATTCTAATTTTAAATCTGAATAATTACTTATAAATTAGTGATGTACATATAATTGTTAATTCTTAATATTAGTTATATATATTTGAAAATCAAAGAGCTGAAAGCTCTGAGGAAAAATGACGCCACTGTCTCTAATATTGTGATATTTTTTATGCAAGTCTTGATTTTCACATACCGTAATTAGTTTAACATTCCAACATGTCTCGTAAGCATATAATTGATATTCGTATATGTGTGTGTTATGTGAAGATGACAACTGGCTGTTTTTTTAGTACAAATGTATAGGTCAAGACTACCTGAATGATCTACAGTATCCAATGACTACTGGCTGTTTTTTTCTATAAATAAATAGGTCAAGACTACCAGAATGATCTACAATATCCAATGACTACTGGCTGTTCTTTTGTACTAATAAATAGGTCAAGACTATTTGAAAAATCTACAATATCCAATGATTACTGGCTGTTCTTTTGTACATATAAATAAAGACTACCTGAATGATCTAAAGTATTCCAAGTAATGTGATTTTTGTCTTGCAATTACATTTTTCTAAATCAAGAATATAGACTACTAGTATCCTTTTCAAACCAAATGATTATGAAGAGCCTGTTGTTATCAAGCTCTTATACCCCACATACTCATTAAATAAGTTACTAGCGACCTAGTTATTTCTGTTACTTGAAGCAAATTATATTTCTGTAGATTCAGACAATAGTATAATATTGTTTTACTAGTTTTATTTCACCTTGAAGATTAGACAAATAAGGATACTCCTTTGATTTTTTATTTCATGTCAGTCAGGTCGCTTTATATGAAACTTGAAACCACTTCTCTGCCATATTGTTATTTCATAACAACTCTGCCCTTGACCATGTTGACCCATGTAATTGATATTCATTCTTTAACCATATATCATAGTCAAGTTAGTTTTTGATTTTGCACTCCCACACCACCTTTCAGGTCAAATGTCTGTCTCCATTTAAGTTAATGACATTAAACAATCATGGTATTAAACACAATTTCAATAGTGATAATGCTGTTCTAGTAGGTCACCATATATTCAACTTGGGTAGCATTCCAGTTATTGAAATTTGTGTCAGATTAGAACAATGATCTAGACCTTTAGGAATGGATCTTACAATTTAATATGGAGCCATAGTATGGGACCCCTACACAGTAACAAAAAAAACAAGCTTGAAAGGATACAAGTCAAGCGGCAAAATCTATCACCAGAAATTACAAGTCAAGAGAGGATGGACGGGATACGTCTCTAAAACGCTTGCCTAACTGGAACTACAACAAGATCTCCAGACAAGACGAACAAGGAGTTGAAGCCAGAAGTTAATATTTATGTAAAAAGTAGTTGAGGGGCTGATTCCCGCTATTGAACCATACTGTCATTCTATAATATTTTTGCGTAAGTATTTCTGTATTGTCCTTGTTATTGGTCCATGTCTTGGTGTATTGGTCTGAGGCGAAGCCAAAGGCCAATACTGCTGGCCGAGGACCAACAATAAGGCCAATACAGAAATACATGTAATAGTATCTTTATTAATTAACTACAGTGTTACAATATTTTTTTATTTCATTTCACAAGAGATAAACATTTTTACCTTGAAGTGGAACTATCCAAATCTCAGTTTCTTTTTATAAGATGCAATATCTAATGATTTGGTGCCGTTTCCATGTATCTTCAGCCTTTTCCCATCTGATGAATTTTTCTACCCTTTCCAGTCACTATAAAGTGTTACAACTTTAATTTAGACACAACACATAAATAGTAATTGGAAAGGTACTGCCATTGCATGTGTAATGCAAATATATTTAAAAAAAATATAATGTAAGAGTTGAAATTGATACAACTATCCATAAGCCAATTGACGAAAGAACGAAGATTTGCGCAATTACAGAATGCATATGCCTTGTTCGGGTTTAAAAATAAAAGACCGTTTACAAAACATGAGAAGCGAAAGTAAACAGTAAAAATCGATTTGTACCATCGACATGATGAAATACACCTTATCGCTATTTGTCCGCCATTACTGGATATCACACAGGTTCCCGTAAAATTTTGACGTCATAAAACAAAATATCTGACGCCACAATGGAAAAGTGATTGTTGTATGCGTCAATAGTTCAAGCGGCCGGGTCAACCGGGATTAGCGATAAGGTGTATTATGAGGTCGTCAAGAAATGAACTTTGTGATAATTTACTCGTTCCCTAAACTTGAAATAATTCCATCATCTACTTTCAAAATGCTTTTCAAATGAACGGAACCGTCTTTAACCTAAAATATATGCCATACTGAACGTTTCAGCTTGTTTATGGTGAATAAATAAAAACTACGTCGTACAAACAACTGTTTACTTTCAGTTTGAGTTTATCGTGACTTACGATCTAAAACTAGAGACGTTCAAATCCTGTTTTGGCGGATCAGAACTCGCCAATACGGAAAAAAATCTGTATTGGCCGAGTTGACATCTTATATTGCATATGCAGTTTTCATCATATTAAGTACAACAACAGTGTAGTTAATTAATAATGATACAGTTACAGACTCTGCTGCTATAACTTTGTAAACAAAGATTCATATGCACCGTGGGTATAACCGTATTACTAATTTCCGATTATTAAAATCTTAGTAAATCTGGATAAAGACCAGTTTCTATCCAATGGATATCAAAATGATTCCGATTATTACTTTTAAATGATTGTAAAGTTGAAATGGCATGAAAGGCTGACATTATTTAGGAGAACTATTTTGTCTAGCGATTGATGATCATTGGAGGGTAAAAAGTCCAACACCATAACAAAATGGATCTATTTATCATGTATACATACTGATTGTTTACGATTGTAAGACATGTGCATAAAAGTGAAAGCTCGAATAAATATGAAAAATATAACAAAGGGATAGCTCCAAATACCATTTAATAACAAAAACATATGGACAGGTCAAGATATCTTTTGGTAAATAAAATAAAGTATGTAAACTGGTTCCCGTCCGACTACAACACTTTGTTCGAGTGTAGCGTAATACAAGCAGATTCCAGTTAGTATGTAAAATAGTAAATATGAAACCAAGTGCGGTAGGCGGAGGTATAATCAACTTACGTTAGTTCTGGTCAATGGTATTGAAACATGCCGCTGATGTTTTTTTGGCTTTATGTTAACAGTTTGATCAATCTAGACAGAAGGGTGATTTAATAAATTTTAGGAGAATTATTGAGAAAGGCTCTTATTTGTCTATACAGTTACCAATGATAAGGAGATGGAGATAAGAATACAAATCTATACACAAAGAATAGGTCATAATGATTTATTTGCAAGCAGTGAACAATCAATTATCAAAACAAAACAAAACAAAAACAGATTCTTCTCAATATTTTTTTAATAATGTGACATCATTCAAATAGAAAGGCAACAAGGGTACTATAAACATATTACATTCTGATGGAAAATTGATAAGAAAACACTTTAAAGACAATTTCTACATCATACGGTTACATTTACGACAAAATTTATGTCGATAAAAACCTCCTGATCTGAGTCCTAATCTCCTGACCAAAATTTCCCAATCTCCTGATCTGAGTTTCACAATCCATCACATGTATGTTTTCCATTTATAGTTGTCTAATGTGACTTCATGTACACGTGTTTCAGAGTTGCTAGAATAATACTTTCTCAAATGTATACACTTGTATTATAAGACTCTCAAACAAGTGAACTTCCTTATCAATTACAGAATGCATATGCCTTGTTCGGGTTTAAAATAAAAGACCGTTTACAAAACATGAGAAGCGAAAGTAAACAGTAAAAATCGATTTGTACCATCGACATGATGAAATACACCTTATCGCTATTTGGCCGCCATTACTGGATATCACACAGGTTCCCGTAAAATTTTGACGTCATAAAACAAAATATCTGACGCCACAATGGAAAAGTGATTGTTGTATCGTCAATAGTTCAAGCGGCGGGTCAACCGGGATTAGCGATTAGGTGTATTATGAGGTCGTCAAGAAATGAACTTTGTGATAATTTACTCGTTCCCTAAACTTGAAATAATTCCATCATCTACTTTCAAAATGCTTTTCAAATGAACGGAACCGTCTTTAACCTAAAATATATGCCATACTGAACGTTTCAGCTTGTTTATGGTGAATAAATAAAAACTACGTCGTACAAACAACTGTTTACTTTCAGTTTGAGTTTATCGTGACTTACGATCTAAAAACTAGAGACGTTCCGAAATCCTGTTTTGGCCGGATCAGAACTCGGCCAATACGGAAAAAAAATCTGTATTGGCCGAGTTGACATCTTATATTGCATATGCAGTTTTCATCATATTAAGTACAACAACAGTGTAGTTAATTAATAATGATACAGTTACAGACTCTGCTGCTATAACTTTGTAAACAAAGATTCATATGCACCGCGTGGGTATAACCGTATTACTAATTTCCGATTATTAAAATCTTCGTAAATCTGGATAAAGACCAGTTTCTATCCAATGGATATCAAAATGATTCCGATTATTACTTTTTTAATGATTGTAAAGTTGAAATGGCATGAAAGGCTGACATTATTTAGGAGAACTATTTTGTCTAGCGATTGATGATCATTGAGGGTAAAGTCCAACACCATAACAAAATGGATCTATTTATCATGTATACATACTGATTGTTTACGATTGTAAGACATGTGCATAAAATTGAAAGCTCGAATAAATATGAAAAATATAACAAAGGATAGCTCCAAATACCATTTAATAACAAAAACATATGGACAGGTCAAGATATCTTTTGGTAAATAAAATAAAGTATGTAAACTGGTTCCCGTTCGACTACAACACTTTGTTCGAGTGTAGCGTAATACAAGCAGATTCCAGTTAGTATGTAAAATAGTAAATATGAAACCAAGTGCGGTAGGCGGAGGTATAATCAACTTCCGTTAGTTCTGGTCAATGGTATCGGAAACATGCCGCTGATGTTTTTTTTGGCTTTATGTTAACAGTTTGATCAATCTAGACAGAAGGGTGATTTAATAAATTTTAGGAGAATTATTGAGAAAGGCTTTTCCATACATGTGAACCTCCGACGGGAGTACAATAATCCGTTTTCAGGGTCTCCTCCGTCCTCCCGTTAAGGAGAAAAATCCGTGTATGAAATATTTCATGAATGAAAGTTTTAAGCTTCCATTTTGATAATTTCTTACTACCGCACGGGTGTAATTGACACCTGTGTTAAATTTTACCTGTAAATCAAAGAAGATGTATAATTATATGGCTTCACTTGGCAGCTTGGGTGTCAAACATACTGGTAATCAACGATGTTTACCTCTGGCTAACTTGAAAAATAAATTTTGGTTACTTCCTTTGATTTATCCTGTTTTAACTTATTTTCTTTTAAAATGTGAATTGAAAAAGAATATAAATGAATTATATTTTAATCAAATAATCATAAAGAATGATAATTAAATGAATTAAAAGTTTTTGAGACAAATAAAAATATAAATTTATAAATTATTTTAGGAATCTAGACTTCTTTTCAAGGATTAAATTGAAATTTATATAGAAAGTCTGACCTGGATACATAAAACTTACAAATTTTAAAGTTTTGACTGAACTAAATTCATTGTCAAATATAATTCTTACCAGACCCTGACATTGAAATATGTTTAAAGATATTTTCCATTTATAGTTGTCTAATGTGACTTCATGTACACGTGTCTCAGAGTTGCTAGAATAATACTTTCTCAAATGTATACACTTGTATTATAAGACTCTCAAACAAGTGAACTTCCTTATAAATCAAAATATGTTTAAAGGTATCTTAAATGTATTGCATTTGTGTTTGATCACTGAATCCTCTTTAAAACTCAGGCCAGTATTTTATATTACCCAGTATTACCCGGTAAAACCCAGTAAAACCCGGGTTTTCCCAGTATTTCCCACTGGGCTGGTCAATACTCATAAAACCCTGGTTTTAGCCAACCCTGAAGTCTTTTATTGAGCAAAAATAATATATATCTCAAATTTAGTCTTTACTATTAATAAAAGAGTATTACATAATTTAAAATAGTTTTTGGGTAATTCATATCAGTTGTACAATTACATTTTTGCAACAGTGTGAAATAATGTTTGGTTTATCAATGGGTTATATACATGGGAAGCAAACTGGCATGATAAATGATTATTTGACACTCTTAATGGTCTTTAAAATTACTAGCAATTTACTAACTAGATTTATCAAGCCCCGTGTCAACGTCTGATACAGGCAGAATTTCTCCAGCCAAAAGCTTTCTCACATCGTCTTCAATTTCCATGATATAATAATTACAAAACAACTTGTTTCTACTTATAT
The DNA here is from genome assembly GCA_017311375.1 of Mytilus coruscus. Taxonomy (NCBI): domain Eukaryota; kingdom Metazoa; phylum Mollusca; class Bivalvia; order Mytilida; family Mytilidae; genus Mytilus; species Mytilus coruscus. The sequence continues at coordinate 17,656,540 of CM029603.1, forward strand.
AATTTGAACTGTATTGTCGACATGTTAGTCTACTCTTAATCTCTAAAAGACATTATTAAATGCTGCAATTAAGCATAATCATCTGCAAAGTTTTCAGTTGCGAAGTAAATTTTTTCACCGGATGTAAAGCTTCACAATTAATAAGAAAGTCGGAACGGTCTGGAACAGCATTCCGCGTTAGAAGCGGATACAGCTCTAGCTTGTGTAGTTACTCTGCGTAAGACAAAGTTAACCCAAATCAATAGTTTGTTAAAATCGGTGACCAAATTTTGGAATTAGTACGAAACTTATAGTGTTCATAGATATATAAAAAATAATATTAGGTTAGTTTTTTTCCCATTTATGCTGACAATTTCTGAAATACTGCAAATTCTTCTTTGATTTCCTTTAAAAGATCTTTGTCTTGACTGTGACGGATGGAAAACTGACAGTATTTTAATCAACTTGCGCTACTGTCTTTGGGTCCGTTGACATTTTACAGTATCAGACATGTGCGGAAGTTTGAAAATCTCTGGCTGAAATTCCCTTGTTCTTATGAGATGTTTGACAGAAGTAGTAAAGATCTTTCGGAGTCTCATATCACATTTAAAAGTTAGAAAGAGTTCTTGTACGCCATAAAGAACATTTTCACAGTCACAAGATGACTTGGGTAAGGCAACATCAATAAGGCACACAATAAATGTGAAAATGGTTACTCCTGGTAAATTACAACCGGCTAAAGATTGCCTTTTGATAAAATAGAGGAAGCAGAAAGGGATATCCAGACTCTTAAACTGTAGCATTATAGAACCATAGAGTCCTGTGTCAACGGGTGAAAAAAGAAGAACTCTTCAACGAAAATTTGCGTGGACTTTAGAGCTTTGAATAGCAAAACTATCAAAGATTCTGATCCACTGCGAAATATTTTTACCATATTGAAATTGTGAGGTTCTAAATTTTTTTTAATTTGCATTATTTAGCGGAATTTTTCAAGTCGAAATGGATCCTCAGAGCAAATAAAAAAACTTCCGTTGCAACTTCGATAGTCCCTTTTCATTTAATAGGCATTGAGGGGCAGTATTTCATAGATGAATGGAATATGTACAGGAAGGGTTAAACCGACAGACTTGTTTGATTTATAAGACGATACATTGTATGTACTAAAATTTGCAGATCCCTTTGAATGCCATTTAAAAAGATTCGATGAAGTTTTAGAAAGAATTGTCGTAAATGGTTTAAAACATGTTCTTAATAATGACAGTTATTCCAACAAAAGATTTCCTTTCTTTGACACAGTTCACGAAGAAGACATTTCAATAGACCAATAGGATTGGAGCTCTGAAGTGTTGCCGATCTCAAAAATGCGGTTAATCGGACTTAAAGTCAAATTTGTACATTTATGAAATACATATAAATGTGTAATGATATCATGAAAAACAATGTTAAATTTTAAAATGGTCATCGTGATACTTAATTTAATAAACCAACTGTCAAGGATACTGATAACTTTGTTTAACAATGAACACATTTCAATTGTACAAAATTAATTGACACAAAGCCATCGTCTATCATCTAGGGGCAATACCCTATTTAAAGATTTATTGATTGTTGTTTTCTTTGCGTCAAGTAACAAATATAACATGAACGTTCAGGACAAGAACACATTAATAGATACAATAGGTAGGTTCTGCAAAATACGGGTCAACCAGAATGAAGGAAGGTGGACTGCCAATATAATATTAGGGTATATTTGGTTAGGTACAGAAATTGTGCTTAGCAACAGGCCACTTACGGACCCCTCAGACTTTTACAAGGTTTCCTCAACGCACATACAGCGTCACACTCACTCTACACGAGGCATCGGATCGAACATTCAACTTCGAGAAGGCCAGTGATGACTTGGGAATCTTATTCAAAAATGTAATCTGAATGGTATATGTATATACAGTAAATTAGTTCATTACTAACATTGTGTGGACGTACATGTACATGTGGACGCTTGTCCATATTTCAAACGGAATGCCGATTCAAAAATTGAGTGTATAGTAGTGGTACCAGGAACATGCTTAATCATCTTAAATTGAAACACCAAACATAATTTTCCGAGACACCAGAGAATATGAAACAGTCGTATGTTTCAGATTTTGTAAATTAGCCAAGATCAAGAAGAATTTATCGTCTGAAATATGAACTTATTACAATCGCATAATATATATATAACAAGAAGATATGATTATTATTTACCAAGTGTAATGTATTTCAAAACTTACGTCGATTACACTAAGAATAATAGAACTGGAATGTACAATACCATTTAGAAATACTATCAAATCGAGAATTGCAAAATCATACACGACAAAAAAAAAAAAAAAAAGAACATTTGACCAAAGAGTTAAAAAAAGGATTAACTCAATTTGTTCTAAGATTCTAGATCCGATAAACACTTTTCTGTATTCACCTTTTTCAGATAAGCTCAAAGTCAAACTTTATAATGACAAAGGATTTAAGTAGAGATTTAACCAAGATCCTAGGATAGTTCTCCAGAACATTTCCAACCGTACTGACAGCAGAAGTGTGTTCGGGCTTACAAAAGCTAAATCAATGTCAGACCAAAATGACTACATGTAGATTTTATTAAGAAATCTTGAGATATGTTAAAACAAACACCCATAGACTATAGAATAGAGTGTAAGTGGTGATCTTGATGGATTCCTCATTCTACTTTCAGGATAATGGAACATGAGATGAGGAGATAAACTGATCAATTAAACACAGAGAAGACAAGAAAGGAAAAGGCAAAAAGTAGGCACAATCCTACATTCTCTATACCTGTGTCACTAATGAAGAGGGCACCTATGGTAGAGGAATTTAATATAAGAACACCCGAAAAATCACATCAATATTTTTGTGGGGATCATTTTCTGGTAAATGTAAGGATGAAAAATCACATATCAAGTAACCAGTACCTATAACTTTAGGGTTTTAAGATGAGAACATACATCCTTTGTCTAAAGACTTGATGCATTTATTTCACACATCATCACCAATGTCTCGTATCCCTGACAACTCAAAGAAATGCACGGCAGAATAACCAAATAGATCAGTGATTCAGAGGATACCAAAGGAGACACATAAGGGATTCAGAGAAAAGTTTTACTCGAAAAGAAGAATAAATCTGGGGAAGAGAAGAGTGTGCACTTGAAAATACCAAAGAAGATTATCTGAAAGAAAGAAAGAAGCGTTTTATGGCACCAACATCTATATATCAAAAATCAGAAGATGCGACAAGAGAACTTCTAATACGAGAAAAGCCAAAAAGGAGTAATAAATTTTCTAGATCAAATATTTCTGATGGTAATGGAGGGGTCAAGAAAAAAGAAAGGGCAACTAATGGGACGCATTATGAATTAATTGTTTACTGGATTCAAGATCCGTCCTATGAAAAAAGATAGTATACACCAAATGAAACTTACATGAGAATGATGCTATTGATATACAGAGATTCGTGCTGGAGGACAGCGACAGTGAGAAATATTAAGAAACAACAGTTTTTGTTTAATATAGTTTATAAATGTTTATAAGCGTATTTATACATTCCACAGCCAAATCGAAGCCCCACTTTAGCTGTTTTTCTGCAGGATGGGAGGTGAGAAAAAAGCGACCGAAGTGACACTGCAAATGAAAATAACTGGAACATAAAAGAACTTGCTTAACAACAATATACTGTACATCAAGATAAATGTAAATCTAATTTATGTCCATACGATGGATGTCATTTTACGATGCCATGATAACTGGAAGACTGCCGTTAAGCCCCCAAAACACCTTAACAAGTATTTAGCCACAATTCTCATTGTTCTTCAGAAAGCATTCGATTGTTTGCCACATGATATATACTATTGGATACATTTCTAATATTTGATGTTGCTTCATATAATATCAAGTTTATTTGTTTTAAATCATGCCTTTCTAACAGAAAACAACATATTAAAGTTTACGATGACCTGAGTAACTTGACTGTCAACTTAAATGGAGTAGCCCTAGTGTTTATATCGGGACCCCCTTTTATTTAATGTCTTCATAAAGGATATAATTTGTTTTCTTTCACCAGTCCTTGTAATGAAAGTCTCATATCTATAGTACAAGCTTAGTCTCAAGTGTCGTTGATTGGTTTAAAGTAAAAAAATAATTTGAAGGGAAATCCTGATCAATTCAGGGTCGGGCTGCAGGAAAAAAACCTTTGAAAAAAAATCAAAATTCAGCAAAATATATTGCTTGTCTTGTAATGCAACTGTCAAGTTACTTTGAATTGCTATAGAATACACACTTAAATTGGTGCATGTGCAAGTAACTTGTGTATAAAGGCTTTCAAACTGATAAATGGTCTCAGGATAATTGCATCTTATTTAATCAAGTTAAAGAAAAAATTTGCAAACTTTATTTTGAGTAGCTGTCTATGGCTTGACATTTTTGTATGGACAAAAAAAAAAAAAAGTAAACAAAAAATTAGAATATTCAAGAAAGACTTTTGAGATTCGTGTATGACAACTGTATATCCCGGTATTTTATACCTAACTTGTTTAACCCCGCCACATTCTGTATGTGCATGTCCCAAGTCAGGAGCCTGTAATTCATTGGTTGTGGTTTATCACATTTGTTTTTCGTTAATTGTTTTGCACATAAATCAGGCCTTTAGTTTCTTCGTTTGAATTGTTTTACATTTGTCGTATTGGAGCCTTTTATAGCTTATTATGCGGTATGGCTCATTGTTGAAGGCAGTCAGTGGTATAAAGTTGCGTATTTTCTACGTCTCTGGTGGAGAGTTGTCTCATTAGCAATCGTACCACATCTTCTTATTTTTATTTTGAACATTTATGCTCCTCTATTTACAAAATCTGCTTCATATTAAATAAAAATAACACACACATTTCGTAACATTCAAAATTACCTAAGCACATTGGGTGCATAGGCCGAGTTTCGATCTTAATAGATCTGTGACAAAGAAACAGATTTTTGCGCCAATTGAAGACTGTAATGTGTGCAAAGTCTGCTGATAATTTGTGTCAAATGGTAAGGGGTCGGGGTTAGGGGGATATCATAATTTCCACCGTAGCAGTTGCTGTTTAGTTGGAATGCATCTAGTATTTGAATACGAATGTCCATACCAGAAGATACATAATGTAGCTCATATAACCATGATATCCATCCTGGACGTGTCATTAAATGCCAAATCGCAGATACAAAGTTAACCTTTCTGAACACCTAGTTGACGATAGTCAGTCAGCGAGAGCCACCATTTTCCTGAGATCTATAAATTATTTGTATAAATGGTTTTACATGGTTTTTAAAAAGTGCGTTCTACAGCAAGTGATGACGAATCTAGACCTTTAAGATGTGTGAACTGATGTCCTAGTATATAAACCGAAGCAGTTATACATATTTTATCTTACCATCTACATGAATCTAAGATTATATCTCTGACTTTAGTATTTTGGTTTTCAAACAGAATCTGTTTGTCTGCCGCAGTTCATACCTCATTGCTGCATTCCATATACTTAAGCAGACTCGTTTGTATCATCTTTCTGTATTGAAAGTTCCGTTGATTTTGTGTGTTTCCTTTTTTTTCATGTTTTGTTGATTCTGATTTTCTTAGATGTTACATTGGTCCTTGCTGTTACGTGAAATCGGATCGTTCTGGCATATCTCCTTAGCCTTAAGTTTTTTCTTGGTTTTACTTTACTTCTTGGGCAATCTTGCAAAAAACTCATCAAAGATATCAGGCGTATAATAAGACTGATCAGTAGTGCTCAAATCATAACAGTTGGAAGGCGAAATGAAATATTAAATTGAAAAGCATTAAAAACCGAAAATTCCAAAACATTGTGCCTAATAAGACCAAGACAATCTATATCATTGGTAGAAAAACATAAGTTTTCCGAAAAATTCAACATTTTATAAACAGTTAATTTACAGAAAAATGAACTGGTCAATGATATTTCTTGTCAACACAAAATTCCTTTAATGGACTGGTAAAACCGTCGGGGACGAAACGTCCGGACACCTGCAGTGGTATCGACCCAGTGGTTGTAAAAACTCATCAAAGATACCAAGCTTATCAAGTTGTACGCCAGATGTGCGTTTCGTCTACACAAGACTCATCAGTAACGCTCGAATCAAAACAGTTGGAAGACAAAATCTAATACGAAGTTGAGGCGCTTTAAAATTTCCAAATATGGCTACGGCAATCTATTCCTGGGGAAGAACAACCATTGAGGCGCTTTAAAATTTCCAAATATGGCTACGGCAATCTATTCCTGCGGAAGAACAACCACTGAGGCGCTTTAAAATTTCCAAATATGGCTACGGCAATCTATTCCTGAGGGAGAACAACCATTGAGGCGCTTTAAAATTTCCAAATATGGCTACGGCAATCTATTCCTGGGGAAGAACAACCATTGAGGCGCTTTAAAATTTCCAAATATGGCTACGGCAATCTATTCCTGGGGGAGAACAACCATTGAGGCGCTTTAAAATTTCCAAATATGGCTACGGCAATCTATTCCTGGGGAGAACAACCATTGAGGCGCTTTAAAATTTCCAAATATGGCTACGGCAATCTATTCCTGGGGAGAACAACCAAAGGGTTTTGAATAATTCAACTTTTTATAAGAGGTAAATTTGCAGAAAAGGAAATTTCAATGAAATTTCATGTCAACATATACATAAGACTCATCAGTAACGCTCGAATCAAAACAGTTGGATGGCAAAATCAAATACGAAGTTGAAAAACATCCAAAAGTTCTAATGTGCCAAATAAGGCAATCTATACCTAGGGTAGAAAAACATCCAACAGTTCTAATGTGCCAAAAAAGACAATCTATACCTAGGGTAGAAAAACATCCAAAAGTTCTAATGTGCCAAATAAGGCAATCTATACCTAGGGTAGAAACACATCCAAAAGTTCCAATGTGCCAAAAAAGACAATCTATACCTGGGGTAGAAACACATCCAAAAGTTCCAATGTGCCAAAAAAAGACAATCTATACCTGGGGTAGAAAAACATCCAAAAGTTCCAATGTGCCAAAAAAAGACAATCTATACCTGGGGTAGAAAAACATCCAAAAGTTCCAATGTGCCAAAAAAAGGCAATCTATACCTGGAGTAGAAAAAAATCCAAAAGTTCCAATGTGCCAAAAAAGACAATCTATACCTGGAGTAGAAAAACATCCAAAAGTTCTAATGTGCCAAATAAGGCAATCTATACCTGTAGTAGAAACACATCCAAAAGTTCTAATGTACCAAAAAAAGACAATCTATACCTGGAGTAGAAAAACATCCAAAAGTTCTAATGTGCCAAATAAGGCAATCTATACCTAGGGTAGAAACACATCCAAAAGTTCCAATGTGCCAAAAAGACAATCTATACCTGGGGTAGAAACACATCCAAAAGTTCCAATGTGCCAAAAAAAGACAATCTATACCTGGGGTAGAAAAACATCCAAAAGTTCCAATGTGCCAAAAAAGGCAATCTATACCTGGGGTAGAAAAACATCCAAAAGTTCCAATGTGCCAAAAAAAGACAATCTATACCTGGGGTAGAAAAACATCCAAAAGTTCCAATGTGCCAAAAAAAGACAATCTATACCTGGGGTAGAAAAACATCCAAAAGTTCCAATGTGCCAAAAAAAGGCAATCTATACCTGGAGTAGAAAAACATCCAAAAGTTCCAATGTGCCAAATAAGACAATCTATACCTAGGGTAGAAAAACATCCAAAAGTTCTAATGTGCCAAATAAGGCAATCTGTACCTAGGTTAGAAAAACATCCAAAAGTTCCAATGTGCCAAAAAAGGCAATCTATACCTAGAGTAGAAAAACATCCAAAAGTTCTAATGTGCCAAATAAGGCAATCTATACCTAGGGTAGAAAAACATCCAAAAGTTCTAATGTGCCAAAAAAGACAATCTATACCTGGAGTAGAAACACATCCAAAAGTTCTAATGTGTCAAAAAAGACAATCTATACCTGGAGTAGAAACACATCCAAAAGTTCCAATGTGCCAAAAAAGACAATCTATACCTGGAGTAGAAACACATCGAAAAGTTCTAATGTGTCAAAAAAGACAATCTATACCTGGAGTAGAAACACATCCAAAAGTTCCAATGTGCCAAAAAAGACAATCTATACCTGGAGTAGAAACACATCCAAAAGTTCTAATGTGCCAAAAAAGACAATCTATACCTGGAGTAGAAACACACCCAAAAGTTCTAATGTGCCAAAAAAGACAATCTATACCTGGAGTAGAAACACATCCAAAAGTTCTAATGTGCCAAAAAAGACAATCTATACCTGGAGTAGAAACACATCCAAAAGTTCTAATGTGCCAAAAAAGACAATCTATACCTGGAGTAGAAAAACATCCAAAAGTTCCAATGTGCCAAAAAAGGCAATCTATACCTGGAGTAGAAACACATCCAAAAGTTCTAATGTGCCAAAAAAGGCAATCTATACCTGGAGTAGAAACACATCCAAAAGTTCCAATGTGCCAAAAAAGACAATCTATACCTGGAGTAGAAAAACATCCAAAAGTTCCAATGTGCCAAAAAAGACAATCTATACCTGGAGTAGAAAAACATCCAAAAGTTCTAATGTGCCAAAAAAGGCAATCTATACCTAGGGTAGAAAAACATCCAAAAGTTCTAATGTGCCAAAAAAAGACAATCTATACCTGGGGTAGAAAAACATCCAAAAGTTCCAATGTGTCAAAAAAGACAATCTATACCTGGGGTAGAAAAACATCCAAAAGTTCTAATGTGCCAAAAAAAGACAATCTATACCTGGAGTAGAAAAACATCCAAAAGTTCCAATGTGCCAAAAAAGACAAACTATACCTGGGGTAGAAAAACATCCAAAAGTTCCAATGTGCCAAAAAAAGACAATCTATACCTGGGGTAGAAAAACATCCAAAAGTTCCAATGTGCCAAAAAAGACAATCTATACCTGGGGTAGAAAAACCTAGGTGTTCGGATAATTTAACTTTTATAAACAGTAAAGTTATAGAAAAATAAACATATCAATGATATTTCTTGTCGACACTAGTAGGCGGTGATATCCTCGGGAACGAAACGTCCACCAACAGAAGCATCGACCCAGTGGTTAACTACGTTTATTTTATGTATTGTTTCCAATTTGAACGAATTTTGGACCCAAACTGTGTTAGGATGACTGAGATCAAATTAAAATATGCAAATTAAATACCTGAAATGAAAAAAAAACATACTAATCGAGTTTTGTCTCCTATATTCAAACAAGTAATAGCTTTGAAGAATAAAATAACTAATACAAGAGAAGCAGTTACAAATTAAAGTTATTGCCCGTCCTTGCTTGCAGAACTTATTTTCGTTTTTAAACGGTTTGGACTTTTATCAAATACTACGTTGGGAAAACTTTTTAGTGAACAGCACACGTGGATGATAGTGGTAGGGGATACTTTTAAAAAAAAATCATAATACAGGACGTTGAACTTTGTCATTATTTTTTATGAAAATTATGTATGGGGTTAAAGGTTTGTCAGGCTAAATCCTCCTTAAGTGTCCGCTCCTTATGCAGTTCATGATATTCCAAAGTTTTTTTTGCTACCTTTATATGTCTCTACGTAATCGATTTACGAGGTTTTAACACCGGTGAATTACTGTCGCCTTAATTTGGCAGAACCACGAAGTCTGAAAGTCAATAGACCATGACCAAGGGGGCGGGACCAAATAATCTCCATGGAAATGAGATGTACCGATGCCTATACAACTCCATACAAATATCCATGAAAATACCAATTTTTCTCAATCCACGAAAATTGGTTACCACAAAAATAAAAGAAAAAGTATAACAACAATACCGAACTCCAAGGCAAATTCAAAAAGGGGAGTCCATGAAAACTGACAAAATCAAACGCTATCAATCAACGGAACAGATGAAAAACAACTGCCATATTCCTGACTTGGTACAGCCATTTCCCGAAGATTGATTGATTGTTGGTTGCTTAACGTCCAGTGGCAAATATTTGATGCATGTTCAGGATGGGAACAAATTAACAATAAATACAATAGGTTTGTCCGGTAATAGAGGTCAACTGGGTTGCAGGTCGGGGAAAATTTGGACTGCCACTGGAAAATGAGGGTATATTGGATAAGGATTGAAATTAAGCCTTACAACAGGCCACCTACGGACCCCTCAAAGAGTTGTTGCAAGGGTTCATAAAGTGCAGAAAGCGTGACGCTCTCTCTCAATGTGGCATCGGATTTAACGTCCCCATTCTGACCGGACGTGGCTGCGAACTTGATACATCCCACACAGCCAAACGGACGCCCCACTTTGGCAAGGGTTTTACTGCCGGTCGGAAGAAGACCTGTAAAGACCATATTTCTATTCCCCAGTCACCCTTGGGGAATATTTCCCAAAGAAAATGGTGGTTACCTGGTTTTATAGCTAGCTAAACCTCCCACTTCTATGACATTAGTTTAAAGTTCCGTTATATTGACAAAATTGGGTGAGCAACCAAAAACATATATAATAGGTAATTGGGATCCAGCAGCCAAAACTGTGTAAACATACATTACAGACATACAACACAACTCACTAAAAAAAAAAAAAAAAAAAAAACATACAAATTAATCTTACAAATTTGACAATGACGTGAAGAAAAAAAAAAGAGTCTTTGTCGTTGATAGTACATACACTTTCTCGATAAAGTAAAAAATAAGTATATATAGATTTACAAGGATGAACAAAATATCAACAACACTAAAAACTACCACGACAGTTGCTTTTCTTTTGTATAACATGTTCCAATCGTTTCGAACGTACACATGACAAATTGATATGTAAACGAAAAATCAAAAATGGGATTCCCAACAATTGTTGTGTTAGCTCATTATCGTGGACAGGCAGTTTTTGAACAGACGTGGTCCGATGTATTTCAAGTTTTACGTTTCGGGACCTGTTCTGCGAAACAAAAAAAAAAAACATAAAATCTTAGAAAGCATATTATTATTATTGGCCAAAGCCAATGTCTGTACGGCCATAAAGCACACCATTGAGTAGACTATTTTGCAACCTTACTTGTTTATACATTTTTAGGATAAATTCTGAAATTTATAAGGTATCCAATCATGATTTAGTTTCAAATTATGGTTGTTTAAACAGGAGGAAGATTCCAAAGGGACATTCAAAACTCATAAGTCGAAGAAAAATTGACAACGCCATGGCAAAAGAAGAGAGATAACCTTTTCTGTAAGATAAAGAATTACACGATACATTTATTTGCGTTCTAATGTATACCTTTCTGGGGAGTCTATTGTTGTATCCGCCTCTACTAGAACACTACCACAAAACAAATTTGTTGTATCCGCCTCTACTAGAACACTACCACAAAACAATTTAATACGTTTTAGCCTGTCATTAACACCAACTTCATATCAAATATGCCTTTGTTTACTACTTGTCATGCAATATTTTAGATTGTTACCTAGAACAAGTGTTCTTTTCTTTATTACTTAATTGAAATTGTTTGCACTCTAGTTTGTTCCCTTTTAATAACATTGTTCATGAACGCCCAGAAAGCAAAGATCAGGAACTCGCAAAGTTCTGTCAAGGTAACAATGCTGGCTCCAAGAAACAATCCCATCTGGCCACCAAGGTTAGCTAATGAAAGAAAAAAAATGTTCATGCTTTATTGTGTTAAAATGTTAATGCATTTTATTATCATGGCAGAATAATGAATCATAAATCATGAATTCAAGTAAAGATTGTTCGGACTAGCCTTTTATAAATACATTACGAATGATTTGTTATTTTTTAAAAGTCCTGAAAAGGTAAATATTTCTTGCATATTCGTAACAGGAAACAATTTCAGCTATGTTGGTTATGAAAATACGACAAATAACATATTGTGTTTTATATTGAACACCTGTATTGCAATTTCAGATTTCAAAATAGTAGGAAACGTCAGACTCAGTAACATTACAACCCGGTAACAATATTGAATGGCTGATAGTGAGTACAGTGAATATGTTGGTTATGTCAGAGCTAGTACGAATCTCGTAACATTCAAACAATTCATTAACACAATAGAAATGCGAAGCTATGTTTTACCGCGATCTTTGCTCAGAACTCTGTTGGATTAGTGTGTGAAAATGCCATTAAAGCATGCGCTGGTATATATGTATATATCAACTGAAAAACATAAACGCCATAGAATGTACCAGATTGTATATAACTGATTAAGAATGAGAAGTTTACAAAAGTAAAATTTGAATCGTTACGTTGTCAATATACTCCCATCTCATCTCGAAAAAATAGAAGAAGCCTGAAATTATATTACAGGCGTCCAAGGCTTGGATTGCTGCTATATAGCATTTTTGTGCTGAAGCGACGTTAAGCATTCATCAATCAATGCCTAGAAAACCACTGAATTTTTCACGTTCGGTAGCTGTTTGAAAATATCATGTTATAACATTCAAAATTCAGAAGGTAAAATAGTTTTTTGAACGTTTTTGAATATGTCTTTAGATCTTTAGATAACAAATAGCAGTCTAATCTTTGTAATTTTCCCTTTTTGTCTATGACATTGAACATAAATATTTATCTCAGAGAAATATTACAGGTCATTAAGAAAAAAACATTTATTCTGGTTTAATCAACTTCATTTTGATTTCCTGACGTGAATGTATCTTAAAAAAGTAAATGTATATGAAATGCAGTTACTCCAGTGTGTAGTATGATGTAGTAACAATGTCACCGAGGAAGAGCTTCTTAATGATAGAATACATACCAAATATATCACCAGCAGATGCATATTTTGGAACCTGCTTTGAAATTGTTGTAGAGAGCTGGTCAAAATAAATGTGGAGGCTGACATAATTTTGCCTGTTATAAAAACAATCACTCTTAATATGGATTTGAAGTAGATGTGAAGTGGAAGACAGTAACACAACAATACTATTCTATCTATATCAATTACAAGCTTTCTATTCATTGTGAACGGCCGATGTAATTGTTGACCTGTATTTGTTTACTTTCTTGTTGTTTGGTCTTTAGTGGTAAGTTGGCTAATTGACAACTGTATTTGTTTATATTCTTGTTTGGTCTTTAGTGAATAGTTGTCTGACTGGCAACTTTTTTTTTATATTCTTGTTTGGTCTTTAGTGGATAGTTGTCTGATTGACACGTATTATTGGTCCTAGTACCGTACCATGCCAAAGAATGATCATAGTTATTGAATGCTACTTCAAATACTCAACCTTCTGAATAATGAAATCATGCCTTCTTACACTCTAGATCCCAAGAGTTACGAGGATATGTAAATATGGTCATTCGCGGACTACTCCTGTTCAAGCACTGAAACCCTTATTAAAGAGGGACGTTTTTTTGGCTGCGCGAGATAATTAATTTAGCAGCCACGTACGATCGGAACGGAGACGTAAATCTGATGGCTCGTGAAGGGCACATTTAATAACCCTTGCAACAAATCTGATGTCTCCGTAGGTGGCCTGTTCCAAGGTAAAATTTTGACCGTTGTCCAACATACCCCAATTTTCCAATTGCTGGTAGAATTGTAGCTGGAGGTGCAGGAAACAACAATCAATCTATCACACCCTCAAACATTCGTAGCTGTATTTACTAGAAGATGCGTACAATAACGTAAAACACAATTAATGTCTAACGTTTATGTGGTATTGTGATTGAGGGCAATATTTAAGAATCCAGTTCTAATTGACATTGCTTGTAGAGTATATCCCTTGAAACAATTAACTTTGAATTGCACATTGCAATGCGTTTAAAAGGTAGATTAGTGGTTTGATCTAATTGCTTCTATGAGAATAATAAGTAAATATTTTGAACTTTATAAATTATTTGAAAGTTTAAACGATAATCTTTTTGGGTTTACTACAAAGGGGACGGTGGTGTTTGTGCAGAATAGCTATACATGTATCATTAACTAAGACTTCATTTGAAAATAAATAAAACAAATATCTAAAATTTCAGTTTTTCACACTAATTTTTATTTACTTTTGGCTACATACGCATTTTTACGTGTTATTCGTTACCTGTAGAAGTCCAAATGTTTGTCTCCATTGACATCAAAAATCTTCTTATTGTAGAAGTCTGATGGGAATAGGGAGGATGTTACTGAAACCTCATAATGGGTAAACGTACATGGCAATGGACAATCACAAGCCAGCTTTGTATGGTTGTAGTAGTCATCTTGAAAGAATTGAATAGAAAAATAAGACTTACTGATATTCAATATGTAGCACATCAGATCGACGGGGAGACAGCGCGCGCACGTCTAATAACTGACGAAAAACAACTAAAGCATTTGAATTTGAAGGCCATCAATTAAATGGTCATTTTTTATAAATTTCCTGTTACAAAACTTTGAATATTTCGAAAAACTAAGGATTTTCTTATCCCAGGAATAGATTACCTTAGCCGTATTTGGCACAACTTTTTGGAATTTTGGTTCCTCAATGCTCTTCAACTTTGTACTTGTTTGGCTTTATAACTATTTTGATCTGAGCGTCACTGATGAGTCTTATGTAGACGAAACGCGCGTCTGGCGTATTAAAATATAATCCTGGTACCTTTGATAACTATTAAACATAATTTTGTAATACACATGCGACAGTTTCAAAGAATTCTGTTGCATTTGATGCCATTTTTTAAATTCTATAACAACATATGAAAGCTGGTTTTTAAACCACTAGTTATTTTTTACATTTAGTCATTATAATACTCAAGTGCCATCTATTCTATCAGAAGAAGTACTCAAGTGCCGTCTTTTCTGTCAGAAGAATAATTCAAGTGCAACATATTTATTTAGTAATGGAAATATAATTAGTTACACAGTGTGCTAGTGACCATATGCGATATATACGGGATCAGTAAATTTCATTTCGATCAGGATTCCATATGGGCTGAGAGCGAAGCTTGAACCCTATATGGAATTTACTGACCCCGTATGTATCGTATTAGGTCACTAGCACACTGTAACGAATTTATCTTACCGACTATATTAACATGTGAAATTAAGACAAGTGGCCTATTAAAGTGATCAAGTGTTCAATATTAATAAACTACTTCCATTGTTCACAAAAGCAAATGCCAACACTAACAATTTGTTAGCTTTAAATGTGTTTTCTGCATTTATTTTCAATCGTTTATCATCAGTTTCTTTATCTGTTGTCTGGGCGAAACGTTTCAGATTGTTCTTCAACGTCATGTTTCTTTTATAAAGGGATGTAACACCGCTACTAACCGTGTATTAAAATAAAACACGCTCACTTACCCAATATTAAATATACACGGTCTCCACGTGCTCGCTTTTAACCAAAGATATTGCTAGAAATGTGTAGGAAGTAAGGTAAATCTGGATATCATGTGTCAAGTTTCCCTTACTGTTGTATAGAAATATGGTCACTCGGACTTCTCATATCCGGCAGTAAAACCAATTATAGAAGGGTCATACTGATTATACATCCACTTTAAGCCAAAATGGGAATATTTAATCCGAAGGCTCGTATATGAAACAGTCCAACATTCTTTGGATGTTAAAAACAATTTGCAACATCTCTTCGATAGGTTTATAAGTAGCCTTTTGCAAGGCACAATTTCTGCCCCTATCCTACCTATTCTCTCTTGCTATGGCAGGATACTACAGATACAGTTAAGTCTGCCTCATATCTTGACTTACATCTAGAAATTGACAATGAGGGTCGGTTGAAAACAAAACTTTATGACAAAAGAGATGATTTCAGCTTCCCAATTGTGAACTTTCCATTTCTATGTAGCAACATTCCAGCAGCGCCTGCATACGGAGTATATATCTCCCAATTGATACGATATTCCCGGGCTTGTGTTTCCTATCATGATTTCCTTGATAGAGGATTGCTGCTCACAAGGAAGCTATTAAATCAAGAGTTCCAAATGGTGAAGTTGAAGTCATCCTTCGTAAATTTTACGGACGCCATCACGAGTTGGTTGACCGTTATGGAATAACTGTTTCACAGATGACATCGGATATGTTCCTTATGTCGTAACTACAATACCCTCCCTTTTCACGAATGTGACTTACCGAATTAGACTATTTACCGGATTTGTAATAACATAAGCAACACGACGGGTGCCACATGTGGAGCAGGATCTGCTTACCCTTCCGGAGCACCTGAGTTTTGGTGGGGTTCGTGTTGCTTAGTCTTTGGTTTTCTATTTTGTGTCATCTGTACTATTATTTGTCTGTTTGTCTTTTTATTTTTGGCCATGGCGTTGTCAGTTTGTTTTCGATCTATGAGTTTGACTGGCCCTCTGGTATCTTTCGTCCCTCTTCTATATATTACGCATTTGGTCCAGGTTGAACCACTTTGCAAACCTACCTGTAATTTATTGTTTTATTTTTTTTTCGTCAAATGGTGAAAGATTATGACGTGTAGAATACAATATTTTAACGTGAAGGCTATTACTACAATATATACGTATACACTATATACAAAGCTACATTAATTTACAAGTGAGAATCCAAATTTCCCTTCATTTATGCCAGTCAACCAACCTTACAGACCCTTCTACATACTTTACCTAGTGCTTTCGTAGTACAGTTAGATACTTTAAATTTGGAGCAGTAGTGTGTATCTACAACGAAGTGAACATATTATCAATATTTTAAATATGATTGTATAATGTGCCTACAAACTTAGCGAAAGGTCCTACTTTAACAAAAAAAATCATGGTTGCCAAAGTTTCGATACTAATGGATATACGGTATGCTTTACCCTGAAAACAACCATTATCCCTTATTATTCTCGTCATGTGGAACATTACCAAACTAATTTATTTTATGTATGGTACAAAAGATATAAAATAAACAAACATTTTCTAAATTGTCTTGCATATTGAGTATGTATATCTCTCTCAGTTGATACGATATTCCAGGACTTGCTTTTCCTGTCATGATTTCCCTTCAAGAGGGAAACTGCTTACTAACAAGCTATTGAATAAAGGCGTGTAAGCTGAAGTGGAAAAGTTGAAGTCTTTCTTTCGGAAGTACTACGGACGCCATCATGATTATGAAATATATGGTTCACATAAGACCACAGATATGTTCATTTGTCATAACCATTACTCCATCCTCTTCCTCGATTGTGACATTTTGGAATATTATGTTATGATATCGTAACTATCAGTCGATTTAGTTGGCCTAATTTGTTTTGTTGTGGCTTTATAACATGTATAACATGTATAATATTTTTACATAATATTTATAGTTGTATACAAAATAATTTATAACTGTGCAGTTTAGAAATCACTGGAACAATCACGGAATGATTTAAACTTCTATTTTACTTACATAACGATTCGAGAATGATCATAATAAAAGATGCGTAATTCAAACATCAATATTGTTCTAGGAGTTTCCGTTCTACCGTTTTCTAGGAGTTACCTTTCTACAGTGTTCTAGAAGTTCCTGTTACAACTATATATACAGATAGCGAAATTACAGGTTAGACATCAATAGACATTAATTTTTCTCAGAGGTTCTCTCAATTGAATTGACACTTTTATTTACGAACAACATCATACTAGATTGTGACTTATTGGACGTTATATTCTGTTTGGATATTCGTACAGTTGCGAGAAGGATTCGGGATAAAGAAAAGACAAAGGATCGGACTTGTATTTTGACAGTTAAGTTGACATTTCTATTTGTGAAATACTTCATGTAAACTCGTGTATAATAAATCTTGTTAAATTTTATTATTGATTTGTGTCTTTTGTTGGCTACAATTTAAAGGTGATTTGTGGCCGTAACAATTACTTATCACGGGATGTTTACTTGCCCTAGCAACCATACGGTTGCCACATGTGGAACTGCCTACCCTTTCGAGAAACCGAAGGTAACTTCGGTTTTGGTAGGGGTTCGTGTTTCTTAGTCTTTAGTTTTTTAGGTAATGTTTTGTACCAAGTCAGGAATACGGCAGTTGTTTTTCACTTGTTCTGTTGATTGATAGCGTTTAATTTTGTCAGTTTTTATGGACTTCCCCTTGTGGAATTTTCCTAGGTGTTTGGTATTTTTGCTATACTTTTTCTTATTGTTGTTTGTCTTTTTCAGTTTTTTGGCCAGGGTATTGTCTGTTTTTTATTGGACATATGATTTTCGATTGCCTCTTGGTGTCTTCTTTCGCTTTTTTTCATTCTTATTTCTCCCCTGACCTTTGATGCAATAACATCAAAATTACTAGGTGTTTTTCAATGGGACATTATAAAAACAAGTATGGCACCAAAAGACATGATTTTTGGCCCAAAAGATGCTGTCTGGAACCAGTTAGTTATAAAACCAGGTTTAACCCACTAATTTCTTCGGAAAATGAATGTACCAAGTCAGGAATATGTTTTCCATTCGTTCTGTTTGTTGATATAAACGAGCGTCTGATTTTGTCAGTTTTTATGGCCATGGGCTTCCTCCTTTTTGAATTTACCATGGAGTTCGGTATATGTGTTAATAGTTTTTTTGCCCTAATATTTCATTCCATTCATAATCACCGTAAATTGATACTTGTGTTCTTGGTCTTAGCTTGGAACTTAGAATTGTAAAGAGTCTTTATCACCGTGTCAATTTATCTACAGGCACTGTGACCTTTGAATTTTAAAAACAATAGGGTCTTCTCTTCGGACTTAACAAACATAGCACACCACATTTTTGTGATTTTATGTTACCAAATCATGATTAATCTTCATATAATTGCTATTCATCCTCACCACACTTATTTCTGTTTAGGAAAATTCAATACCCGATTTACTTGAGGTAATTGAACATTGACAAAATTATTTTATTCATTAATATCACTTTTACTGTTAAGTCTGTTTTTGTGATATACATTTGACGTGACTCTGACTTATATATCCCGTCATAATTTGAACCACACTATTATTTTATTTATTACTATTACTTTTACTGCTAAGTCTGTTTTTGTGATATCCATTTTACGTTACTCTGTATTTATGTATCTCTTTATACCTTGAACGACAAAATTATTTTATGTCTACCTGTGCGAATTTCAAACGCGCGATTTTACGCCAGTACTTAAAACCTTCCATCCTTTATAGGTGGATTTTACATAGATAAATAAAATCGTATGATATAAGCATAATGAGGATGTTAAATTTGATGTATGCCCCTTTTGTGCTTCTTCGTAACATTTTATTGTTTTTATAGTGATTAAGATGATAACACAATGTTGACTGCTGTAACCCTATTTTGACATTTTACCAATTGTGTCTGTTTGTTTTGTTCACGCATCGTTGTCAATATAATGGAATTTGATACGACTGTCATACAAGTGAGAGGTTTGGCTAGCCATAAAACCAGGTTCAATCCACCATTTTCTACATAAGAAAATACCTGTACCAAGTCAGGAATATGACAGTTGTTATCCATTCGTTTGATGTGTTTGAACTTTTGGTTTTGCCATTTGATTGAGGACTTTCCTTTTGAATTTTCCTCGGAGTTCAGTATTTTGTGATTTTACTTTATACAAGATTATTGTCGCACAAATGTTTTAATGGGAGAACATGATTGGAAGATTTAATGTTCAGACTTTTCAAATGATATTTATATCAAAATGACCGTTTCAGATCAAAATTGGTTTACTAGTGTCTTCATTTATTCATTGAAAAACATATTTGTTTTTTTTATTGGAAGTGAGTGCACATGCTCCAATCTCTCACGATTGGTTAATTGTCAAATTTAATTGGAGTGTATAATTTGATTGATAACTTATATTTCCCAATAAATTATCGTAATACATAGTCAAATTACTATTATAAAATATTCAAATACTTTGTTTCAATTTGTATGATCACAAGCATTTGCGAATTTGACTTCTAAAACATTTAGACGATAAATGTTATACCAGGAACACATTGCGTATACCTTTGTTTGTCTATAATAGATGTGTTTTACGCAATGGGTCTTTCCTTCTGACGAATAGTTAGGGTATTTGTTTTTATCCAATTAGGGTAGATCGTATTTTAAAACAAGACTTTCAAAAGTTAAGTTGAACTGAGCCAGTAAAAATCTCCTTTTAAGATCCATATATTAACAGTGAAGCCAAGAGCAAGCAGATGGACAATTTTAGATTTCAAAGAAGCTTCGGCATGTTTGCCTTACTGTAATAACGGTATCTTGTTAATCCAGTTTCAACCCACCATTTTTCTTAAAATGTCCTGTATCAAGTCAGGAATATGACAGTTGTTATCTACAGTCCGTTTCTATGTATGTTTGCGTTTGCTTTTGTTGTAGTTCAGTGTTTCTGTTGTTCCGTTGTTTTCTTCTTATAGTTGATGTGTTTCCCTCGGTTTTAGTTTGTTACCCGGATTTGTTTTTGCTTAATCGAATTATGACTATTGAACAGCGGTATACTACTGTTGCCTTTATTAATCCCCTAATATTCCTCCTACTAGTTACAACCTATATTTTTTTCTATTGACGTACTGTTATGTGTGTAAGGAAGGCAATTACATCTGTCCAAAAGAAACGTTGATAAGCAGTCCTTGAAGCATGAACTTCTATAGTATTTAGTACCATCATCGTTCATATGATCTTTGCAGTACATATTTTCCATTGCTTCATATGGCTTTGGCAAATACTCATACTATAGACAAAAGACAAACATCAAAATATTCGATTATTCAAATCACGATGCTACATATATGAGATACCCATACGCCAATTCAACCGATTAGCATCAGTGTATATGTGCCCCATAGAACACTTAATATTTTAATAAACTGACTAAGTAGTATTGGGCGATTTGTGGGACATCATCTGTCATTACAAGGTTGTACATTTTTGGTGAAAATTGATACATGTACAATTCAGGATAAGCTGTGAAAATAAGTAATATTTGTTGATTATCGCTATTTTACGAAATTTTCCTTTCATCTTATTGACTGATAATTTCCTTTCTTTCTCAGCACAGTAGAGTGATATGAAAAATTATCGCTAGAAACTAAGGGTTGTCAATGAAATTAACAACGTCGTCATAGGTACAATAGCGATAAACAGATTATCATTGGTTATCTCAACTCGATTGCTTTTCTCACTTTCGCCGTACCGGCTCAAGCGAGAAAAACATCTCGTTGAGATGACCAACGATAATCTATGAATATATCATGTTTTTAATGTGAGAGTGTCCATGAAAAGTTATATCAACTACTTGCAAAAAATACAATGAGCTAAAGAAAAAATAATATTACAACAGTTTTCTACTTTAAAACATTCCATCCATAATATCATTGTTAAACATAAATTTTGAAAAGTTAAACAAATTATACAAACAATCTGATAAGAAAAAGCTAAAAATCAAGGTTTTTTAGGGACACCCCTGCTTTCATAATGTGAAATTATATGAACATATATAGTGTTCACCTCAAAAGCTAACCAAACCTTTAAACAGACTTATTCGGAAAGGATATAGTTACGATACTGTTGTCAAGTCATTCAGGATTGCATATTTTGGTATTAATATTGATTCACTCATAGGGTCTTTGCATCGAAAATAAACACATGTATTCTAAAACCAGTTGTTGGCATGATACGGGGTATGTTCTTCTCATATATTTTATGATGGTATGATACTAAACCCCTAACGGGAGGGATTGTACTTGATTATCATATGATGAAGACATAATCTTTCAATCAGTTTAATTGAGGTCTGTAGCTGGCATGTCAGTAACTGCTAGTAGTCCTTTGTTCTTTTATGTATCATCATTTTGCTTAGTTTCTTTTGTTACCTATTCTGACATCGGACTCGGACTTCTTTTAAACTGAGTTTTACTGTGCGTATTGCTATGTGTTTCTTTATTCTACATTGGCTAGAGGTATAGGGGAGGTTGAGATCTCACAAAACATGTTTAACCCGCCGCATTTTCGCGCCTGTCCCAAGTCAGGAGCCTCTGGCCTTTGTTAGTCTAGTATGTTTTTTAATTTTAGTTCATTTATATGTTTTGGAGTTCAGTGTGACGTCCATTTTCACTGAACTAGCACACAATTTTAGTTAGGGGCCAGCTGAGGACCACCTCCGGGTGCGGGATTTTCTCGCTGCATTGAAACCCATTGGTGGCCTTCGGCTGTTGTCTGCTCTTTGGTCGGGTTGTTGTCTCTTTGACATATTCCCCATTTCCATTTTCAATTTTATAAAAAGTTTTTATGTTTATATTTTTTGCTGTTTACTTGCAATTAATTTAAACCCTTCGAAACAGACATTGATCTACAAAGGGGCTGCAGAGTCGCATTGATAAATTACAATGTAGCAGCTTTTTCCAATGAATGTAAATCTTAAGAAGACAGAAGTTCTATTTTTGTAACAAGGCATGACGTCAATTAGATATGAGAATCAAATATAAAGATGAAATTATTTGAAATATTTAACAAAACAAATATTAGGCATTAAAAATTAGGCATTATCTTAACTGCTTCTGAAACTTGCAAAAAATCTATGACAAAGATGTATCCACAATATAAACTAATTACATTATATGACTCTGAGATATATGGCTATTTCTCCCCAAATAAATTTGAAAATATTTTTAAAAAATACATTACTTAAAAGACTGAATCAATTGTCTTAGAACAACTTCACACTAGATTTTGTAGATATGTATTAGATAAATCCTCAAATGAAAGATGTAGAGGATGTGCTCCACTTTTAATTTATATGCAAGCTTTTTATTGTACACCGATATACATAATTTATTAAATTAGAAAAAGAATTCAAAAATCTGAAAAATATGTCGGATATGAATTTGATTTTATAATCATGAAGACACACCTAGCCCTACTTGAATTTTATAAAAGGACGGACAAATTTGAAACAATATCAAGTAAATATTAAATTTATTTTATTAAATACATACATAGTCTTTTGGTATTAGGTGGATAGTTATCTCTCTGGAAATCATATCACATCTAATTGTTATCAAATATCATTAATTGGTATGCTTGCAGTGTGTCTCCTGATAGGTAACATTGTTATTTATTATTAATACAAATATGTGGTTGTTTTGATATTGGTTATACTAACATGTTGATATTGTGTTTCTTTTGTCATCATTTTGTCATTTTATTTTAACTTATCATTGTTGTTCAAAGATTTGAATTTTGTTTAACATGTTTAATATGTATTCATTTTGATATTAGTGATTACTATGATCAGCAATGAGCGTCATAATTAACTCAATCAAATACCAAGTAATATTTCAGGAAAAAACATATTTAGTCTTTATGTTTCCTACTAGAGTAAACACAAACAATGATTCAGAAGGGCGACCAGTTAACTCTTCCGAAAAAATATCAAAATTAAACAAGCAAATTCTTAAATATTTGCACAAACATGGTGAATATAATAGTCCTTCAGAAAGAAAAATCGTGAAATGAAAGATGGTTCAATATAATTTTAAAATTTCTATGGAAGGAGGATAACATATTTGGCTAGGAAATGACAACAACACTTTATAACTTTAATGCGTCCGAAACGCTTTTCTAGATTTACCTTCATCAGAAACACTTAAAGCTATACATTTTAAATCCAGGGATGTAAAAATAGGTATCAACCTATTTTTAATATATATAGTCTTTTCGCCGATATGAAACAGAAACAAATCCCGTTCTACAATATTACTATAATGTACAAATATTAGTTTATCTAATTCTTTCCAATGATTGATTTTTTTCAAGGCTACATATTCATGTAAATATCTTGTGTTCTTATTATTATTGTAGACATTTAAATAATCTACTATCATATATTCTGTAACAATGCAACAGCCAAGCATCCTGTCACACACTCTTCAACTCCGTAAATTGATTCGACCTTTAAACTGTTTTAATTCGAGAGCTACTAAAAAATCCTCGTCTTGCGCATTAAAGGACGGGGTGCAAAAAGACATTTATTGGCGGAATGTTTTACTGAAATTTGAACTTTTAATCTAAGATTTCAAATTATTTCTGTTTTAAAGTTTAGGTGCAGCAAAATTAAAATGCAGTTTTAGCATCAAGAGAATGGCCCTTCAGTTTATTTTCAACTTATGAGTTTGAATGTCCTTTGGTATCTTTTGCCTCTCTTTTGTCATTTTTTGCAGAGTTTTTTGGACCCGCAAATATAGAGCGCACGCAAGTACCAACTAAACAAGACCAATACCGGGTCTGGACCTGCGTCGCTGCACGCAATTGATTGAGGTGACATTTATTCCGGAGGATAACTTATCATTCCTAGACAAATATTGAATCATCCACTTCCATAGGAGCCAAGAAAACTTTGACGAAAATTTTCCTTTTACAATGAGTGTTGTAAAATTTCAAAATACCGTTGAGTGTTATAAAATTTCAAAATATCGGCAAACAGGAAATTGCAAGACGGCAGATGTAAAAATTGATTACTCGCTACAACTTTATGTTATCAAGCTGCAAACCAAATATTATTCCCTATCATAGAAGCCAAGAACACTTTGACGAAATTTTCTTTATACGATGAGTGTTGTAAATTTAAAACTATTGGCAAACTGGAAGTGGCTACCCGGCAGATGGAACAATTGCTTAATCGGCACAACTCAACATGCAGACCAAATATTTAATCATTCCCTTTCATAGAAACCAAACTTGACGATAGTTTTCTTTCGGACAGACGGAGTCGAACGGTTACTAGACCTGCTTCCGCCTTCGGCAACGCAGGTAATAATTTATCATAATGTTGTTCTTTATGAATAACTTTCATGTAAATATTTTTGTTATATTTGCATACACTCAATATTTTCCCACTAAGTTATCCTCTTTTGTAGGAAATTTGGAATTTTTCTATCGTAAGACTATAAAATCTCAGTAAATATGCATGATATACCAAAGATATTACACTTTAAACCCTCCTCATACTTAACAATTATTTTAATGCCAAAATCCCCTAGTTTTGTAGTGCTTCATTTTTGTAGGCCGAAAAGGGTCCTCAGCGCACCTACTCCTTTATAAGCCTGGTATATTTGAATACTTGTAACAATTGCTTCTGCTCAAACGGTATCACCAGCCAAGTATTCAACATTCCTGTTCCACACAACCTAATACTGATGCTGTCAACTACTGTTCATAAGATGTTAAAATAATGGAAATTTTGATGTTTTTCTACCCTTATGTATAGAAGTCCTTAGCCAGATTTGGCACAACTGTTAACAATTGTTGGTTTTAAATACTCTTTAACTTCGCAACTGATCTGATCCTCCAACTGTTTTTATTCGAGCGCCGCGTGCACTGATATGTCGTGTGTAGACAAAACTTGCGTCTGACATTTTAGACGACTTTATATATTGCATAATGTAATTAAAAAATTTCCAGTTCATAGGATTGAAAAAATATCCTCTGATGATCACATTTTTACGAACGCTTCCTCCGCTTTTTTCCCTTTTACGGGAGAAAACTCAATTTGGAGTAACTTCATTGTATGTTGAATATTTTAGAATATATTTCAGACATGGAGAAAATCTGCTCATAGAGCTCTTTGATACAAATATGCTTTTTTAAAGTATAACACTATGTCCAGTTCTATGAATTATATAAACCGTTTGAGAGGAGATTAGAATATGTAGTTTTGTATAAATTACTTTCTATGGATTAAAAGCGCTGCAGCTAGACTATCAATTTTTGTATCTTCTACAATATATTTAATAGATGAAATTCTTATAGGTAGTTATGTCCTATATCATTCAACAAAAAGTCTCCTCCCTCGTGCAATAATTATGACAAACTCCCCCTTTTTGATGTTAAGGTTTGCATGCTTTCCATGTTTTCTTTTAGACATTCTATATGTTTTCTATGCATATACATTCCTTTCGTGTATCTTTACAGAAATTATTCATTTTATCTATATGAACGAACGTTTATTACTTGCACCAAATTAAATTTGCATAATTATAGATGTAGTACGATGAGACAAATAAAGAGGCGGAAGATAGAAAGGGGACATTTACAACTCAGTCGAAGAAACTGACAAAGCTATGGTAACGAAAACGACGAATAGACTAACAAAGTACATAGAAAACTTAAGACTGACCAACACAAACCCCAGCAAAAATCTGGAGGAACTTTAACATTAAATAAATATAAATGATTTAAAAAAAAATATTTACCTTTTTCTTATGCACTGAAGCAAACACGTCTCTACCTGGCTCAACATAAAACCCATTTATGCCTTGATGAATAGGATCTTCATTCGAATCATGAACTATGAACTGAGAAAATTTAAACATGGCATTTAGAATTACTGTTTTACATAAATTAATGTACCTTACATTTTCATTTCCTTATCTTTTAATTGGAAATGACTTCAAAATTTATGTCGGTTAACATTAAGTTACATGCGTTATGAAATATAGGAGAAGTCCAGCAATGACGATATTTCTTTATGCCGTCAATCTTTAGGGTGCTCTCTATACACAGCCGAACAAATGAGTTAGTAGTTATAGCCAACTTAAAAAAATGATGGACAGTCACACGGCTGACAGTTATCATTAGTCATTAGGACATCTCAGCTTAAGACCTCCTTTATCTAAACATTGAAGTTATCTACTATGTATTGCCTACATAGACGTCTTCTAGTAAGGGTTATGCAACAAATTTGTCTGACCTTTTTACTAGTTCCATTGCTTCAATTAAAAAACCACCCAAGGGTAACTTGGTTATATAAATATGTTCACATTGGTCTTCGTCCGTCAACTAAAAAAATCCTTGTTAGAGTGGAAAGTCCGTGTGGCTGTGCGGGATGTTTTAATTTGCAGCCACGTCCAATAAGAATGGGGACGTTAAATCCAATGCCTCGTGTACAGATATTGGCACGGTTTCTGCACGTTAAAGAACCTTTAAGCGACAACTCTTTGGAGGGCCCGTACGTGGCATTTTGCAAACCTAAATTTCAGTCCTGATCCAATATACTCTCATTTTTTAGTGCTATTTCAAATTTCCCGACCTTCACCTTACTCGACCCAAATAACAGGACCTACATATTGGTTTAATTATTAATGTATTATCATCGTGAATATGCATGAATCATTTGCCACTGGACGAACATATTTTATTCAAATCTCTACACTATTCTTTCATTCAAACAGAAATGGTCCTTAACATTTGATGCAAACTTATTTGTAGGTGTTCTTTTGGGCTTTTTGCACCAATAGCGCCCCTTTCGTAGCAAAATTGTTCTTGTACTGTTATAAATCACAGTGCAGGACCACACTAGGTAAAGACCCGTTAATTCCATCTATTTTAAAATTTACAATTATCTTGATGATAAATTTGCTTTAAATAATCAAGAATTCTCTAATAATACTTCACAAATTTGCATGAAAGAATTTAATATAAACAGCAAAATGGTCTTCAACTATTTTTCTGATTTGCAACTGGTTTGATTCAAACGCCACGTATGAGTCTAGACTAAACGCGCGTCAGGCGTCTCAAACTATAAGCCTGGTATCTTTGATGAGTTTTTTGTAGATTCGAAAATTTCGGTTTCACAAAAAACTACGAAAAAGGGACGATTTTACGTTATTATTTTTAACTTTCCGTTTTCTGACGTTGCTATTCCTTTGGACCTTTTTTTACGGTGTGCATATTTCCCACTTGTTAGTTATGTCCATGTTTGTAGTGACGTTTTACAGGTAAATATTTTAGTTAGGATTTCGTTAAAATGTAAAATGAACTAAATATTTTCATAGCTATACTAATTTTGGTTTTGAAGTTTGGCTGTTCTTAAAGAAATCTTTTCACAAGCTGGCTATCACATCTTAAGTTGAACGTGATGTTAAAATTTACAATTATCTTGATGATAAATTTGCTTTAAATAATCAAGAATTTTCTTATAATACTTCACAAATTTGCTTGAAAGAATTTAATATAAACAGCAAAATGGTCTTCAACATTTTTCTGATTTGCAACTGTTTTGATTCAAACGCCACGTATGAGTCTAGACTAAACGCGCGTCAGGCGTCTCAAACTATAAGCCTGGTATCTTTGATGAGTTTTTGTAGATTCGAAAATTTCGGTTTCACAAAAACGACGAAAAGGGACGATTTTACGTTATTATTTTTAACTTTCCGTTTTCTGACGTTGCTATTCCTTCGGACCTTTTTACGGTGTGTATATTTCCATGGCATTTAGAATTACTGTTTTACATAAGTTAATGTACCTTACATTTTTCATTTCCTTATCTTTTAATAGGAAATGACTTCAAAATTTATGTCGGTTAACATTAAGTTACATGCGTTATGAAATATAGAAGTCCAGCAATGACGATATTTCTTTATGCCGTCAGTGAATCTTTAGGGTGCTCTCTATACACAGCCGAACAAATGAGTTAGTAGTTATAACCACTTAAAAAAAATGATGGACAGTCACACGGCTGACAGTTATCATTAGTTATTAGGACATCTCAGCTTAAGACCTCCTTATCTAAACATTGAAGTTATCTACCATGTATTGCCTACATAGACGTCTTCTAGTAAGGGTTATACAACAAATTTGTCTGACCTTTTTACTAGTGCCATTGATTCAATTAAAAAACCACCCAAGGGTAACTTGGTTATATAAATATGTTCACATTGGTCTTCATCCGTCAACTAAAAATTCCTTGTTAGAGTGGAAGTCCGTGTGGCTGTGCGGGATGTTTTAATTTGCAGCCACGTCCAAAAGGGACGATTTTACGTTATTATTTTTAACTTTCCGTTTTCTGACGTTGCTATTCCTTCGGACCTTTTTACGGTGTGTATATTTCCACTTGTTAGTTATGTCCATGTTTGTAGTGACGTTTTACAGGTAAGTATTTTAGTTAGGATTTCGTTAAAATGTAAAATGAACTAAATATTTTCATAGCTATACTAATTTTGGTTTTGAAGTTTGGCTGTTCTTAAAGAAATCTTTTCACAAGCTGGCTATCACATCTTAAGTTTAACGTGATGTTAATCCACGACAAATTGTTGCTCCTTCGGGGTAAACTTTTCTTTGTTTTAACATTGTAGTTAGGTCTTAAAATATTGTTTTCCCCTTACATTGATGTTTGTTTTAATAAACTAAGTCATATGATAAATATGTATTGATATACAGATATGCACACTTATGATTCTACATCCTCCTGATACTTTGTCCCCAATGGTGACTGGGGAATAGAAATATTGTCACAACAGGTCTTCTTCCGACCGGCAGTAATACCCTTGCCAAAGTTGGGCGTCTGTTTGGCTGTGCGGGATGTATCAAATACGCAGCCACGTCCGGTCAGAATGGGGACGTTGAATCCGATGCCTTGTGTGGAGATAATGCCACGCTCTCTGCACGTTAAGAACCCTTTCAACAACTGTTTGAGGGGTCCGTATGTGGCCTGTTGAAAGGCAAAATTTCTGTCCCTATCCAATATATCCTCATTTTGCAGTGACAGTCGACATTTTCCTGACCTTATCCTCAATTACAACACCTGCCTATTGTATTTATTGTTAATTTGTTCTCGTCATGAATATGCATGAAATATTTGCCACTGGATGTTAGGCAACCAACAATCAATCACTTATCCTGATACTTATATTCAAACATAGCAGACTGTTTATAAAGTGTTTACACTAAATATGTCGAACATGTACTGATTGATATTTTAGTCGAGGTACAAGTGATTTATTATCAATATAAACATAAATAGATATGATTGTCAATGAGACAAATATCCATCAGAGACAAAATGAAATTGATTTAAGCAACTATTGCTAATCGTAAGTCTTCCAACAATGAACAAAACCCATACCATATGGTAAGCTTAAAAAGACCCCGACATAACAAAATTTAAAACAATTCAAAATAGAGAACCAGTGGCCTGATTCATATACAAAACAATAAAATGAAGATTCAATATGATAGACGACTAACGACAATTAATGAATTACAGACTCTCGCCCATCAATTTCTTCAGAAATTAACTGTACCAAGTCAGAAATATATGACAGTTGTTTTCCATTCGTTCCGTTGGTTGATATAGTGTAACGTTTTTTTTTCTTGTAATGTTTTATGAACTTTTTTATTTACCTTGGTGTTCGGTATTTTTGTTGATATTCATTTTTACATGGGCATGCACATATAGAATGTTGGCTTTGAACTAGCTTTCAGTAACTGTGAGTCCTCACAGATTGGTATCATTCGTCTTTTTGTTAGTTGCGCTTCGTGCCAATGAGTTTTATAAGTTTGCTCTTATGTTGTGCTATTTACGATTGTCTGCAGTATGGGGAAGTTGGAGGGCTACTTAACATGTTCAACCCCACCACATTTTTTTACTGCCGTGTAGGATAAGTCGAGGTCACCATTTTTATTAATCAGCTTTAAATAATGTTCTCATTATTGGTAATGATCTAGATGTGTACATAAATAAAATTTATTTAACACCTTTTCAGGTGGAGACAACATATTTATTTCATTGAAAAACATTTCTTGATAGAAAAAAGAAATTGATGAGGATGTAAGAAAAGTTTCAATCTAGAGGATTGAGCACAAGATCATAATCCTTTCAATACACCTTATGGTGGTTATTATGAACACTCTCACTTATAAAGTATCATCTATACAATTCAAAAGGTACTCGAGACATAAGGCGGATAATATTTGGTGAACGTCTTAAATTGGACTTGGCAACTTTTAGAAAGATTGTGGCATTGCCATTTAAGAGAGGTTATGAGACAACTTTTGGTAGTGGAATACTGATGCACAGTATCATACCAAAATTTTAAGCAGAAACAATTTATGATTTCCGCGCTGAGTTTGTTATTTGGACCTTTAATTTAGATATTGAAATTGAAATAATAAAAACAATGCAGCTGAGGGTAGTGATACACATTCCTACTAAGTTTCAATAATTAATTTATAGGAGAAATAAAATATAAGGACGACACGATTTTTTGAACGTAACAGGGGCAACCTTCAGCTGAATTTGAGAATTTGTCCTTCAAGCTTTATATATATGTATTCTGTTTTAAATTCAGTCCAACAATGTTAGATCTGTAAGTTTGTGTTTTCATTCAGAGTATTTAAACCCTGCTACTGGGCCATCGTGGAAAAATCTCCTGAACTGTGTCCAGTGACCTAGACCACTCGGCAAAATAGGCTGTATGAATATAGCTTTCGCTAGTCGAGCAATGGTTTTCCTCATCTGCTTTATCTAGGATTGTCATACAGTTCAAGGTATATCTGATTGAAAACGTTTGTCGTAAGTTGTCACGTATATAGTTTATGAACACAACGTACCAGCAAGTGTAATGAATATCGGATAGTCTAAAATTGACAATGCTGCACACAGCGGAAACTATTAGCCTAAAGTTTACAAATATATATTTGCGATGACAGTACACTTTCTGGTTGTTGCGAACATTCATAGTAAGTATTTGATTAACGCTTGAAGATGATGTATGAATACAAATATAATCTGAAAAAAAATCAACTATTTGTTTTTTTACTTTGACCTGTAAGCTGAATATTTAAATCTTTGCTGTGATACATCCCACGGTGATAATCCATACGAAACATAGCTGATAAACGTTAAAGAGGTACTAAAACGCACATAACAAGTAATTCTTATCTAAAAGTTCGAAATAATTGATTAAAATGCAAAAACTCGATGCAATTTGATCCACTAATTACAGAGATAATAGCGTGTAAAGTTCAACTTTTTTTACCTTAGGAAAATCCAATCAACGCTACTTCCGGAAACAGCACTAAAACCAAAATCTACCGGAAGTGACGCACTGTGGGTCACTTCTTCGGCTTATCTAAACGTTGTTTTACAAATAAACTTTCTTCTGATCGTTGATTTAAAGCACTGCCAATGAATTTCGCTACCCATTCAAGGCTCATTCTTCATTATGACCACTTTGTCAAAAGGAACAAAATATGTTTCAGAAGGGAAGTGTATTAATAACGTGTTTCAATAGAAAAAGGGGATGTGGTTGGGATTATTCAACATTGAGTTTTCAACTGAAAGCAATGTTCCTGATCGTAGAACTGAGACAAATTGACGGTCAATATATCATTAATCTAGCTATTAATTAATAAAACAAATATTGATTCGAGAAAAAATATGGTTTATATTTGCATGTCTTGTACGTAAAGTTGCATAACATCTTGACAAGATATGACGGTAGAGGCTTCGGTTCCATGTAATAAAAATAACTAATTGCCAGTTAAAAACCGGGTATGTGTAATACCTTTTAATAATGTTAATTATAAAACTTTAAAGTTTATCACTTTATAAACAACAGGTGGCATTTCTGCATGGCCAAGTTGTTTATTACCTGAGGGATGGATAATAGCTACTGTTTGATCTTTACCTTACTGTATACAGGATGTTTACTTATCAGTAGTGTCAAAGTGGGACTGTTTTAATTATCAGGATCAAAAGGTGATCGAGAGGATTAATATTTTTCTTGTTTGGTTATTCATTTGTCATTGCTTAAAATTCAAATGAAAGAAAAGGTCAATATCTTAAAAGCGGTATGGTATAATTTTTTTATTTGAAAAAAATAAATTGTGTGATCATACCATTCAGGATTTAGGACAAAAGTAATTTGGGAATGCACACCCTTTTCTAAATCAGTGGTTTTGTTGTAGTTTTAAATGCTCAAATATGTTTTAACTTATTTAATATTTCTATTGCTCTTATATTTCTACGATATAGTAAGGATTTGTATAGTAAGACTACTATACAAATCCTTGGATATAGGTTTTATAGCTTATTTTCTAATAACAAAAAAAAATAATATATATTTACATATAAAATAGGCCTGTGATTTAGGACACAGACATAGATTACAATTGTATAATATGTCTCTATGGCAAACGTACTGAAAGTTACAGGACAGAAAGTCACAAATTTGATAGTACAAAAGTCACACATACTATTTGTTTAGTTTTGTTTGAAAACATAGGAAAATGTCTACAATTGTTTTTGGTTACTTGCATATATTCATTTTACAATTTACGAAATAGTTCATTTAAACCTAGAGTAATGAATAGATGTCAAATTTTATGCATGAAAAGGATATATTTATTGGCACTATGTCATAATGAAACCATTTAAGTACCAAGCCACTTTGACAAATTGTTATCTTTACAATTATTTTTATTATTGATTTTTTTGAATAAATTTGGTTTACAAAGTTGCCATATATATAAAAGTTCTAGAAAAAATACAAAAATAATTTGACAAATGTTTTCTAATTAAAAAAAAAAAAAAAAATGCTCATGATACTGGGATCTGATATAACGTTAGTATATATGACACATATAGCAATATTTTTACATAAGGTCCAAGGACTATGACAATCATATATACTTATACTGATTTCCATTTTAAATTTTTGTTTGATTTTAAATCTCGGTATAGGTTAATTACAAGTCTATCCAGTATTTCATTTTTAATGAAATAGCTTGATCAATACATATTCAGGGTTCTGCTAAACCAGACAAGCAGATTACTGTGACCGACAGTTCTCAATTCTTCACATTATCTGGAGAATAAACTCATATAATTGTGAAATGCTGCTGTAACTAAAGTCGTAAGAAAGAGAATTTTAATTTTTGTAGCTCAGAAAAACCCACATAGTTTAATTTAACAAATCAACAAGTTACGCCCTCCGTCGTCTTTTGGAAGCACGTGTTGGGAGTGTCCTATTTTGAATGCCGTTTTTCCGCCATGGAAAATAACATGCACGGTTCTACTTCTGCTTCTACCGCCACTTTAGGATGCACATGTTAATATTTTATAGAAAAAAGGTTGATTTGTGCTTTTGGTTTTCAACACTTTTCTAATTATAAACATTTGATTAAAATATTTATGCGATTATCAAGCCTCGACAAATGGTTATCAATATTCTCAATGTAATAATTGTCACCGATTCATTTCAAAACTGTTATTTTACTTAGCAAGCTGCACTACAAAAGTCAAAAGTCTGAAAAGACCAGTTTTTGTCTGAATTTGCATGAATTTTACTCGACATTCTTAATTTGTCTAAATAATTTTAAAAATTCTTGACATAGTATGAATTTGTCTTAGAAGGTTCTTGATTTTTCTTGACAAGTGTCTTGACAGTATGAACATTGTCTTAAAATTTCTCGACCAATTCTTGACTGTCTTAAATTTGTCTCGATCTGTCTTGACATATTCTTGACATTCTTAATAATGTCTGAATATGTCTCGACATATTCTTGACATTCTAAATAATGTCTGAATATGTCTCGACACATTCTTGACAGTCTTAAATATGTCTTGACACTATCTCAACAGTATAAATTTGGCCTGAAATGTGAACAGACTTATTCTGCACTGTTTATGACATTCTATTGCTGTTATTTACTCCTTTTTATTATGGCTAAACTAAACTTTGAAGAATCAAGGATCAATTTGGTATAGTAAGATACCCTTTTGGTGCAACTAAGTTGGAATACCCTGAATAATTCCCCATGTAGTTTAATTTTGATTTATATTAATTAAACATTTAATTAATTGTTTTCACTTGGAATATAAGTCAAAGTTACTAACAAACAGCATTTAGATTTTTGCCGTTCACAAAACTGCCAGTCAATAGAAAATGAAAGGATATGGAGTAAATGTACATGGGACAAAATCGCACACAATACATAGAAAACATAGAAAATTATCAATGAACAGGGCTTTTATTCCTGTTCTTCATCTTGACAGTTGATGTAGGGTCTTCAACAATGAACAAATCATTCATACCCTACAACAAGGTCAAGACGGCCCCTAGCGTCGACTTAAGCGATACTATTGATAAAAATAAAATAAAATTTGCTTTACTAAAATAGGTGTCTTATAGGCAGTTTTAAAATATGACCATGTGTCTCTTTTGGACCCCACAATTCATCTTTTGGGTTTGTGTGGATAAAAAAGAGGGTAGGGGGCCTTTCACTTAGGTCAAAGAATTTGTTCCCATCTTTGTTCCCATCAAAACCTTATTCATTTTTTAGAACAACCCAAAAACATTTTTTATTCAAATTTTAGTGTTGAATTTTATAATTTTTTATCAAAAATAAATATTTGTGATAACTCCTTCCTGAAAAGAAAACGAATGTTTAGAACTATATTGTGCATGTCTGTTTGAGATCCATTTCATAAGACCAATGATTTCTGTAGAAATCATTAATGGAACCCATTATAAATATATTTTTTTATTATTCCTGGAGTAGATAATAATTTTCTTTTAATATTTGGGAATTATTCAATTTGTTTTTATGTTAAAATAATTAACTTCATAATTTTGATGAAAAAAATCCATTTTAATTCAATTTTTTTTCATCAAAGTGATGATTTTCATTTTCATCTATCAACAAACTTTTGAAATTGTAGTGGCATGTTCAGTCAACTGATAAGTTGTATGGCTGATTACAGGTAAAGCAATAATTTCTATTTGACAGTTGCATGTACTCTTGGGTGTGGAATACCTTAATTTTATGGGGAACATCCTGTCCATGTGTAATACTTAATATATATATTCCAACAGATGACATTACACAAATTTTCTTCTGTTAAATGAATGATTTGTATATCATCATAATTTGCTATTTATATAAACCACATTTTGATATAATAATTATTTACCATATCAACATTGAATATTATGAATGTAGAATGAAATATGTCTACAGTATGATTGGTTTTAATCATTTAATTTATAAGATTTAGGAATCAAAATTTAATTATTTAAAACCCACATTCAAATTGTTTTATATCAACATACCCTCATTTGAATTATTTTATATTTTAGATTTCATAGCCATATTTGCATTTGTAAAAATATTTATATACCCAAATTTTCAATTATTTTACATGCCCAACTTTTATTTCGGTTGTAAGAAGTGTAACTTGGAACAACAGTATATCATATAAAGAGAAATAGAGATTAAAGTTATATCATGAATATTGGTCATGATTTGTAAAACTCATAACTGTCAAGTAAATTTAAGACACAATTCAAAATGTTCAGAATGTGTCAAGCCATACTGAGAAAAAATAAGAATGTCGAGAATATGTCGAGAAATATCAAGACAGTATTCAAATGTCAAGAATTTGTCAAGAAATTTTAAGACCATATTCAGAATGTCGAGAATATGTCGAGTAAATTTCATACAAATTTAATATAAATGAGAATTTGTCAAGAAAAATTAAGACACGAGTCATACTTTTGGAGAATGTCGAGTAAAGTTCATGCAAATCAAGACAAAACTGGTCTTTTCAGACGTTTAGTCTTTTGTAGTGCCGTGATCTGTTTGCATACGATATAATACACGTATTTGATCAGGGTGACCCACTGTGCGTCACTTCCGTTGGATATAAGTAGTGAGTTGTAGTGGCGTGTTTTACTAAATCGTTCAGGTGTTCAAATGACAAACTGACAGTAATTTGCAAATATCTCGATAATTACAAAATGAAATTTAATCGGGTTTTTTGCATTCTTAAACGTTAATTACGAACTTTAGAATAATACAAACATGATTTTAGCGTTTTAGTACCTCTTTAAAAGTATGCACGATATAAAATAATGCACAATTTGTCAGACGTGCGGCTCTTGGTTTGTACAATAACTATTTCATTCACCTTGACCTTCAAGCCACGGGTGTTAACCTTTTATGCAATGTAGATTACGAAAGTGTTAGACACATACCAAGTATTATATACACTACAAAAGGAACTTTAAATATTGAAGGGTCACGATTTTCAGAACCGTAATGATGAATTAGACTTTTCACCGGTTTTATACTTACATAAGCAACACGACTGGTGACACATGTAGAGCAGGATATGCTTACCTTTCCGGAGCACCGGGTATTAACCCCGGTTTGTGGACGGGTTCGTGTTGCTCAGTCTTAAGTTTTCTATGTTGTGTTTTGTATACGGTTCTTTGTCTTTTGGTCCTTTTTGTTTTTTGCCATGGCGTTGTCCGTTTATTTTCGACTTATGACTTTGAATATGCCTTTGGTATCTTTCGCCTTTCTTTGATAATTATCTTGGTATCAAGTATCATGTATTTGATATTACCCTGTAATATTTTCTTCGTATCATCAAGTATTCATGAAACAATTATTATTTTACGCTGATATTTTCA
This sequence comes from Mytilus coruscus, assembly GCA_017311375.1. Classification (NCBI taxonomy): domain Eukaryota; kingdom Metazoa; phylum Mollusca; class Bivalvia; order Mytilida; family Mytilidae; genus Mytilus; species Mytilus coruscus. Next base: position 17,693,745 of record CM029603.1, read on the forward strand.
AATGATAATGATTAAATTCAATATTGATTGGCATTTTTTATCCAAATAAGTATGAATAAACTAAATGTTGCAGATTACAAACATAAAAAAAAAAATTACCTGAAGTCCTTCGCCGAACGAGGTGCCGTAGTAGTTATTTGCAGTGTCCAAATCAAGCATTAAACTCATATGAAAGGCTGACCCTTCATGTCTCGTTTTTATTTTCATTTGTGGATTTGATGTAAAGCATGCTTTATTTGGATAAAGTTTAACTTGGAAGTATTCCTTGACATCTAAAGAAGTAAAATCAAACATTGCAGACACCAATAGCCCACCAGGATCTAGAACTTTTTTATGATCTGTCATAACATCTTCTAATGTTCGATTTAGGTAAAACCCCTCTTGTTCGAAAATGGGATCGCTCCAATTTGTAGGAACATTCGGGAAGTGCAAAGAAAGAGGACTTACACTAAAGTAATAATTATCTATCCTTGAATCATTTTTAATGGCACTTTTATTGATTGAGTTTAAATTGCAAACTGTCACTGTTGGAAATTCTATTTCATTTTGAGGTTTGTTGAACTGTGTCATAGTTGTGGGATAACTGTAGTAATGCTTTATCTCCTGTACAACCGTTACTACGAGGTATATACCACATGACAAAATAACACAGGTCCACAATAACCTGAAACCAGAAAGGTCAACATGAAAGATTGTTGGATGACATACAAATAGATATTATTGTACTAAAATATTCGGTTTGTTTCTATTCATGTATAATGCAACTTCTGGAAGATTTTAGAATTTGTTTTACAGTTTTAATCGTCCTATCATAATTTCTATTGTGCATTTTTAGTGTCAAGAACAAGTTTAAAATATTTTAGAAGCCGAATTGATTGAAAACAAAATTAATTTCGAATTTTCATTCCAATTAATTTATACTCACACTCTTATTTTGGGTCTGTTCGTTTTACCAGATAGCTTATTTACCCCATGAAATCCAGTATTTTGACTGAAGTCTTTCCATAGGTCACCAATATTCTGTAACGGAAAAATGTCTTTACTCGTCATATTCTATATGTATGCTACAGGAGCAATACTATTTATGTATTTTATTTCAAAAACAAGCTTTTAAACACAGATTTGTCCGTAAAAATCATTTTAAAAGCTTCCGATTATTATTCGATTTTTTCTTCAAATTGAAAAGAAAAGCAAACAGTTACTTTATTTTTGCGGTCAATGCGTCTGTTTGATTTTATCTCAAGACTCTTAAGGTATGGGAGATAATGGATCGTACTCGAAATAGACCAAATCGAAAGGTTAACATAGTTCTCTATTTAATGATATCGATTAGAAAATAGAAAATGTTGCGTTTTTTGTTTTTTTATGAAGTATGAAAATATGCCACAAAGTATGAGTGCTTACAAACGAATTATTGAAAGATATTATCTTGTTTTATTGTTTTGTTGTGTTGTATATACAAATGAAAGTACGCAGTCCAGAATATTGGTTTTCTTGGTTTAGTTATAGCTTAAGTCTTTGTGTGTGTTTGTTGGTTTTTTTTTTTTGGTAGTGTCAGTTGCAATTTGTTATATATTATCAACATATACTCTCAAATGACAATTGAATCTTTCACTTTAAATCCTACCTTCATCTAATGATTCTCATCTCAAGTCTTAACAATCAAATACAGAACACACAATTATTTTTACTTCATCTGTAGATATGATACACGTCTGTTTTACTTCAATTCAGTTGATTTTAAGATAGTTTTCCGTACACAGCAATAGTTCTAATATAAAGACCAAGCAAAATAAATGTTTTACTACTGAGCAGTAATTTGTTCAATAGTTTATGAGATGTGCGTTAAAATAGGGATTATGTCCAATCGCCATAGATGCTCTATTGATTTGTTGTTGAAGATCATTGAGGCAAAAAGAACAAATCGTTCAACCATAGAGGTTATTACGAGGAAGCCGCTGAAAGTAGTCGTTAGGAAACATAGTTTGGTCACTATTTTACTTTGAAGAGATGGCTTGTCGAAGTTTGTGTTAATGGCATCGAGGGCTTCCAGTTTAGCATGATATCGATGTAGAGGTTTGATGCAATAACTTGAAAGCGCAAGATGTGGACATATCTTAGGGCGTGTTAACACCAAACGTCGCGTTCTGTAAACATGTTTATAATTAGTTTCATGTAATGAACACTGTTTTTTTCACATTGCATTTGTTCTCATCTGTACATAGGTTTTAATTACCTGTACATGGAAATTGTTCACACCAGTAAACTACATGTACACGTAATTTACATGTACATTACATATAATTGACTCCGTGTTGAAGACCGTACTTTGACCTATAATGGTTTACATTTATAAATTTTGACTTGGATGGAGAGTTGTCTCATTGGCACTCATACCACATCTTCTTATATCTATTTACTGCAGGGTTTGTTGCTCGTGCTGTGTGGATGCAGTAGAATGTGTCCCCGTGCTTGTAGTGTATGCCCTTATATTTTTCAATTATGGGTTGTTTGCCTGTGAGAGAGCTTTCACATGTTTATTATATCTTTGTTCTTAATTGTCAATTATATATTATGGTGTTTGGATGTATAAATACTCATCCACGCCTGCTATTTTTATTATTGCCCCCTGCTATGGTTTTACTAAGATTTCTTACAATCTCTGTTTTTGCCCTGTGTTTGTTATATGTCAGTATTGTAATACTTAAGTCTTTACGTCGGGCCTTTTATAACAGTTTTTGTAAGAGTTCTTTTACTGCTTTGCCTATTATTTCCTATTCCGTAATTGTGATCCTTATTCATTGTTACAACCTCCGGTCTCTTTTATTTTCTTATACCCTATTTAATTATCATGATTTTACGTAATGGAAAGAAAATTATTAACAACACAACTTCTAGGATATCCACGTGCTTAAACAAACGTATTTGTAATGCCTCTACAGCGAGATTGTTTAACAAAATGCGCGTGGATATCCACAAATTTTCCGTGCAATGCCAAAAGTGACTAACCTGTTTTAGATTAACTTCACAAAATACTGTACGGTCAACAGTGAACGGGAGAGCTTTTCGCTCTCCTTTTCCTGTGACATTACCTGAAAAACTCAAAACCTTATATATGTGGTAACTTGAACCCAACCTAAATGTGGTATTCAATATGTGGGACAGACGGACGAGCGTATTACAAAAGAAATCAAGAACACCTTTACCGCTTTCGTAGACCTAAAAATTCAAAAGTTTGATATATCAACATTTAGATAAGCATAATCACAATCTAAAATTTATTAAATTCCAACCACTTGAAACCGTTCAGAAACAACCAGGAGAATCACACAAGCAATTTGAAAATCCCGTGAAATTCGCGAATTATTTTGGATAAAAGACTTCAAACTGCTTATCCTCTCGGTCTTAATGACAAAATATTAGGGCAGGGGAACATAACTAAAACTTCAATCGATGTCATTAATATTGTCGATAAACGACCTAGAAATAAAAGGTCTCATGGCAAACGCAAAACCGTAATCAACGTATTAAACATCGTATAAATTATACACTTGCTGATCTGTTATCTATAATAAAAATAATGGCAGACATCAAGTATTATGCAAACTGGGTCAGATACCAATAAGTAGATTATATGCTATTTTTCTGGAGTGTGATACAATTTCTTTTTTAGCCCGATGTATGAATACACCCGTATTATTACAGCCTTTTGTCATCATAGGCTATTTCCTAGTATCGATAAACCTGAAAATCATAAACGGCATTTTCTTAGTTTAAAATATATAAATAGAGGTATTGATTTTATTAACTTATCTAGTATATTCAATGACTCTACCATCCAAAGCCAAATACCTCCATATTTTGATAATATAGAACCACCTATTATTTCGTATTCTTATAAAAACCCAGCAGAAGTTTGATTTTAATTATACGTCAGTTACATCAGACGTCAATATAGTAAATAATGTTCCTTCCACTTGAGATTGTGAAACATCTAGTTTTAGATATGTTCCCTATGGTCATGTCCTTACAGGAGACCTCAACATCGTCGAAGACCGTGAGGTCATAACTTTTCTTAAGAAAGGACCGAAATATCGTCCTCCATCTAAAATAGATTGGAAACAGTGTCGTAAGGTTATTAAAGACGCTCTGTCTGTCTACTGTAAAATTGGTGTAAACGTGAAAATCTGATAAAAATCTCTAGACAGTTATTTGAATAAAATTATGAATACTGTTAATATTCGTATATCTCATTTTGAAAACAATTCTGAAATAAGTAATAGGGTCCATGATATTCCCATTTCCAGAATAAAAATAAACTCAAGTACTCGCAAAGCGGTTTGTGTTCGTACCGGCAGATAAAGCAGCAAATAATGTAGTGGTGGTGTGACGCATATACTACACGGAAGTTCTCCAAAACGAAATTACAAATTCATCTACATTCAGGTCCGTACGCTCCACAGAGAGTCAAATTGTAAACAAGCATATCACTGCCACTACCCAGCTTAAGGCCTCTTCCGAACATTTGAAAGTCCCTACTATGTACTGGTTACCTAAATTGCACAAAAACCATTTAAATTCCGTTTCATCTCCGCATCTAGTAAGTGTTCTACTACCAATCTATCAGTTCTTCTAACTACCTCCTTACTACTATCAAAGAACTTGCTATTAACTTTTGTAATAAAGCTTTTGAAAATAATGGTATTAATTATTTTGGAGTGTTAAGTACAGCTCTTTATAAGAACCAGGCAGAGTGCCATATACAAGTGATATATGAGGGTATTCAGATTTTATCTATAATTGGTCTAGTAGAAGCAGTAAGTGAATACTGCTAAAAAATAATTTTGAGTGGGAAAATATGAGTGGTTGCCATGGTAACGAACACTCTATTTTTGGTTGTTAAGCGTGGTAAAATCTTTTAAAATCAGCTAAATCACCACAATTCAGAGCCTGATTATGAATAGAATCATGAGTTTTCATAAATGTTCATATGTAACATCGATACAACTTGGTTTAAGCTTCATTTTAGTGAAGATTGCATGTCAACCAAATTTGTAAATTTTTGAAAAATTTTGCCAAAAATGCATATTTTCAACTTTTCTGAAATTGGGATTTTATGAAATTATCAAATTTTCTCTGGTGTTTTTCAGAAAAGTGCAAATGTGTACAGAATAGTTAGCACTGTAGTTATGAAGTTTGGATACTACTTTGCCAAATTAAATAGAAAATGTGTGGGACTTTTTAGTTTTATCACCATAGCAACCGATTTTTTCCTTGAAACGGATTTATTATTTGCAGAATATTGCAGTTAAAGAGCTTAAATGTCCTGAATTGTTTCATAACCGATAAGAAAATGCATAAAGCTAACGCTAACTCTAAATCACCATTGTTAAGAGTTGCTGAATTCAATAATTACCACAGAAACACATATTATCCATAGCAACATCCATTCAAAACTGCAAAATAGAAATTTATGTAAAAATACATAAATAGAAGGTGTATATATTAAAATTGAATACGACTGCATGCTTTGCTTACTCACAGTCTTGTCTGTTATTTTCATAAGGTTCAACAAATATAATATATAATGTAACATTGGGGTAGGAAGGTGGGGAAAAAAAGGGGGTAGGTCTATTTTTTTAAATATCATACATGTAGATTCTTGAAAAGAAAACGTTTGGTCGGAGAGCCTGATTATATAAAGAATCAAATTTTTTCAGAAATTTCATATATAACATCGATATAACTTGGTTTTAGCTTCAGAGCTTAGTTAAGGTAGTTCGCTTGTCATGTTTTGGGATTTTGTAAGATTTTCGGAAACCTCTGGTTTTATTCATTTGAATGCCTTTAAAAATGGCCATTGACCCCATTTTTCTTTTATAAATCTTTTACATGTGTATTGATAAGCCATCTGTAAAAGTCTTATAAAATTTCGATTATTCTTTAATAGTTTTGAGAATGTAAACTTGTTAATGATAAAGCTATGAAAAGTCAAGAGAGAATATTTTCCGCCAAAATTTCAATGGGTAATATCTCGAAAACAAGAACATTGACCTGTATATTTTTTTACTCTTTTGATTCCTTTATTGATCCCCTATCGATATTAACAAGTGTTTTGAAAAGTTAATTAATTTGAAACTGAAAAGCGAACTTCCTTAAGATTGCAGTTCAATCTGACTTTTAGATTTTTGTTAAAATATACAAAAAAAACACATATTTTCTTTTTTCTGAATCATGGAGTTTTGTGAAATTATCAAATGTTCTCATGTGTTTTTTATTGAAAAGTGCAAATAAGTAAAGCATAGCTAGCATTGTAGTAACAAAGTTTGAATACTACTTGACCAAAATAAATAGAATATTGCGTGGGGCTCTCTTGAATTTGATCACCATATTAATGTATTTGTCCCTTGGAAATAGAGTTTTTATTTGTTGAATTCTGCAGTATAGGGAATTCAATGTTCTCAATTGTTTCCAAACCTTTATGAAAATACATAAAAGCATATATACACTCTAAATCTAAACTACAACGGTTAAGTATTATTACAACAGTTGTCATGGTAACAAATATCACCCATAACAACATCCAATCAAAATATATATAATATAATTTTTACAAATACATATAATTATGCTAATAATTTTCATTTTTCTAATGGGAATATAACTGCATGCTTTAATCTATTTAACTCTCAGTCCTGTCTTTGCTCCTTGAGAAGACTCAACAAATTTGAATATACACTGTGGCATTTTGGGGGAGGAGTGGAGGTTTGGTAGTTTTTGTTTGAATCTTTCATAAATCCTTTTAAGGAAAATTGAGAGGTTTAGCTATAAAACCAGGTTTCATCTACCATTTTCTACATAAGAAAATACCTGTACCAAGTCAGTAATATATGACAGTTTTTATCCATTCGTTTGATGTGTTTGAGCTTTTGATTTTGTCATTTGCTTAGAGACTTTCTGTTTAGAATTGTTCTCAGTGTTCCGTATATTTGTTAGTTTACTTTTTCTACAACATTTGGTTTCAATCTGGTAATCTATAATTATTCATGATATGTTACTAACAGATGATCGACTTCATGGGGATTGCAATAGCACATTCTAGCTTTTGTCAAGGTCCATATAATTTTGAAAGTATTGCTCTGACAATATATGTCCTTTACAAATGGGAAGAAGTTAAGAAATTTTGGAAAATTCTAATTTTCCTAGCGCAATAATTCTCACAAATTTTAAACAGCAAAAGACTCAACTTGAAATATCACTTATAAATATAAGCTTACAAACCAATAATAGAAACATTTGGTTTAAGCATTTCCAAACTGAAACTGAAGTGACAAGGACAGACAGATGGACGGACAGACCAAAACAAAACATATAAAGTCATGGTCTTTTAAGAACACTTTACACATAACAAAGGTAAAATCTCTTTGCTATTACTCAGGATAATGCAATGCTAAGGTGTACATTAACTACTGCACAGTTCAAATGTACTCATACCTTTGGGGCTGATCCTAGACTTTGAAAGGGTGTTATTCCATAAAATAAAATAAACAGCTGCGCCATGAGCACATGTTACGCCCGTCGCTTTTTCAAAGAATAAATTTCAATAACTTCTCAATGTCATATCACAAATTCATGAAAAACTAAAGGAGGTTATGTTAATATATATAAACCCAACACCAAAGTTCGGCCGTTAGATTTTTTGTTTGAATTGTTTTACATTGTCATTTCTGGACCTTTACAGCTGACTATGTGGCATGGGCTTAAGCCCCAGTCCCACTAGACCACGATCGCACCACGCTCACCGCGATCTAAAATAAATTCAGATCGTGGTGAATGTCGCGGTATGAAAATATTATTTTCGTTGATTTCACGATGATACTACGTCCTCATTACGCTTCCACAACGATCCCGCTACGATTATACCACGTTCTCACTACGCTTTCTACGATTATCATGATCTTACTACGCTCATCACGTTCTCACTACGACCATACCACGAGTTATCCGATTGCAACACGATCTTACCACGCTTCTACTGCGATTATAGCCCGTTCTTACCACGATTATACTACGTTCATACCGCGATCTTACTACGTTCTTAGCAATAACGTCAACATCGTGTTCCATATAAATACTGTTCCATTCCTTATATTTCTGATTAATACTTATATTTCTCGGAAACAACACAGTCATGCCACCAAAATCTACCAGAACGCGTGGGCGTAGTGGTAGGTGTAGGTGTAGAGGCAGAGGAGGTCTGATAGTAACGAATCCTGATCTAGCAGAGATGTCGCACCGACCAATGCAACCTGAATCTTTTTCTTTTTTCAAGTTTTTTATTGTCATATAAACCAACTCATACGATTTGTGACAAATTATATACAACCTATTGCTAGTCCATCAAGCTCAAATGACGATGTTTTAGTGAACGAAAGCAGGGATGACAGAGATGTGTCAAGCAGGGTTGAGCCGTTGGAGAAAAAGACAAGAGGTCCAAATTACATACAGACAAACAAAATTTGAGGGCTTTATATATTTCATGTGAAATGACAATTAGCATGATGGTCGTAGTAAGAACGTAGTCGGGTCGTAAGAAGAGCGTGATGAGGACAGCATGGACGTGCTAGAATCGTACTATGGTCTTGAACAGCTTGGTGTAAACGTGGTATAGTCGTAGTGGAAGCGTAGATGGGTCGCGGTGAGAACGTGGTGGTCGTAGTGAGGTCGTAGTAACGTCGCTGTGAGATCGTAGCGGTCTCTCCGAATAGAATCCCGCTTTCGCTACGCTCTCGCTACGATGTAACAGCGACCTGTGCGATCTTACCACGACCTAACTGCGCTCTCACTACGCTTCCACTACGACCTGATTTCGCCACGACCGCACCACGATTGTTTTGAACATGTTAAAAGATGACCACGCTCATCACGATCTTGAAGACCTCACCACGACCGTATTACGACCTTACTGCGATCTACACGATCGCACTACGATCGTCTAAATTTGTATTTTTTTCACAGATCGTAGTGCGATCGTGGCCTAGTGGGACTGCGGTATAAGCTCATTGTTGAAGGCCGTATGATCACCTATAGTTGTTAATTTCTGTGTCATGTTGGTCTCTTGAAGAGAGTTGTCTCATTAACAATTATACCACATCTTTTAAATTCACAGAAAAGATAAAAAAAATCTACATGAAAGTCGAAAAATATAATATGGTATGTATGACAGAAAAAAGGGCTCCAGAAAGGTTCTCATAAGATCAAATGGTCACTTTGAGAAATTTCTTTAGTTAATCATGCCATTTAAGGCAAATTATACAGTTGACAGTGACACCAACAAAATCGGTGCTTTTGTGTTTAAGTACAGCTCTTTATAAGAACCAGGCAGAGTGCCATATACATGTGATATATGAGGGTATTCAGATTTTATCTTATCAACTTGCCTGTCCGTCTATCCGTCCGTCCATCACACTTCAGTTTCAGTTTAGAAATGATTTGGCCAAATGATTCTATTATTGGTTTGTAAGCTTAATATTATGTTACAGGTCAATTTTGTGATTTATGCTGGTGGAATAACATCTCAGACGGTGTGTGCCCTAAGAAATTCAGAATTTTCTTACAATTGTTAAGGGCCATATCTATCATGCCTTACCATAAGCCAGGTTGGCCCGGCTATTGCAATCCCATGAAGTTCATCATCTGTTTACTTTCAAAATGGATTATCAGATGACGAACTCGAAACAAAGTCCGATCAAACGCAATTATCTTTTCAAGTATCTACTTGTATGAAACATTTTAAAAATCATTTTAAAAATCAACATACCCCTTTTTTCCAAACCCCCAACCCCAATGTTACATCATATATTACATTTATTGAACCATCTGAAGAAGAAAAGACCAGACAAGACTGTGAGTGAAGCAAAGATTAAAGTCATATTCCAATTTGAAAATAAACACCTCTATTTATGTATTTTTTTACATAAATTTCTATTTATGCAGTTTTTGAGTGGATGTTGCTATGGATAATATGTGTTTCCATGGTAACAATTGAAGTCAACAACACTTAACGATAGTAATTTAAAGTTTGCGTTAGCTTTTATTTATTTTCTTATCGGTTATGAAACAATTCAGGACATTTAAGCTCTTAAACTGCAATATTCTGAAATAAAACTCCGTTTCCAAGGAAAAAATCGGTTGCTATGGTGATAAAACTAAAGAAAATCCCACGCATTTTTCTATTTAATTTGATAAAGTAGTATCCAAACTTCATAACTACAGTGCTAACTATTCTGTACACATTTGCACTTTTCTGAAAAACACCAGAGAAAATTTGATAATTTCGCAAAAATCCCAATTTCAGAAAAGTTGAAAATATGCATTTTTGACAAAATTTTTCAAAAATTACAAATTTGGTTGACATGCAATCTTCACTAAAATGAAGCTTAAACCAAGTTGTATCAATGTTACATATGAACATTAATGAAAATGCACGATTCTATTCATAATCAGACTCTGAATTGTGGTGATTTAGCTGATTTTTGAAAGATTTTACTACGCTTAACAACCAAAAAATAGAGTGTTCGTTACCATGGCAACCACTCATATTTTCCCACTCAAAATTATTTTTTGAGCAGTATTCATTTACTGCTTCTACTAGGCCCATTTTAGATAAAATCTGAAACCTTCATGTATCGCACTCTGCCTGGTTCTTACAAAGAGCTGTACTTAAAAATTCTTTAGAGGTTTTAGATAAAATACATGCTTTTGATGGTCCTTTTAATTCTGTTGACAGTTATGATTTTTCTACTCTATACTACACTTCCACACAATCTTATCAAGAAAAAGTTTTCATATTTAATTAAATGGTCTTTTGAAAATCTCATTACAAATTTATTTGCTGTAACTGTTTAAAGCCTTTTTCTGTAACGAAAAGGAAAGTATGCTAGATACACTTACTGGAAATGTGAAGATATGATTGAAGCTTTAAATTTTCTCCTGGACAACATATATGTACGTTTCGGCGATAAAGTGTATCGACAAGTAGTAGGTATTCCTATGGGCACTAACTGCGCCCTTTAATAGCAGGTTTATTCCTGTATTGCTATGAATCTCAGTTTATGACCAAACTCAGTAAAGACACGTTATTGTTACATTTGGTTGATACATTCAACAATACCTTCCGTTATCTAGATGATATTTTTCGCTAAATAATCCAGAGTTCTCTAAATATACTACCGAAATTTACCCAATAGAACTTACTTTAACTAAATCTAACATAAACAGCAGTAGTTGTCCTTTTCTGGACTTGGACATTTCAATCTCTAAAGGAAAACTCCATACGAAAATTTACGACAAAAGAGACGATTTTTCATTCCCTATTGTTAATTTTCCTTTTTAGACGGCGATGTTCTTTTGGCTCCATCATACGGTGTGTATATATCCCAACTCGTTCGTTATGCCCGTGTGTGTAGTGATGTCATAGATTTTAACGAACGTAATCAATGCATCACTAGTAAATTATTAAGTCAGGGATTTCGTTACCATAAATTACGTAAAACTTTTGCTAAGTTCTTTCATAGATACAAAGATTTGATTAGTAAATTTGGCTGTACCTGTAGAAAACTGATTAAAACGGTATTTCACATCCTAAATTTTACGGTAATATTGTACTTAAAGCGCGGAAATCACTATATGATCCGTATAAACTCATCGAACCTTTAAATAAACTTATTAGTTCAGGTTATCTTACCAATGTTGTAATTAGATCTTTGAATATAGTTTACATTGGCACTAATATCGATTTTGTCATCAGCAAATTAAAACATAACTAAATTTGTATTCTTTTCAAACGGGATGTTTATAGACACACCCACGTTCATTTTGATCTATAAAGAGGTTAAACTCCTAACTATCCTACTGTCTGTCGATACATTTATTTTGGCATTGCACTAGTCATGTCTTCTTTGACTGTCCATGACGTTAAAATACTAAATCCCTGGGATGTGTTTTAGTTGATTTTAGTCTCTGATGCATGATTTTTATTATTAATTGTTTTGGCTTTTAACTAGCTGTCAGTAACTGCGAGTACTCTCAAATCGTACTTTCTTGTTTATTTGACTTGTTGATACTAATTGTAATGTTTTTTTGTTATTTAATGTTATTCAGGGTTATATCTGGTGTATATACCAGCTTTGATAAGTGTTTGGTACTAATATAAATTTCCACTTCGTACTATGAACATCAAAATTATTTATTTTGTTAAAATATTTCCTTTCTCTATTGTAACTGTATACGTATACCTAACAACAAAATTATTTTATTTACCTGTGTTTAAAGTTATTGCAAATGGCTGATATTTTGTTCGAGCATATTGTTTTTCTTAAATTGTTTAACTTTTCATACCGATATAACATGTTACTTTTATTATTCTTCCTTAGTTTATTTATTTTGAATTTACATTGTATCATAGGTCAAATTTATTTGTTCAGTGTATGTTCAATGGTGTTACTATGTCCTTTGATTGAGTTAAGCTATTTCAGTTGATATTTTATAGTGTGTCTTTCTATGTTGTGATGTTACACTAATGTTTCAGAAAAAGGGTGAAGGTTTGGTACCATTAAAACGTTTAAACCCGCTGCATTTGTTTGCACCTGTCCTAAGTCAGGAATCTGATGTTCAGTAGTTGTCGTTTGTTGGTGTGGTTCATAAGTGTTTCTCGTTTCTCGTTTTATATAGATTAGACCGTTGGTTTTCCTGTTTGGATGGTTTTACACTAGTAATTTTGGGGCCCTTTATAGCTTACTGTTCGGTGTGAGCCTAGGCTCCGTGTTGAAGATCGTACTTTGACCTATGATGGTTTACATTTATAAATTTTGACTTGGATGGAGAGTTGTCTCATTGGCACTCATACCACATCTTCTTATATCTATTATAAATATCCCTGTAAACTTTTGTATCAGTAAGGCGCAGACCAAATTCATTTTTTTTTTTTTGGGGGGGGGTAGATTTACTGTTTAAAATCGTATGATTCAAATAGCATGAAGGATGGGTGGATTCAACATGGATTTTAAAAAAGGACCCGTGTTATTGAAACAAAATTATTGGTTTTTATTATTGAAGTAACAAAAATGTTTTTTTAAACGCAGAAGAATAGACGAAAAACAATTTTGGAAATGATCGAGTGATAGTTGGTTGGTTAATATCCAGTGGCAAATATTTCATAACACTTGCAAAACTCTTTGAAGGGTCCGAAGGTGTTAACGTGCATAGAGCGTGACACTCACTGTACATGAGGCATCGGAGTTAATGTCCCCATTCTGACTGGACGTGGCTGAGTACTAAGTTTTGTACATCCCGAACATTCAAATGGACGCACCACTTTGGCAAGGGGTGTACTGCCGATCGGAAGAAGACCTAACTGACCATATTTCTATTCCCCAGTCATCCTTGGGTGATTTTGGAAATGAACATTCTGAACTGGTATTGACTGTAAAAATAACCTTGTCCAAGACAGGATGAAAATGAGTATCTTGTCCTACAAAATGCAGGACTTTTCAAGCATAGTTGTGTACGAAAAGTGAAAATTATTTCGCGCTAAATAAATAAGCCATAGAATCAACAGTTGTAAAATGAACATGCCATCAGCAAATAATACCCTTCCGGTGAAAATCAAATGGTCCCCTAAGGCTATTTAAATTTAATCATGTTTTTAATTGAGAAATTTTTAGTCATATAAATACTAGGTAAATAACTTAATTCATAATTATAATAATGTTTATTCAATATATGTAACTTCCTTAAAAATTCTTAATATCTAGTTTTATGTACACTTAACCCACGCGAGGCCAACATTGAATATCGACTGCAAAACCTGATTTAAACTACATGTAATCATTGATTTTTATCAATTGGAATGCAATAGAGTTTAGTTTAAGTGTAACGTACACTTACACCACACCGAGTTTATTCATTATGAGTCTCGTTAATATCCGAGAAAGCAAATCGACGGTTTTGAAGGAGAAGGGATTGAAAGTACAAATAGTTCAACGATCAAAGAGAAGCCATACGTTGCTCCAAACTTTCGATATTCTGACACAATCACAACCTTGTCAAGGAACATGGTATTGGAAATAGCTTCATGAAGCAAAATATCAAATATAACTTTGCTTAATTTCAACACGATCTTTGGAAACATTCAATAACTAGGAAATCACATAAACAAGGCGCTGACGTGGAATTCCTGCATTTCACTTCAAAAACTAGTCACACGAAATCAGGGAATCGTCAATGTGAACAACGACGACTTGGAATGCTTTCGCTGTCTACTCTATGTCACAAGGAAGTGACTCAGATGCATTCAAACCGAGTAAACTAATATAACAAGCTGTTTGACGAGCTGAAATTCGGTGAGTGTCAAGGATGCATTACACTTTTGTCGTCGATGTTTGAATTGTTTTCTAGACAGGACATCTTAGATGTACGTCTTCAGTACTGCAATCAAAAGAAGACGGTAAACTCGAACTGACAGAGAATGGGCCTTATACACGAGTTACAAAACTACAATCGCGCAATGTTAGTTTCATTTACTATATACTGTAGAATTTTTTGCGCGGGGGTTATTTTCGCTTATTATGCTATCAAGTAATTTCTTCTGAATGATTTGTAGAAAAGATACTATTGATGTAAAAATTTATCATTGATGGACAAATTAAACCCCTCTTGCAAAACGTTTAGGCATTCACATGTCGAAAATATCCACGTTTACAGTATGCAGATTTTGAATGTTTTGGGCTGATACATGCCAAATCTGACCTGTTCATAATATAAACCAAACACCGCATGTATTCAGGGTAAAAACGTTAATTCTATACCAAGAAAGTTGGGTGATTGTTGATTCGAAATAAAGTGCACACTGAGTTGCCCTTTAAGTTCATACATTGGATTCTTGCATAACTTGCTGTCTCAGTCAAAAATTCAGTTTCCGGCGCTGACAACTTTATTTTCAATTTACTTACATTTTAAAAAAAATGGGAGATAAAACATAACAATACTCACACGACGATGTGTAAATTGATGTACTTCTATGTCCACTGAAGCATCTATCAATGTTCAATTTGACCATCCACATGAATCTAAGATGAGGTCTCTGTCTTCAGTATTTCGATTCAAAAACAAAATATGTTTATCTGCCGCAAATCATACCTCCTTGCTGTATTTGGAAGTTAGGTTTTTTCCGTTTCATTTCACGGTTTGTTTTGTTTTTTCAGGGCCTTTAATAGCATGGGTTTTGCTCGATTTTAAAGGCCGTACGGTGACCTATAATTGCTTTTATATGATAGTTATCTCATTGTCATTCATACCACATCCCCATATTTTATTCTCCTTTCTGTATTCCATATCCTTTAGGAGGAGACCCTTTTGCATCGCCTACTTATAACGGAAAAGAGAGGCCGCAGAAGATACCAAAGGGATCTTCAAACGCATAAGTTGATGACAAACTGACAACGGCATGGCAAAAACGAAAACATTTCAACGCATTGCACATTGTCGAGGACTTGCAATAGATGACTGATTTAGAAAAGTCAAAAAATACAAAATATGACTGTGCCACAGACCAAAATATTTCAACTCCTCAAAGGTACCATGACTTTAAAATACGGTTAAGAAGTAAGACTTTCTCTGGAGATGACCCGAGTGGATGTGTTTAAAACCCATTCTCAAACTAAAAGACAGTTAATGAATAAAAAAAAAAAAACATTCCCAAACTAAGACAGTTAGTGAATAAAAAAAAAAACCATTCCCAAACTAAAAGATAGTCAGTGATTAAAAAAAAATTCCAAAACTAAAAGACAGTTAGTGAATAAAACATAAAACCATTCACAAACTTAAAGACAGTTAGTGAATAAAAAAACCCATTCCCAAACTTAAAGACAGTCAGTGAATTAAAAACACCATTCCCAAACTAAAAGAGAGTTAGTGAATAAAAAAACCATTCCCTCAAAAAACCATTCCCAAACTAAAAGACAGTTAGTGAATAAAAATAACCCATTCCCAAACTAAAAGACAGTTAGTGAATAAAAAAAAAACAGTCACAAACTACAAGACAGTTAGTGAATAAAAAAACCCATTCACAAACTAAAAGACAGTCAGTGAATAATAAAAAAAAAACATTCCCAAACTAAGACAGTTAGTGAATAAGAAACCCAATCCCAAACTTTTGATTCATTTATATGTTACGGAGTTTAGAGTGACGTCCATTTTCGCTGAACTAGTATATATTATTGTTTAGGGGCCAGCTGAAGCCCGCCTCCGGGTGCGGGATTTTCTCGCTGTGTTGAAGACCCATTGATGGCCTTGGGCTGTTTTCTGCTCTTTGGTCGGGTTGTTGTCTCTTTGACATATTTCCCATTTCCATTCACATAGAAAAGAGCAGTGTATTATTTATAGATTCAATATAATAATAGGCATTGCTCATGTCCACTTCATTTTAACTCAGGATGATAGTTGTATCATTGGTTATCGAACCACATCTCCTTATTTTAATATAAACATAAAACAGCCCACAAATGACATCAAATATGTTTTCCTTGGGGTTAGATGTACAGAGAAAGAATTTATTTCTGAAAACTCAAATCCATCATAATGTGTTATTATTTTCAAACGAAAGAAATTCTCCCTAAAATATGAAATTTTAATATGTTGTCTAATGTTGTAGTTTTAATATCGATTTTTTTTCAAATGTCATTTCGTGTTAAACTACATTTTTAGTGCAATGAATTTTTTTTATATCTAATTTGTAAAATACTTTTAAAATACCCTTTTGAAAGAAAAAATAATGATTATTTTAGGTGACATATGTTTCATTCATATCAAGAATAAACACAAATTAACCATCAATTCAGTTGTAGACTCTGGAAATGGATCGAACGGAGCAATGTCGAGAAATAAAAATGCCACTCTTTTTTTTCTTCTAAAATTTGCATTTCAACAAGCCATTAAAAGACCACTAAAAAGAGGTGCTGCCATGTTTCTTTAACGTGCAGAGAGCTCTCTCCCTAGACGAGGGAGGATTTCATGTCGACCAGACGTGGTTGCATATTGATACATCCCATACTGTTATACAGAAGTAACTTTACTTCTTAACCCTGGTGACAATCTGACTGTATTGCAGTCAACGTTGGGGTTTTGAAAATATATAAAATGCTTCTGCCGCGATAAGCTGATGCAGTGTAAAACATAAACAATTTACCTGCACGGAAAAGACTACTTGCATTAAGCTTTAAGGGATCAGTTGTTGACCTAATTCGTTGGAAAATTACTGTCCTTTTCCAACATAACCTGACGTAAATGACAGTCAACATTTCCTGGTCTTTACCTCTGCCGATTCACTTAAAGAAAACCTACTAATTTAAATAATGAAGTCTAGTTCTAAATGCGTACGAGATAAGCGTCCCATTTACTTAAGGCAAACTATCAGTCTATGTTCTGTATATGCCACTGTCATTGAGCGCCTTAAGATGATAATAAGTAATTAACTTTTCAGAAATAATAAAATTCAACTAGTGGAGCTAGATCTGTTTATTCTTATGGAGTACCTGCGATCACCCCAGGTTTATGACAGGGTTCATGTTGCTCTTTCCAGTTTTTTGCGTAGTTTCTATAGTGTTTTTGTCTTGTGTTTCGTTTTTTTCCTTCTGGTCATGGTATTTCGACTTGGTATCGTCTGCCTTTTTTCATTGTCCAGAATGATCAGAGTCGATGTCTGTTATTGCTTCGTATAGTTATAAAATTGAGAACACACCAAGAGAGGAGAAGAAATTATTTTCGGATGGTCTGACAGTATGGGTATTCGAGATCCGAAAACCACTATACTTTTACACTTTTTCTTGGCTTTAATATAAATAACGATTAGTTTTATTCACAATGTTTCCTATGTATGATGTGTATGGTGATCAGTCATAATATATATTACACGAAAATTATAGCTCTGTTTAACGATGCGTTTACTCGATGCTGATATATATGTATTTATTAGATATTTGATTGTTAAAAGATCGCATTATACAACTTAGAAAGTATTGGTTTGAAACGACACTCAAAAATAGTACAATAAAACCACAAACACACAAGTATATAAATTCAACATTGTAGATGTAACCCTCGGAACATGGTAAAATGTAGGGGTCAATTTATGGGTTACGCTACCTGTATACTTTAGTGGACAAAGAAGTATCAATTTACTTGTACCTGATAGGAATAATTTAATTAATTAGAAAGAGTCAAAATTAACGCTTTCGCGTGTCCGTCTAATCAAAGAAATCGGAATATAACCCCTTCGTCTAATGAATAACTTCTTAGTTTAACTATTTTATAATACATTTTCTTTCACAGTCCCTTATTCTTGATTCTCAGAATGGAGCGTACTCCATGTTGTGTTGCATTTTTTTTTATCATATTACTACTAATAACAAAACTGATTTAATTTTGGAAAACATAATATTATGCAAGATCGATTCGTAAGTAAACTACTAAGTGGTAATTAATACTCTTATTTCTATGCAGATAGTATTGTTGCACAGAAACTCACCTTTATTGCAAAAGTTTGGAACATAATTTGTTTATATTAAAGTTTGAGTATTTGGATAACCTATATTTAAGTTTTTCTGAAACTCTAAGAAACAGTGTCTTTTCGGGAAATTTCATCAACTTTTCTGCAATAATTAAACAAATAAATGAAAAGGATCGATTAATTACATTTCTGTTGAAAGTCGTATAAAAATCGGCTCTTGTTTTTCACCTGTCGTACAGTTGACTGCATAGCAAAATTTTCAGATTTTCACCTTGAACCATCGCTATTTAATAGCTATTTTTTGCACTCTGGTTCCTCTGTTTCTTAGGTTGTTCATGAAAGTCCAGAGAGCAAATATCAGGAACTCGCAAAGTTCTGTTAGAGTAACAATACTGGCGCCAAGAAACAATCCCATTTGTCCACCAAGGTTAGCTTATGCAAGTAAAAACTTTGTTTAATATCGCATCACAATGCAGTTTTGCCTGAATCCAGGTCAAAATTAAAGGGTATAACCTAATTTTGCAATAGCTTGAAAGTTGTGGTTCTGAACTTGTATTTCTTTTATATTAAGGACGAGAATAATGAAGAATAAAAGTAATTATCTGTGTACGTTGTGCAAATTAGGTCGACCGCGATGAAGAACTGAAAAATCTGACTGCCACTCGGAGAGTATGAATTCTGCATTGCAAAAGATCATCTGTTAAATTAGACAACGCAAATAGATAAATACGTACAAAATTAGTGGCTATCTACCAATACGGGCGATTTTAGATATAAAAATGAAGGCAACTTTAATGTGTACTGCTAACTGAACATACCAGTAGTATAATCGTTTTGTTTCTATCGTTTTTATGTTAGTTTTTTTTTTGTGCCTCGCACCGATCTTTTGAGTTTAGCCAATTGCAAATAATTTTTACAGTTTCTTCTTATTTTGTGCTGTTATACCACTGTCGTCCCAGGTTAGTGGAAGTTTAAGCACTCACACACATGTTAAACCACGTCACATTCTTTATGTACTTGTAGTTCAGTGGTTGTCGTTGGTTCTTTGTTTTTCGTAAATTATTTTGTTATTAATAAGGCCATTCGTTTTCTTTTGAAATGTTTCACATTATTCATGTCGGGGCCTTTTATATTCGACTATACGGTATGGGTTTTCTCATCATTGAAGACTGTACGGTGGTCTTTAATTTCTTTTATCCACTTCATTTGATTGATTGATTGATTGGTGTTTTAACGCCACTTTCAACACTATTGTGCAATTTCATGGCGGTCAGTTGTTATTGGTGGAGGTAGCCGGAGTGCCCGGAGAGAACCACCGACCTTCGGTAGGAAAACTGACCATCCTAGCCAATTAAGATTGGAGTGGTGTGCGGGATTCGAACTCACAACCTTAGTGTTGACAGGCTGGTGATACAATAGTTTGACTACTTAGACCATCCGCCACCTAGGCCCCCACTTTATTTGAAGTCTGGTGGATAGTTGTCTTATTTGCAATCATACAACATCGCCTTATTTTTATATGAATATTAAAAATAAAACAGAGGTAAAAGACAAATTATAAGTCGGAATAAAAGCATGAAAAACAAGAATGTGTCCATAGTACACGGATGCCCCACTCGCATTATCATTTTCTATGTTCAGTGGACCGTGAAAATGGGGAAAAATCTCTAATTTGGCATTAAAATTAGACAGATCATATCATAGGGAACATGTATTCTAAGTTTCAAGTTGATTGGACTTCAATTTCATCAAAAACTTCCTCGACCAAAAACTTTAACCTGAAGCGGGACGAACGGACGGACGGAAGCACAGACCAGAAAACATAATGCCCCTCTACTATCGTAGGTGGGGCATAAAAAGAAAAACGACGAAAACACAAAAAATTGTCCACAAAACAATACACAGAACACTTAAGACTGAGGATCACAAACCCCATCATAAATCGGGGGTGATCTCTGGTGCTCCAGAGGGGTAAGCAAGTTCAGTTCCATATGTGGCACCCAATAAACGACTTTATAAGTAACGATGTCACTGAGGAAAAAAAATACAATGATAAAGTACATACCAAATATATATTTTGATAATTTATAACAACGTCAGAGAGGAAATTCATAATTTTAGTATGTCGTCTTTCAATTTCTTTGGGTCCATAACCGTGGTAAAACACAAATATATCGTATGTTTACTGATCGGAAACGTCATAGTTTGTTTTATTCCCATGTCGTAAGCAGTTATGAATAAATACGGAAACATAAGGCTAATAGACTATATGATACGAATTGGTTGAAAGTACGATATCTTACATAAACCTCAAATTTATTAAATATGTTCAGTAAGTAATTTAATAATTTATATTTACAGAAATACTTGATGGAAAATACTAGCTCAATTTCAAATTGGTATATTAGTAGAAATCAAAAGGGGAAGTATTATAATTGTGATTCTGAACTACGGAAAACCGTATACCTGTTATTGAAAATCATGTCACTAAGTTTTTTTTCTGACCTTTTTCATCACTACTTGTGGTTTGTTAAATTACGGGAACAGCAAATAACTGCCTTGATCTAGAGCGCGTCGATCCAAAGACATTACCGTAACTGTCCTATTAGAATAGGAATTTTTCATGGGGGTTGGTATAAAGGGCCAATCCCATGGTAAAATAAATATAAATTCAAGCTCCAATTATTATTTCTTAATGATAATATACATACCAAATATATCTCCAGCAGAAGAATATTTTGGAACCTGCTTTGAAATTGTTGTAGAGAGCTGGTCAAAATAAATATGGAGGGCGATGTAGTTTTGTCTGTAATAAATATATCATTGGTTACAATAAATATAAGTAATAGTTCATGTTTAGTCTACAATACTACTTGACTACTCAAATACAATAATACATTAAAGACTTCTAGTGGTTCTTCAAACGCTCCAAATCGAACTAAGTTTATACAGTCAAGATAGAAATAAACTTGAATTCCAACAATACTTAATTTTGAAATAAAAAGTGCAAAATCAATTTGATTTAAATAAAGAAAACAGCTTTTATTGACAGTGTCTCTTGTATTGGAAAGGCCCACCAGCGTGATGCAGGATCAATCCAATCATGTATGTCCAAGAGCTAAAGAGGGCATCTGTCTGCCAAACGGAAAGTACAATGCAGGAAAAAAAAAAAAAACAATCAAAGCAAGAAAAAATTGTCATTTTGGCATTATATGTTAAATCTGAACTTAACTAACACTTTATAAGGCCGATAGAGCTGACAAGTCAATTTTTTCATACAATTTATATTTACAAAGGGTAAACACCAATAATAAACAACAATACAATTTGGATCGGCATCTGTTTTCAACTTACAGGGACGATACTCTTATACATGAAGACACCAACCTATATAGCTAGTTTGTATGTAATCAAACTTCGTACTTTCTGGGATAATTTTAATCTACTAATAATGAAAGACAGCCTCACAATCTTATTAGGAAGATGTCCTTTTGGGGTGATACGTACAGAAACGGAAAAAACAGTCCAGACAAAACACGATCAAAGTAAAATAAAATTGTCGCTGATTATTTTGTCGTTATTTTGACAATAAATGTTTAAACTGACAATCTTATAAGGTATGTGTCCTTTCGAGTTGATACGTACAGAAACGTAAAAAAACAGTCCAGACAAAACACGATCAAAGTAAAACAAAATTGTCGCTGATTATTTTGTCGTTATTTTGACAATAAATGTTTAAACTGACAATCTTATAAGGTATGTGTCCTTTCGAGTTGATACGTACAAAACGGAAAAAAACAGTCCAGACAAAACACGATCAAAGTAAAACAAAATTGTTGCTGATTATTTTGTCGTTATTTTGACAATAAATGTTCAAACTGACACCAGCTTACACGATGTAACGCCGATTGATCTGGCAAGGCAATTTTCTCATAAAATTTATATTTAAAAGGGTGAACACCAATCACTTAATATAAAATTATGGATCGGCATCTACTTTCTCCATAAATGGGCCATACACTAGAACATGAAGACGTTAAACTAGTGTGTATGTAATCAAGCTTGTAACTTTCTGTGATAATAATGTCGCGTCAAATAAGCCCATCAAATTTTAAACTCTACTCCTAGAGTAGGGACTATATTTTGCATTCACCTTGTCCGACTGTCGTTCGTGCAACAAATATACCCGTCACCCTTTTCTCATGTACTACTGAACAGAATGATTACATATTTGGTAAGCAACTTGACATTGAGAAGTTGTATAGAGTGATCTCTTTAAAGATCTGTTGGACACAGACTTCTTTGAATTTTTAATATGTTGAAAATTGACACTCTAGAACGGTGGTCATCTCCAAGTATGTTTATAATGATTGTCATGCTCTATTCTATTAAAATACTGGAATAGTGTGGTTCATAACCATGTACATTTTTTGTATCATTTACTATTCCTACAAAAATACCATTAAATGAACTAAAATATTCTTAAGATAGTGGATTCATGTTCACTTAACCCAAGGAAAGTGATTAATCTATGAATTAGGCTTGGGATTCCACCAAAAATTTACCTTGAGGAATAGGTGATAAGGCAGGAGGAAGTGAGATACCTTCTCTTTATATATATTATCAGTGACCGAGTATGGGTCAATAAACTCATTATAGATGCAAGGATTAACCAAACTTGCAATTGATAGTAAACATTAAACAAATGTAGTTTCCTGTATATTTATGTAAAAGATGGACGAAAGATACCAGAGGGACAGTCTGTAAGTCTGATACAGAAAAACACGAATATAATTGAAATTAAAAGAACACAAAAAAAAAAAAAAAACGGATTTTGGAAAAAAGGGGGAGGGCAAAATAAAAATTGTTCTGTCCCTAAGTACCTGTGTTATTATTCTGAATATACTTTACATTTTAATTTCAGACCTTCCGGCCTTCGCCATAATTTTCATGAGTAAACAAATGCCTTAAGGAAGTGCAATATCTATTGAGTAGATTATTGAGTAGATATGGTTTATAATGGGCTAGATCTCAAAATTCCTGATTCAATGTTACACAAAAGCACACTTATACATAATTTTGAGTTCACAAACACAGACTGATTTATTATCGTTGTCTTAATACGACTGTTGTTAACACAATTTTAAAAAATCCAAGAAATCTCGTTACCTGTAGTAGTCCAAATATTTGTCTCCATTGACATCAAAGATCTTCTTACTGTAGAAATCCGATGGAAATAGTGATGACGTCAATGACACGTCATAATGTGTGTATGTACACGTTAATGGACAATCACAGTTATCACCTATCTTTGTTTGGTAGTAGTAGTCTCCTTTAAAAATGAATAGAAATAGAAATAACTATATAATATAATGTTAAATATATAACACTTCAGATCGTCATTTTATAATGCCTACTTTTTTAATTATTTCTCAATTAAACAAACGATGCCGTTAGAATTGGAAGGTCAGTATAAATATAACTTTGTTATACAAATACGACTATTTAGAATGAAAGGAGTAACATTAGATACCATATTTTGATCTTATTTCAATATAAAAGTTTATTGCCAACAGGTTTGATCATATCAGAGTAGATGAAAGTTTGTTGCCAACATGTATTATCCTATCAAAATATAGGAAAGTGTGTTGCCTATCTGACAACAACCTCATTTTTCACTTTCCTGTTAGAGAAAGTGTAGTCTATTAAAGTACTGAAGTGGGTTGTTTTTATTTAGTAATGGCAAGATTAGTTAGTTGCCAACATGTTTGATCCTATTAAAATATATGACCATTTATTGCCTATTCGTAAACAACCGTAATTGTTCACTTTTAGCCACTTATGTTTCTATTTTGATCCTAGTATAATTAAAGTTCATAACTGGGTTTTAACTAACGTCAATCAAAATTAAACCATGTTTAAATTTTAAGTGTCAATTGATTTATTAATAAATTGACATTGACACTTAACATTCAAACATCGCTTAACTTTAATTGACGATTGTGGAACTAAGTCCTGATTTCTATCAGTTAACTATTATTAATAACTGTTTATGAAACACTAAGGTTGTGCTACACCAAGGCATAGATAACCTTAGCCGAATTTGGCACAACTTTCCGGAATATTTGGTTTATAATGCTCTTCAACTGCGTATTTGATTTGGCCATTCAACTGTGTTGATTCGAGCACCACTGACGAGTCTAATGTAGGCAAAACGCACGTCTGGCGTACAAAATTATAAGTCTTTGATGAATTTTTACACTTATTATTGTATGACGAAAGAAAGCTATATTATAACACCGAAACGAAAGCTTATACAATCTTGTTTATAACTAAATTCCCCACAAGGTGTGTCTTAAACAGCATAACTATATGTCCCCATGGTGTCTTAAACTACATTTGTCAATCTTACGGTATTTTTACACTCGTGTATATTTTTTTCATTGTAAAATATCTTGTATACATAGACGTTGGAGAATAGTAAGTAAGTAAATGTATTTTAAACAAAGACATACTTTACCTATTGCTTTCATAATACAGTTAGCCACTTGAAACTTAGAGCAGTAATATGTATCTACAATGAAGTGCACGTATTTTATCAATATTTTTAGAGTTCCAAGTACAATTTTCTTACAAGTTTAACATTACAAATTCTAATTCAAATTACGTTTTACTAAATGAGTGAAACTGCTTAAATTGATACCTGTATATTCAACGTTAAAAAAATATTGCAACAACTCTATAAGGGTCCACATGAAAGCGAATATTTACGAAAGCGTAAATCTTTTCAATGAATGAATTAATATAAAAATAAGAAGATGTGGTATGATTGCCAATGAGACAATTGATCACCAGATACCAAATGAACTCATATGCTCCGAAAGGGTCAGCTATTCGTGCCACTAGTGTCAACCCTCGTGTTACTCATTGCAAGTAAACATTCATGACCCAAAGAGTAATTGGGGAATAGAAATATTGTCATCTCTGGACTTTAACTGTTCTGGCAGTAAACCCTTGGTAAAGTTGGGCGTCTGTTTGGCTGTTCGGGATATCTTATTTTGCAGAAAATTTCGGGGGGATCCGTAAGTGACAAAATGTCATCTCCTATCCAGCATACCCTTATTGTCCAGTGGCAGTCCAAATTTCTCGCCAGTCGTATCACCTTGCAGAACATATCTATTGTTTTATTTGGTAATTTGTTCTCGTCCTGAATATGCATGAAATAATTGTCATTCAACGTTAAACAAGCAACAATCAATCAATAACAATTCGGTGGTGATTCACAATCGGTGATGAAAAATCAAAGAAAAGTGGATGGAATTGTGGCTACAAGATGAAAATATTCTAGGTCGTCTGTGACGCAGATATTGTTAAACGTCAACCAAATAAAGATGGTGTCTGCAAAACTTTCAAAGTGTCTTCTGTACTATTATTTGTCTGTTTGTCTTTTTATTTTAGCCATGGCGTTGTCAGCTTATTTTCAATCTATGAGTTTGACTGTCCCTCTGGTATCTTTCGTCCCTCTTTCAAAGGGATGACTTCAACTTCACCCTTTGGAAAACTTGATTTGTTCAAAAGATTCATTTTAAGTGACAAGCCCTGAAATATTGTATGAACCGAGAGACATGTACTCCACATGCAGACGCTGCTGAAATGTTGCTACACAGGAATGGAAAGCTCACAATGAACAATAGAAATTATCTCTTTTGTCGTAAAGCTATGTTCTCAACCGATTTTATTCTCTACGGTCAGAAGGGGGAATACAAATATGGCAATCCCTGGACCTCTTCCGTCCGCCAGTTAAACCCTTGCAAAAGAGGAGTGTCTGTTTGGCTGTGCGGGATATTTACCTTCGAGGCTACGTCAGGTCAGAATGGGTACGTTTAATCAGATGTATCGCGAGAACGAGAACCATGCTCTCTGCAAGAACCCTTGCAACAACATTGAGTGGTCCGTAGTTGATGAGCAAAATTTATACCTTATCCAACAAAAGCACTTTTCCTTCTGGCACTTCAAATTTTTCAGCCCTTCGTCCAATTTAACCTACCTATTGTATAAAATTGAGAATAAAAATGGAAATGGGGAATATGTCAAAGAGACAACAACCCGACCAAAGAGCAGACAACAGCCGAAGGCCACCAATGGGTCTTCAACACAGTGAGAAAATCCCGCACCCGGAGGTGGTCCTCAGCTGGCTCCTAAATAAAAATGTGTACTAGTTCAGTAAAAATGGACGTCACACTAAACTCCAAAACATATAAATGAATTAAAATAAAAAACATACAAGACTAACAAAGGTTCGAGGCTCCTGACTTGAGACAGGCGTAAAAATGCGGCGGGGTTAAACATGTTTTGTGAGATCTCAACCCTCCCCCTATACCTCTAGCCAATGTAGAATAAAGAAACACTTAGCAAGACGCACAGTAAAACTCAGTTTAAAAGAATTCCGAGTCCGATGTCAGAAAAGGTAACAAAAGAAACTAAGCAAAATGACAATGATACATAAATTAACAAAGGACTACTAGCAGTTACTGACATGCCAGCTCCAGACCTCAATTAAACTGACTGAAAGATTATGTCTTCATCATATGAAAATCAAGTACAATCCCTCCCGTTAGGGTTTAGTTTCATACAATCATAAAATATATGAGAAGAACATAACCCGTATCATGCCAACAACTTGTTTTAGAATAAATGTGTTTATTTCCGATGCAAAGACCCTATGAGTGAATTAATAAAAATACCAAAATATGCCATCTTTAATGACCTGACAACAGTATCTTAACTATATCCCTTCATAATATGTCTGTTTAAAGGTTTGGTAAGCTTTTGAGGTGAATGCCGACATTTTTGTGCTTTGTAAAGAATATTACCATATATATTGGATGTGAAATACCTGAACGTATAAGATGTCTGCATGTTGATTTATATTTACGAATGATGTCCTTGTACCGATGATAAAATTTAGTAAATGTTTTGACTTGTTTGTCATATCGAAAACCCTGGTGTAATATTGTTTCAGTAATACAGAGATTTCTTTTGTTGAAATCAAATACATTGTTACAAACACGAGCGAATCGAACAAGTTGAGATATATAAAGACCATAAGATGGTGACAAGGGAACGCCACCATCTAAAAATGGATAATTAACAATAGGGAATGAAAAATCATCTCTTTTATCATAAATTTTTGTATTAAGCTTCCCGTTAAAGATATAGATATCAAGATCCAGGAAAGGGCAGTGTTCATTGTTAGTATTATCTTTATTTAAAGATAGTTCGGCAGGATAAATCTCTTTAGTGTAGATACTGAAGTCGTCATTATTGAGAGCCAATATATCATCTAAATATCTAAACGTGTTATTAAATTTTTGAATCAGATGTTGTTTCGATGGGTCCTTGCTGATTTTAGTCATAAACTGTAACTAATAACAATACAGAAACAGGTCCGCAATAAGTGGTGCACAGTTAGTCCCCATGGGAATTCCGATAACCTGACGATATACGGAATCTCCATAGCGAACAAAAATGTTATCTAATAAACATTCAAGGGCAGTTATAGTATCAAAGCAGGTCCAATTGACATAGTTCTTTTGTTTGTTGTTACTAAAAAATGACCTAAAAGAGTTTGAACATATATATTCGCATTCCGACTTTTTAAATGCCCATTTAATCAGGTGTGTGAATTTTTTCTTAATAAGATTATGAGGCAAAGTGGTATATAGGGTAGAAAAATCTAAACTTTGAACAGATTCGAAATCACCAATATAAGCATGCAATTTATCAAGTACTTCCAACAAATTTTTGACACCCCAAAAGTAATTAATTCCAGTATTTTCAAAAGCCTTATTTGAACAATTTATTACCAGGTTTTTGATTGTACCAAGTGTACTAGTAAGTAGAATAGACAGTTTAGTAGTGGAACAATGGCTTGAAGACGAAATAAATCTATATTTGTAAGGAGTTTTGTGCAGCTTCGGAAACCAGTACATAGTTGGAACTTTCATTATATTTGGTTCTGCTTGTAAAGAGGTAGCTAAAAGTTTATGTTTGTTACAGATGTCATTTTCCGAAAATGGAGTCAGTTGGCATGTTGGTGAATTCGTGATTTCCTTTTGTAGAACCTCAGTGTAAAATTTACGTCAAACAATAATGATATTGCTAGCAGCTTTATCAGCGGGGACAAAAACAAATTCCTTGGCGAGTTCTTTTAGCTTATGTTTGATACAAGAAACTGGGCTATTATGGTTGTTGTTAGGAGTAAAATGATCTTTAAAATGTTGAATACGTATATCAACTATGTTCATTACCGAATTAAAAAAAGAATCTAATGATTTCTTGTCAGCTTTTTCTCGTTTTATCTATTTAGAGCAGTAAGTACGGAGTGAGTCGTGGATGATGTTACGACACTCATTCAAATTAATAATTGACGGGGGACGATATTAGGTCCTTTACTGAGGAATGATTTCGACTCTCGGTCACGAACGATGTTAAGGTCTTTTGTTATAACATGGGAACTGGGGCTATAAATGTATTTAGAATTACTGCAATTTCATGAGGTAGGTGTATTGTCACAATTCAATTATTTTTCGTGATCGTACAAATTTTGAATGAGATTCCCCAGGCTGCTTATTAACTACTTCTAAAGGTTGAACTGTTAAATATTTAAAAGGATGATTGTGCTTCTTAAGGTGTTGATAAATGATACTTTTGAATTTATGGGTCTTTTAAAACGATAAAGGTGTTCTTGAGTGCGTTTAGATAAATATCGTCCAGTTTCACCTACGTACTGAATACCACATCCCAGTTTGTTTCATGTGAGTAAATATATAATACTGTTAGTTTTTCAAGTGATATCAGTTTCAAAATTTAGGGAAAATGTGCGACCATTAAACGTGTACCCTACCGTATTGTTGGTGGAAAGACGGGGACATGTAAGTCATTTTTTGGCATGACACTTATAGATAGAAGGGTAACCACAAGAATGGCGTCCAGAATATGAACCAGCACACAGGAATATAATAAAGTAAAAATGATAAAATAGATTGTTAATTTGTTCCTGTTCTATAATATGTATGAAATAATTGCCACTGCACGTTAAGCAAGCAACGATCAATCAATCAACCAACTGACCCTCGTAGACAAAGAAATTCTCAAACAAATTTATGCTAGCCAGTGCACAACTTCAATATTTAAAGTATAGATCGCACACGTAAATTTCTTACAAGACTTGATTGAAAGTTGTGATGAAATGAACCAGACAAAAATATTCATGCAGAACAAACATATTTTAACTTGAAGCCAATGGATGGTAGACCGATTTTTTTTTCAAAAAAGGTTCTGCGTTTGTTTATTGATTGTATTCATTATTTTATTAGTTTTATCGTTAACCAGTATTGTTTGAAAAACAAAAGAACAGTTTATTAATTGTTTGCGTCCGAAGCGCTTTTCTGGATTTACCTTCCGTAGGACCGCTCAAACCAAATCATTTGAACGCCTAATATGTAATTAGACCTATGGTTTGAAGTTTACAATTCCAACTCAAATATGATGGTCTTCTTTGAATAAGGTAGATAAAATTGAGATTAGAAATGGGGAATGTGTCAAAGAGACAACAACCCGACCAAAGAGCAGAAAACAGCCGAAGGCCACCAATGTGTCTTCAACACAGTGAGAAAATCCCGTACCCGGAGGCGTGCTTCAGCTGGCCCCTAAACAAAAATGTGTACTAGTTAAGTGATAATGGACGTCATACTAAACTCCAAAACATATAAATGAACTAAAATTAAAAAATCATACAAGACTAACAAAGGCCAGAGGCTCCTGACTTGAGACAGGCGTAAAAATGCGGCGGGGTTAAACATGTTTTGTGAGATCTCAACCCTCCCCCTATACCTCTAGCCAATGTAGAAAAAACAAACACACAGCAATACACACAGTAAAACTCTATTTCAGTATGAGCGTAATTTTGAAAATACTTAAAATTTGGTTATTATAAATAAGAAGATGTGGTATGAATTCCAATGAGACTACTCTCCATCCAAGTCACAATGTGTAAAACTTAAACAATTATAGGTCAGAGTACGGCCTTCAACACGGAGCCTTGGCTCACACCGAACATCAAGCTATAAAGGGCCCCAAAATGACTAGTGTAAAACAATTCAAACAGGAAAACCAACGGTCTAATCTATCTAAAAAACGAGAAACGAGAAACACTTATGAACCACACCAACAAACGACAACCACTATACAACAGGCTCCTGACTTAGGACAGGTGCATACAAATGCAGCGGGTTTAAACGTTTTAACAGGCGCCAACCTTCACCCTAACCTGAAACAGTAGTGTAATATTACAACATAAAAAGACACACTATAAAATATCAATTGAAATGGCTTAACTCGATCAAAAAGACATATAAACAAAACAAGTAAACATACACTGAACGAATAAGTTTGATCTATGACACAATATAAATACAATATTAATAAAAAAAGATGTAGAACAATGTCAAAAAACAACTTTAACCTGGGACAAAATGGCGTTAAATAAAGTAACGTAAACAGGTACATTTAAATATAATAATTATGTATGAATTGGGCAACACATGTAAAAAGATTGTTGTATAGTCTTGATATGAATAAATTGTGGAATGAATGTAGAAGTTCATATTTACCTTTAAATAGAAAGCGATTGTTCGATCATTATACCCTTATTCAAAGTGCAGATTATGTAAGTATGTGGTAACAAATGCAATTTTGCAATTTTATTTACAGAAATGTATTCCTGTACATTTTCACCAATGTATAACGAGGATCCGTTTGTCTTCACATAACATTTGTATTGAAACTGGACGTTATGTTGGTACTAATAGGAATGAAAGATTTTTTTTTTTTGTGATTTAAGAGTGATGGAGGATGAATTTCATTTCATTCTGCAATGTAACAGATAATATATTGATTTGTGTAAAAAAAATATAATAAATATTACTGGTCGACACCATTAAGTTAAGTTAATTTTTAAGTTAATAGAATTAGTGTTTGGTGAAAACACAAAACAGTGGTGTAACTTAAGAAAATATATACATTTCTCATTAAATTTAGAAATGGTTTTTGTAAAGATATCTTGTAAACACGAAACTTCTGACGTCACCTATGGTTATTTATACATATTAATATTGTTTGTAATATGCATTTGTATTTACTGTATTTGAATCCACTGATGAGCCGTAAGGCACAAAGTTAAATAAGAATTTGAAATTTGAAGTTTACAATTCATTATTTATAAGTAAGGTGAAACGCTATATAATACATAATCATGTGATTGTTTTCTTTTTCTTTTAATATATTATTTATTCAAACAATATTAGTTATTGTAGTGTTCATGCTGTTTACAACCGAGCTTGTATTAGCCCATTTCAAAAGATGCTTTTGCTCTACTCTATATTTACGGTATTATCTATTTATACCATTTGCGATTGTGCGGGTACCTGTCTAGTATCGTCAAGTTAATTTTGATCGATTTATTGAATGGTACCAGTAAATATGAAATGAACCCCTGAAGCAACATTTGAAAAGGCTAAAGTTATATATATTGCGTCTCATCTTGTTCATCCCCGAATATTCCTTCTTCATTTATCGTTTCTATTAAAATTTATACGATATATTTGGTTTACAGTTTGATTCAGAAGATACACCGACATAGCTGGATGGTACAATTAAGTATCTAATTGCTGCCACAATTTGATATTAATAAGTATTGTAATTTTCATTGTTATTAATAAATGTAATGTCAGTATTGCAAATCTAATCTTGAATCAATCCTAATTCTATCTTATTTTTGGGAAATATTTTTACAAATTCAAATGTGACGTCACTTTGTGTGTTTTTTTAGAATTTCAAATGTGACGTCACTTTGTGCGTTGAGGCTTTGGCTAACTCGGCTGTGTATTTTCATGTGTTGGATTAAGTTGTTTTATGTAATGTATCCGTTTTTATTCTGTAGTTAGTCCCCACTTCGGTTTTATCATGTATATCTATTATATAGTCATTTTATAAAATTTACTGTTTGCAAAAGTATAAATTATTCTAAATAATAAGGATTTTCTTGTCCCAGGCAAAAAACCCTGGCCGCAACTTTTTGGAAGTTTTTGTCATCGGTGCTCTTCAGCTTTGTACTTGTTTTGGCTTTCAAACTTTTTTCATCTGAGCGTCACTAGTTGGTCTTGTGTGGACGAAACGCACGTCTGGCGTATTAAATTTTAAACCTAGTACCTTTTGTTAGCTATTATTCGTGTGTTTCTTTGTCCTATATTTTCTCCCATTTATTTGTATTGTAGCCCTGTCATGTAATGTTGTCATTTTAATGTTATATTTAACATTGCCATAAAAGCGGGAGGTTTGGCATGCCACAAAACCAGGTTCAACCCACCATTTTTTTTCTTAAAATGTCCTGTACCAAGTCATGAAAATGGCCATTGTTATATTATAGTTCGTTTCTGTGTGTGTTACATTTTAATGTTGTGTTTTCGTTGTGTCGTTGTTCTCCTCTTATATTAGATGCGTTTCCCTCAGTTTTAGTTTTTAACCCGGATTTGTTTTTATCTCTATCGATTTACGAGTTTCGAACAGCGGTATACTACTGTTGCCTTTATCTATTAACTTACTGTTATGTGTGTAAGGGAGACAATTGCATCTGTTTAAAAGAAAAGTTGATAAACAATCCTTGTAACAAGAGCTTCTATAGTATTCAGAACCGTCGTCGTTCGTGTGATCTCTGCAATACATATTCTCCATTGCTTCATAGGGCTTCGGCAAATATTCAAACTATAATAGGCAGACATAAAACAAATTATAGAAATAATAGAATATTCAAGACAAGAAAACAATTATGATGTTGCAATAAGTTAAGGCAACTAAATCTTTATATCAACATTGTAATACAGAGATATTTGATATACTTTAATTGTTGATTATTTTAAATTAAGGAATATACCTCCCTCATGCAAAGCTCTGATTACTTGTCCGATTTGGTCTATACTTTTTTTTTATCCTTTTTAGGTTTAAGCTCGTCATATTTTAATAAGCTTTGGATTTTCAAATATTTTTGCCGCAATCACTGAAGAGACATTTATTGTCGAAATGCGCATCTGGTGCAGATCAATTGGTATCGTTAATGTTATAACTACCACTGGGTCGATACCTCTGCTGGTGGACTGTTAGTCTCCGAGGGTATCACCAGCTCAGTAGCCAGAACTTCGGTACTGGCATGAAAATACGGATTTGTGTTACTAAAATTTGCTGTTGCAAAATTTTGGAAATTATTTCAAATTAAGGAATATATCCCTTTCATGCAAAGCGATTTTAGCTATACTTTTTTGTCCTTTTTGGTTTTTAAGCTCTTCATATTTTTAATATGCTTGGGATTTTCAAATAGCTTGGCTTAGAGCATCACTGAAGAGACATTTATTTTCAAAATGCGCATCTGATGCAGAAAAATAAGTTATTGTATTGATGATCCATTGCTGATTAAATTTATCGAAATAAAGTTAATGTTCATATTTGTTGTATATGTTAGACAAAGATAATCCCTTTCTTCATAATTAAGTACGAGCGTTAGCGTTTCCAATTGTCAACTTCTCGTTTCGCAGCCTTTTCAACTTTTTTTCATTCGAGGTTCACTGATGAGTCTTTTGTAGACGAAACGCGCGTCTGACGTAGAAAATTTTAAGCCATCTATGATGAGTTTACTATCAGTTCATAAGATTCAAGAGTACGAAGTTGGTGTATAGCTCTCTTTGTTTTCTACCTTATGTGTCCTGATTTTTTTTGTTAGCCAATATCATTTGAAAAGCGACTTTTTAAAAGAACATATTATTCTTTAAAAAGCGTGTGAAAAAGTATGGAACACTCGTTAGGAAAAACATCCTCCAAAAGACTGTCTGGTTCAGTTACTCAAGCTAGTGCTCGAAAAATAACAACTTTGTTTTCAACGACTAGCTCTTTTTACAGATTGATGGTATTAGCATGGGAACAAAACTGGGACCTTCTTTTGCCAACATTTTTATGGGGGATCTCAAAGAACGCATCCTTTTGAGCATGCCATACAAACCGTGGTCTTGGCTCCGTTTTATTGATGATATCGACATGAAATGGAACTATACTGTAGGACATCTACAAGATTTTTTAGATCATTGTAATAATTTCCATCATTTTATAAACGTTACGTCTGAATTTTCAAGTACGAAAATTGCGTTTCTCTACATCACCACAGTTGTAAAAAAGATATACTAGTTACATCTAAAGTAAACAAAACAAGAGATCGCAAAAATTGGGTGTAACAAACAATGCGGAAGAAATAAATGCAAGTGCTGTCGCCAACATTGAAAACACTTAAACCACCACAGTAAGAAAGCAGCGATACAACATCTATGTTCTTACTTGTGGAACTTGCAAGCTGCAATATGTTGGCGAAGCAAAAACCAAATTTAATATCAGACTAAATAATCTGCGGTCATTTTATACCAAAGAAAGAAATTGTCAAATCACGAGACACCTCTTAAGAACAGGACATTCTTTTGAAAATATCACCTTTCAAATGATAGAGGCTAACCAAAATTGGGACACACAATGTAGAAATCAGAGAGAAAGATTTTGGATGCACCAGCTATGTACTCTTGAACCCGATGGACTGAATGTATTATCATAAACCGAAGAAATAAATCTTAAACGTCATACAATTTAAATAATACAACGAAATGTAAAATAAGCTGCAAAAATATGTTTAAAAGAAATATACTTCAAAAATTAAGTAGCAAAAAAAGTTTTAACATCGCTGTATTGTCTAGCGCTTTCATTCATCTTGGGACTTGTCAAGACTATAACGTTGTGATGTAACGTCATTGTTGACTCAGCTTTATCGAAGAGTTGATTTGCCGTTTAACTTGGCGTCAAATATTTAAATATAAATTTTTCTCCTGCTCCTTTCTATACTCCTATGAAGGGACTGTGCACATAAAAAACGGGAAAATTTTGAGTTTCCCTCAAGCGCAAGTTTCTAAATGTTCACTTAACGTGATTTGTCTGTATTCTGGTTGTCGGATTTGCTGGTTGTGAGTCCTGACTCCTTCGCAACTACAGTTCCCAGTTAGTCCAATATACTTCTCTGTGCAGTTTGCGCAAGTTATGCAATATAACAAGTTTTCTGACTTTCATGTCATGTTTACGTATATGTTAAATATTTTGTCGTTTTTAAAGTTTTTTTCATATTTCCTAGTTCTAAATAATTGTCTTTAGAACAAACTCAACATCTTGAATCTCCACAAACAGGGACATTTAATACCTTTTTATCCGGGATTTTCGCCTGTTATTTAAAGAATTTGAATTTACATGCACATTTAAAAAATATAATCAAAGCTGTAAACGTACAACCATTGTCACTTTGCAGTATATTTGACACACTAAAAATTGTGAAAATCAAAATTAAAAGCCACCTCTAAAGCAAATTGTAACGTAAGAGCTCTATTGTGACAAAATATATCTTGGTTCACCTTAAAACAATTATAGTTTTCATCGGGGTTGGATTGGAATTTCCATTAAATCAACCTATCCTCTACTGCTAAACTCTTTGGATAAATTGGGTTTAACTACTACTGCCTTTCTTATGTACTTCTTCTTTCTGTTACAATTTTCACGATTGACATAACCAGATCAATGGAATCACAGGAAATGTTTACATAGCCATTATTAAGTTGTCAACATACAGTCTCTCTCTTGTCATAACTTGTTTCTTTATGTACTTTTTACAAAATACAATTCAGTTTCTTTCGAAAAATACACAAATTTTGAAATTTCTCTTATCATTCTCCTTTACTTTAGTTATCAACCGTATATTAATGTATATTAATATTTGAAATATAATTTAAAAAGAAACTACCCATTAAGAATATTTCACCGAATGTACATGTATTTGGAAGACAAAACAAAAATCCAAAATTTCACTTATTGCCTCAGATGATGTTCGACAACAGGTTTAAAATCTTCATCAGATTTCAGGAAATAAGCTTAATGTAAGAAAATTCCAGGCAATAACTTAATGCATAGGTGTAAGCTTATTGCCCAGGATTTAAGCTTAATGCCTAATTTCACTTATTTTCGTTTACATATATACGACGAATTGTTCCTGTTGTTGTTAAGGTTTGTATGATTTCCATGTTACCATTGTTTAACATAATAAAGGATTTACAGTAAGTGCCCGTACATTTTTGTCCATCTCGACTGAACATCTATTCATTGTTTAATTTTAAGTATGTATGATCGCTTATTATTTGCATCACATTAAACATGTATCCATATATATGTTATATGGTAATACATGATTTAACATTGAAATTAAATATAAACCATTAAAAACTATTTACCCGAGTTTTATGCACTGAAGCAAACACTTCTCTTCCTGGCTCAACATAAAACCCACTTTTTCCTTCGAAAATAGGATCTTCATTCGAATCATGAATTATGAACTGAAAAAATTAAAACATGGCATCTAGTATTAATTTTTTGCCATATTTATACTTCGTCGAGTTGAGACAAAAGAGTGGTCAACTATCCGCACTAAGTTTGCTATGCTGACCTTCAAATTAGATATTAAAATCTTTTTCGGACAGTCTGGTAGTGATAAACACTGATATAAAGTTGCATTACTTGACTCCAATGGGTAAATACAATATAGGGTAGACATGATTTTCTGATGCGTTAAAGGGGGCAACTTTCAGCTCAATTTCTGAACTTGACCTTAAAGCTATATACTTTGTCTTAAATTCAGCCAAACAATGTTAGATCTGCATGTTTGTCCTAAGCTTGATTTTTACCCATGCTACTCCGCCTGCACTCTGCCCAGTGAACTAAACCAGGACAACTATGAATATAGCTTTCGAGTAATGCTTTTCTTCGTCGGTTTACCAAAGGCTTGTAACACAGTTTATGGTGTATCCGATGGAGATCGTCCGTCGTAAGTTGTCACATATTTAGATGTATATTTTTTTTGTCGCAACGACGACATCCCTTCTTGCAGTTGTGAACAATCTTATTAAGTATTTAATTAACCCTAAGGGGTATTTAAGATATTGAGCGAACACGATGTATGAATATAAATCTAGTGTGGGAAAATTTCAACTAATTATTTTACTAGACTTTCTAGCTAAAATTTCAAATCTACTCCGCTATATACTAAGCATTTGGAACAGTCATGATTTATGAAAGAATTGAAGGGGCCTTCTAATAAATTTATCATAATCGTGATATCAAGCATCAGGTATTCGATTTTACCCTGTAAAATATCCCTCGAGTCATTAAATAT
This sequence comes from Mytilus coruscus, assembly GCA_017311375.1. NCBI lineage: Eukaryota > Metazoa > Mollusca > Bivalvia > Mytilida > Mytilidae > Mytilus > Mytilus coruscus. Next base: position 17,731,664 of record CM029603.1, read on the forward strand.
TCATGAAATAATTGTATTTTTTATGTGGATATTTTCCAATAATTGACTTTAATATTGATGAACATTCTGGTGCATTTGAAATAAGTCTAAATAAACAATGTTTTGTTAATTAAACATAGGAAACAAGTACCTGAAGTCCTTCACCATACGATCTGCCGTAGTAGTCATTTGTAATGTCCAAATCAAGCATTAAAGTCAAATGAAAGACTGATCCTATGTGGTTCGTTTTTATTTTCATATCTGGATTTGATGTAAAACATGCGCCACTTGGGTTCAATTTAACTTTGAAGTATTTCTTGACATCTAAATAACTCAAATGAAAACTTGCAAAAACCAAAAGTCCTCCAGGATCAAGAATATGTTTTTGATCTGTCATAATATCTTCTAATGTTCGGTTCAGGTAAAACCCTTCTTGTTCGAAAATCGGATCACTCCAGTTTGTCGTAACATTTGAGTAAACAGAAAAGGGACTTATGCTAAAGTAGTAATTATCTATCCTTGAATCATTTTTTATTGCACTTTTATTCAGAGAGTTCAAATTGCAAACTGTCACTGATGGAAACTCTATTTCATTTTGAGGTTTGGTATACTGTGTCATTGTTGTGGGATATCTATAGTAATGTTTTATCTCCTCCACCACCGTTACTATAAGGTATATGCCACATGATAAAATAACACAGGTCCACAATAATCTGAAACAAAAAGAAAAAAATTGAAATATAGTCAGTCAGGATTTTACTTTGACAAAATCATCTCCCTTTTACGCCATCTAATTTTTACAACCGTAAAAATGGAAGCCAAGGTAGTCAAGACGCGCTGTCAATTTAGCTCTTGAAAATCGAATAATTTAACCACAAAACATCATTACGATCCTTATATGCCAGTTGTATTTTAAAAAACAAATGTATCTACTAGCTATTGAGCATCATTTACTGTACTGTTATGCCTTTAGTCAACTTAAAACTATTGTCTGATCGGTTGTCAATGTGAAGTTTCGAAAGTTCAAAAACATTTAAAAAATTCTAACTAAATATTTCGTGGAAGGGCAGACTAAAAAAATTCAGAGGTTGAAGACTAATAACCCTACATAACACACACAAAAAATGAAGTTTTTTTGAAGTTATGCATTTTTAAGATCCACTTGTAAAGTCTGTCGTCAAGTACTTTTAATAAAAATTTGTTTTTCAAACACACCTACTCTGTTGTTATGACTCATTAGAAAGGTATTTCACTTGACCCATATATTTCATTTGTTAGTACTGTGAATTTGTAATGTTATTATATCAACCTGCAGCCTAAATATATAAAAATAATAAAACTGAAGCGAAATGATGTATCAAATATTTTTGCTTTATACGAGTTCAAGACAAAATAGTCAACTCAACCACGCCTGAACATAAAAAGGTGTACTCTACTTTCTCTTTTCGATGACATAATTGCATATGTTTAGGATGATTTCCCAAAAAAAAAAAAAAACAGTCACAGGGAGCAGAGACCCAAATCAATGCTTTAAAAAGATCAAACTTTTATCTTTCTGTGGAATTTTTTCGGCTGAATTTTTGCTTATGTACAAAAAAAGATCCACATGTATCTGCACCTATAACAATTAACTGTTTTGTGAAATTTGTCTTTATTTAAAAAATTTACAAATATCTCGAAGCTCCATACAATAATTAAGTAAAAACACGTATATAAGATGCATAAAACCCTAAATTATGCACCATCATTAAACTTTTAAAGCCCTTAGAAACAGGCGTAAACAATTCAAATAAACCAACGTGGCCTGTTTTACCTTCTGTAATAAAGATTTCCATTTCTTTTGTTTAATTTCAACTGGGTATCCGCCTCTAGTTGCAGGACATAATATTTAATGTTCTGATATAAGTAGTTTGAATGGTTTTAATGTATTTAAAATACGTGGTTCTTTTATTTTAGGTCAACTAATATAATATGAATATATGTGTGTTCCTCTTACGAAATCATCACAAAGGTTTTAAAACAGTTTGAAAGCTAAATTAAATGACGAGAAGCGAATGAAGAAATAACAACCGTTCAAATGAAATCGATACTCACAATCTTATTTTGTGTCTGCTTGTTATTCCAGACAGTTTATTTACTCCATGAAATCCAGTATTCTGACTGAAGTCATTCCACAGATCACCTATATTATGTAATGGTCCTGTACTGGATGTAGATATGTTCTTATTTTCGGTGCTCATATTATGTCAAGATGTATCATTCAGTTTATACAATAACATTCATACTTTTAATTTCGAAAACAAGTTTTTACCAGAGATTTTTCCAATCAAAATATTACAAAAAGCCTCTAATCTTTTTATTCAATTTGATTATGAAAAGCAAACACTGTGTCAGTTACTTTAATTACACTGCATATCCGTCTGTTTGGTTTTTGTTTTCTGACTTCTCAGGTAAAGAAGATAATCACACATGTTTAATAGACCATATAGATGTTTTTTACATATTCATCTACTTTTTAAAACCAATTTGAAAGAGGAATTTTTTAATTATTTTTCCTGTGATATATTATATTGAATAATGACTTTAACACATCAGAGTTGACAATTGAGTTATTGTACCAATAATTTTCGCTTATTTATTGTATTTATTTTTTTTTTAAACAAGGCTTTCCTTTATTTTTATCAAGCCCCAAAGCCAGTTGTGGTCTTTTAGTTATAGCTTAGGTTTTCATTTGATTTCTGTCCTCAAAAGAATTTGTAGATGATGGACGTTATAAAAATATGAAGATGTGGTATGATTGCCAATGAAACAACTATCCATCAGAGATCAAATGACTTAGAAGTTATAGTTCATTTGTACTTATAGATATACAGCATATTGGTCCAGGGTGGTTTAGAACTCTTCCTTCCCATTGTGATAGTAGAATCTCAATCATTTGCTCATCAAATAACTGTGACAGCTGAATATTAAATTTTGACTCCTTCCACCTACATCTCATCTTATTAAACCTCATTCCAAAAATCAAATATAGGATATACAACGATACTTCATCATAAGATATGACACATTATTAAAACAAGGAGGTGTGATATGACTGCCAATATGACAACTATCCAACACAGTATAAATGACATGGCTGTAAGTAACTATAGGTAACCGTACGACGACTATAAATATGAGCCCTGTTATCATGAAAAGTGAAACCATTCAAACTAGAAAAAACAACGGTCTAATTAATGACAAAGAAATTAACGAAAAACAAATATGACAGAGAACATCCAAAGATAACCACCGCATTAAAAATCCTGACTTTGGACATGCATATAAAAATGTAGCGGGGTTAAACATGTTGATGAGCACTAAAACCTCACCTTACCTCGGACAGTGGTGCAAAGAACAACATAAAAATAAACTGTAAAGATTTTTTGGAAATCGTTTATTCATTACTTCCCATAAGCATTCCATAATTAATTGTGTCGCACTATTAGTGATGTTGATCCATTAGAAGTAATGTATACAACACTTCTTGCTCTACTATCTCATACGGGTCAAATACTTAAAAGTATGAAACTGACATACTTGTATTAAACCCTTACAAAGAAGCTATAAAAAGAGTATCCTATCTAAAAGTACTCACAGTTATTGAAAGCTTGTTCAAAACCAATTAATGATTTTATTGTATATCGCAAAGTTGTATTTATCAACCATTGAGAAATTCATTTCCGTATACACTTACACAACATTAAAATATGTTTTTCTTTTTTAAATGTTTAGCTGTGATTTATGTAATAGTTATTGATATGTGGGTTGGGATATTTTCGGCTGAAAACATTGATATGTCCATCTTCTTACCGCAATTCTAACTGGTTGATTCAAATTGATAGGTATTAAAAAAGAATAAAACTAAACATATTAATAATTCTGTGGGACGCTCCTGACATATTTTCCTTAGGAAAGATGCAGGCTTGTTACTCGAAGAAATAAAGTGTATTTTATCTTTGAAATTAAATGATATTGAAAAAATTTTGACCGTTCAATACAGTAGTAAAAGTGATAAATAAATATGAATGTAAGGAGATGTGGGACATCTGTCAATTGGGCAGAAACAAAACGGAACAAATGACCAGAAGACAGCAAGATGTCAGCATATAGTCTTCAACAATATGCCAAGCTCTAAATCGTCCAGCAAATAAACACATCTGAACCCTCCCTTTTAATCTTGTCCAGAGAACACAATATACATAAAAGATTCAAATTGGTACAGTAAAAAAACAGTAACTATAAAAAACGGTTAAGAAGATAAGAAAACACGAGTACAAACAAAATAGTACATAGTATTTTAACGTATCAAAGAATGTTCGCAGTTAATGAAAGCAAGCTCAAAGAAATCTCGCCGTCCTGCACTCAAATATCGGTAGCTGTATTTCATTAGAAGATTGTTTTGCAGCAAAGTCATAAACAGAGCAGGAAGACACGCACTTGTACAGTGCCCTGAAAGAACTGTAAATAATTTTCAATGCAGAAAAGAAAACAAAAGGAACACTTTAGTTTTGATTCCAACTACGAGTATGCGACATCCCCAAATACCAGACACAGTAATTTAACATAAGATTATAACGTTTCATTAATAAAGTTATAAGCCAGAAAGAAAGGTTTGAAAGACAATTACCAAACTTATTAAAATCAAATATACTATAACCGGTAAGAGCTAAATGCTAAAATACCTAAATTCAGTCTATATTTGAAAGTTTTTTATGCTTCTTGTGTTTAATTACTTGTTAAGTTGTCTATATTTAAGTCTCCCAAACAAAGTTTTAAAACTTATTGTTTCTTTGGGATCAAAAGAAGGTTGTGGTTTACCCAAATGACCAGAAGACAGGAAGAGGACGGAAGTTTCAACAACAACGTTGTGTTCCTGTTCTTCCTAGTGGTGAATACAAGAAATTGTGTGTGTATGTGTAATACAATCAATTACAATTGTTCTGTATCATCCATCCGTGATGATATCGATATCAGTCGCTGTTTTTACGTCATATGTCTCGTGAAAATATTTTAATTATTTATACTTGGGGTACATGTTTATAATAAAGTGTATATGATATGGTTTTATCAATATCACATACCGTATCAAACCTCGATCAATATAGAGATTATATTGGTGTCTCGGGTTGATACAGGTGTGATATTAAAAAGGGCCATATGATATTCTCTATATATTTATCACGTTTACTACTGTTTACAAAACTTTGAAATGTTCGAAATACTATGGATTTTCTACTACTACTTTTAAGTCCAAAGATCCAATATAAAATAAGGAGATGTGGTATGATTGCCAAAAAGACAACTTTCAATCAAAGTTCAAATGAAGTGGATGTAAGCAATGATAGGCAACCGTACGGCCTTAAACAATGAGAAGAACAATGCCGTATAGTCGGCTATAAAAGGCCCCGACATGGAAAATATGAAACAATTAAATTGAGAAAATTAACGGCATATTACAACAAAATAGTTACTGAAAAACAAATATGACAAACATGAACCAACGACACCACTGAACTACATACACCTGACTTGGTTAGCTTTTTTCATCACTTGGCGTCCGTTGGCGGTCATCCGTCGATCAATATCCGTCAACTTTAAAAAGAAACTTTCTCCTTGGAAACTATGCGGCAATTAGAAGGCCTCAGATCACAATTATTCTTACCATTGGTTACAATGCATTTCCTTGTAAAAGTCGAATTGAATTAATAAATTTGCACCGGTTCAAATGTGAAATAATTTTTACTGCTTATAGACCATTATTATTCTAATAAAATATGCTTGTCCCAGGACAATCCATCTCTGCTTTTTCGTTTGAGAGCCCTATTAACATGTCAATGGTAGGATTTAAATCTTGAATAAATGCCGTAGGCTAATTTCTACCCTACTTTCATTTTGGCCAAATCACTACTTTCACTTTCAACAAAAAATTTTTTCCACATGTTTTACTTATTTCAATATATATGCAACTGATAGAACCACTTAAATAGTAAACTTTTCAAAGACAACAGTAGTCAGAATACTCCGGAAGAAATACCCAATATAATACTTGGGAACTATATTCCTAGACCACGAACAAAGGGAATTCCTTCGGGTGTCCAGTTTTAAAAATGTGCCCAGTAATCCACCTGCCCAACAACCATGAACACCAAGGCTGAAAACTGTACTTTTGGGAAAATCCAAGTATTTTCCATTATTTCGAAAACTTCTATAGATAAAGGTAGTGTGCAATAATGTTCAGAACGCCAAGATCTATCTAATATCTATTTTGGTCAATATTGTCAGACGCCACCTGTAGCAAGTTTTTGCAGTTAAATTACGATTTTACAATGTTATTTTGGTTTCTACCAATTATTTTAAAAACTATAATAAATAGACGGAAACTTATATATTCCATGGCGTTGTCAGTTTATTTTCTATTTAAGAGTTTGAATGTCCCTTTGGTATCTTTCGTCTCTCTTTTATACACTAAAAATGATAAGCAAAACTGATTTGCATGTAAGTCAACCTGTCCAAAATCTTTAGTCGACTCCTTGTAGGAGTTATTGCCCCTGACTGATCTTGTTTTACCAATTGTTTTGAGATTTTGCTTATTATCTGGACAATCATAAAAGTTGGAGAGAATTTTTCAACAGCAAAAACAACCAACAGGACAAAATCTATAAATTAATTAATTAATATTCTGTGTTTAAAGCGGATAACCCAATTAGTTTTCACCAATCTTACTTGGGGCTCTCATAAAGTAAGTACAAACATGACATAGTACATACAAATAAACAAGTCAAGTAGTATATATAGATAAGATTAATATCATTCATAGTGTTCATGTTAATTTTAAATTATCTATCTCTAAATGGTGGAGATATTTGAACCATTTAAATTTAAATAAACATTAGGATGTTGATGTTTTTATGTTCGTTGGTAAGTTATTCCATAGAATTGCAGAAATATGCATGCAAAAGATTTTTCATTATATTTGTGTTTGGCCGAATAACTACCAAATTGTTTTTTGAGACGGATAAATTAAAATATATTAATATAACCGAAACTGTCAGTCGACTCTTTTTGATTATTGCCCTTTAAAGGTGAATTTTACCCGTTTTTGAATTTTCGAAATACTTAGGATTTTCTACCCCAGGAATTGATTATCTTAAATGTATTTGGCAAAGCCATTCTGAATTATCTTAAATGTATTTGGCAAAACCATTCAGAATTGTTCCTCAATGCTCTTCAACTTCGTGTTTCATTTTGCCGTTTTAACTTTTTTTCATTCGAACGTCACTGATGAGTCGTTTGTAGACGAAACGAGCGTCTGGTGTGCACAATGTTAATCCTGGTATCTATGATGAGTTTATTATTAACCAATCGAGATGCCCGTTAAGGTTAGATCAATTACAGTGCAATTATTCATAACATAACAAACAAATTAAACAACAAATCAATAAGACAATAAGGGTTCATTAGAACAAAATTTATTTTGATTTTATAATATATTGTTGACATAATCATACTAATGTCAATATGTAATAAACAGATATTGAAGACATTCAGCTAGATTTTGAGAAAGAGAGACAACTCTTACTATCTTTGATGAGTTTGTTACTACTAACTATCAATCTTATATTTGTTTAGTAATAAGTCACGATTTCCAAGAATATGTATGGTAACGTTTTCTTAACACAACCAGGCGACTATGACAAGCAAACAAAATAGAGTAAAAACAACGAGAAGTAGTTTCTTAATACCCCCCTTAAATCATAAAGTAATGGTCGCCTGCATATCCAGTTGATACGATATTCCAGGGTTTGTGTGGAAGGGCAAAATTTAAATGGTTCGTATGTATATATTTTTAACTTTCAGGATTCTACTTTAAATGTATGAAATTACTGTTTTGATACTAAAATATCCATTGGAACATATTTATTGGATCTGTTTACTTAATTACAGAATAGAATCTTATTTCAATAATAAAAGAATGAAGCATGCTGTTTTGTTTATCTTTATTTGCTAATTAAGGTGATGACCTTAGTTCTGGTATGTGAACCCTTTAAATGCCTAATCATTGTATTGATGGTCAGTAGAGGTCACTTTGTTCATTCTCATTGGTCATTTAAATCACATGTATATCTGTGGAGAGAAATCTTTGCTCTTTGAAAGTTTTGCTTTGATTTGTATTCAGCATGAAGACAAACATTTTGAGTTATACAAAATCATTTATATTCTGATGTCCATTTGAGGCTTTATACTTAGCTACTGTTTACTTTGTCACCATATTCTTCATTGAGGTAGTTATGATTACTAACATATATTTAATTATCATTTATTTAATAATTTAATTTGAGATGAGTGATTGATTGACTGACGGATAATACAGCTAAATTGATTAAATGATTAAAATTTTATAAAATATATTAAAAACTTATATGAGTTAATATTTAAAACCATTAAATATTAATATAAACTATCTGGATAGTATTTTATTATTAAACAAGTATATATTAACCCTCCGGGTAGGATTTCGCTGTATTGAAACCTATTGTGACCTTCTGTTGTTGTCTGTTCTGTGGTCGGGTTGTTGTCTCTTTGATAATTCCCATTTCCATTCTCAATTTTAAAGTAGGTTTTCATGTACAATCTGTGTATTTTTGTAATTGTGCATTTTTTGGGGCACAATAGTTATAATCCTTTATTTTATATTCAGGTGTTACCATGTATTGATGGGTAATGTTGATTCCATCCCATGAAGGGATAATATTGTTTTGACCTTCGCATCTAAGTGTGAGGTAAGCATTGAGTTTGGTTTTATACGTTTTGCTATCAATGCATATTATTTTGTTTGCTTATGCTTATTTTCAATTGCGTTGTTTTGCTTAACATTAGCTATTTAGTTTGTTTCGTGTAGAATCTAGTTTTGCATGTAATTATATTTTCAAGACATTATTACATAATTGAATAGTTTGTAAAATCAATAAGCGATTTAATTCAATTAGATTACATTAACATATTTTGCTAGAATAATGAAATAGAGAAAAAGTTCAGAACTTGTATAATTTATTTTAATTGGAAATTCATTGAGTTCTTATTGTACTCATGCTATTATTATTGAACCGTTGTTTATAATTTTATATTTCATTACAGGATCTTTTTGTTACCAACTATTTTCGTATCGTAATAAAACGAATTCTATACCTGAGAAGTGTTTTGTTTGTGTTTTATAAAAACTCAGGAAAACCACTTGACTACACTTGTATTTCCTATCATGATTTCCTTGATAAAGGATTGCTTCTCACAAGGAAGCTTTTAAACCAAGAGTTCCAAGTGGTGAAGTTGAAATCATCCCTTCGTAAATTTTACGGACGCCATCACGAGTTGGTTGACCGTGATGGAATATTCGTTTCACATAACAACGGATATGTTCCAATTGTCGTAACTACAATCCCGTCCCCTTTTCCGATTGTGACCTACCGAGTTAGACTTATCACTGGGTTTGTACTAACATAAGCAACACGACGGGTGCCACGTGTGGAGCAGGATCTCCTTACCCTTCAGGAGCACCTGATATCACTCCCTGTTTTTGGTTGGGTTCGTGTTGCTCAGTTTTTAGTTTTCAATGTTGTGTTTTGTGTACTGTTGTTGTCTGTTTGTCTTTTTGTTTTTTAGCCATAGCGTTGTCAGTTGCCTTATGAGTTTGAATATGCCTTTTGTATCTTTCGCCTCTCTTTTACAGATGCAGAGAACATGTTCCTCACAACGCGTATTTAAACATCAACATCCTATCACAATAAATGATGTTGAAGTACCCAGTATCCATAGTATAATAAACATGGTATATATATTCGGACTTGTGCGCACTCTTATTTAGTTATGATCATGATATAATCATACTCGCTATTACGATTCAAGATCTTTCTTTTAAAGTATTTACCACATACTGAGTGTCGTTTGTCATTATGTATAAAAATACCTTGCGTGCTCAGATAGCTAGTGAAAGTTCTTGTAACTAGTATATATATTTATTGTCTCCTCAATAAAATCTTTCCTAAGCATGGGACATTAGAGTTAATTTTACTAGAAAACACATCACCCATTCATCGTTTACTGCATAAAAGACGTTTGGTATTTACAAAGTACTTTTTAAAGTATATAGATTTGTATTCTATAGCAAAAATATAAGTGGTCATACACACTACATGTTTAAATCGGCCTTCTTAAAGTTTCACCGCGGATAAATGGAACCTATAAAATAGTTGGTGATTAAACATTTTCAAAGTGCTTGTATGAAAATAAATGAAACATATACAGATAATATACCGATGTTCAGTAAACATTACATTCATAAGATTATAACACAATGTTGACTGCTGTACCCCAAATTTTGACATTTTTACCTATTATGTCTGTTTGTTTTGTTCATACATTGTTGTCAATATAATTGAATATTATGCGACTGTCTTACAAGTGAGAGGTTTAGCTATCTATAAAACCAGGTTTAATCAACCATTTTCTACATAAGGAAAAGCCTGTACCAAGTCAGGAATATGACAGTTGTTTTCCATTCGTTTGATGTGTTTGAGCTTTTGATTTTGCCATTTGATAATAGACTTTCCGTTTTGAATTTTCCTTTGAGTTCGGTATTTTTGTTATTTTACTTTGTTCATATAGCATAAATATATAAAAAGCATATATAGGTATAAAGCAAACAAATATGGAAGCGACAATAAATGTAATTGCATGAACTCCAATAGCAGATGCGTTGAAAGGGTGAGCATTTCCTGCTAGGCATGATTCACCTACCACCCTCCACACGATGTTTAAGCCATATCCGAAGGTAAGTGTCAAAAGTCAGGCACATGACAAAAGTAGTAATAGTTCACTCACAATTACCTTAATGGACATGTGGGACTTACTACACAGTTCATATTTTTCACCAGTAAGTTGAAACAATGATACCCTTGCGATCAACCAATTCGAGATGACCATCTTCAAACTTGTAAATACAGGAACAAAAATACCAAACTCCCAGGTAAATTCATAAAAGGGGAAAGTCCATAAAAACCAAACGCTCTACTATATCATCCAACGGAACGACACAATACAGTTTTTAACTCGGAATGCCATACTGTTCATTAATATATATGGGTATTCGGCAAATCATTTTGAATACACTATTATCGTCAATAGATAACAGTTAAGTTATAGATATTTCATATTCTTTGGAAAGTTTTCGGTGTTTCGAAAACTGTTCCATAGTTTTTGTTCCAAATCCTAGCCATTAACTCACGTGACGAATTATTTTATAATTCTCGGTATTTGAAAATTCGGTTTCTGCACGCTCAAGAACCTTTATAGCGACAACTCTTTCCGGGCCCGCAATTGATTCAAATTTATTTGTAGTTGTTCTTTTATCCTCGGTGCACCAAAAACGCTCCTTTCGTAGCAAATTTGTTCTTGTAATGTGATAAATCACAGTGCATGACCACACTAAGTAAAGACCCGTTAATTTCATCTATTTTAAAATTTACAATTATCTTGATGATAAATTTGCTTTAAATAATCAAGAATTCTCTTATGATACTTCACAAATTTGCCATGGGAGAGTTTAATATAAACAGCAATATGGTCTTCAACTTTTTATTTGATTTGGATTTCCAACTGTTGATTCAACCGCCACTTATGAGTCTAATGTAGACTAAACACACGTCTGGCGTCTCAAACTATCAGCCTGGTATCTTTGATGAGTATTTTTTAGATTTGAAAATTTCGGTTTCACAAAAAACTACGAAAAAGGGACGATTTTACGTTATTATTTTTAACTTTCCGTTTTCTGACGTTGCTATTCCTTTGGACCTTTTTTACGGTGTGCATATTTCCCACTTGTTCGCTATGTCCATGTTGGTAGTGACGTTTTACAGGTAAATATTTTAGTCAGGGATTTCGTTAAAAATGTAAAAATGAACTAAATATTTTCATAGCTATACTAATTTTGGTTTTGAAGTTTGGCTGTTCTTAAAGAAATCTTTTTCACAAACTGGCTATCACATCTTAAGTTCAACGTGATGTTAATCCACGACAACTTGTTGCTCCTTCGGGGTAAACCTTTTCTTTGTTTTAACACTGTAGTTAGGTCTTTAAATATTGTTTTCATTGATGTTTGTTTTCAATAAATTCAGTCATATAATAAATATGTATTGCTATACAGATATGCACACTTATGATTCTACATCCTCCTGATACTTTGTCCCCAATGGTGACTGGGGAATAGAAATATTGTCACAACAGGTCTTCTTCCGACCGGCAGTAATACCCTTGCCAAAGTTGGGCGTCTGTTTGGCTGTGCGGGATGTATCAAATACGCAGCCACGTCCGGTCAGAATGGGACATTGAATCTGATGCCTTGTGTGGAGATAATGCCACGCTCTCTGCACGTTAAGAACCCTTTCAACAACTGTTTGAGGGGTCCCTATGTGGCCTGTTGAAAGGCAAAATTTCTGTCCCTATCCAATATATCCTCATTTTGCAGTGGCAGTCGACATTTTCCTGACCTTATCCTCAATTACAACACCTACCTATTGTATTTGTTGTTAATTTGTTCTCGTCCTGAACATGCATGAAATATTTGCCACTGGACGTTAAGCAACCAACAATCAATCAATCATCCTAATACTTATATTCAAACATAGCACACAGTAATGCTATTCTTAGACTGTTTATAAAGTTTTTACACTAAATATATCGAACATGTACTGATTGATATTTTAGTCGAGGTACAAGTGATTTATTATCAATATAAACATAAATAGATATGATTGTCAATGAGACAAATATCCATCAGAGACAAAATGAAATTGATTTAAGCAACTATTGCTAATTGTAAGTCTTCCATCAATGAACAAAACCCATACCATATGGTAAGCTTAAAAGACCCCGACATAACAAAATTTAAAACAATTCAAACGAGAGAACCAGTGGCCTGATTTATATACAAAACAATAAAACGAAGATCTAATATGATAGACGACTAACGACAATTGATGAATTACAGACTCTCGCCCATCAATTTCTTCGGAAATTAACTGTACCAAGTCAGAAATATATGACAGTTGTTTTCCATTCGTTCCGTTGGTTGATATAGTGTAACGTTTTTTTTTTTGTAATGTTTTATGAACTTTTTTATTTACCTTGGTGTTCGGTATTTTTGTTGATATTTATTTTTACATGGGCATGCACATATAGAATGTTGGCTTTGAACTAGCTTTCAGTAACTGTGAGTCCTCACAGATTGGTGTCATTTGTCTTTTTGTTAGTTGCGCTTCGTGCCAATGAGTTTTATAGTTTGCTCTTATGTTGTGCTATTATACGACTGTCTGCAGTATGGGTAATTTGAGGGCTACTAAACATGTTCAACCCCACCCCATTTTGTGTTTTACTGCCGTACAGGATAAGTCGAGGTCATATTTTTGTTAATCAACTTTAAATAATGTTCTCATTATTAGTAATGATTGATGTGTACATAAATAAAATTTGACATCTTTTCAGGTGGAGCCAACATATGTCATTTATTTCACTGAAAAACATTTCTTGGAAGGAAAAAAGAAATTGATGAGGATGTCAGAAGAGTTTCAATCTAGAGTATTGGGCTCAAGATCCCAATCTTTTCAATATACCTTATGGTTATTATGAACACTCTCACTAATAAAGTATCATCTATACAATTCAAAGGGTACTCGAGATATTAGGTGGACAATATTTGGTGAACGTCTTAAATTGGACTTGGCAACTTGTTAGAAAGATTGTGGCATTGCCATTTAAGAGAGGTTATGAGACAACTTTTGGTAGTGGAATACTGATGCACAGTATCATACCTAAATATTAAGCAGAAACGATTTATTATTTCCGCAATGAGTTTGTCATTTGGACCTTTAAATGAGATATTTAAACTGAAATAATAAAAAAAAAAAAAAAACAATTCAGCTTATGGTAGTGATACACATTCCTACTAAGTTTCAATAATTAATTCCATGAGGAAATAAAATATAAGGACAACACGAATTGTTGGACGTAACAGGGGCAACCTTCAGCTGAGTTTGTGAATTTGACCTTCAAGCTTTATACATGTTATATATATGTATTCTGTTTTAATTTCAGCCCATTAATGTTAAATCTGTAAGTTTGTCTTTTCATTCAGAGGATTTGAACCCTTGCTACTGTGCCATATCGGAAACACATCCTGCACTGTGTCCAATGACCTAGACCACTCTGCCAAATATGCTGTATGAATATAGCTTTCGCTAGTCGAGCAATGGTTTTCCTCATCTGCTTTATCTAGGATTGTAATACAGTTCAAGGTATATCTGATGGAAAACGTCTGTCGTAAGTTGTCACATATACAGTTGATGAAATCAACATACCAGCAAGTGTTATGAATATCGGATAGTCTAAAATTGAAAATGCTGCACACACGGGAAAATATTAGCCTAAAGTTTACAAATATATATTCGCGATGACAGCACACCTTCTGGTTGTTGCGAACATTCATAGTAAGCATTTGATTAACACTTATGGGTACTTAAGATATGGAGTGAACACAATTAAACTATTTGTTTTTACTTTGACCTGTAAGCTGAATATTTAAATCTTTGCTGTGATAATCCCATGGTGGAGTTGATCATTCATACGAAACATAGCTGATAAACGTTAAAAGTACGTAAGACATAAATAATGCACAATTTGTCAGACGTGCGCATCTTGGTTTATACAATAACTATTTTTATTTATCATGATCTCCAAGCCCCGGGTGTAAACCTTTTATGCAATGTAGATTAAGAAAGTGTTAGACACATACCAAGCATTATACATGTATACACTACAAAAGGAGCTTTAAATATTGAAGACGTATCCCCGGTTTTATACTTACAAAAGCAACACGACTGGTGACACATGTAGAGCAGGATCTACTTACCTTTTGCGGAGCACAAGATATCAACCCCGTGTTGCTCAGTCTGAAGTTTTTCTATGTTGTGTTTGGTATACTGTTCTTTGTCTTTTTGGTCTTTTTTGTTTTTGCCATGGCGTTGTCCGTTTACTTACGACTTATGACTTTGAATGTGCCTTTGGTATCTTTCGCCTCTCTTTGATTATTATGTTGGTATCAAGTATTATGTATTTGATATTACCTTGTAATATTTCCTTCGTATCATCAAGTATTCATGAAACAATTATCATTTTACGCTGATATTTTCAAATGATTAAATTCAATATTGATTGGCATTTTTTTTTATCCAAATAAGTATGAATAAACTAAATGTTGCTGATTACAAACATAAAAAAAAAAAAATATCTGAAGTCCTTCGCCGAACGAGGTGCCGTAGTAGTGTTTTGCAGTGTCCAAATCAAGCATTTAACTCGTATGAAAGGCTGACCCTTCATGTCTCATTTTTATTTTCATGTTAGGATTTGATGTAAAGGATGCTTTATTTGGATAAAGTTTAATCTCGAAGTATTCCTTGACATCTAAAGAAGTAAAATCAAACATTACAGACACCAATAGCCCACCAGGATCAAGAACTTTTTTATGATCTGTCATAATATCTTCTAATGTTCGATTTAGGTAAAACCCTTCTTGTTCGAAAATGGGATCGCTCCAATTTGTAGGCATATTGGGAAGTGCAAAGAAAGAGGACTTACGCTAAAGTAATAATTATCTATCCTTGAATCATTTTTAATTGCACTTTTATTCATTGAGTTTAAATTGCAAACTGTCACTGTTGGAAATTCTACTTCATTTTGAGGTTTGTTAAACTGTGTCATAGTTGTGGGATAACTGTAGTAAAGCTTTATCTCCTGTACAACCATTACTACGAGGTATATACCACATGACAAAATAACACAGGTCCACAATAACCTGAAACCAGAAACGTCAATATGAAAGATTGTTGGATGACATACAAATAGATATTATTGCACTAAAATAAGCAGTTTGTTTCTATCCATGTAGCATGCAACTTCTAGACTTTTGGAAGATTTTAGAATTTGTTTTACAATTTTAATTGTCCTATCATAATTTCTATTGTACATTTTTACTGTCATGAACAAGTTTAAAATATTTTAGAAGCCGGATTGATTGAATACAAAATTAATTTCGAATTTTCATTTAATTAATTTATACTCACAATCTTATTTTGGGTCTGTTCGTTTTCCCAGATAGCTTATTTACCCCATGCAATCCTGTATTTTGACTGAAGTCTTTCCATAGGTCACCAATATTCTGTAATGGTCAAGTAAAAGACGGAAAAATGTCTTTATTCGTCATATTCTATATGTATGCTAGAGGAGCAATGATATTTATGTATTTTATTTCAAAAACAAGCTTTTAAACACAGATTTTTCCGTTAAAAATCATTTTAAAGCTTCCGATTATTATTCGATTTTTTCTTCAAATTGAAAAGAAAAGAAAAGCAAACAGTTACTTTATTTTTGCGGTCAATGCGTCTGTTTGATTTTATCTCAAAACTCTTAAGGTATGGGAGATAATAGATCGTACTCGAAATAGACCAAATCGAAAGGTTAACAAAAGTCATCTATTTACCTATATCGATTAGAAAATAGAGAATGTTGCGTTGCGTTTTGTTTTTGTTTTTTTATGAAGTATTGTTTTGTTGTTTTGTATATACAAATGAAAGTGCGCAGTTCAGAACATTGGTTTTCTTGGTTTAGTTATAGCTTTAAAAGTCTTTGTGTTTGTGTGTGTTTTTTTGGGGTTTGGTTTTTTTTTTTGAGGGTCAAATACAATTTGTTACAAATTTTCAAAAGATACTCTCAAAAGACAGTTGAATCTCTCACTTTAAATCCTACCTTTATCTAATGATTCTCATCTCAAGTCATAACAATCAAATACAGAACACACAATCATTTATACTTCATCTGTTTTACTTCAAATCAGATTATTTTAAGATAATTTTCTGTATACAGCAATAGTTCTAATATAATGACTAAGCCAAAAAAAAAAAAAAAAAAAAAAAATGCTTTAATACTTAACCGTAATTTGCTCAAAAGTTTATGAGATGTGCGTTAAGTGGTGTAGCGTAAAAGAGTGATTATGTCCCATCGCCACAGATGCTCAATATAAAACTAATAAATTATAAACACATTATGTATACAGAAATTAAAAGTCGGAAGACTAGTCGACGACATGAATGAAGAGTTTGACTTGATTGCGACTAGACGGACTCTGCTGGAGACATTGTAGACAAAAGACCGAAAAGGACAATGGGAATGTTGGAATGTTGGTTAAATTCCAGTGGTCAGAATTGATAAGAGACAGCGACTAATTGCAAAAATTTAGTTACAGTAGGTTGTCTAAGGATGTGTTGTTGAAGATCATTAAAGCGAAAACGACAAAAAGATCAACCAAGGAGGTTATTACGAGAAAACAGCTAAAAGTAGTCGTCAGGAAACAGAGTTTGGTCAACTATTTCACTTTAAAGTGATGGCTTTTTCCAAGTTAGTGATGGAGGATCCAAGAGTATCCAGTTTAGCATGATATCGATGTAAAAGTTAGACGCAATAACTTGAATGCGCAAGATGTGGACACCTTAGACAGAAAAAATGGTACCGTTTATGTTATTACTACCACTGGGTCGATGCCTCTGCTGGTGGACTGATAGTCCCCGAGGGTATCACTAGCCCAAAAAATACGGATTTTGTGTTATTAAAATTTGCTGTTACAAAATTTTGGAAATTATTTAAAATTAAGAATGTATCTCCCTCATGCAAAGCTCTGATTCCTTGCCCGGCTTTGGCTATACTTTTTGTCCTTTTTGGTTTATAGCTCTTCATCTTTTTAATTAGCTTTGGATTTCAAATATTTTGGCCTCGAGCATCACTGAAGAGACATTGATTGTCGAACTGCGCATCTGGTGCAGAATAAATGGTACCGTTTATGTTATTATACAATGCGAGTCTCGACAATATCCGAGAAAGCATAACGACGGTTTTCAAGAAGAAGGGATTTAGAGTACAATTAGTTCAACGATCGGGGAGACGACATACGTCTTTCCAAACTTTCAATATTCTGACGCAATCACAACTATGCCAACAAATATGGTATTGAAAATGGCTTCATGATTTCAACACAATCTTTGGAAACATTCAACATCTAGGAAATCACACGAACAAGACAAGTTCCTACATTCCCCTACAAAAACTACTCACACGAAACCATGCAATCGCCAACGTGAACAACGACGACTTGGAATGCTCTCGCTGTCTACTCTATGCCACAAGAAAATGACTCGGATGCCTACAGACCGAGTAAACTCATATAACAAGCTGTTTATGATGTTTTACTTGAACTAAACTGAACAAAATCAAACAAATCTAAACACAATTACAACATGCAAATGAACACAAATCAATGGACATGCAAACGATTACAAACAAACAAAAGTCAAAGTTCAAACATAATACACACAACTAAAAAGTTAGTTTGTAAAAATTAAAACAAATCGGCAAAATATGTCTCATCACAGCTACTACCATACACTCTGATTGCGGTCAAGATCTAGGACGTTTTAATATTGACTTATTTAACACTATCAACTTCAATAAGATGAATGGCTCTCTATATATTCACTTCATTTAATATTGTACTAATTTCACAGCTTTCTACTGACATGACACTTCCGGTTGGTATATTCATCACATTTCAATGACCAACCTTTAAAATATATTTTGAATCGTGAATTTAAATAGCATATACGCTACAATAACTCTGGCAATTTATATTTCACCAATATCTTCCGGTTTCTCAAATTAAACGGGACTACCAAACAATTTACACCAACTTCCGTTAAATCAAACACCAACTTCAGGCAAAATTAACACCAACTTCTGTATACGCAATATACATACTCTGCCAAATAACATAAATACTTGCCATTGTATGATACGTTAAGCTAACCCTAGTGACTGGTTTTTGGGAAGATCTGTGTCAATAAATGGGACGTACGTTGTCTGACCATTTAAACGCTGCTACTTCAATACTGAGCATAAAACTGCATGGAAAAACCCCTGAAACAAATGATTGAACCCCAAATAAAATTTATATTCAAATGAAAACAAGATTTCACACCATAAATCGACTGCACGTGATGAACAGTCTCTAGGTCTGTTCGATATACCAAAAAAAAAAAAACAACAAGTAAATGATAACACCGTCAAAAATAGAAATAAATGTTCTTACCTGAGCAAATTCCATATATTGTCCTGTGAAACTCCATGTCCAGAACTGACAATTCTGAGATATCACCAAATATAAATGAACTGCAGCAGACTAACCGTCTGTCCACATACAAATCTAGGTGTGCTCTGCCTGACCACTTTACCTATATAAAACCCTGTAATGCCTGTCACGTTATTTACCTGGCGCGTAAATTAATGAGTGCGGTGTCAATCAGAGTGCAATTAATGCATACCTTTATAATCCATGAAAATAAGATAGTGAGCTGCATATCATAAATAACCATTTATGAATAATAAGCAAATAATTGATAATAAATAAAAATCACATAATGAAGTTCGTGATAGCATTACACTTTTGTCGTCAATGTTTGAAATCTTTTGTAGACATGATGTCTTAGATGTACATCTTCAGTACTGCAATAAAAAGAAGATAACGAGAACTGACAGAGGAGGGGACTTATACATGAGTTATAAAACGACAAACGAACAGTGTTAGTTCTATAACTGACAGAGGAGGGGACTTATACATGAGTTATAAAAGGACAAACGAACAGTGTTAGTTCCATTTACTATTTACTTTATAAATATTCGCGAGGGAGGGGGTGTAATTTTAGCTTATTTTGCTATCATGTAATCCCCCGCGTGAATGGTTTGTAGAAACAATAATATAGATGAAAATACTTGTAATTGATGAGCGAATTGACCGTTGCAAAAGGTTTAGGTATTCAAATCTCGAAAATTTCCACGTTTATAGTAGGCAGATTTTGAATGATTTGAAGAAACGGTTGATATATGCCAAGCTGACCTAATCATGACATCAAGCAAATACCACAAGCCATCGGAGTAAATACTTTTATGGAGACTGCAATCAACAAATTATTTACCATAGGCCTGATGCTGTTTTGGAATTTGTTAAGCGTATGGACAATGAGATAGATGTTATCACGAAGATTGTTAACAACAACACATACATGTAGATGACGATAAAGACGGGGAACGTTTTCACTCTAACGAGAACCGTCACATTTGCAGAAAACCAGTAAATGACAAGGTTTGCAATAACGACAATCTTACTGGAAAATATCACGGGGCTGCAAACAACAGGTGTAATTTGAGATGTGTCCTCATGGTGTTTCACAATTTAAGTGGGTATGATCTTCCTATGTCAACCCCAAGGATGACTTGGTATACAAATATTGTCGCATTGGTCTTATTCTAACTAGCAAATTATAATTGCTTAAATCCACGTCTTTTAAACTCTGATTTAGGGTGAGTAAAACAAACAAAAAACGGGTTAATTGCAATGATGTGATGTGAACTTTTATCTAAAGTCAATTCATAGTGAGACCAGACAACGTGAACATTCCGCGCATTGTCTTGTAAGAAAGGGTTTTGCTAATTGAAAAGTCACAAAAGGCATCAAGAAATAAAATAGATCGACAGAGGGAATTTATCACCGAGAAATTTGATATGTTAATTTGAATTAATATAAAGTAAAACATGTATTCGGCTATATTTATCTTTAGCTCGACCGGGGTGACGGACAGGAAATTTATTAATTTCCACTAAATAAAGAAGATATTTTGGATATGGGTAAATATTTTTCTACGAATCCCTTGGTGAAACAAATAGCTGTTGCAAGGTTTCTTTAACGTGCAGAAAACGGGTCATTTTCCCTACACGGACGTGGCTTCGTATTTATCCATACCGCATAGCAAAAGGGACGCCCTACTATAGCTTTGATTTAACTGCCGGACGGGATAAGTCCAAGAAAGACCATATTTCTATACCCGATTAGTGATGGTTTTTCAGAATTAAAATCGAATAAAGACTATTTAGCGTACCATATTAGTTGAAGACACTGTCTCATGAAAGATGAAAACATAACATTTAGATATCTTATATTTAAGATATCTAATTCGTCCTTTTATGTGTTATTGATTTGCGAGCTCATCTAAACCGAAGGGTTATGCGAATTATTCATATCACTTGGCGTTCGCCGTCCGTTATTTTTTACAGAAATATTCTCTGAAACTACAGTTTCAATTAGAACCAAACTTTTCCAAAATCATCATTGCGGTATCTTGTTTGAAATTATTACCAATGATCTAGCCTGCCTACCTACTATCTTTTATATCGAAACTGTCAGAAAAGTTCTTAGGAATTATTGCCCTTCATTTTTGCCAGTTATCTTGAAAACTATAATAGAAGAACTCATCATAGATGCTAGGCCTTAAATTTTGTACGCCAAACGCTCGTTTTATCTACAAAAGACTCATCAGTGACGCTCGAATCAAAAATGTAAAAAAGGCCAAATGAAGTACGAAGTCCAAGAACATTAAGGACTTAAATTTCCGAAAGGTCTTGCCAAATAAAGCTACGGTAATATATTCCTGGGGTAGAGAATCCATTTTTTTATTCCGAAAAATTCAAACTTTTGAAACAGAGAAACTTAAAATAGTAAAAAATTATCAAAATGACAAGATCTACAAAAAAGTCATCATGACCGAAATCGTTAGACGAGTTATTTTTTGAAGTGATTGATCTTAAAACGATTTTTTCATTTCTTTTCTTTTTTGCATATTATCTTGAAAGCTTCTTTAGATAGCAAAAATGATCCACATTTACAAATAAGTTTTTAAAGACTTATCAAAGAGATTAGGCTTATAATTTTTAAATCAGATGTGCGTTTCGTCTTCATCAGACTCATCGATAACGCTCGAATCAAAGCATTTGGAAGGCCAAATCAAATATGAGGTTAAAAGCAGTTTAAACCGAATAATAGTACAAAATAGGACTAAGACAATCTTTGCTTGGAGAGAAAACCTTATTGTTAAGAACACTTCAACATTTTATCAACAATAAATTGAAGAAAATGGACATATCAATGATATATCAGGCCACCAGGGCTGGGGATACCCTCGCGGACGAAACATCCAGCTGAAGTGGTCTTGACCCAGTGGTTTTCAAATAATCAAAAATACCAGGCTTATAATTTTGTACCCCAAAAACATGGCAGAAATCTTCAGTTGACTCCTTCAAGGAGTTATTTTGCCCTAAACAGATTATTTGTATCAGTTTTTTTTTTGATGTTAAATTAAAAAAAAAAAAAACTTTTCAATTAAAAAATGATCCACAAAACTATTCTCTTTATAGAAGTTATTGCCCACAAATGACAATTTTCACCAATAGTTTACGTTTTTGAATACGAAATTTCAATTGCAAAAATTACCTGCGTGACAAGATCTACATAAAGGTCAGTTTTGCCTAAATTGTCAGTCAACTCCTGTAGAAGGTATAGCTCTTAAATGACGATTTTTTTACCAATTTTTGTGTTTTTGCATTTTATCTTGAAAAGTATTATAAATGACAGATACTTAAAAAACAAAAATGATGAGTAGGACAAGATATACAAGTGATAGGATGGCCGAAATTGGCAATCAATTCTTTATAGGAGTTATTGCTCTTTAAAGATGATTTCCAATGTTTGCATTTCAATTGATAACTTTGGTGGATTAAGAAAAACTGTAAACAGCAAAAATGATCAGCAAGACAAGACAAATCCGTTAACATAGTCGAAATTGTAAGTCGACTCCTTATATGAGTTATTTACATTAAATGACGCTTTTTAACCAGTTCTGTGTTCTAGGCAACAACTATACTGTAGTATATAGAAGTAAACTGTGAAAATGATCAGAAAGAGATAATCAACAACACGGACATTTTAGTCATGAAATAATTTCTAGTCTTCAATTTAAGAGTGTGGTCATAGAGACTCTAGTTTTATTTTTTACTGAATATAAAAAATCATTCTCAAACTAAACGACAGTACACTTAGAAACTAAGGTTTCAACTCCCTCAGGCAAAGTTGGCTTTAGATGAATTTGGCTATTTATTTTAGGTATTGTTGACATATAGCTCTTCAACGGTTTCGGTACTTATACATCTTCGGATTTCAAATGTTTGGCTTTGAGCGTTCCTGATGAAGGTAAATCCAGAAAAGCGCTTCGGACGCAAGAAATTATTAAACGTGTTGATTTCATTTTTTTATGAGGTCATCTGAGACACATATTATATAATGGTTACCCGAATCATATTGAGAATCCTTTGTTAAATAAGTTTTTGTTAGCAGTAAACTTTTGTAAAACATTGTTGATACAAAAAACGCAAGCTCTGGAATATCTTATCAAATTGGTGATGTATCTGTATTTATCTTACCTCCTATACATTTCTAGGAATATGATTGGTTAAAAGCAACCGCGTGGAGACCGTGTATATTCCATATTGGGTTAGTAGGCGGGGCTTATTTCAATACACGGTTAGTAGTGGTGTTACGTCCCTTTATAAAAACAACACGGTGTTGAGGAAAAATTTTAAAGGTTCAACAGACGAAGAAATTGATGATAAACGATTGAAATAAATTCATAAAACACATTTAAGCTAACAAATTGTTATTGTTGGCATTTGTTTTTGTATAGACCAATGGAAGTAGGTTCTTAATACTAACGGTATTGAAGACTTGATCACTTTGATAGGCCACTAGTCGAAATACCACATGTTAAGATAGTCGGTAAGATAAATTCGTTACATAGTGTGCTAGTGACCTAATACAATATATATGGGGTCAGTAAATTCCATATGGGGATTCAAGCCTTCGCTCTCACCCCATATGGAATTTACTGACCACATATATATCGTATTAGGTCAATGGCACACTATGTAATTAATAATATTTCATATTTTTTTTATATATGTCAAATCCTAAGAGTAATATGTCTGTTTATAAGTAACATGATATAAAACCACCCTTTGGTAAAAATTTGTATAGTCTTAAACACAGAACATAGCAGTGTGTTAAATCTAGATGCAATAAAATAATGGTCATTCCTTATGGCCACTTCATTTTAACTTTGGTGGATAGTTTTATCATTGGCAATCATACCACATCTACTTATTTTTATACCACATCTACTTATTTGTATATAAGTCTAAAATAGCCCACAAATGACATCAAACATGTTTTCCTTTGGGTAAGAAATATGGAGAAAATATTTATTTCTCAAAACTCAAATCCATCATAATGTCTCATTATTTTCAAAGGTAAAAAATTCTCTCTAAAATATATTAAATTTTAATATATTTTAATTCTTTAATGTCTAATATTGCAGTTTTTTCACATTTCGTGTTTTTGTTTTAGTACAATGGAATAACTTTTGTCTAATTTCTAATAAACTTTTAAAATACCCTTTTTGAAAGAAAAAAAAAACGATTATTTTATTAACTTATTGTCCATTGACATATATTTTATGCATATCAAGAATGAAAACACATTAACCATCAATTCAGTTGTAGACTTTGAAAATGGGTCGATCGGAGTGATGGCGAGAAATTAAAAATGCCACTCTTTTTGTATGATATTTGCATTTCAACAAGCCACTAAAATAAAATATCCCTAAAAACGTAACGTAACTTTACTTTTTAACCCTGGAGACCATCTTGCTGGATCGCAGTCAACGTTGGGGTTTTGAAAAATAAAATATAAAATGCTTCCGCCGCGATAAACTGATGC
Organism: Mytilus coruscus; assembly: GCA_017311375.1. NCBI lineage: Eukaryota > Metazoa > Mollusca > Bivalvia > Mytilida > Mytilidae > Mytilus > Mytilus coruscus. The sequence goes on from CM029603.1 coordinate 17,756,490, forward strand.
AGTGTAAAACATAAACGAATTTATCTGCACGGAAAAGACTTTTTGCATTAAACGTTAAGAGAACCTACTAATTTACATAATTAAGCCTAGTTCTAAATGCGAATAAGATAAGCATCACATTTACTGTAAACAAACTACCAGTCTATGTTTCCGTATATACCACTGTCATCGAGCGCCTAAAGATGATAATAAGTTACTTTTTTGAAATAATCAAATTCAACTAATGGAGCGAGATGTTTTAGGAGTACCTGATATTAACCCATGTCTATGGCAATGTTCCTGTTGCTCGTTCTAGTTTTTTCGTAGTTTGTGTAGTTTGTTGTGTTTAGTCTTGGTTTTTTTCTAGTCATTGTATTTCGACATGGTATCGTCTGCCTTTTTCTAGCAATGTTCAGAATGATCAGAGTCGATGTATGTTATTGCTTAGCAGTTTAAAGTCGATACACACCCAATATTGAAATAATTAATAATCTACAGTTATTTCTGATTGTTTGTTTATTGGTGAGGTTAAGGTTCTATTGGATTCAATTAGTTATAAAATTGGTAACATACCAATGGGGGAGAAGAAATTGATATGGATGGTCTGACAATATGGTACTTGAGATCCGAAATAAACTTAGACCCGTTAATCGTTGTTGGTCAAAATTGATACATTTATTTTAACACATTTTCTTGGCTTTAATATAAATAATACGATTAGTTTTATTAACAATGTTTCTTATGTATGATGTGTATGGTGTTCATCAGGCATAGCATATATTACACGAAAATCATATCTCTGTTTAAAGATGCATTTACTCGATGCTGATATATATATGTAATTATTAGATAATTAATTGCTTAAAGATTGCATTATACAAAGTATGCATTGGGTTTAAACAACACTCAAAAAATAGTACAACAAAACAACCAACACACAAGTATATAAATTCAACATTGTAGGTGTAACCCTTGGAGTATGGTAAATTTAAAGCGTTAACTTATGGGTTACTCTCGCTGTGTACCTAAGTGGATGAGGAAGTATCAATTCACTTGTTCCTGATAGGAATAATTTAATTAATTAGAAAGAGTCTAATCAAAGAGATCCGAAAATAACCCCATGCGTCTAATGAATAACTTTTTAGTTTAACTATTTTATGTTAAATTTTTCTTGCACAGTCCCTTATTAGTTAATTCGTGACCCTGAGAATGGAGCGTACTCAATGTTGTGTCGCATTTTATATCATATTACTAATAATAACGAGAATGAAACCGAGAAAAAAAGCGATAATAAATACTTCTGAAAAAAAATTATAAAAACAAAAGCTGACGTTAATTTATGATATTGCATAGCACTCCATACCTTTTTAGAAAGGTTAAACTTGTTTATCTGCAATTTATCTTTTCCCTTTGATCTTACTGCCTAATATTTTCAAGATCATGGACAGGACTTGATACTCGAAATTATTAGGCAATGACGTAATGTATAAGTGCATCAACGTCACGTGTTCATGTCCATCCGCGTCAATTTATCAATGAAATGCACGCGGCTTCATTCATACAACCGAACAACCATCACAACGTTTTGTACGCGTAAAATAGGTTTGCTTACTATTTCATTTGATTTTATATTTTGAAACAAAAAAACATACACTTAATACAAATTGCCGATAAATAGAATAATGGCATTTTATTTTTTGAAACTGACTTTATCAACTCGAATATCAGCTTGCCCTAGTTCTGAGGATCTGACTATAAGCAACATATTTTGATATAATGTTGAGAGCTTTGGCCAATACAAATACATTAGCAAATCAGCAAACTACTTCTGCATACAAATCTGGTATACCATGCTAGTTTATTATGATTTCTGACATTTTCAACATTAATTATTCATTGATAACGTATGATAAACAATTGATATATATAAATAAAAAAAACAGATAACAGTGTGTATGTGAGCGTCTCTTTATAAAAATTGAAGTATTGTTGCACAGAAACTCACCTATATTGCAACAGTTTGGAACATATTTTTTTTATATTAATGGTCGATTATTTGGGTAACCTATATTTAAGTTTTTCTGAAACTCTAACAGACAGTGTCTTTTCGGGAAATGTCATCAACTTTTCTCCAATAATTACACAAAAAAATGAAAAGGATCTATCATTGGCGGCTCATCATAAATTAAATATCTTTTCAAAGTTGTATTCAAATCGGCACTTGTTTGTCACCTGTCGTATAGTTGACTGCATAGCAAAATTTTCAGATTCTTATCTGGAACCATCATTATTTGATAGCTATTTTTTGCACTCTTGTTCCTCTGCTTCTAAGGTTGCTCATGAACGTCCAGAAAGCAAAAATCAGGAACTCGCAAAGTTCTGTAAGGGTAACAATACTGGCGCCAAGAAATAATCCCATTTGTCCACCAAGGTTAGCTTATGAAAGTAAAAAAATCATGTCTCAGTTTTTGTGTATTGATTGATACTTAAGTCTGGAAAAACATAATTTATTTATTAGTTGTAATTGGCTTTAAACTAGATTTCATTAACTGCAAGTATTCTTATATCGGTGCTTTGTTTCTTTTGTTTTTTGCCTCGTATCGATCTTTTGAGTTATGCCAATTGAAAAGATTTTTACAGTTTGATCTTATTTTGTGCTATTACACCACTGTCATTGGTTATGGGCAGGTTGAGAACTCACACCCATGTTTAACCCCGCCAAATTCTTTATTTACCTATACCAATTAAGTCAGGAGCCTGCAGTTCAGTGGTTGCCGTTGGTTCATGCCCGTCATATTTTTTTTCGTAAATTGTTTTGTTATAAATTAGGCCGTTCGTTTTTATTGTTGAATTGTTTCACATATTTCAAGTCGGGGTCTTTAATAGCCGACATTACGGTATAGGGTTTTCTCATTGTTGAAGACTGTACGGTTTCTATTATCATTTTAAGTCTGGTGGATAGTTGTCTTATTGGCAATCATACCACATGTCCTTATTTTATATGAATATTAAATAAAACAGAGGTAAAAGACAAATTATAAGTCGGATTAAATCATGGAAAAACAGATAAAAGGACGAAAATACAAAAAAAAAAAAAAAAGTGTCCACTAAACAATACATAGAACAATAAGACTGAGGATCACGTACCCTATCATAAACCAGGAGTGATTTCTGGTGCTACGTAGGGAAAGCAAGTTCTGTTCTATATGTGGCACCGAATAAACAAATATATGACTTTATAGTAACGATGTCACTGAGGAAAGATTCATAATTCATGTAACGTCCTTCAAACTTTTTGGGTGCATAACCGTAGCAAAACACAAATATCATGAATATATCTTTGTCAACTTTTATTTTGTTTTATTCCCATGTCGTTAGCAGTTATGAATAAACACGGAAACATGATACGAATTGGTTGAAAGTACGATATCTTATATGAAACTCACATTTATTAAATACTTCCAGTAAGTTAGTAAATAATTTATTCACAGAAACTACATACGGTACCAATGAGTTCTAGCTTAATTTCAAATTGAAATATAAGTAGAAATCGAAGGGGGAAGTTTTATAATTGTGCACTACGGAAATCCTTTTACCTACAATTGATGCATGTCATTATCTCAGTTTTTCAGAGCTTTTTACATCATTATTTGAAGTGTGTTAAATTACAAGAACGGCAAATATTTGCCTTGACCTAGAGCGCGTCGATCCAAAAACAGTATCGTAATTGTCCAATTACATTAGAAATTATTCATGGGGGTTGGTATAAAGGGCTTATTCCATGCTAAAATCAATATAAATTTTAACTCCAATGATGAACATTTCTTAATGATGATATACATACCAAATATATCTCCGGCAGAGGAATATTTTGGTACCTGCTTTGAAATTGTTGTAGAGAGCTGGTCAAAATAAATGTGGAGGGAGATGAAGTTTTTTCTGTAATAAATATATCATTTGTTACAATAAATATAAGTAATAGTTCATGTGAAGTCTTAACTGAAATAATACAATAAAGACCTCTACTGGCCAATGTATAAAGTCTTCAAATCAAAGTAAGTTTTATGGGTAGTAAATAATATAAAAATAAGGAGATGTGGTATGATTGCCATTAGACAACTATCCACCAAAGTTCAAATGAAGTGGATGTAAGCAATTATAGGCAATCGTACGACCTTCAACAATGAGAAAAACCCATACCGTATGGTCGGCTATAAAAGGCCCCGACATGAAAAATATAACTCATTATAGATACCAGGATTAAGTAAACTAGCAATTGATAGTAAATAATAAATAAATGTTGTTTCTTGCATATTTATGTAAGGTTAATACAGAAGTATACGAATACAATTAAAATTAAAAGAACTCACAAATAATAACGGATTTTGGAAAAAAAAGTGTGGAGGGCTAAATAAAAATTATCCTGTTTCCAAGTACCTGTGTTACTATTCTGAATAGACGTTACAAAATAATTTCAGACTTTCCGGCCTTCACTGTAATTTCTTTGGGTAAACAAAAGCCTGAAGGAAGTGTAATATTAATTAAGTAGATTAAAATTATAATATATAGATATAAGAAGATGTGGTATGAGTGCCAATGAGACATCTCTCCATCCAAGTCAAAATTTATAAATGTAAACCATTATAGGTCAAAGTACGGTCTTCAACACGGAGCCTAGGCTCACACCGAACAGTAAGCTATAAAGGGCCCCAAAAATTACTAGTGTAAAACCATTCAAACGGGAAAACCAACGGTCTAATCTATATAAAAACGAGAAACGAGAAACACTTATGAACCACATCAACAAACGACAACTACTGAACATCAGATTCCTGACTTAGGACAGGTGCAAACAAATGCAGCGGGTTTAAACGTTTTAATGGTACCAAACCTTCACCCTTTTTCTGAAACAATAGTGTAACATCACAACATAGAAAGACACACTATAAAATATCAACTGAAATAGCTTAACTCAATCAAAGGACATAGTAACACCATTGAACATACACTGAACAAATAAATTTGACCTATGATACAATGCAAATTCAAAATAAATAAACTAAGGGAAGAATAATAAAAGTGACATGTTATATCGGTATGAAATGTTAAACAATTTAAGAAAAACAATATGCTCGAACAAAAATATCAGCCATATAGGCTGTATCTCGAAATCCGAATTAAATGGTACACAAAAGCGCACTTATACAGAACTATGAGTTCACAGACACAGACTGCTTTATTCTCGTTGTCTTACAACGACTGTTGTTAACGCAATTAGAAAAATCAAAGAAATTTCCTTACCTGTAGTAGTCCAAATCTTCTGCTCCAATTACATCAAAGATCTTCTTACTGTAGAAATCCGATGGGAATAGTGATGACGTCAAAGACACGTCATAATGTGTATATTTACACGGCAATGGACAATCACAGTTAATAAATAGCTCTGTTTGGTTGTAGAAGCCTCCTTAAAAAGGAATAAAAATATAAATAACTATCTAATATAATGTTAAATATATTACACTTTCGATCGTCGATTTCATAAAGAAAACAAAAAAGCCGTGAGAATTCGAACGACATTTACATAATTTTGTTATACATAGACGACTATTTAGATATACATATACGGCTATTTAAATATATGTATACAACTATTTAGAATAAAAAAGAAACCATATTTTGATCTTATTTAAATATGAAAGTTTCTTGAACGCAGATTTGATCATACTTAAATGGATGAAACTTTGTTCGCCAACATGTTTGATCCTATCAAAATATATGGTGTGTTGCCTATCTGTGAACGACCGTCATACTTCACTATCTAGTAAGAGAAAGAGTCCTCTTTAAAATTAATGAGTGGTTGTTTTAATTAGTAATTACAAGATTACTGAGGATTCATTTATTTTCGTGGGTATCAATTTTCGTGGATAGAGGAAAAAAGACGTTTCGTGGTATACGTAAATTCGTGGATCGCTGATTACAAAAAAAAAAAAAAAAAAAAAATCAGATAAGTAATTCGTGGATTTCTTTCTGATTTAGGAGATCATATAACCTCCTTGGTTTGATCAATAATAAAACAAACAAAAAAGAAGGAATTCATTGAAAAAGTTTTGAATTGTCAAAATCCTCGCTTGGTCATTCTAGGTTAAAGTGTTCATTGAAAACCTCTATTACAATAATGGACAGAGACAGCTAATTATTTGTTTATTTTACAATTTATAAATTCTTGTCGGAATTATATAACGCATTCAAAACTCTATGATTGAAAGCTCATTTCCCTAATCACGATATAATAAACAGTCATAAAAGTAAAAGGTGTGAAAATAAATGTTCCTGTCATAAACAATATTACCTACGGGCAATATCCCCGTACTTAATCCTATTGATTTTTAATCACCAGTAAACCAAACTATGACACGGTAATTAACAACTTGCAGTTATTTTCCATGAACAGTTTTAATCAATTTTAAAAAGTAAATTATCACTGATATTTGATATTTTTATTATTGATTTAATCAAAATACTTGTATCTTCTTTCAATAATAACACGTGTTATGTTACAATGTTTATCGCTAGTCAACACTATACTAGAACTGCATTACATAACCGGAAATAAACATCCGAATCCATACACATTTCTCGGGATTATTCTTCGTTGAATTCTTAAATTCGTGGTTCGCTGTGACCCACGAAACCCACGAAAATTGGTATACCACGAATAAAAATGAATCCACAGTAGTTTGTTGCCAACATGTTTGATCCTATTGAAATATGTGACAGTTGCATGTGTTGCCTATAGAAGAGAGGCCAAAGATACCAAAGGGACATTCAACCTCATAGGTCAAAAATAAACTGACAACGCCAAGGCTAAAAAAGAAAAGGACAAACAGACAAACAACAGTTCACAAAACACAACATAGAAAACTAAAGACTGAGCAACACGAACCCCACCAACAACAACTGGGGTGATCTCAGGTGCTCCGGAAGGTAATAATAATTACCTGCTCTACATGTGGCACCCGTCTGTTCCTCATGTTAGTACAAACACGGTAATAATTCTAATTCGGTAGGTCACATTCGGGGAAATAGCTATCTATCAAAAACCGTCATTTTTCATTTTTTTTTCAGTAAAAGAACGCGTCGCCTTTAAAATACTGAAGTCGGTTGTTTTTATTAAGTAATGGCAAGATTAGTTTGTTGCAATCGTCATTTTTCATTGCTTGCCACTTATGTTTCTTTTTTAACATCTATAAGTAAAGTTCGTGACTGGGTTGGACAAACGTCAAATAAAGTGAAACAATGTTAAGCGTCAATTAAATAATGAACAAATTGACACTTAACATTTAAACACTGCTACCTTTAATTACGACTGTCAACTACTGTGAAAGAACTTTTATTAGTGGGATACCAATTTTCGTGATTTTTGTGGATGGCTTTATCCACGAATTAAAGTGTCCAACGAAATATAAAAACTGTTGTCCCAATCAAGACATAGAAAGATTCCCATATAGGTATGACTACATGGATTCGGGCATATAATCTAGACAATAAATCGAATATCAGCAAACGCATTGTAAATTATATATACAACTTCAGACAGGGTTTTACCCATTTAATCTTTACAAAACATAAACTGAAACACTTTCAACCTTTTAATTCTCATGAAAAATTGGTTTTGACCAATGAAAGTCAGACTTCCTGTGATGATATACGATTATGTAGTGTTCATTATATATCCTCATAATTCTCATACGATAAAAAAATATTTCATATTGGGCTTGCTTTTTATTTCATAGGATTTGATTTTACAATTCAAATATATTTTCTTTATGGAACCGTTTTCTTTAAGTGACATGTTTATGGCCAAATTAACACCTTTGATAACCGCTAATCTATTGATCATTCGATCTCTGGTTAATTAGTGAAGGATTTTTTCCGAAAGCAATTATTTTATAAAAAAAAAATTGAAGAATGTTGTCCGTAATGAAAGACGATCAAGTAAATGAAAATGAACACTTTATTTTACATTGTTCCACAAATCATTATAAAACAACATATGACTATTTTCAAGAAATCTTCGTTTTGTGATTGTTTCAATTTCTCCACTCGAGAAAACTAAAATCCACGAATAAAAAACCACGAAAATTGATACCCACGACTAAAAGTACTTTCACAGTAAGTACTGATTTTTATCATGTAATTATTGTTACTATCTATTGTAAAACACTAAGGGTTTTTCTACTCCGAGACATAGATAACCTTTGTCGTATTTGGATTAACTTTTCTGAATTTTTTTTTATAATGCTTTTCAACGCCGTATTTGATTGGCCATTCAACTGTATGGATGTAAGCACCACTGACGAGTATTATGTATACAATTATAGCTCTTTCATGAATTTTTACACTTATTATTGTATGATAAAAGAATGCTATATTATTACACCGAAAAGAAAGTTTATAAAACTTTGATTATAACTAAATTCCCCACAAGGTGTGTCTTAAACTGCATGTGTCAATCTTACTGTATTTATACACTGAGGTTTTTTTTTTTTTTCATTGTAAAATGTCTTGTGTATATAGAAGTTGAAGACTATAGGAAGTAAGTAAATGTATTTTAAAGACATACTTTACCTATTGCTTTCACAATACAGTTAGCTACTTGAAACTTAGAGCAGTAATGTGTATCTACAAAATAGAGCACTTACGTGTCTAATCAATATTTTTACTGTTTCAAGTACAAAAGAAATAAGAAGATGAAGTATGAATGCCAATGAGAAAACTCTCCATCCAAGTCACAATGTGAAAAAAAGTTAACAATTATAGGTCAAAGTACCGCCTTCAATTCTTACAATGTTGCTACACAGGAAATGAAAGCTCACAATGAACAATTGAAAATAAAGGAATATAACAAAAATACCGAACTCCAAAGAAAATTCAAAACGGAAAGTCCTTTATCAAATGGCAAAATCAAAAGCTCAAACACATGAAACGAATGGAAAGCAACTGTCATATTCCTGACTTGGTACAGAAAATTATCTCTTTTGTCGTAACGGTAAGTTATAAAACGACTTTAACCTCACTGAATAGCAGGGGAATAGAAATATGGCAATCCCTGGACCTCTTTTGTCCGCAAGTAAAACACTCGCTAAAGTAGAGAGTCTGTTTGGCTGAGCGGAATATTTACATTCGCAGCTACGTCAGGTCAAACTGGGGACATCATTTAGCAGATGCCTTGGGTAGAGCGAGAAGACGAACCCTTGCAACAACACTGAGTGGTCCGTAGGCGGCTGGTTGATGGGCGAAATGTATGACCTATCCAACAAACCTTCTTTTCCTTGTCCCCAAATTTTTCAGCCCTTCATCCTAGTTCACCGAGCTAGTGTATAGATTTTAATTTGTTCTGTCCTTAATATGTATTACATAATTGACATTGCAAGTAAAACAGGCAACGGTCGATAAATCAACCAAGTGACTCTCATGGTCAAAGAAAACCTCAAATAAAGGCAACAGTAGTATACCGCTGTTCAATTATTGATTCGATTAAGTAAAAACAAATAAGGGTAAATAAACTAAAACAAATTCATACCAGCTGGTGCACAACTTCAATATTTAAGGAATATTTCCAAAAATATATACCCCGTCGAAGTATAGATCGCACAAGTAAATCTGATATAAGTCTTGATAGAAAGTTATAATGAAATGAACCAAACAAAACATTAATGCAGGATAAATATATTTTAACGTGGAGCCAAAGGAGAATAGACCGATATTTTTATTTTCAAAAATGGTTCTCCGTTTGTTTATCGACTGAATTCAATATTTTATTAGTTTCGAAGTTACCCGGTATGGTTTAAAAATGAAAACATTTTATTATTTTTTTTCGTCCGAATCGTTTTTCTTGATTTACCTTCAGTTGGAACGCTCAAACCCCAACATTTAAAAGCCAAGGATGTAATAAGACCTATGGTCTGAAGTTTACAATTCGATCTCAAATACGATGGCCTACTTTGAGTTAGGTAGATCTCCATTTCAGTATGAGCGTTATTCTAGTTCTAGAATACTTATATACCACATCTTCTTTTTATATCATATGTTTGTTTAAAATTTTAGTAAGTGACAATTGTATATTACGGTCTTGTTTCAATGAGCTTGTGTTAAATTGTCAAAATGATTTTGGCAACATATGTTAAACGATTGTTATATAGTCTTGGTATGGATAATTTGTAGGATAATCGGAGGCTGTTGAATGTATACAGTTCACATTTACCTTTAGTTAGACAGCATTTGTTCGATCAAGCTAAACAAAAGTTACATTTTATTAGACTCTTCTTCAAAGTGTAGATTATATAAGTATGTAGTAACAAATGTAGATTTGCAAATGTATTTACAGAAATGTATTCCTATACTTTTTCACAAATGTTAAACAAGGATCCGTTTATCTTCACATAACCTTTGTATTGAAACTGGACGTTATGTTGGTACTAACAGGAATGAAAGAAATTGTATTTTTTGTGATTTAAGAGTGATAGATGGTGACTTTCATTTCATTCTACAATATAGCAGATAAACTGATTTGCGTACAAATATATATCAAGAAATATTACTGGTCTAGGCCATCAAGTTTTAAGTTAATAGAATTATTGTCTGTTGAAAACACAAACAGCTTTGTAACTTAGGAAAATATATACATTTCTCTTTTAACTTTAGAAACAGTTTATTGCAAAGATATTTTGTAAACATGAAACTTCTGACGTCATCTTTTGTTATTTATATATAATGATATTGCTTGTAATATGACATATGTATATATTGTATTTGAATACACTGTAGTGCTCAAAGTTAATAAAGAATTTGAAATTTGAATATAAAAATCAGAAAATGTGGTATAATTGCCAATGAGACAACTATCCACCAGAGACCAAATGACATAGAAGTAAGCCACTATAGTTCACCGTACGACCTTCAACAATGAGAAAAACCAATATTCCCCATAATCTGCTATAAAAGGCCCCGAAATGACAAATGTAAAACAATTTTAACGAGAAAAATAACGGCCTGATTTATGTAAAAAAACAATAAACAAAATACAAATATGACATACAGCAACAAACAATAACCACTGAATTACATGCTCCTGACTTGGGACACATACAAAATGTAGCGGCGTTAAACATGAAGTTTACATTTCATTATTTATACGTAATGTGAAACGCTTTATAATACATAATCATGTAATTGTTTTCTTTTTCCTTTAATATGTTATTCATTCAATGAATTTTAGTTATTGTAGTGTTCATGCTGTGTACAACCGAGCTCGTATACGCCCATCTCAAAAGATTCTTTTGCTCTACTCTATATTTAAAGTATTATCGATTTAAACCGTTAGCGCTTGCGAGCGATACTGTCTAGTATCGTCAAGTTAATATAATTTTGATCGATTTATTGAATGGAACCCCTGAAGGAACAGTTGAAAAGACTGAGGTTGTTATATATATGTTCGTCCCTGATTATTCCTCCTTCATTTATCATTTCTATTAACTTACTGTTATGTGTGTAAGGGAGGCAATTACATCGGTCTAAAAGAAAAGTTGATAAACAATCCTTGTAACAAGAGCTTCTATAGTATTCAGAACCGTCGTCGTTCGTGTGATCTCTGCAATACATATTCCCCATTGCTTCATAAGGCCTCGGCAAATATTCAAACTATAATAGGCAGATATAAAAACAAATTATAAAAATGATGGGATATTCAAGATAAGAAAACAATTATGATGTTGCTATTAGTTAAAGCAACAAAATCATTATATCAACATTGTGATACAGAGATATTTGATATACTTTGATTGTTGATTATTTTGAATTAAGGAATATATCTCACTCATGCATAAAAGCTCTGATTCTTTGTCGTCCGATTTTGGCTATACTTTTTTCTCCTGTTTGGTTTTAAATGCTTCATATTTTTAATAAGCATTGGGTTTTCAAATATTTTGGCCTCGAGTATCACTGAAGAGATATTTATTGTCGTTATGCTCATCTGGAGCCGAAAAATTGGTACCGGTAATGTTTTTGTATCGATGAACGATTGTTGATTAAATTTATCGAAATAAGGTTTATTTTCATATTTGTTGTATACGTTAGACAATGATAATCCTTTTTTCTTCAAAATTAAGTACGAGCGTTTATGTTTCCAATTATCAACTTCTCATTTGTAAGCCTTTTTAACTCTTACGATTCGAGTGTCACTGATGAGTCTTTTGTAGACGAAACGCGCGTCTGGTGTAGATTTAAAAAAAAAATTCAGTGATCTATGATGAGTTTAGTATCAGTCCATAAATTTCAATAGTACGTAGCTGGTATATCTCTCTCTTTGTACTTTGTCCTGATTTTGTTTGGTTATTCGGCCTGTTTTATTTGAAAAACGATATTTTAGACAGAATACATGCTTCTTTGAACATCGTATAATAAAGTATGGAACTCTCGTAAGTACAAACATCCTCTAACTGGCTGTCTAGATTAAGCTACCGGTAGTGCTCGAAAATAACAACTTTGTTTTCAACGACCAAAACTTTTTACAGATTGACGGTTATAGTATGGGAACAAAAATGGCTACTTCTTTTGCCAACGTTTCTATGCGGGATCTCATCGGAAAGGATTGGAAGTCCATTAAATCAACCTGTCCCCTTCTGTTACACTCTTTGGATAAGATGGGTTTAACTACTACTGCCGTCCTTATGTACTTTTTCTTTATTTTACAATTTTCACAATAGAAAGAAATATTGAATGGAATCACAGGAAATGTTTGCATAGCCATTATTAAGTTGTTATATATATCATACAGTCTCTCTCGCCATGGCTTGTTCCTTTGTGTTCTTTTCCAAAATACAATACTCGAAAAATACAAATTTTGAAATTTCCCTTACTCTCCTTTACTTTAGTTACCAACCGATGAATGTATATTAATATTTGGAAGACAAAACAAAAATCCTAAATTCCACTTATTGTCTGAAATGATGTTTGACAACACATTTGTAAGTTAACAAATCTTCATCAGATTTCAAGAAATAAGCTAAATGTGTGAAAATTTCAAGCAATAACTTAATGCCTAGGCGTTAGCTTATTGCCTAGGATTTAAGCTAAATTCCTAATTTCACTTATTGTCGCTAACATATATATCACGAACCGTCCCTGTTGTTAAGGTTTTTATGTTTTCGATGTTACCATTGTTTAAAATTCTAAAGGATGAAAGTGCCCGTACATTTTCGTCCTTCTTGACTGAACATATATTCAATGTGCATCTTTAAGTATGTATGAACGCTTATTAATTGCATAAAATTAAACATGTATCCATATAGATGTAATATGTTAATAACTGATTTAACATTGGAATTAGATATAAACCATTAAAAGTATTTACCTGAGTTTTACGCACTGAAGCAAACACTTCTCTTCCTGGCTCAACATAAAACCCACTTTTTCCTTCGAAAACAGGATCTTCTTTAGAATCATGCACTATGAACTGAAAAATTTAAACATTTAGTATTATTTTTCGGCATATCTATACGTTATATATACCTTTCATAACCTTATCTATCTACCTCAAAGTTTCGTCACGTCAACATGTTAGGAAACATGTTTTATACAATGTTAGTGCATCTAATAGCACAGAAGTCGGTTTTTGTTTTTTTTTTCATTTGCATCAGTATATCATTTCTATGCATTTTACTTAACCCCAAAAAGAACAGAAACAGCTATTAGCTTTACGTAGACGTCATCGTAGTACATTGTAAAACTTCTTTGATTGATAGATTGATTGTTTTTTCAAGGATTTCCCGTTCAGGGGTTAATAATTTCTGTAAAATTAAGATAAAATGATTTAACAAAACACGTGAAAAACGTATCTGAACTGCCACTGATAAAAGAGAGTATTGGAAAGGGACATAAGTTTCGGCTACAAAAATCCTTTCAAAGACGCTCGAATAAAAAAAATTAAAAGACTAAATAAAGCACTGCGTATAAACAAATCCTGCATTACAAAACGGAAGCCTCTTCAGCATTGGTCATACTGCCGTACAGGAGAGGTCCAGGTAACTCTTTAAATCATATTTTATCTAAAAGCACTCGGGCAGAGCAAAACTTCGACTGCCTCCTACTTTATTTTTTTTGGTCAAAAGTTTGCCTTGCAACATGCCAACTACGAAAACCTAAAATAATTGCAGCAAAGGTTCTTCGACATGCAGAGATTGTGGCACTCTTCCTGTACGAGGCATCAGTTTTCAATTCTCCATATGACTGGACGTTGCTGCGTATTTATACATCCCGTAAAGTCATTTGGACGTTCCCTTTCAGCATCTGTTTTGTAGTCGGATATGAGAAGTCCAGTAATAACGCTATTTCTTTACATCAGATCATCCTTGGAATGCTAGATATATAGATAGGTGCAAAAAAAAAAAAAAAAAAAAAAAAAAAAAAAACAATATAGCAGCTTTAACTGAGAAAAGAAATTTCAATGTTTATTTTTTTAAATTTAGGTTTCTCACATTTAAATTAAGATGAAAAAACACGTTTCTAATATCATTATGATGATCTTGACTTAGGACAAGCATATGACGAAATTTTGGGGATTAATAAGCTTTTTAACACACACCAATTTCACTTTTAATATCTATCTGTAGAATCACAAAAGAAAAACATAAGATTTAAAATTGTTAAGAAAAAAAATGTTTTTTTTAAATGAGTTATTATTTACCTAGTTTTAACGGGGTTTTCATCTTAATTTTTATAAATATCCAACTGATAATCTTTTTGGTTGTTTTTCGGTTTCGTAAAAAAAAAAAAAAAATCGCCGAACAACGTTTTCCAGGATGAATGGATATTTGAGATCTGTTTTTGGTAATGATAGTCCCATCCAGTTATACATTTCTGGTATTCTCTACTTTCTTAATGAAGGTTATTCCAGAAATGAGCATCGAAAGCAGCACATATCACAAGATGTATTTTATTCAACTGCCGTGAAATTCCTTATGTTTCCACTAAATGTTTGTAACCAGCAATTAATATTCAAACGCAAGTGATCAGTATTTCAAATATACTTTTAATCATTTTTTTCGCATTAAGTCGTTTTTATTCAATTTCATTAAAATTCGGGATTTTATAACTTTGTTCCTGAGAAGATCTCAGTTTGACATATTCGCAACTGATTGTACTCGCGTT
This sequence comes from Mytilus coruscus, assembly GCA_017311375.1. Lineage (NCBI taxonomy): Eukaryota > Metazoa > Mollusca > Bivalvia > Mytilida > Mytilidae > Mytilus > Mytilus coruscus. The sequence goes on from CM029603.1 coordinate 17,771,676, forward strand.
TTCTACCTTCGTGAATCGTGAAGACATACGGTTGGCCGTAATGGAATATCTGTTTAATAAATGATAACGGATATTTTCCAATCGTCGTAACCACAATCAACTTCCAATGGAATTAGTGTAAAGACGTCATTATCAGTCAGACAAAAACATGACCTTGTGCATTGCCAAATTATAGGTATAGACAGATTGTACAACCATGAATATGCATATGTGTTCAACGATAATATGTAGTATGGTTTTAATTTACTGATAACAAAATCTTTATTCATACCAATTAAAAAAAAACAAAGATCTAATTACAGTGTTGAATTGGTAACCTTTTAAGTTTATATAAGTTCACCCTGATCGTATTCAAATTTTCGGTCTCGGTAAACAACATCCAGTTTGGATATATAAACCCTGTAAGAGGGTGCCAAAAGAACATCACCGTCCAAAAAGGAAAATTAACAATAGGGTAAGAAAACTCGTCCCTTTTGTCGAAAATGCTTGTGTAGAGCTTCTCATGTAAAACCGAAATATCTAAATCGAGGAATGGAAGTTATTGCTGCTTATATTTGATTTATTAAAGGTAAAATTTCTTTGGGTAAATTTCGGTAGAATATTTACAAAATTCGTGATTATTCAAGACAAAAACCATCAAGATATCGATAAGTGTAGCTGAATTTATAAATCAAATGGAATTAAGACGAGTCTTTACTGAGTTGGGCTATATACTGTGATTCATAACAGTACAGGAACAAGTCTGTTATCATATGGGCACAATTGGTAACCATAGGAGTACCTACAACCTATCGATAAACTTTATTGCCGAAACGTAAATAAATGTTGTGAAGGAGAAAACAGCTTTAATCATCTTATAACACCTCAGATGAGATATCTAGCATACTTACCTTTGTCATTAGATAAAAAGACTTTATATTAGTTGCATGAAATAAATTTGCAATCAATGTTTACACTCCAAAAAAGCTAATACCACAATTTTTCATGTGTTTTATTACAAAAGTCAATGATGATTTCTTTGATAATTAAGGAGCTAGCTAAAAGCACTAAAAGAATAGTAGTAGAACACTTACTAGAGGCCTAGATGAAACGATATATTTTACGGGTCTTTTGTGTAGTTTATGTAACTAATACATAGTGGGGACTTCAAATGTTCAGAGGAGGCCTTAAGCTGAGCTGTGGTAGTGACATCATTATTTACTATTTGACTCTCTGTGGAGCGTACGGCCTTGCATGTAGTTGAATGTATAATTTCATCCTTAAGGACTTACTTGTAGTATTTAAGTCATACCACCAACATATTGTTGGCTGCTTTGTCGGTCGGTACGAACACAAAAAAACGCTTTGCGAGTTTTTGAATTTTATTTTTGATCCTAGAAGTGGCGTATTGCTTACTTTTGGAATGTGATATGCGAATATCAACAATATTCAAACATTTATTTGAATAGAAACCAAATCACTTTTTGTCAGATTACTTACTTTAGATCTGCATGTTTGTCCTAAACAGGATTTTTACCCATGCTACTCCACTTGTTCTCTACCCAGAGAACTAGACCAGAACATCTAGGGTATTTATATATAGCTTTCGAGTAATGCTATTCTTCGACGGCTTAAACTTCTTTCAGTTGTGAAAAATCTTATTTAGTATTTAATTAACCCTAAGGGGTATCTAAGATATTGTTCGAACACGATGTACGAATATAAATCTAGGGTGGGTAAATTTCAAAAACATGATTTATTTAGACTTTTAAGCTTAAGATTCAGTTCTACTGCAATACAACTTCTGGTAGTGTTGAACAATCATACTAAGCATTTGAAACAGTCATGGTTTATGAAAGAATTGAAGGGTCCTTATAATGAATTTATAATAATCGTGGCATCAAGTATCAGATATTTGATTTTACCCTGTAAAATTTCCCTCGAGTCATTAAATATTCATGTGACATTTAATGACTCTTCAACTGTTTCGGTACTTATACATCCTCGAATTTCAAATGTTTGGCTTTGAGCGTTCCTGATGAAGGTAAATCCAGAAAAGCGCTTCGGACGCATGAAATTATTAAACGTGTTGTTTTCAATTTTGTACCTTTTATTTTGATATTTTCCAATGATTAACTTTAATATTGATGAACATTCTGGTGCATTTGAAATAAGTCTAAATAAACAAGGTGCTGTTAATTAAATATAGGACGCAAATACCTGAAGTCCTTCGCCATACGAGCTTCCGTAGTAGTTATTTGCACTGTCCAAATCAAGCACTAAAGCCAAATGAAAGACTGATCCTACGTGGTTCGTTTTTATTTTCATATCTGGATTTGATGTAAAACATGCTCCATTTGAGGTCAATTTAACTTTGAAGTATTTCTTGACATCTAAATAGTTCAAATGAAAACTTGCATAAACCAAAAGTCCATCCGGATCAAGAATATATTTTTGATCTGTCATAACGTCTTCTAATGTTCGGTCCAGGTAAAACCCTTCTTGTTCAAAAATCGGATCGCTCCAGTTTGTCGAAACATTTGAGAAAGTAGCAAAAGGACTTATGCTAGAGTAATAGTTATCTATCTCTGAATAATTTTTGATGGCACTTTTATTCAGAGAGTTCAAATTGCAAACTGTCACTGATGGAAACTCTATTTCATTTTGAGGTTTGGTATACTGTGTCATTGTTGTGGGATATCTATAGTAATTTTTTATCTCCTCCACCACCGTTACTGTAAGGTATATACCACATGACAAAATAACACAGGTCCACAATAACCTGAATCAAAAAGGAAAAAAAAATGAAATATATGTGCAGTTAATATCAAATGTTCTGCAGTAAGCATTTTATATTGTTTTAGCTGTAATAGCACCAATTCATAGTACGTCACATCCGGTTTCAAACGAAAAAGGGTACAAAAAAATGTTCCCTTGAATTTGACATTGTGGGAAAATAACCTTGCATTTCATTGCAGAAAAAAAAATATTCTGAGTCATAAACATATATATCTTGGGTGTTTAGAAGCACCATTCTTTTTTTTATTTGGTGCTTCTATAAACTATTTTGGTAACTTCAGATGTCATGGTTACTAAAGCTTGCAAACAGAAAAAAGGGCGAAAATTTGATTGATTTACTTCCGGTGATGGTAATATTCTTATAGGCAATGAAATATTATGTGAAATACTCACTGAAGTACTGGACAGAATAAAACTTTACTCATGCTAAGTATTTCTATATTTGAAACAAAGATAAATTCTGCACAACTTTTTGAAAAATGTAAATTCAACAAAGACTAATAGTGGGAAACAATGGTGGTATTACTCCTTTAAATGTATTTAAAACACTTGGTCAACTAACCTAGTATGACTGTAAGTGTGTTCCTCCTACATTTTTCTTTTAAAAACAGTTTAGAAGCTAAATTTAACGACGAGAAACGAAAGAAGAAATATCAAACGTTGATACTCACAATCTGATTTTGTGTCTGCTTGTTATTCCAGATAGTTTATTTACTCCATGAAATCCAGTATTCTGACTGAATTCATTCCAAATATCACCAATAGTAGAAATGTTCTTCCTTTCAGTGTTCATCATATGTCGATATGTTTTCTACAGTAAATACAATCACATTCAGGTATTTAATTTCGAAAACAAGCTTTTTACCAGAGATTTTTGCATTCAAAATATAACTAAAAGCTCCTGATAATTGTTAGGGTTTTTATATAATTTGATGATGAAAAGCAAACACTGTGTCAGTTACTTTATTTACACTGCCTATCCATCTGTTTGGTTTATATCTCCTGACTTTTCATGCAAAGAAGATAATCAAACATTTTTAATCGACTATATAGATTTTTTTTACATCTTCATCTACTTACCTTTCAAAATCAATTTGAAAAAGGATTTTTTAAAATTTTGTTTTGCTGCGTTATACTATATTGAATAATGGGTTTAACACAAAACAAACAAACAAACAAACAAACAAACAAATCAGAGTTGACAATTGAGTTATTGTACAAATATTGTTTGACTATTTTTTTATGGTTATGGCGTAGATCTTCGTTTGATTTCTGTCCTCAAAAGAATTTGTAGATGATAGTATATATTAAGATAAGACGATGTGGTATGATTGCCAATGAGACAACTCTCCATCAGTAATCAATTAACGAAGAAGTTGTAGTTCATTTGTAATTCGGAAATATACAGCATATTGGTCCAGGGGGAAATTAGGAATCATCCTTCCCCTTGTGATAGTTGAATCTCAAACTCATCAAATTCCTTAGACAGCTAAATATTAAACTTTGACTCCAACCTACATAATATCTTATCAAACCTCATTCAAAAATCAAATGTAGGATATACAACGATACTTCATTAAAAGATATGACACAATTTAAGAATAAGGAGGTGTGGTATGATTGCCAATGAGACAATTCTCCATCAGAGATCAAATGACGTAGAAGTTGTAGTTCATTTGTACTTCACAAATATACATCATATTGGTCAAGGGGGAAGTTAGGACTCATCCTTCCTCTTGTGATAGTTGAATCTCAAACTCATCAAATTCCTTTGACAGCTAAATATTAAGCTTTGACTCCAACCTACATATTATCTTATCAAACCTCATTTAAAAATCAAATATAGGATTTACAACGATACTTCATCATAAGATATGACACAATATAAGAATAAGGAGGTATGGTATAATTTCCAATGTAACAACTATCCACCAGAGTCTAAATGATGCGGCTGTAAGCAACTATAGGTGACCGTACGACTTCATCTATGAGCAAAACCCATACCACATAAACAGCTGTAAAAGTCCCCGACATGAAAAATATGAAACAATTCAATTGAGAAAACTAACAGCCTAATTTATAACAAAACAATTAGCGAAAAACATATATGACAGACATGAACCAAAATAGTTTTGACAGGAACGGTCTGCCATAATTTTCAAACTTTCAAGATTAAGAAAATTCCAAACTCTACTCAGGCTGATTTTCAATTGAAATTAAACAAAAGAAATGGAACTCTTTATTAGAGTAGGTTAAAAAGGGCAAGTTGGTAAATTTGAATTGTTTACAAATGTTTCTATGGGCTTTAAAAGTTAAATGAAGGTGCATAATTTAGGATTTTATGCATCTTATATACGTGTTTAGCTTTCTCTTCGGCTTTATAACCTTATAGATGAAAAGTTAAAATTTTACTGTCGTTCAATCTGTGTATCTGGTATTTTACTTTTTAATTATTATTGTATCCTTATTGATTGTCACCATCACCCTTTTAATGGCAAAAATACTCAAATAATTATGATCAAATGTCCCGTTGGTATCTTTCACCTCTCCTTTGCTTCGACAAGCGATGATAATAACGTTATGTACACCAAAATTAAAAATGCTGTTAACAACCTTTAGTAAAATAAGAATAGCGACAGATACAGATACAGACGATTGTATTAACCAATCTAGATGCCCGTTAAGGGTAGATCAATAACAATGTAATTATTAATAACATAACAATCAAACTAAACGACAAATCAAATAAGACAATAAAAGTTCATTAGAATTAAATTTGTATTGATTTTATAGTATACTGTCTTCATTATCATACTAATGTCAATATGAAATAAACACATTAAAAACATTCATCTATATTTGGAGAAAGAAAGACAACTCTTACTATCTTTGATGAGTTTAGTTACTACTTACTATCAATCTTATATTTGTTAAGTAATGAGTCATGATTTTCAAGAATATGTCTGGTAATGTTTTCTTAACACCAACAGGTAACTGCGACAAGCAAACACAATAGAGTTAAAGAAACGGGTAGTAGTTTCTTAAAAAGAAAACCCGTCCCCTTATCATAAAGTAATGGTTACAGATGCAGAGAACATGTGCATCACAATGCGTATTTAAACATCAACATCCTTTCACAATAAATGGATGTTGAAGTACCCAGTATCCATAAAAGTATAATAAACATGGCATGTGTATTCAGACTTGTGCGAACTTTTGTGTAGTTATGATCATGTCATAATCATACTCGCTATTATGATTCAAGATTTACTTTTAAAGTATTTTCCACATTTTGACACAAATTTTTCGTGTCGTTTGTCATTGTGTATAAAAAAAGTACCTTGTGTGCTCAGATAGTAGTGAAGATTCTTGTTATACTAGCAGTTATATTTAATTTTTCCTCAACAAAATTTTTCAATAGCATAGTACAATTATATTAGAGCTAAATTTACTAGAAAACACATCACCCATTGACCGTTTACTGCATAAAAGACGTATTGTATTTACAAAGTACTTTTTAAGTAAAAACATTAACTCAAAAACTTAAGTAAAAACATTAACTCAAAAACTCATATTTGTTTTTCGTTCATTATTTTGTACATAAATCAGGCTGTTAGTTTTCTCGTTTGAATTGTTTTACATTTGTCATTAAAGAGCCTTTTTTAGCTGACTATGCGGTATGGGTTTTTCTTATTGTTGAAGGCCGTACGGTGACCAATAGTTGTTAATTTCTGTGTCATTTTGTCTCTTGTAGAGAGTTGTCTCATTGGCAATCATACCACATCTTCTTATTTTTATAATTAAAGTCAACAAAACCTGACAAAACCAAACGCTCTTCTATATTATCCAACGGAGCGATGTAATACAGTATTTAACCCAGAATGTCATACAGTTCATTGATATATGGGTATTCGGCAAATCATTTTGAATACATTATTTTCGTCAATGAATAACAGTTAAGTTATAGATTTTCGGTGTTTCTTAAATTATTCCATAGTTTTTGTTGAAAACCCTGCCCATAAACTCACGTGACGAATTATTTGATAATGCTCGTTTATTGAAATTAATACTCGGGTTGCATTTCCAAAGGCTCCATTATCAGCTATAGGTAAAAGGGAAATTAACCCCCAAGATTCCAAGTTTACACATTCGTTTGCTCCTCAGAACACATTACTATCCCCTTTTCTGTTTGGGAAGTTAATATAGATCTTGTGATATATATGGTTCAAATATGAACTCGAAAAACATGACTGACGGACCCTTTCTAAAAGACCAGTTCCTTGTTTATAGTTATTTGTTTTATAGTGATTAAGATTATAACACAAAGTTGACTGCTGTTCCCCAATTTTTGACATTTTTACCTTTTGTGTCTGCTCACACATTGTTGTCAATATAATGGAATCCTATATGACTTTTATACAAGTGAGAGGTTTTGCTAGCTATAAAACCAGGTTTAATCCACCATTTTCTACATAAGGAAATGCCTGTACAAAGTCAGGAATATAAGAGTGGTTTTCCATTCGTTTGATGTGTTTGAGCTTTTTGATTTTGGCATTTGATAAATAGGAACTTTCCGTTTTGAATTTTCCTTGGAGTTGGGTATTTTTGTTATTTTACTTTTTACTGTTACATATTTACTTTTTAACATGTGCTGATTTTATGGTTTATTTTTATTTAAAATTTTCCTTCCCTACAAATATTCATTTAAAAGCACGATTTTTGTTTTAACGCTCTTTCATAATCCTTCCTTTTATTTGAGGAGCTAGAAACAATTATAATAATAATAATAATAATAATAATAATAATAATAAAAGTAATGAATTTGTTATTTTTAAACACAGTAAGTTACAACAAACTAATCTTTCATGAGGCCCTCGCATAGAAATTACAATGCAATCAAAAATAAAACTAATTTACGCATAGTTAATTATACAATTACATAGTTCAATGTATCATTTAAAAGATAAAGCAGTAAAAGAAATACATGTAGTAACAAAATAAACAAAAAATATATAAAAATATAATAAACAAATCAAAATAATAAATTGTAGAACACAGAAGCTTATCACAACTGTGTCAAGTACTTCTGTATACTTTTTTTTAAATCAAAAGTGTTTTGGCATAACGCATTTTGTATGGTAGTTCATTCCAGAATAAAAAAATTCTTAAACAGCTCAGCCTTTGGCTTAGAATTTATATGTCTTATTTGTAAAGGTTTTGACTTTTAGATGTTTGAGATTTCACGCTCAGAAGTTATGTAGTTATAATATTAAACTGTGCTTCAATAACATTCTTCAATATCATCACGAGGTTATATTTGTAGATTGATGTAACGTCTTTTCGGCAATTGATTTTCTGGAGGTTGCACATCGCTCTCTGTCAAATGTATGCTAGAACTGTCTGCCATTTCTTGCATTATTGACTGGTACAAGTTTTGATATTCATGTTTTTGATCCACTTCAACGTCCTGCCAACTTAAAGAGTCGGTCTCAGTTTCACCAAGATCCTGTTGAATTGCGTCATTTGAAGACAAATATTGATTGTTATTACTACTTTCATGTATACTTGAATGGTTTGATGATAAATCAGAACTGTCATTTCTATCTTCGGCAACAATTGTCGATTCATGTTCAACATCTATGCGAACGATGCGCTGCTGCTGTTCAGACAATGGATGAAAGTTTATTACTTCAGAAGGGATTATTCCGATTTCGTCGTAACTTTCGGTTTGATTATCGTCATCCAAAGACGACTGTTTGCTTCGTCGATAAAACCAAATATGAGATGTGACAATGTACAGGAAGAAAACGGATGATAAAGTTATGAAAATGGCCAGATACATCTTTAGTTTGATGCTCTTTTGTATATCCTCTATAATGAAGAATATTTCAATAAAACTTAAAGTATGACTGACATACAAAGTATGGTATTCATAATAAAAAATGTAGAAACTTTTGTCGCTCATATGTTTGAATTATGATAATTTTCGGACGTTTCAAGTTCATAAAGTCAACATTCTTTTCGATTTTGTAAGGTTCGCATATCTTATCTAACAACTTGATAAATAAAATTAAATCGTTATCAAATTTTGTGCATCCAAAGCTTTTTCTGGGTTTACCTCCATTGGGAACGCTCACATCTATATCTAGATATATAAAATATGTAGATATGAATGGAAAATTAACGATTCTATAGCAGAGGAGACGTTTAGCCCTTAAAATGAATTGGTGTTGGTCAAATATAAAATTTGCACAAGTACTTGTTTTGATTGCATTCAACTCAAATAAGTCAGTTGCCGTAGCCACGTTTCGTCCCCGAGGTTATCACCAGCCTTATTGTCACTGAGTACATTTTTATTACATAAAATATTATTGATATGTGTATTTTCTGCAAATTTACCTTTTGTTGAATGTTGATAAATTTCTTCTCCCAAGGCATAGATTGTTATAGCCGTATTAGGCAAAACTTTTAGAAATCGTTTTCAACGCACTTCAACTTCATATTAGATTTGGCCTTGCAACTCTGCTGATTCGAGCGCCACTGGTGAGACTTATGTTGGCGAATGCTCGTTTGGCGTACCAACTTACTATAAGATTTGTATCTACGATCAGTTTTTATAGTAAGTATATAGTAATAATTATGGTTTACTCATCACATGAATTTATTAAATTCTAAATCAGCATGTTAGCCACTTGGGTAATCCAATCCCATAAGATACTATGCAATAGAAAAAAATACTGAACTTACCCACTGGTACAATTGAAAAGTTGAACGACGTAGAATCGTATAAATTCCAAATCTTTAGTTCGTAAGTAGTGAAATCATATTCCTCTAGGATTCCTGATGTAATTTCTATTTTGTAGCCGGTGATGTGAAATGTTTCCAACAGGTCGGTAGCATTTGTTTTTCTGAAGTTATTTTAAACTGTACCCTGTTTTTATTTTCTTGTTCGTTCAATCTTTTCAATTCTACTCTGTCAACACTTGGGTTACTGTAGACGTAAAACGTCAGTTCACAATTTCTTTTGAGACTGCAGAGATTTGTTTGATAACTTGTATTCAAAAATACAGGTTTGCCTAAACAAAATAAACTATGACAAATAAACTGTTATATACACCAAAATTAGCACATACTTACAACTTCTCGTCCAATCAAATTGCTTGAATTTGCCTTCTAAGTTTCATAGTACATACTTTTTCGTGTACTAAGTAACTATGCATGAATGACCACAAGGATGAGATTTCATTGTATCGTAATCAAGATATTGAAATCAAAAATTGCCACTGGCTATTTTTGAATACAATGCAGTGTCCCAAATTAAGAAAAAAAGTTTGTTATTAGTTTTCACATTAATCTTTATATATCCAGCAATTAAAATCTTTGGTTTTAAAAAATAGTTTTGACAATTGCAAGTTTCTATCATTTAAATAAAGAATAACAAATATGGTCCTTAATACCTTGATTAGAGTACAACGCTGTCTTATAATTGTGGTAATTTATTATCCATGCAGTAATTGTGTACACAAAAAGTAAAAAGGTATGTATAATGAAACCTTGTGAAGGGAAATTAAGGCAACTTGATAATGATTTTGTTTAACTTTCTTAAAAAACTTGATCCATATCATCATGAATTGAAAAACTGTGATAATGTCTGATGGGAATATGCCACCTATATCTTTGTTCTAATAAAGCTATTAGCTTTTTTTTTTAATTAAAAAAAATATAAGCTTTGATCCATTGGTAGTTTCTTTCTAATGCCTATCTGCTAGACTATCTAGAAGCACATATATCTAAATTTTTCAAATTCATTATAACTTTAGTTTTACTGTGAAATTGAAAATGTTTACAAAACTTGTAAAGCTCCCACTAAAATCTAATTATATATGCCAGTGTTTGGTCAATTTATTTTGTCATCTTACCTTGAAAAGAAGTACATGTAGTAAGTCACTGCATTATATCAATATACATACTTACACCAGCAGCTACCATCTTTTCATACCGGAGTCAAGGGCCTTTTAAATCACATTTTTTATGTGAGTTTGAAATATTTAACCGCTTTTTTCCCAATTCGTTTTTGATGCATTTATAAACTCATGATCTGGTAAATTACTGTCACTGAGTAAATTTATAATACATGAAACTTAGTCAATGAACTCTGTTTTACAATCACTTTTGATACAAGTAGTCAGCCAAACTAAACTATCAATAGACCAATAAAAAAATAGATTACTTGAGTTGTAAATGTGTGCTAAGTTGGATAGTCTATAATGAAATTAAGTGCTCGGTGCAAGCCCCTCGCTCTAAATTTCATACCTCTTCATAGATTAAAATTTTAGGCAAATATTCTTCATCATTAAGGAGTCAAATCTTACCTCCCTATTTTAAAAAACAGTTTATTAAAAAAAATCTATTATAATTATCTCACACATATTACAACCAACATTTTCAACTACCAAACTAAAACATATATCGGCGGATCTCAGTATAGAGGACTTCAGGTCTAAACCATATGACTGCACATGTATAAGGTTCCTATTGATATATTACGACTGGTTACGTTATAGCTAACGACGTCAACAACTCTTCTCTACGAAACGTGTTACCTATATGACCGAAATACATTGATCTTATATCCCTAAACTGGAAACATAACTTTAAAGTAGTAATGAATTTAGTCGAGGTTTATGACAGACAATGGACTAAATGTAACATAGAAGACGTAGGATATTCACTCTGAATGGGATAATGCTGTTAAGTAGTTGTAACAAATCTGAATTGTCTATGAACAGTAGTTCTTCATCCATTTTCAAAGACCAAAATATTGCTTAACAGTTGTTCTATACCTCCAAGGCTCCCCCTTTCCGCAAAAAAAGAAATTTAGTTTAAGTTTGTAAATCTATATTGACTGATGAAAAAGAAATAATGTATTACTTATTTACAATGTTTCCATTGTGATCTTTCCATTTCTGTATTGCAACATTCCAGCAGCGTCTGCATATGAAGTACTTAGTATATATCTTCTTGTTGATACGATATTTCAGACCTAGCGTTTCCTAGTTTCCTATCATGATTTCCCTGCTAGAAGGTTGCTGCTAACAAGGAAACTTATGAACCACGGGATCCAAAACGGTGTTGTTGAAGTCATCCCTTCTTAAGTTTTACAGACTGCACCATAACTTCGTTGACCGTAATAGAATGTATGCGTCACAGATGACCATGGATATATTCAACTTGTCGGAACTACAATCCCGTACTCTTTCCTGGATTGTGACGTTATCGAATTTAAACTTGAAATGAGTATAACACGACGGGTGCCCTTCCGGAGGAACACTTGAGTTCACCTCAGTTTTTGACAGGGTTACTAATAGTGTTTATCAATTTCTTTATTTTCTGTGTAGTGTTTTGAGGACAGTTTATCTTTCCATTGTTATACCTTTTGGCCATGGGGTTTTTGTTGGACTTTTGAATTTTTACTGCCCTTTTGGTATTGTCTCCCTCTTTTTAAAATTGAAAATCAATAATTATTTTGTACTGGACAATCATAAAGTGGTGAAAATACTCCTAACGTTTAATTTAATGTGTCAACGGATTGCACGTTCTCATTCCGCTGCTCCGTCTAATGTCAATTTTACTTTTGAGATTTTTTGTTTTTTGTGGTGTTTTTTTTTCTATTTTATATGATTCGATTTGAATGACTCTAGTATGTGTTGTACTGTGACATCTTTTGTTTGGTGTTCTGTTAAAGTAACGATGTCGTCACATAATAAATAAGACAAACAAATTCTGCTCGTCAGTAGAAATGTGAACATATGCACCAACGGGTTAATATGGGGAGATGTCCCGTTTCAGTTTTAAAAAAGCCCTTGATAACTGGCGTTATCTATTAATGTTTGTTTTTATGAATGAAAGTAATGAAGGTGTGTGATAAACAAAAATCAGTGTGTCCATAAACACACGGAGACACAGTCTGTCCTCCGCCTGGTTTTCTCAGTTCTTCAAAACATTGGGTGGTTTAATTACGTAAGATATGCTCGACATCTTTAACCCAGATCTAAATATTCCAATCCTCTAATTCGTGATGCCTCGTCTGGAAGAGATATACGTCCCACTAAATTTACCATTGTATAAACGAAATATCACTGGATGTCACATTGCAGATCGTGGTCGACGGAATGTAATTCTTACAAATCGTTGCAATATTTCCCAGAATCCGAAATGTAGCACAAATTAACTATAACTTGACCTAAACCTAAATTTTCGATGTTTTCAACAGTAAAGGTACAGTCTTTATTGAAACCTACTAGTAATATTTTTGAACAAATTGACTCTCTGAACATGTATCAACATCCGCAAAAATTCAAGTCCTAGGTATAAGAGTGTAACTGTGCAAAAGTTTACCACGATACGGAATAGGGGAAATTCAAAATGTTTAAATACATACCTGGTATTTTGATCAGATGAGATCCTGTTTGTTTTATGTCCCCATTACTGTCACGTATACCGTTGCTGGCTGTACACGTATATATACCATTTCTCATATAAGGATATTCTGTATTATCTAAAGTAAGCGTTCCATTTGCAAAACCATCGAGGAAACGGATGTGCTCTCCGTACTCTGATTGATGGTTCCATTTGTAGAAAGTGTAAACGTTTGGAACACCTCTGACGATACAATCCACAGAGTCTGATCTGTTGATTACCTGAATATCTGGTGGGTCTTGTGAATTGAATTAAAATATAAGGATGTAAAAATCAATAATTTAGTCAATTGATAATTCGCACATGACTGGTTTTGTTTAAATGTTTTTAATTCTTTTTGTGGGATGAATAAGTATTATCTAAAATGATTTAATAATCTGTAGAAGATATAAGAAATTCAGACAAATTTGTTTTTTAAAAGAGTTTCAATATTAATGACCGTAAAAGACATATTATTTAATTTGAGAAGCGCAAAGAGATGTACAGTTATATTTGCCATTGTTAAGAGGGTTGCTTTCATGAAAACAGATAAAAATGTTCTAGATTACATATAAGACAAGACTAAAGAAAGTAATTTTGTTTTGTAACTTGTTATATCAATGCCAATGTAAAGAGAGGCGAACGATACCAAAGGGACACTCTCACTCATAAGTCGAAAACAAACTGACCAGCCATGGCAAAAACGAAAAGACCAAAAGACAAACAACAGTAAACAAAACACAACATAGTAAACCAAAGACTGAGCAACACGAACCCTACTAAAAACCGGAGGAAATCTCAGGTGCTCCGGCCGAAAGGTAAGCAAATCCTGCTCTACATTTTGCACCCGTAGAGGAGTGTTGTTTACAATTTAAGCCGTGCTCTTAAAGTGCAGATTGTAAAAACAATTACCAGTGATATTATCAAGCCAGGAAGTATAAGTCCAATAGCTGTTTTTGTTTCCCTTTTATCACTGCATTGCAGTTAAATAAATAAACATGATGCTTGTTTCTTCTTTTTTTCAATTTTTGTTTTAGTTTTGAAAAAAAAAAAATAGTCGTTGCTTGTTGTTGAAGCCCTTACATTGACCTTATTTTTTCATTGTATGTGTTATTTCTGTCGGTAGCAGGATTGATTATCTTTTGTGGAAATTGTTTCGATTTCTAGGTTTTGCCTTCGGTCAAGATTAAGGATTCGAATATGTACATGACCAATGGTTTACGAATTCGGTAATGTTTTAGTTTTAGATAGAGTCAATAACAATTCCACTATTGCGTGACGCCACTTTATATAGTTTATCAACAAAGGAGTAACTTTTCCGGAGCACCTAAGATCAGCCAAGTTTTTGATGTGGTTTGCATATTGAGTTTTTATGTAGTGTTTTGAAAACTTTTTTTTTCTTTCTTTTTTGTTGTTTATGTTTTTTGTCATGATGTAATCGATCTCTCTTCCACTAATGAGTTTTGATTCTTCCTTTGATATCTTCAGCCTCATTTTGTATCTATCTCATTGTAGGTCGCATGTCTGATATTTAAAGCAGCTTGTACCACCATGCTATAATAATGCGCAGTTTACATCGTGCCAATTGAAAAAATGACCAATCAGAAGATATCATTTTACTACATGTTGAGCTAGAAATTTTTACCTTTCTAGATCACCATCCTGTTCTCGTATTTGAATATTTTATATAGCTGGATCATGTCATGCTTAAATATTTATGAAATATTTTTTGCGTAAGTAACTATAAGCCGACTTACGGTTCTTACGGTCACAAGTAATTTCGAACTGTTCGGAGTTTGATTTTCATCTCTGAGTCTGTTTCATATATGCATTTACAACTACTATTAATTAAAAGTTTAAAGTTTGGATATTTTGAATCAGTATAAACATTGAATTGTTAATTACATTGAATTGTGACGGAAATTTCTGCAGACCCACTAATTACATCATTCTTTGCCAAACACTTATACTTCCCAGAATTCTTTCTGTCAGCTGATTCAATAATCAGAGAATCGCCTGTTTCGTTTAAACTATACCAGTATCCATGCTGTGATAAGTTATACCACAAAAAGGTAGAAGGTACAAAAGCTTGAGAGAAACATGTAATATTTAATATATCGCCTTCTATGACTGCTGTTTCACCATGGATTTGTATTATTGGATCATCTGGAATAAACATTTATTTCAAGTTACAGGAATAGAAAACAGTTTACACTTAGCGGACTTCCGGTAGCATGGAGATTGCATGACATGGAGTTCCCTACTCTCCACCTTTAAAGTGAACAATTAATTTATAAGTCTTTTTGAGTTATGAGTAAGCCTTGAAATAATAAAATAGATGATCTAATGACAACTCTATTTGTTGAAGGACATATATCTGGTAAAAAAGACTTTTTAATTGCTAAAAATCATTATCAAAAAGGGCACATTCGAATAGACCGGAATCCATTTCTCTTTTGAACCGTGGTCAGAGTCAGAGTCGACAGTCAATTTTCGTATTATACTGATACGGGCTGGTAACCATGGACACCAGGGAACACGAAAGGTATAAGACATTAAAGCAGATATATGCATCATAGTCGGTATCCAAATGCTTTGCAAGTTTGTACCTTGCATTAGAGGGGATGTTGAAATTGTGAAAACAGAAGGCAAGGTACTAATTGAAATAGTAGAAAACCTTGATTCAACCTTTTGAATGGGAGATGTGCATTGACTCCCTCCGAACAGAGAATAGAGAACATTCGTTATGCTGAAAAAGAAGAGATCATCATAACTAGACAACTTTGAGATTTGGCTGACCTACATGTTTAAATAACTTTACCGTATTAAAAAGAAAATTCATAGTTAATTGTGTTTATTATTTTTATATGATATATTGCACTGTATTTTTGACTTGGGTATTTTAAAACTGTCGGTGAATTGTAAATAAAAGTTGATAACTCTTGTGTCCCGGTTTCTCCGAACATGGCTAATTTGCATATCAGGTAGCTTATTTACACATGCGCATATTTCACTGGATGTTATGATTCAAGTTGTTCAGATAAAATATAAACACAGATAACAATTGATCAATTCAAGCTAAAGAAACTGTAGAATATCTCTCGTTCATGGGTATTTAGGTAAAAAGAGTATCAAAAACATACCAAATTCGTTTAAATGTGAATAGTTTTTTCATACGTTTTGAACGAAGTCACTGGCTGTCAATTTTGAAGCACACATGTCATGAGATAGTTCCCTTAATTACGCTGTTCTTTTTGTGGCTTTTTTGTACATGTACTAAAAAACAAATAATCAGACCCAAATTACGATACATACCATTTTATGTCACTATGACCAAACTTTTCGTAAAATTAATGGACTCACATGTTATATTTAGGACTGCCATTTCTGTATGCAATTCACTGTATTCTTCATTTAACCATGCACAGCAGTACAAACCTTCATCTTCAGGTGTAATGTGATATATATAAATCTGAAACCAATTTATCGTTCTTCTACGTTTTATTAAGTTATATTTATCTCTGTTGTATTGATCTCTGTAGCCATAAAGAGAGAAAAAAGTGATTTGTTCACCAGACTCAAAGTCACATCTTACGTGGTACATGTCTGTCCTATTTGTTTCCCATGTAAACGTCAGTAGGCCAGTTTTTTCTTTTACAGCCACAGAAGAACAATACTGCACTCCAAGAAAAACTATAAAAAGACATCAAACTTTTATAAATTATTGCTAGTTATGAATGTAATAATCTTTTGCTTTTATTTTGCAGGTGTTTAAAATTGGTTGATTTTGATGATCCATCACCCAAACAAAAGAAAATCTATATGTCATATTGTATTTTATAAATGCCCTGCGACAAAAAAAGGACTATTTGTTTTATCACTTTCCGTCCGTTCGTCTGCCAATGCGTCTGGATGATTTTTTGCAGAATTTTTTTTTGGCATACTGAATGTGTGCATATTGTAAGGATTTGATTTTAATGAGCATTCAAAAACATGTTAAACCCCACCACATTCTTTATGTGGCTGTCAAAAGCCACGAACCTGCTATATAGTGGTTGTCGTTGGCAGCCGTCTGTCACAACTGTTGTAGTATAAATCAGGCCGCTGGTTTTCTCTTTCTTTTGAATCGTTTCACATTTCCTCATAATTAGGCCGTATGAAGCTTACTATATGGTAACTATTTTACTCATTGCTGAAGGCCGTTCTCTGACCTGTAATAGTTCACATCTATGTCACTTGGTCTTGTTGATAATTGTCTCATTGGCAATCATATGACATATCCTTATTTTTATTTTAATGGTTGGGTACCGGCGGCAAAATGTTGAAAATAAATACACATTTATATGAAAGGAAATCTCAACGATGGAGAATGTTTGGGTGACTTGTTATGCGAGTGCGGGTTCTCTCTCACTTGGCATCCTTTGTCCATCTGAAAACTGTGAAAAAAAAAATCTTTTCCAAAAAAAAAAAAAAAAACACTGAACCAATTGAAAGAAAACTTGGTCAAAATCATCCTTAAGAGTATCAAATTTGTTCCTGTTGATCAACCAACATGACCACCATTACACTAGACAATTAACACATTGAAAACCATGAAATACTGTAATTTCTTTGCTTTTCTTTGTAAATATTCATTGAATCTTAAATGTGTAATTTGTTATATTAGTAGTTACAGATAAAATGCGAATATTGTCCCAATAAACTTACTCTCAGCCCTAAGACATGGACGACGAACTTAATAAAAGTCAGTTTTTCTTCTCCTTGTCTGGCCTTCTATCAGCTAATATTTAGTTAATTAGTGTATAAAACAATCATGAAAACTTGGTATACGTAGTGTAAAGGGACATATATAGTTCCTGATCATTAATAAAGGTAAGATAAGATATATTGTATTTTAAATTGATTGACAACAAAAACTTAACAGCCTTGAATATTTTGAAATTTTCTCTTATTTCGTGCGATTCTTAATATAAATAAGTTGAATAATAATATGACACACAATATCAAGATCCTATCTATACGTTTTCTTCTTAAAGCTGATGTAAATAACTGACCTATTAACATACATAAATACTTGTTGATCTGAAAAATAACATTTAAACATATTTATAAATGTTCGTGTCAACTGTTATATCATATTAAAAAAAAAACATTGTACACAGCTAAATCGCGTAGATATTTTTTTTAGTAAACCCACACAGTCAGAATTCTACTTTGTCAAAATAATCGCCACATTTTACCACCTATTTTTTTCAATCATGAAAATGGAAGCCATTTAAAGGGATAACGCGCTGTAAATTTAACTCTTAAAAAACGATAAATTTATTCACACGGCGAATCCTTACGTGAAAATTGTATTTTGAAAGACATCTATTTATTAGCTATAAAGCATCATATTCTGTACTTCTATGACTTTTTGTCAGTTTAATGTTATTGTCTGATTGGTTGTCAGGTCGGGGAGATTTTTCAAAAGTTCAATAAAACATTAAAAAGGTCTATTTTTCGTGGAAGGGCATACTAGAAATTTGAAGACCCTAGATAACACACACACAAATGATTTTTTTTTTTTTTTTTAAATGGTGCAATTTTTAGATCCAAATTCAATGGCTTTTGGTAAAAGAGCAGATCCTGCTCCATATGTGGCACCCGTAGAGAAGTGTTGTTTGCGAAATAAGGTAACACAGACGTGCTCTTAAAGTGCATATTGCAAAAAATACCAGTTATATTATCAAGCCAGGAAATATAAGTCCAATAGCTGCTTTTGTTTCCTTTTTATCACTGAATTGCAATTAAAATAAATATACAAAAGTGGTTGTATTTTCAAAAAAGGGACATTTCATATCCAATGAAGCCAAATTTTTCATATTTTAGAATGTGTTATTTTCTTGTATATAGAGGAAATAATGATCTGACATAAATTTGAAAAAAGTAGCTTCAATTACCCCTTAAAAATCAAAGAATTTGATTACATAAAATCCAGTGTAGATTATGATTTGCAACATAGTTAAAACATTGTTTGTTGTTTACTTAACAACCAGTGGCAACAATTTCATTTATATTCAGAACGATAAAAAATTTCAATAAATCAATAGATAGCTTCTGTAAAGTAGGTCGAACTTGACGAAAGGAGCAGAATATAGATTGAAATGTACATGTAGGGCTACTGAAAAAGGGTATGTTAAATAGGGCATAAAGTTTGACCATCAATGGCCATTCTGACCCTGAAAGAGTTGTTGCAAAAGATCGCATTTATACATCCCGCATAACCACACCGACGGCCAGGTTGAGCATAATATCAACCCCCTGACGGTAGAAGTGGCTGTATATCTACACCCCAGTAAACCAATAGCGTTAACAATGATTGAAAAGATCTGAACTGCGAGAGTTGTATAAAATAAGGAGATATAATATGATTGCCAACGAGACAACTACATATCCACAAGAGACCAAATGGCGTAGGTGTTAGAAACTATAGGTCACTCTACGACCTTCAACAATGATCAAAACTTATACCGTAAAGCAAGCTATAAAAGGCCCAGACATTACAAAATGCACAATTAAAAAAAAAAAGAAAACAGATTGCCTTATTTATTTACAAAATAATAAACGAAAAACAAATATGACATTGGTGTAACAGCGCAACATAAGAAAAATAATAAAATACAGCTTACAAAAAACACTTTTTTAAAAGACACAAAAGTATCGATCCGAGATAGCTCGCAGTTACTGAAAGCTAGCTAGTTTCAAGCCGAATTAACAACTACTACAAAAACTGTGCATCTAAGACAACATATCAATCAGTGCCCTTCCAATGGATTTCGATTAAATACGTCATAGACAGTGTTTGTTTTATTATAATAATTCAAACTGTAAAAATCCACAACATATTCAACTGATAACTACAAACTTAGCCAAATGAACTCCAATTTAAAAAGAGGTGACATGTTTTTGATTGACGTGCAATACGTGTACCTTTCACTGGTCATGTTGAGCCCTAAAAAGTATGTCTTTCTCATAACAAATTAATTATACATAAATAATTATACATTTTACCATTGCATGCAATGTGTTTTCCTCAATTCTTTCCAAACGTGAGAAATTAAAACCAAGTTTCCGCTACAATTATATATAAAATATATTCTTCAACACTTCCTTATTCAATCATTAGCAAATAATAAACTGTTTCAATAAAAATCTCAATAAGGTTAAATAGAACGATCGAATCACGACAGGATATATTATTGTTTGAATGATATGCCTCGACAAATTTGGTAAAAAATAGCACAATTAAAAATAGCGGAAGACACATCATAGAGTAAAATCATTGTTTAAGAAAATATCACTGCTCACATATAAATTTGTGATTCTTGTTTGCTAATTAAACGTCCAGTGAATTTTTTTTTATGCATAATCTTTGTTTGTGAAATATATAAATATTCGAGTTTCCATACAGTTGACAAGTCACTTAGATATGTACATGCAAGGTTTTTTTACTTTATCAAAATTTAATCATTGTCACACTATTATTGTATTACGACCTTACAAACATTGAATAGATATAAGATCCAAAGCCGGCCATAGCTTGTATTACAGGAACACACTTCATGCCAGAGGTTACACAGCGAAAACAAATCTCAAAAATTGTATCTACAGGATTGACACTTAAGCCAACGCTTTTTTCGTTCTAATATATGAATAAATCTTCAAAGCAATATTTTGAAATACCTTAGAACTATGATTGATTGTTGTTTTACTAACGTCCAGTATATTTCAGAACGAGAACAAATTAACAGAGAACCCAATAGGCAGTCCTTCAAAATTCATTGACCG
Source organism: Mytilus coruscus (assembly GCA_017311375.1). Classification (NCBI taxonomy): domain Eukaryota; kingdom Metazoa; phylum Mollusca; class Bivalvia; order Mytilida; family Mytilidae; genus Mytilus; species Mytilus coruscus. Next base: position 17,792,742 of record CM029603.1, read on the forward strand.
GGATGAATATGAAATTGAGGGCACACTGGATAGGGATAGGAGCAAAATTGTGACTTGCAACGGATCCCTCAACGAGTTGTTGCATGGGGTTCTCAATATGCAGGAAATTGGCAATCGCCTGCTAGAGGCGTTTGACTTAGATTACCAATCCGACTGAACGTGGCTGTGTATTTATACATCTCATACAGACAAACGGACGCCCCTCTTTAGCCTGGGTTTTACTACCAGATGAGAGATAATCATATGACTGTATAAAAAAAGTCAACCCTTTTGAGAATGAAGATGTAGGACTAGGAGTGAACAGCTGGTAGATCGGACCGGAATCCGACCTCTTCTAATGTGAAGTAAGAAAAAGATTGATCGTTGTTTTTACGTCCAGTGTCAAATATTTTCATGAACATTGAGCCCGAAAACAAATAAATTAATTCAGTAGGTAGGTTTTGTAAAGTGAGTCGATCGGGAAGAAATTAAAGGTGTGAAATTCATGTAGCTATTGCATTCAAACAATTATGATCAGAACACCTTTTGTTTATTTGATATAAGGTATGAATAAATTTTAAAATCGATAGAGAGTCACTTCAGCCTCATTCTCGATGCATATTCAGAAATTTAGCATCTATGCTACCAATTATCATTAATGTTGTCCAATATATTGACGTTGTGTAACAAACAGGACTTCCATTACGTTCATAATTTCATTTTTAAGTTTGCTTTTATGTCCGTAATGTTTTCTTTTTATTGTAGCTTATATCTTTTTTTTTGTAGGTTTTTGTTAAATTCCGTAATTTTGTCCAATCAGAGTTAAGATTGGTGACATCATGCATGCCGTTACCATGGTTAAGCGTCCTTAAGGTCAAATTGAACAAACCAAAACTATAACTCACTGCGTCAGTAAAAATGAAATTATCCAGATAAATAAAATATATTCAGGTAAAGAAGGTGTCACTATCACCACTGTCAAATTGTTTGGATTTTGTAGGCTTAGCCTTTAATACATGAGCAGGTTGATATCACTGAAAGGTTCATTAGATCTACAATTGAAGCTGATGCCGGTTGATTAGATTATTAATAGCTCGAGTGCTATAAATATATCTTATCGACTTTGTGTACTTGCAAGTGCAGTCTAAAACTTCCAAGGCGTAATGATAATCTCAGAGTACAAAATAGTATACTTGAAATAAAGAATGTCAAAATATATATATCGCAAATTCAATTACTTGTAAAAAGCTGTATTAAATAAACATCTCCATTTGGCATCCGTCCGTCCGTCCCCGATATACACAACGAAATAGGTTGTATCTCTTGTTGTTAAAAATTATGCTTGACATATAATTTACATTTCTTCATGGTTCTAAACTGTTTCAAGTTTGTTATTCATTATAGATTGTAACCGAATAATATCTTATGTTTATTTCACATCAAGGTATTTCTTTATCTGTGAAAAAATACCTATATATACCTATAGTTAAGTACCAGTATATATTTTACTTCTTTAGAGAAAATAGCATATACTCAACTTTCAGAATCGTCACACTTTAGCTGTCAAATTGTGTGCAATTTTTTAACTATGATAATAAAAAAAACGATAAAAATTCATGGTTTGTTTCAAACTCCGTTCTTAATAAACATTCACCCCTGTTAAGGTGCTAGACAGACGTATGAACGATTTGCTATGTTCCTTGGTAGACGTCTTTTCTACTTTTCTAGTTTTCCTACATTATCAGCCATAAGGGCTCAAGGAAAAGGCAAAATCATACTTATATCTCCTGTTATTGACAACTCATCTAGACTTATAACGAGGTCTAGTTATATGAGAATGGAAAATAGGATATGTTAAGATGAAGTATAGAAAATGGAATTACATGTTCAAGTTAACGAGGAGTTCCTTTGTTTTTGTTTGGCTTTATTACACCAAGAGTGTCAATGAAAAACGGCTCGAATTATGTTTTGCAATTTTGCTTACGGTGCATACACTAATGAATTCAATAATAAGAATTTTGTCAGATGTGGCATCGTTCAGAAATGCAAATGAGCTCTACGTAGAGAGAAATGAATTGGACAGACTCAGTCTTTGATTTTATTTTATGTCTTTAACGTAGAACTTGAAACTGTTAACCGATAACCAGAATCTAGAAGCGTAACATTAGAGTTACAGAATTTAACAACTCGATATTTTCTGTTTGCTCTCAACATGGTAGGTATTCAATCAATGATTTTCTAAAAATACGTAAGCCAAACATGTTAGCCTAAATGGTTAACCATGAAGAGTGAAGACGTCAAATTCAAATTTTTCCAATTTTATCGATGAAATCTGATCATATCCACATGCTATCAACCCTTTTGCCAGTGATCTAATTCCAAGTAACCGAGTTACATTTCTTTGTTTTGGAATGCGTTTGCCGTCCCTATAGCCGCTTTAAAATCAAACTTGTTTCGAGAGAACAATTTGCTTGTTCTTACGATTTATTTGGTTTAACGAGTTGTCAAACATTTTAAAGCTTTAAGACGAGCGGAATGTTAATTTCCCCTAAAAGAATATCTGCAGTGTTTTGGTCGTTATTATAAAAAAAAAAGATATGATAACGTTGTTGACGTTTTATAATTTCAAAACACAGATGGAATTTATATAAAGGTTTGAGGCTGCTAGACATGTATTATATGAGCAGTTTTGTTTTGTTGGCACAGACACTGTAAAGTAACGGTCTTGGAAAAGCTACGATTTACTTACCATGTTTTGACAATCATTTTTTCTATAATTAATGGATTTATCGAATCTACTCGGTCACAAAGCAAGGTAATTGAATGTTTAATGGTATAAGTACTCACCGGCTCGTTAGGGTTAGCTGATCTGTGTGAGTCAGATTTCGTTATATTTGACAAAGAAGGCGCTATAAGATTAATAGGTCATACGGTAAACAAAAAAAAGCCCATTACACCGGAAATTTTGAAACATATTGTATTGTTATAGGTAATGAAAAGTCGACTTTGAAAGATTTGAAATTGCATATTTTTGCTTGTTGTGTTTTCAGGTTGTTAACGTTTTTCCGGACTGTCAAATTTGATCCTGGTATCTTTGAGGAGTTTATTGAAAAGAAATAATAGTGCATATTATGATTCTGATGAACAACGTTTTTTTTTGATAGTGCATATAATGATTCTGATGAACAACGTTTTTTTTTTTTTTAGAATGAGTAAAACAGATATGCATAGAGAGTGTAATGATGTTCTTATTTATAAGAGTAACATCTTTACTGCCGGGTTTGTATTTATATAAGCTCACGACGGGTGCTACATATAGAGCAGGATCTACTTATCCTTCCGGAGCACCTGAAATCAACACGGGTTTTTGATGGGTTTTGTGTTGCTCAGTCTTTAGTTTTCTGTATATTGTGAATCTATATTTCTAGGTATATGTTATTGTCTCTCTTGTCCGATCAAAAATTAACAACAGTGGTATACTTCATAAATCCTGAAAATTATTTTATACTTCTGCTAGAAACATGTTATTGTCAGCTTTTCTTCAGTTAGTTTTTGATAAGACTAAATTTGGTCTTCATAGTTTGATATCCGGTGAAACAACGGCAGTTGCTGCTGCAAATAAAATAAAAATAGAATTTTCCAAAAGCACTGTAGACGAGAAAGGGATTAGCCAAATATGGTTATGTAAAAGAAAATTAGAATAAAGGTTGCCAGTTACACAATATCATGGTGTTTGAATATGATTGTGTCCATTTATGGCCATCTCCTTGTTTTGTTCGAAATTTTGCTGCACTTGCCTAGGCAATCTATTCCTTAGATATGTGTTACTTATAGGGTCTTTGCATCGGAACTAAACACATTTATTTAAAAACCAGTTGTTGGCATGAAACGGGTTATGCTCTTCTCATATATTTTATGATGGTATGATACTAAACCCCTAACGGGAGGGATTGTGCATGATATTCATATGATGAAGACATAATCTTTCAATCAGTTTAATTGAGGTCTGGAGCTGGCATGTCAGTTAACTGCTAGTAGTCTGTTGTTATTTATGTATTATTGTCATTTTGTTTATTTTCTTTTGTTACATCTTCTGACATCGGACTCGGACTTCTCTTTAACTGACTTTTAATGTGCGTATTGTTATGCGTTTACTTTTCTACATTGGCTACAGGTATAGGGGGAGGGTTGAGATCTCATAAACATGTTTAACCCCGCTGCATTTTTGCGCCTGCCCCAAGTCAGGAGCCTCTGGCCTTTGTTAGTCTTGTATTATTTTTACTTTTAGTTTCTTGTGTATTATTTGGAGTTTAGTATGACGTCCATTATCACTGTACTAGTATATATATTTGTTTAGGGGCCAACTGAAGGACGCCTCCGGGTGCGAGAATTTCTCGCTGCATTGAAGACCTATTGGTGACCTTCTGTTGTTGTCTGTTCTGTGGTTGGGTTGTTGTCTCTTTGACACATTCCCCATTTCCATTCTCAATTTTATTGTTCTATGCTTTGCTCAAAACTCTGATTTTGCGTTTAAGGCCACGAACAAGAAAATAAATGTATTTATCAACAATCAAATACACATAAGATTGTTGTTATATGGTGAACAAGTGGTAATGTTTACTACTATATAGCATTTAAGCATTTCAAATAATAATAAGTCACCTAAGCAAAGTTAAGGTTGATCGGATGTCTCCCGCCATCGTGTATTATAAAACAGAAGTAAACAATCGGTCTAGTTCTTTAATGAAATAAGCATATTTCGAGAGAGGAATATAGTTCATTTACAATACTTTCCATCAAAATGAAGAAAATTGTGTGTTTTATCTTATTAATACAACTGTTTGTACAAATACTGAATAATTTTTGTTTAACTTGTTTTAACAGAGCCAACATAAGAAGATATAATTTAATTTGCATAAAGAAATGTGTAGAAAATCTACCTATTATTGTTTTGTAGCAAGGAAACAAGTTCCAATGGTCTCAATGTTTGTTAATTTTCTGAAAAGAACATTATGAAAGCTATTTTCTTACATTTTATCTTAATATTTTGTCGTTTAGTTTTCTTCAATTCGTGATGGTGACCGTAAAACGTATGTTATGTCGCCTTCAGTCGTTCATCACCATAGCAATGTTGGTGCAGTTTTTGTGTAAGGAGCACATCCCTGTTGATAAAGTCCGTAAACAGTAAACATGCAACAGCCTGACAAATTAACTGAGATGTGTAAACGCCATACGATGGAGCAAAAGGTATATAACTGTTTGACCTACCGAATTAATCTTATCACCGGGTTTGTACTTACATAAGCAGGATCTGCTTACCCTTTATGGAACACCTGAGATCACCCCGGTTTTTGGTGGGATTCGTGTTGCTCAGTCTTAAGTTTTCTATGTTGTATTGTGTATGCTGTTGTTAGTCTTTTGGTCTATTTTTTCATGGCTTTGTCAGGTTTTTTTTCGACTTATGATGTTGAATGTCCTTTTGGTATCTTTCGCCTCTCTTTTACTGCTGATAATTGAGAAGTTGACAATTGGAAAGTTGAAGCCATCATCATTGTCATATATTCTTGCTAAAGCCGGCCATCTGTGTCAATATCGAGGAAAAGAACAAGATATGAACCACATTCTGTAATTTTGGCAGTATCCCTCATCTCAAAGTCACTGGGATATATGATATGTAAATGGCAGTATCCCTTATCTCAAAGTCACTGGGATATATGATATGTAAATGGCAGTATCCCTCATCTCAAAGTCACTGGGATATATGATATGTAAATTAGGACGACAGTTGTTTGCCGATGTTTAAATCTCGTAAATCAATTTAGATGAGACAAATCAAAGTAAGAAACAAAAACTGAGGGAACATTATGAACTCCAAAAGAAGCGAGACCGGGTGGGTGAGTCGACAGATAAGCGTCTCCTGCTATGCATGCATTATACGCCATGCAAATAAACGTATTTATACTTTTGGTATTTAGACATATTTTGCCTCCGAATGACCTTAGATCTACTCCGAATCACCTTTTGACGTCAGGCAACAATCACTTTTTAATTGAGACGTCAAATGTTTTGAATTATGATGTAAAAGTTTACGGGAACCTGTGTGATTTTACGTAATGCATACAAGTGTAAATACGTCTATTCACACTCAGTCAAAATGTCACAATAGGACACAATCGGTAAAATTACAGATCAGACGACTATACTGCTATCTGTTAATGAAGTCCGTAAAGTGTGGTGGTGCACAATTAGTATACCCATTGGAATACCGACTGTCTGTCGGGATATCAATCCACCAAACTCAACAAATATGTTGTCCATCAAAAAGTCCAGTATATAAATGATATGATGTTTGGCGTATTTTTTTTAGAATCAAAGTAAGCACTTATTGAAATGTGGTTTATTTAGTGACAGAACATCACAAATATATCTTAACTAAAATTAAAGAACTTTGCAAAAGAAGGGAATATGATGTTGCTGATATTAATGACCGCACTTTTATTTAAACTTTTTAATTTTTGTCTGAAGTTCTAAAAGAAAGTGTCAATTAGGGAAATTTCGTTCTACTTTCCTAAAACAAACCAAGATGAAATGAAAAGAACTAACTATTGGTTGTACTTCATTCATATAATGTATTGAGAGTAAATTCGGCACTTGTTTTTTTTTAACCTGTCGTGCAGTAACAAGTTGACTGCAAATCAAACTGTTGGTATTCCCACTTTGAACAATCTTCTTTTCTTCATTATTTCATTGTTATTTTCTCCACTCTGTTTTCCCGGTTTCTTAGGTTGTAAACAAACGTCCAGAGAGCAAATACCAGGAACTCACAAAGTTCTGTGAGGGTAACAATGCTGGCGCCAAGAAACAATCCCATCTGTCCACCAAGGTTAGCTTATGAAAGTAAAAATCTTTGTTTATTATGATATCACAATGTTGTTTTGTTTTACCCGATTCGAGGTCAACATTATACAATAGCTATAAAATTGCTGTTCTGAATATTTATTGGCAAATATTTTTTTTTTCATATTTAGTATGAAAAAACGAAACAAATAATTAGCTATGTACGTTGTGTTAATTTGGAAGACCGGGATGAAGGACTGATAAGTTTTACTGCCACTGGGAAAAGGATATATTTTGTAGGGTTTTAAAATTTGGTTTGAAAATGAAACTGACATATCGTCGTGTGAATCTTATAGTGAAATATGTCCACTTTTCATATAAAGATAGCTATATATTTGAGATCCAAGTGCAATGGTCTATCTCACTATACAACCGTAATACGAGATGTTTACAGTCTATGAGCTTTTGTCAGAACTACACTCCCATTGGATTATAATGGCTTATTTATCTAGTTAGTTCAAAGAAAAATATTTTTCTAGTGTTGTATTTCCACTATTTCTCATGTTTTTTTGCTGTTAAATAATTTTTATCAAAATTTACTTAGTAGTACTATGATTAAATGTTGTGAATGTTTTGAACTCAATCTAAGGACAATTCTTAGCAAATCAAGCAGTACAGAATTCGGGATATTACAAAGTTAAACAATACATGGTCTATCTCCAATGGAAATATCGGGATAAATTTCTAAAACTACATTGTTTGTAGTGAAATATTCTATCTCCCAAAAAGGGGATGCTTTATTTCTCCAAGTTGCTTGTCTATTAAAAAAAATCGAACAAAGAGTTACTCTTCGCGTATGTAAATTCGATTCCTATTTAACTTTTTATGACTCATTCAAATATTTATGATAGTGGGCTTTTAAACTTTAATTTGAAATACATCATTATAAGATTCACACGACGATATTCAACCGATTCATAATAAAACAGTCAAACATTCAACGTTACATCTTTCAGTTTATCTTCCCCACAGCACAAATCCTGTTTGTAATATTTTATGTAGATAACAGTAAACATTGAGAACAGTTTGCAAAACTACAATTATAATATGATCTGAAATATATCAACTGTGATCCCTAAACGCCATCAGATGGGAAAGTAAAACCAATTCGTTTGTCATCAGCTGCATACTAAAGTATCTGAATTTCGCAATTATTGCCAAAACCTAGAAATCCTGATATGAAGCATAAGTCGTCTGTGTAGTACCCATAATTACAGGATCACTAATATTTATAGAAGATCTGGATAACTTTGCTTATAGTTGAGCATAATTAGTAGCTATCGGTTTACGAACTGTCTTTTGGAAAATGTATTTTCAAAAAATAAAAATTACCTTGTCGAATATGAAGTGTCCTGAATTTATGTTAAATAAAGTCATTAGGGTTTATTCGAATTAATGTGACATCTCTAGTATCTGCGTTTAATATTTTTATGGAAGAGACCAAAAGGGTGACTTCATTGACTTGATATAGAAATATGATTATCTGTATTTCTTCAGTCCTGCAATACAACCAATGCTGAAGTGGCGTCCGTTTGTCGGTGCGGGATATATAATTATGTAGCCACGTCCAGTTTGAATGGGTCGTTAAATTTGACAAGTCGTGTTATGAGAGCGCCATATTCTCTGCACATGAAAAACCTCATAGATCTATCATTCACTGCAAAGAAGGAGGTACGATAAGAGGCATTGTTTGGCATCTAAAATTGGATAAAATAGTAAAATTACTCAAGCTCTTCAAAAGTATGTAAACTTGATAAATGACCAAGGTTAATATAATCAAGGTGCCATGATAAATACATGACTTTTTTACAATAGAAATGAGCATCAGCTTTACCCTAGAAAATATATTTTACACACATAACATATGTGTAAAATACGTCCAGTACCAAAGTCCCTTTTTTGGGAAAAGCTGTTGTTCATATCTAAATATTTTTGAGAAGATCTCAAAATGAGGCATTTTTGCAGGAAGCATTTTGGCAGTTTATGCAGTTTTCCACTATATTTAAGAAGTCTGAAGCCCTAATACCAATATTCAAGACAAAATTCAATAATACAAAAGCATACTCAAGGTTTTCATTAGATATTAAAAATTATCTGTGTAACGAACATTTGTACTGATAGAAAAAATGTTTTCAACACGTTTTAAAAGTTGTTATTTATAGATAAAAATGGATCAATTCCGTACGTAACGCATGCCTTAAGACAGATTCGTCCACCAATACAGCAATTCGTATGAATATCAAATAGATGAGGCGGAAGACACAAAAAAAGACATGTCGAAGTAAAACAGACAATACCGACGCAAGAAAAGAAGAACGACGAAAAGATAAACAAAATTACAAAAATCACTAATTAGAAATCTAAAGACCGTGCAACACCAACCAAACTAAGCAAATCAATAAACAAAAAGCAAATATGAGAAACAGCAAAAAAACTAAAATATCTGCGAGAAAAAAACTGCACCTCGAGTGGCACCGATGAACAAATATATGAATACCAATGTCCCTGAGGAAGAGCTTCATGATGATGATATTCATACCAAATATATATCTCCAGCAGAGGAATATTTTGGTACCTGTTTTGACTACCGATAAATAGCAATGTCACCGCGGAACAGATTAAAATGATGATATACACATCAAATATATCTGAAGCAGAGGAATATTTTAGAACCTGTTTTGACTACCGATTAATAACAATGTCACCGCGGAACAGATTAAAATGATGATATACACACCAAATATATCTCGAGCAGAGGAATATTTTGGTACCTGCTATGACTTCTGATAAGTAGCAATGTCACCGCGGAACAGATCAAAATGATGATATACGTATCAAATATATCTCGAGTAGAGGAATATTTTGGTACCTGCTTTGACTACCGATAAATTACAATTTCACTCGGGAAGAGCTTCATAATGATATACATACCAAATATATCACCAGCAGAGGAATATTTTGATACCTGCTTTGACTACCGATAAGTTACAATGTCACAGAGGAAGAGCTTCATAATGATATACATACCAAATATATCTCCAGCAGAGGAATATTTTGGTACCTGCTTTGAAATCGTTGTAGAGAGCTCCTCAAAATAAATATGGAGGGATATGTAGTTTTTTCTGAAATTAAAAAATAGCAATAGATATAAACTATATTATAGTTTTTAAGTCCGAAACAGTACTACATCAAATATATTTAAGATTTCCAGAGGTCAATACATACATTTACAGAAGCTAAAAACTGACTTTATACAAGTTAAGAATACACATTTCAAACGCTTTCAAAATTCACGAATTCAACCAATACTCAATTCTTAATTATAAATAAGGACAACAACTCATTCTGACCTTTGAAAGGCACACCAACATAATGCGGATCCTAACCAATAGCGAGAACCACTATTCATTTCGACCAGTTGAATAATAAGGTTAAGAGAAGAACATTCAATATAGGCTCATTAAATAGCTAGTATTATGAATGAATTTCTATAGTCAATGTCAACATGGCCTAAGTATTATGATAATGGCAGTCAGGGTCTTTTCTACTAAAATATTGAATAGTGTGTTCCCAAACTAAGTATCATGTTCTCGACGAAAATGATTAATAATACCAATAACTGAACTTAAATATGCGGTTTTCCATGAGAATATTGAATAGTCATTTAATTGTTGAGTGCAAGGAGATGTAAAGGTTTGAATCTGTTATCTTATATTTTGAATGCATGGGAAAAAATGTTTTGCTCGGTCGATCGAACGATATATTAAAAATGAGATAGATATGATGTATGGTCAATGGGTACCTAACGACACAATACTCAAAAGACATAAATAGGTCAACATATAATAGGCAATTCTTATTGACGAAACTGGAAGGATATACCTCGAGTATAAGGCCGTACGGTTGCCTATAATTGACCACATCCACTTCATTTGAACTTTGGTGGATAGTTGTCTCATTGGCAATCATACCACATCTCCTTGTTTCTATACTAATTGTAAAAGGGAAAAAAGGAAAACAACACTTTATAAATTTCATGCGTCCGGATTTACCTTCATCAGGAATGCTCAAATCCGAATATGTGAAAGCCAGGGATGTATAAGAACCAAAATAGTTGAACAATTAAGGGTTTTCTCACCCTTCCGGAGCACTTGAGATCATCCCCGGTTTGTGATGGTGTTCGTGATGCTCTGTCTTCAGATTTCTATATTATGTTGTGTATACTGTTGTTTGTCTTTTTTAGTTTTTTGACTTTTTTTGTCATGTTATTTTAAGTTCGTTTTTTACTTATGAATTTGAATATCCCTTTGGTGTCTTCCACCTCTCTTTTACGTGTGTATATTGGTCTTTGTTGCTCACGAAAATTAAGAAGTAAATATTGTATAAGTCAACCAATGACTTGAACGTTTTAACGATTATCTATTTATATGTCTATGCATACTTTACAATCGCTGTTTCTTTGCTTTTTGTGTGTTTTTTCTGTGCATGTACTGATTTGTGTCATGGATATATACCCCATATCCTTTGTTCTTCTATTATTTTAAAAAGCGCAAGGGTATTTATTATAAATGTTAGCTACACATGTATTGTTATTCTGAATAAATTTAATATTATTCTAAATATACTTTAAAAACTTCTGTTCGACCTTGCAGTAGCCTAAGCCATTATCCAGAAAATGAAGAATCCATTGTAATACTTAAATCCAGCATATATACTGCTACAAAAGTTCGTAATAAGAATGTCGAACTGGTCCATTTATCCCGACCGGCATTCTGTGTTATTGTCATGGGTAAGCAAAAGCCTCCCCACTTTTCCCAAAGTGGTGTGGTGTATCTGTTATGAAGCTGATTAAAATTCCTATGGTCTAGATACCAAAATCCCGAATCCAATGTTACACAAAAGCACACATAATTATTAGTGGAGCGGCGAATGTTGAAAAAGTCGCTTAGTTAACGAGTTTAGATTACCTAAATAACTCATGGAATTTTTATGTCTTAAAATGTCTATCGATTATTCAAAAATGTGTGTCGTTAATATCAAATGTGGTCCAAATGACTTTAAAAAAAGCCTTAACTAACGTTACCCAACTTGCATCGAATACTCCACTGCTGATTCGGTAGACAAATCTCATAACTAACCGCTTCTAAAAATAATTTGTGAACGATATTGGTAAATACAGTTACTCTTGAACTTCATACAATACAAGGTCATTTTTAAGTAGTCCTATATGTAAAGCACAATGCATCTAAAAATTGTTAAAAATAACACTGAAAAATCATCGTTTTTTATCTAGCATTATTTGCACGTGCAGTATAGGTGTATTTTAAAGTTACAACAGTAAAGCCGCCGTATAATACTTCGATCGACCCGATTTACTTTTTGAAGTGAGTTCGTAAGAAGATAAATAATTAGCTAAATATCTGCTTTTTTTCCGGATTTCAAGTCCGAATATTTGTCACACATTAACCAACATCATTATCAAGCACATTTCTTGTTCAATTTAGAATTTCAGAAGCCTTGTGATTTCTTTATGTTGTTTGGTACTGTTGTTTATTCGTTTTTGTTGAATTTAACCGGGAAAGTGAATATCATTGTAGGGTTTTGGTTTTCAGGTGTGATTGATTTGTTTTGTATTCAAGAAAAAGGACAATTTCACTGTCTCGTTAAAACTGGCTCCGCCTGATGACAAGAAAAGCCGCGTTGAAGTTGGTGTTGACAAATGCATCATCTGCGATTCTGTTGTTGATGAAATTTTAATTATATCAACAGAATGTGGAAGAAAAAGTCTGATAAATGTTGCAGCAAAGAGACGTGATGATTTGTTTATTTATTTGAATCAGTTCTGTAATGATACAGGAACTGAATCAACCGTATTTAGGTATCATAGGTCCTGTTATAAAAGCTACACAAGTTAGCAGAAATTGAAATAAGTAGCACATTCTTCGGCTGAAAAGGAGGCACCAGATATGAAGCCCGATTTATTTAATTCTTTGCTGTCTGAAAATAATGTTCATCCTCTCAATACATCAAAGTGTATTATTTGCATAAAAAGGTGATAAACATTACATACCATTTCATCTGCTGACAGGTTAGCCAATCTAAAAGATTCTGCTGTTAGAGCATGCGACGCTGAAATGATTTATCAAATAGAGTAAGAGAATTTCCTCAATAATGCAGTTTATCATGCGGCATGTTTAACCACATACTTGGCATATATACCAAAATCCACTGATAAATCTGCGTATGATTTGGCGTTTGAAAGAGTAGTTGAAATTATAGACCGAGACCTTATTCGTGACAAAAAGTCTTGTAAGGTCATCAATTTTGACAATGTAGCAGTCTTTTTTACCAGATAATTAACATTAGTAAGACATACTGTAATTCCTCTAAACTCAAGGCTAAACTTGAGAAGCACTACAGGGATACCATTGTGTTCTTTGCTCAAAAGGACAAGGTAAATCTAGCATTGTATTTGCTAGCGATATTTCTATTCGCGACGCTGTTAAGGCCGCGAATAACATCAAAGCAGAATTAGAAATGCAGGAGATAAAAGCCGACTTCAGTATCTCCACCAAAACCAACAAACAAACCGATATGCATGTACTTTATTCAGCCGCCTCAATATTACGACAAAAAATAGAAAATGTTTATATTTCTGGAGATTATTATCCTGCAAATGACGAAGTATCGTTGGAAATATCAGAAGCAATCTTGCCACCCTGTTTGATACGTTTTATTACTTGGCTTCTTGACAAAAATTCTTTTGATACATTTTCTTCAGTAGCAATTTCGATTTACCCGGCCCCAACTTCAATTCTTTCATGATGACGGATCAATGAGAAAATCGGTTAAAGCTGGGTTACTCCACAAGCTGGAGGAAACTGCTACGTTTGTTCCAGTGCTTCCTAATTTTGACAAGTCAAAAACAGTATTTATCAGAGATGGAATGGCAAATGTTCAGACATTTCATGTGAAAAAAAAGTTCAACTTTCGGTGACCTTGCCAACTCTTTGTTGCCAGAGCTCTTTCCAATTACCAGCAAAGTGAAACTGTGATCGATGTGTTTGACAGGTACGACGTATTACTATGAGTCAAATGTAGTGAAAGAGAACGGAGGTCGTCAAAAACAGGACATTCTGGACTTTACCAGGTCATTGAAAGTCGCCTTGTTCCAGACTGGAAACGATTTCTGTTGTCTCTCAAAACAAAAAATCATTTTTGCATTTTCTTGCAGTTTCCAAACGCTTTGTACATGGCTGGTTGTTTTTCTGATCCGGAAATTGCACAAAAGCTGACAGACGTGGTGTTATCAGTTGTCCGACACTGCGTTGTAATCATGAAGAAGCAGATACTAGAATGATTTTTCATGCTTTTCGCGCTGATGTGATGTTTGGTGGGAAAAGACGTCAAGGGTAGAATTGTTATCAAATAGGATGATACTGATGTTCTTGTTCTGGCTGTACGTTTCTACCCAATGCTTGAAAAAGAAGTATGGGTTCAAAATGGTTTAATTGGCAGCTTGAAGGATAACAGATGATTTATACCAGTTCACGTCATTGTTTCGTCTCTTGACCAGTTGTCACCGGTATTATGCCGGTAGTACATGCCTTGAGTGGGTATGATTCCACTTCAAGTTTTTTTGGAATCGGTAAAAAGTCAGTATTCAACCTCCTTTAGACGAAACCAAGCCGCTTCAGTAATCTTGTAGCCTAAACACACGATGATGTTGATAGTGCTGTAGATACTGCTAGGGTGTTTGTTACTGCTCTATACGCCTCGAAAAACAAATTTAAAAAATCGCACAACAATTTAAATTGGCTAAGACATCAGTTGGCTATAAATAAAGATAAAAGTCTTATAAAGCTTCCGCCATGTGAATCAGTATTTAAGCAACACGTACTACGTGCAATGTAGCAAAGCAAACTTTGGGTGTCGGCAAATTTGGCCAACCAAAACAATGGCTCACCATGTGCTTTTTGGTTGGAAAATTGTGCAAAATGACAAGTTAGAACAAGTTTTCTTTGAGGGAAAAATGGCATCAGACTTTCTACAAAATCTAATTTTTTCGTGTAAGGGGGAAAAGGCATGCCAGGCAGCATGTGTTTGCAAGGAGCAGGGTCTTCCTTGCACTGATTTGTGTTTTTGTCAAAATGTAGGTTGTTGCAACAATGTCTAAGCCGTATCAGCCGACATAGCTGATGACACAGATACAATATCATGAAAATTGTGTTTTTGAAATATTTTGTAACTTTATTTTAATTTGCTATTATTTTTTCAACGTTTCATTTTGTATGAAAACGGTCATGTCTCACTTTTTGAATTTGTTATATAACACGCTTGCACTCATTGCAGTAATGTCGAATGAACATTAAACGTGGTATAACTCCAATAGCTCACGCTACTGGCATCATCTGAAAAGGTATCGTGTATAGAGAGAGTTGAAATTCATTTAAAGAAAACTCAGTGACATGTCGAATCCTAGAAAACTGAAACGAAATTTAACATGACTGCAAATGGTGTTTGTAATTTAAATTTCTAAGATTGTACTCTCCGCCGCTCCACTATATACAGAATTGTGAGTTGATAAAAACAACACATATAAAAAATAAAGAGATGTGGTATAATTGTCAATGAGACAACCATCCACCGAAGTTCAAATGCAGTAAATATGAGCAATTATAGGCAACCGTACGGCCGTCAACAATGAGAAAACAAACTGCTTTTATGTCCTTGTCTAAACACATTTGTTTTTAACACAATTTTAATAAATGCACGAAATCTCGTTACATGTACCGGTAGTAGTCCAAATTTTCTACTCCAACGACATCAAAGATCTTCTTACTATAGAAATCCGATGGAAATAGTGATGAAGTCAATGACACGTCATAATGTGTGTATGAACACGGCAATGGACAATCACATTTATCAAGTAGATTTCTTTGGGTGTAGTAGTCTCCTTAAAAAATGAAAAATATATAAATAACTGTTAAATATAATGTTAAATATAACACTTATGATCGTAGGTGATACAACGCCTGTCTTTTTAATCGTTTGTCAACTGAAGAAAAAATGCCATCAGAATTGGAAGGGAATTGCAAATGCGACTATTTAGAATGCATACCACTACATTGCATTTGATACCATATTTTGATCTGATTAAAATATCTAAATACTCATTATAGATACCAGGCTTAAATTTTGTAAGCCAGACGTGCGTTTCATCTACAAAAGACTCATCAGTGACTCCAGAATCAAAACAATTTAAAAGGCCAAATAAAGATCGAAGTTGAAGAGCATTGAGGACCCAAAAAGTTTTGCCATGATAAATACCACATGATGAAAGATAATGCTGCAGACGGATTTTTGCATGAAGGCTATTATCAAAAATTAACGTTTAGGTAATAACTATAATTTCTGTTTCTTATCCGTTAAATTGTTTTCGATAATAGCCTTCATGCAAAAATCCGTTTGATTTCAATTGTAAAATATCTAGATCAACGTGTACATATAAATTAGAGAATAGGAAGACATACTTTACCTGTTGCTTTCATAACACATGTAGCCACTTTAAACTTAGAACAGTAATATGTATCTGCAACAAAGTGCACATATTTTATCAATACTTTTACTGTTTCAAGTACAATAAAAAAAATGCTAAACAATTCAAACGAGAAAACTAAGTAAATATACCGTTATATGTTTTCTTTACGTATAAACTAGCAAAATTTTACATCTCCAATATATGTTCTTCTAAAAAATACCAACTAGATTATTTTGTATTAGATTATGCTTTACTGGAAACGCCTGTTTTTTTTTTTGTTTTTTTTTTTATTACAGCACAACTATAAAAATATTCTCTTTTCTGACAATATAAGTTTTCTTATTTTCTTTGAAATCTTTTCAATCAATTATAACAGACAATTAAATGTTCCAGGTGTACCAGAGTAAGGTTTGAAGTTTTACAATTGACAATTAAAAGGTGTCATGGAATATAAGTTCCTCATAATATAGATTCCAAATGGAAAAAAAAATGTTTCCACTGGAATAAGTAATACAGTATTTATTCCTAACGGAATACAAGTTATAGAATATATGTTCCAACAGGAACAGATATTATGGCATTGTTTATAACAAAGTTTTCAGGGAAACTTCTATTAGGTGGAACAAATATACGTTTACAAAGTCATGTGGTTGTCTATATATAAGATCATATAACGTAATCATGTGATGGTTTTCTTTTATTCTTTTATTTGTAGTTATTATGCTGATACTACCGCGCTTGTATAAGCCCATCTCAAAAGATGCTATCGCAATACTCCATGTTGATTATTATCAATTCAAAGTATTTGCAATTAAAACCATTCGCGCGTATGCGGGTAACTGTCTAGTATCGTCAAATTAATATAGTTTTGGTCGAATCATTAAATGGTACCGGTAATAATGACCAAACCCTTGTAGCAACAGATGAAAAATTAAAGTTGATATATGTTCTATCTCATCTTGTTTATCCCTGAATATTTCTTTTCTAGTTTAAATATTTCTATTAACTTACTGTTATGTGTGTAATGGAGACAATTACATCGGTCTAAAAGAAAAGTTGATAAACAATCCTTGAAACAAGAGCTTCTATAGTATTCATAACCGTCGTCGTTCGTGTGCTCTCTGCAATACATATTCCCCATTGCTTTATAGGGCTTCGGCAAATACTCAAACTAAAATAAGCAATTATAAAAAATCATAAAGATAATCTTATATTCTAAATAAGAGAACAATTTTGGTGTTGCTATTAGTTAAGGCAACGAAAACTTTATATTAACATTGCGATAAAGAGTCATTTTATTGTAAATTTGTTTATATGGTGAATTTTTGTAGATAAAACTTATTGAAATAAAGGTAATTTCTTATTTTATACAATTTGTTACCATTTGAGTGTTAAAAAAAATTAAATTAAATTAAATATGGTAAGACATGATTCATCATTGAAATTAAATGTAAACCATTACAAATGTATTTACCTGCTTTTTAGTCACTGAAGCAAATACTTCTCTTCCAGGTTCAACATAAAAACCGCTTATTCCTTTGAAAATAGGATCTTCATTTGAATCATGAACTAAGAACTGAGAAAAAATTAACATGGAATTTAATATTTAGTTTTGGCATATCTATAGCTTATTTTCTGATTTCTTCATCTTATCGCTCTACCTCAAAGGTTTGGTCGGTCAGCATGCTAGGTAACATGTTTTCTAATCTACTCACCTCTCCAAATGTTGTTGCAATAACGGTTACTGCAATTTTACTGCATCAGATGCGCCTTTCGACAATTAATGCCTCTTCGGAGCTTAGCAAGGGTTTTTTTTACAAGCTGAGATAGTGAATGCATCGGATTTAAATTTTTCCATTCTGACTGCGTATTGATAGATCCTGAAAAGCAAAACGGGTGCTCCCTCAGCATGGGCAAGTCGGGAGAGGTCCTAGATTCCGTCGTCGACAATTAGGTTCAGTTTGTGGTTAAAGATTTTTTAAACATCAATGACTATGTCAAACCTATATGGAATTTTATGAAATTCGGACAGGACTTTGTTTATGACCACCATATAATATCCAGAACTAAATTTTGAAAATATTTATTTTCATTTTCAGTATTTGACTGATAAATGGACTTATTTATTTTTACAGTTTTACAGTAAACATTCAGATTTTGTCGGAGGTTAAAGTTTTTCAGTCATCAATTACTTTGTCAGACCTTCATGGAATTTTAGGAAATTTGGACAGAAGCTTTGTTCTGACCAAAAGACAGTATCCCGGGGTAACTTTGAAAATATTTACTTTCTTTTTTTCGTATTTAACTGATAAATGGACTTAGTTTTGTTTTTTTTTTTACTTTTGACGAATAGATTTAGTCTGGGGTTAAAGTTTGTTACACATCAATTACTTTATCAAACCTTCATAGAATTTTATGAAACTTTGGCAGAAGCTTTTTTATGATTAAGAGATAATGTCTAAAGCAAACTTTTGAAACTATTGTTTTTTTTCAGTATTTTCTGCTAAAAAAAAAGTAAAATAGCAAAAATACCGAACTCCAAGGAAAATTCAAAACGGAAAGTCATTTATCAAATGGCAAAACCAAAAGCTCAAACACATCAAACGAATGAAAAACACTTGTCATATTCCTGACTTGGTACATGCATTCCCTTATGTAGAAAATGGTGGATTAAACCTGGTTTTATAGCTAGCTAAATGAACTTAGTTTATTACAGTTAACATTTACATACAGTCTGGGATTAAACTTTTTTGACATGATACATTTGTAAACCTTCATGGATTGCTATGAAACTTGGACAGAAGCTAATCTTCAAGACAATGAAATATCATCAAAAGAAAAGCTTTGAATTTTTTTCTTTTTAATTCTGTATTTTACTGATAAATGGACTCACTTTTTAAGTCAACATTACACTTTTACACTGACAGCAGCAATCGCAAGCGAGACACAGGGTTCCGCGGAACCCCTTACGAATTTTCATATACTCCGAATATCCACTAAGGGTAAAATTTTCTCTGATATCGCTGAGAGAATTAGGACCAAACTTCGACTGCTTCGTTATACTTTATTTTCTTGTCAGATGACCTCCATCGGCCTATTTGCATAAAAGCTGTACTTAAAGCAGAAATCATCTATGACACATTTAACACTACAACACACAAGTAATAACGGAACATATTGGAATAAGTAATGGTCTCAATGGTTGAGTCTTATCTAGTCTTCTCCCTAGAAATTGATAAATTGATTGACACCTGCTGACCTCCAGTGGCAAATTGTTCATGCATATTCAGTCACAGAAACAGAGACAGGGATAGTGATTCGGCGGCGGCGGTAGCATCAACTAATTAATAAAAAGCTTCATATTTCAGAAGGCAAAAGACCTAGATGCCTTATATAGATACCTTTTATTATGGAGTTTTCGTCTGTCATATGTCTATTGTCCTTGGCCTCATTTTCGTATTTAAGTGACTACTTGAAAAAAAGATTTTTTGCAATGTTAATTTCTATCTTATTATGAGTAATAGGATAACTATATTTAGTACTTGCGTACCTTGCAAGGTCCTTATGCCTGTCAGACAATTTTCACTAGATATTGACCTAATTTTAGGAATGATTTTAAGTGTACATGTCCAACTAGCAGGTGTCATCTGACCTTGACCTCATTTTTATGTTTCATTGGTCAATGTTATGCTTTTGAGTTTTGATCTGTCATTCAATTATCATAAGCAATAGGTCAACTATATTTGGTGAATAAAATAATTATAAGGTGTGCATGTCTGTCTGACAGGATTTATCTGACATTGACCTCATTTAATGGGTCTTTAAAGTCTTCAGTTTATGTAATACTTGTAGTAAAACCGTTATCTTTAAGACTTTTAACATAAAACCAATAGTCAGTCAAAAGGCGAGACATTTCAGCGTGTGCATCCTTGTTAATATTTAGAATGGATATTTGAGATCTGTTTTGGAAATTTTAGTCTCATTCGTTTAATCATCTCTGGTTTTCCTTACTTTCTTAATGAAGGTGAATCCAGAAATGGGCAATTTATACCTTAAATCACTAATGTATCCGTTCATGCAATAGTTTAACCAGGATTAATGTTCAAATGTAAGTGATAAGCATTTCAAACATACTATAAACCAACTATTTCGCGTTTATCCCTTTTTAGCCAATTTCGAGGCGATTTATATTCGCTATTTTCCAATTTTAATCCTGAGAAGATAAAAATTTTACATACTCGCAACAATTAATACTCAAGTGAGTCATGAATATAAGTTTGTTTACAGTATTTTTTATTTGCATTTTTTTTAACCCTAATGTATACTTAGTAGTCCTTGCTCTTGGAAACATTTTCATACCCAAAGGGATGACCGAGGTATAAGCAATAGGTCTACTCCTGTCCGTTAGTAAAACCTATGCCAAAAGATGGCGTCCGTTTAGTTGTGCGTAATGTACAAATATGCATCCACATCCGATCAGAATCGAAACGTTCACTCCGATGCATCGTATATGACAATAAAGAACCCCGACAACAGCATTTTGAGGTTAGGCGGCCTGCTGCAAGGCAACATTCCGACTCTATCTTACAAACCCTATTTTTCCAGTGGCAGTCGGTGGTTACCGTGCTTTATGCCAGTCGACCTATAATTGAGATAACATTTTATGCCCCGTCTACGATAGTTAGTGGAGTGGGGTATCATGTTTTCTGGTCAGTGCGTTCGTCCAATATCAGATCAAAGTTTTTAGTCTATGTAATTAACCATGAAGTTGGAGTCACATTAATTTGAAACTAGTTTCACGGTTAACTGAACAAGGAAATTTGACAGTGCGCATACGGTCAAAATTTTAGGTTCAGGTAGTTTATCGTGAAGTTGTTGTTACGTCAATTTAAACCTTAGTACACATCTTCATTTTGGTGTGTGTTTTTAAAATATATGCCAAAGTAGAATTTCGACCATGATTTATTATTTTTAACGGTTCATTGAATATAGAAATGCGAAAGTGCGCTAGGAGCATCGTGTCAAGTTTACATTTTGTTTTCTCGACCTGAATATGGAAGAATCATGTGCCATTTGACGTTAAGTAAACATTAAACCATCATACTGGTATGTTCTTTGTGTTTTCTCCCACTTCCCAAAAATCCATTGAATAAATAATTGTTTCATTAGTATGGATTATTCGGTGTTATTAAAAGCTTAACATATAGTATGGACATTTGTCTGTAATTGGAGGCCGTATGTTGACAAACTTAAAGATGTCTTTCTTTGCTTGATTTGTTATTTTAGATGGTTTTGTGCGCTAATAATCCTTTCATTCAACAATGAATTATCATATTTCCCAACATTTATTTTTTTGTAGCTTTAATTAATGTTCTCATTATCAGTTATGTTCTTGATGTGTAAATAAAACTTATTTGACAATATTTTCACTTATTTCCTTAATTGCTTGAGGTATTTTTGTGGAAATTGATAAATTGGGGAGGGTGTTAGAAAGGTTTGTATACGTAGTCTTGACCTTTTCGTTTGTGATTTCAGTTTTTTTTCGACACATCTTTAGGTGGCAAAAAAGTATTATCAAGTCAGTTCAAGGGATACTCGAGATATAATGCGACTAATATTTGGTGAACGTATTTACCTAAGCTGGGCGACTTGTTACCAAGTGTGAGACCTTTTCCCTTTAATAGAAATTCAAAAGAATTTCATGAGACCCCTTCTGGTAGAATACTCATACAAAGTGTCATATCAGAACACAAAGTTGATACAATCTAGGAATATTGGACTATTGTTGGCAACTTTCCGCACTAAGTTTGTTATTTTTACCTTTAAATTAGATATCAAAATCTTTTCCGCACTTTCTTGAAGAGATATACATTTATGTGAAGTTTCATTAATTATCTCCATGAGGTAATTAAAATACAGGGAGGACACGATTTGTTATGCGTAAAAGGGGGAAACCTTCAGCTCAGTTTATGAACTTGACCTTACAGCTACATATATACTTCGTCTTAAATTCTGCCTAACAATGTTAGATCTGCAGTTTCTTTCTTTCTAAGTGGGATTTTAATCTATGCTACTGCACCTGCTTTGTGTCCAGCGAACAATGCTGGCTAGGCTATATAAATATAACTTTCGTTAGTAGAGAATTGCCTTTCCTCGTCGGGTTTATCAAGGCTTATAACAAGGTACATGGTGTATCCCATTGAGATCGTCAGTCGTAAGTTGTCACATATTAAGTTGTATATACATTTTTTTTCGCAACTACAGCAAACCTCTGGCAGTTGTGAACAATCTTAGTAAGCATTTGATTAACCATAATTGGTACTTCAGATATTGAGTAAAAACGATGCATGAATATAGATCTAGGGTGGACAAATTTCTAATGAATATTTCACTTTGGCTCTTCAGCTGAAAATTCAAATCTACTCCGCGATACACTTTCTTGTAGTATTAAACTTTCATACTAAGCATTTGGAAGGGTCATGATATATAAACATAGAATTGAAAACCCTCATAATGAGTTTATAATAATCGTCGTATCAAGTATCATATATTTGTATTTATCCTATATTTTCCCTCGAGACATTAAGTATTCATGAAACAATTGTATCGTTTAAGCTTATATTTTCCAATGATTAACTTCAATATTGATGAACATTCTGGTGCATTTGAAATAAGTCTAAATAAATAATGTGTTGTTAATTAAACATAGGAAACAAATACCTGAAGTCCTTCACCATACGATCTGCCGTAGTAGTTATTTGCACTGTCCAAATCAATCGTTAAAGTCAAATGGAGGAGTGATCCTACGTAGTTCGTTTTTATTTTCATATCTGGATTTGATGTAAAACATGCTCCACCTGGGGTCAATTTAACTTTGAAATATTTCTTGATATCTAAACTACTCAAATGAAAACTTGCAGATAACAAAATTCCACCAGGGTCAAGAATATGTTTTTGATCTGTCATAACATCTTCTAATGTTCGGTTCAGGTAAAACCCTTCTTGTTCAAAAATCGGATCGCTCCAGTTTGTCGTAACATTTGAGTAAATACCAAAAGGACTAATGTTAAAGTAATAATTATCTATCCTTGAATCATTTTTGATTGCACTTTTATTTAGTGAGTTTAAATCGCAAACTGTCACTGAAGGAAACTCTATTTCATTTTGAGGTTCGGTATACTGAGTCATTGTTGTGGGATATCTATAGTAATGTTTTATCTCCGCTACCACCGTTACTGTAAGGTATATACCACATGATAAAATAATACAGGTCCACAATAACCTATAACCAGAAAAGGAAAAAATTGAAATATAGTTGCAGGACATAGTATTTAATGTTCTGAAATTAGTAGTTTAAATGGTTAAAATGTATTTAAAATACATTTTTTTAGAGGTCACCTATTCTAGAATGACTATAAGTGTGTTCCTCCTACAAAATCATAACAGTTTAAAAGCTAATGTAAATGACGAGAAGCGATTGAAGAAATAACAAACGTTCAAATGAAGTCGATACTCACAATCTTATTTTGTGTCTGTTTGTTATTCCAGACAGTTTATTTACTCCATGAAATCCAGTATTCTGACTGAAGTCATTCCACAGATCACCAATATTATGTAATGGTCCAGTGTTGGGTGTAGAAATGTTCTTACTCTCAGTGTTCATCATACGTCGATACGTTTCCTACAGTACAACAACATTCATGTAGACTACGTAATTTAAAAAAAAAGTTTGCTTTTTTACCAGAGATTATTCGATAATATGATATTACACAAAGCTTCTGATAATTGTTTGATTTTATAATTATAATTGAAGATGAAAAGCAAATACTGAGTCAGTTACTTTAATTATACTGCCTATCCTTCTATTTGGTTTTATCTCATGAGTATTTAGGTACAGACGATAATAGAAAATGTTTACTAGACCATATAAATTTTACATCTGCATCTACATTTTGAACTAAGCTATTAAAACCAATTCATTTTTTTTTTTGTGTTACAGTTTATTAAATAATGGACTATGACACATCAGTGTTGACAACTGAGTTATTTGTTCGCCAATTTATTGTATGCAAAATAATAGTGTAAAGTTATTAAGAACTTTGGTTTTATTAAATGTTTGCATTTTATTTAATCAACTCCAAGAGCATTTAACTCCCACGTATAACATGTACATTGTTTGGCCTTTTAACTTTTTTTTTATTCGAGCGGCATTGATGAGTCTTCTGTAGACAAAAAGGGCGTCTGGCGTACAAAATTATAAGCCTGTTATCTTTGATGTGTTTTTTCTACATCTTACTAGAAACCTCCACAAATCAGAAACAAGATATACAACAATACTTCATCATAAGGTATGATGATTGTCAATGTGTCAACTATACACCAGAGTCAAATGAAGTGGCTGTAAGCAACTAAAAGTTACCGTACGGCTTCAACATTGAGCATACCGTATAGTCAGCTTTTTTTTTAAAGCGCTGTTCTTTTTCTTTTTGTGTGTTTTTGCTGTGCATGTGCTGATTTTGTGTCCTGGATGAATACCCCAAATCATTTGCTTTTCAAACGATGGGAAAAATGTGGAAAAATTCAAACGAGAAAAAACGACGACCTTATTTATGACAAGATGATTAACGAAAACAAATATGACAGACATCAACGTACAACAACCTCTGTTATACAGGCTACTGACTTGGGACATACATATAAAGAATGTTGCGGGGTTAAACATTTCAATGAACACATTAATGTTAAAATAAGTTAGAAATTGCTTTACTCGTCAGATTCGTACGAAGCACAAAGAAAAAAAAAACAGCTACCAAAAAGACAAATGAAACAAAGTACCGATCTAGGAATACTCGCAGCTGAAAACATGTTGTATAAGGAAATAAAGTGGGTTTTTTTTATCTGGGAAAAAACATTCAATTGAAAAAATATGACCGTTATATTACAGTTGTGAAAATGATAAATAGATATGAAAATTAGATGGTGGATATCGGTCAATTGGACCCAACTTCACAAATAAACAGAAGACATATAAAGTTCAACATATAGTCTTCAACAATAAATGCAGACGTCTACGCAGTATGTCAAGCTCTTGATCGTCAGGAGTCAAGAATAGTTGTAAATAAAATTGACAGGATTATGGAAGATTTAGCCGTTAATACCAATGTACTAGCGTGTATTTATTGATGATTGAATAAATATTGATATAATTTTGTAATTGGTATTTAATTTTTTATTTGAATTTACTTTAAGATAAAGATGATTTTATTCCTAAACATATTTGTGTTTTTGTTTTCAAATAGATTGTTTACGGATTGTGATTAATTATGAGTCGTTCCATTTGTATTCTATATTGACAGACTTTGACGATTGACTAGTTTCGTCTTGATTGTTACTCACTTCTTCAATTGTGATGGTCATTGTTTTTACGCTTGATTTTGCCGCACACTTTCTATTATTTCTTTAGAATATAGCAAAGTGCTCTCGACCAATGAAATTATAGGATTTGGTGTTTCTTAATTGTGAAGAATGAATGAAATCATGTTCTTAATAAGGGATTATCCTATTGTTTAGGCCTACTTACAGTTCAAAAGAAAGAGTTTCTATGAATGAGTTACAACTACCCTGTAGCACATTCATCAGCTTGAAAGAATTTGTGATTGATACGGACTAAAAGTTGAATTTTGAAAAAAACAAAAAAACAAAATAAGATGAAGTTACTGGTGCAATAACATTGGTACCGTTAACGTTATTATGAGAATATTAATAACTTCAAATTACTAAAAAGACAAACAATATCAAAGCAATGCAAAAAAGGAAAAGAAAACTTTTTTTTAAATTAAATAAAACCTTAATCTTTAGCTTATACTCTTTCAGAAACTCAGATTACTGGATCCGCGGTTGGTGAGAATAGTAATTTCCAATATTCTGATAAAATTTAAAAAAAAAAGGAATTTAGTTTAACCCTTGAATATATTTTAAACTTTTAAAGTCATTGTATTTGAACATTTTCCTAACATAATGAAGTAGTATTTGATGTAAAGGGCTGGACTAAAATATTGGCTGTAAAATAAAATTGAGTTGTAACACAAATTTTGAATTATTGATTTGGACTGTAAATAAACAAAAAGATAATTCCTCGCTAAAATATTACATGATTTACATTAATACTCACAATCAAGAAACATTTCTTACCATTTCATTGTGCTGTGTCATCTAATGTATAAAACGCACAATTTATTATATTTTCAAAATTATAAGAAAGTCCTTACATCACTAAAACTAATCCATAAATGAAATGCCTAAAAAGGAAGTCATGCATTAATTACAAACATTGCACTAACAATGAAACTAATTCTTGAATACAACTAATCAAGAGATCATTTGAGCCTTGAGCACTTTAAAATATTCTAAGTTTGTAAGAGAATGATAATCCCTTTCTTCATGATAAGTACTCCCTAATGCTCGTACTAAATCATGAAGAAAGGGATTATCCTTCTCTTACATATACTTGGTCATATATCGTTTGGCGGTTTATTTCTATGGAAGTCTATAGTTAATTGTGGATTGATGTTAAAGCTAAACGTACGTGTCATATATTTTCTTTCGTCTCTATTTGCTGCCTTTGCTGTTTCATATTTCGTATATTTGTGTTGGAGGAATTCCACGATTATTTCAGGTATTTTGACTGAGTTCTGCATATGATGAGGACATACGTTGAGGTTTAACCTTTGTACCTCATACGAGGGTTTCGTTTTGATACTTCATAATAAAACTATCCAGAACCTTACATGGTCAACTATTCATTTATGCCTTAAATAGTGCGACTACACTAAAACTCCAAATAACAATAACAAATCATTAAAATATGTCACCAGAAAACCACTGACGAGGTTCATGACTTTGAACAAGCAAACGAACACATCTCGATCAGCGAACAAAAAGTAAATTAAAGAACATTTAACAAATACCATTTCCGTTAAAAAGAACTAACCTCTACAAAACAATTAAGTAGATTAGAAATGACAAGTAAAAAGTTATAAATAATAGTATCAAAGAATGTTCGCAGAAAGGCTAGCTATAAGCAATTAACCAGCTGATCTTAAATGATGCTGTCCTACAGTCAAATATCGTTTTTATAACTTAGAAAAAAAATGCAGAAAAGTCGTTAAGAAACGACCTTGTGCAGTGCCAAGTACGAAATGCAAAGAATTTCAATGCACAAAAAATAAAACAAAACCATTTCAATATTGATTCAAACCTTGAATATGCGACTTGGTGGTTATCCCAAAATATACCAGACGCAATGATTGAACAGCAACAGTAAAATTAATAGCATTAATGTTATTGAGCAAAATAGAAAGATCTGAAGACAATTTCCAACTTGTGAAGCCATGGCGTTGTCAGTTTATTTTCGATTTATAAGTTTGAATGTCCCTCTGGTATCTTTCGTCCCTCTTTTATACATAATATTAGCGGTAAGACCTGAATGCAAAATGTCTATGTTAAATCTATATTTGAAAGTTAGTTCAGATTCTTAAGTGTGTTTATTTGTTAAATTGTTTTAGTGAATGCACCCAAACACGATTTGGAAACTTATTGTTCTTCTTCTTCTTATGGATTTCTCGTACTTGAACTTGTCCGCGGCAGTTCTAAGAAACCACAGATGAACTTACGGTTTTGCAGTATGTTGCTATTTTTGACATTTTTACCTATTGTGTCTGTTTGTTTTGTTCACGCATCGTTGTCAAAATAATGAAATTTGATGCGCCTGTCATACAGCTACATTTAGCTAGCCATAAAACCAGGTTCAATCCACCATTTTCTACATAAGAAAATGCCAATACCAATTCAGGACAGTTGTTATCCATTTGTTTGATGTGTTTGAGCTTTTGATTTTACCATTTGATTAGGGACTTTCCGTTTTACAGTTAAATCTGCCTCATATCTTGACTTACATCTAGAAATTGACAATGAGGGTCGGTTGAAAACAAAATTTTACGACAAAAGAGATGATTTCAGCTTCCCAATTGTGACCTTTCCATTTTTAGTTCCAAATGGTGAAGTTGAAATCATCACTTCGTAAACTTTACGGACGTAACTACAATCCCGTTCCCTTTTCACGAATGTGACCTACCGAATTAGACTATTTACCGACTTTGTAATAACATGAGCAACACGACGGGTGCCACATGTGGAGCAGGATCTGCTTACCCTTCCGGAGCACCTGAGATCACCCGTTTTTGGTGGGGTTCGTGTTGTTGTTTTACCCCTATTTGTGACATTTTTACCTATTGTGTTTGTGTTGTTCACACATCATTGTCAATATAATGAAATTTGATGCGACTGTCATACAGCTAGCTTTAAAACCAGGTTTAATCCACCATTTTCTACATAAGAAAATGCCTGTACCAAGTCAGGAATATGACAGTTGATATCCATTCGTTTGATGTGTTTGAGCTTTTGATTTTGCCATTTGATTAGGGACTTTCCTTTTTGAATTTTCCTCGGAGTTCGGTATTTTTGTGATTTTAATTTTTGCTTACATATCTAGTTGTACCTAAAGTAATAAAGTATTTTAAATGTGCAAGGGGATTAATTAGGAAATGGTTTGGAGTAATAAAAGGATGCAGTTTACTATAAAAGCCTAGGGGGATGGTTAGTGTCGTAACAAGATTTGGAAAAGTATAGTTCTTCTTCGTATGGATTTCTCGTATTTGAAATTGTCCGCGGCAGTTCTAAGAAACCACAGATGAACTTACGGTTTTGCAGTACTTTTTGCTTACATATCTAGTTGTACCTAAAGTAATAAAGTATTTCAAATGTGCAAGGGGATTAATTAAGTAATGGTTTGGAGTAATAAAAGGATGGGGTTTACTATAAAAGCCTAGGGGGGATGGTTAGTGTCGTGTTTAGACCAGTAAGTGATAGGGTCATGATGTCTTCTGCAATAATCATGGGACAATATGATCCACTGACTTATGACCTTAACCACTTTTAAAAGGACATATATCGTAAAAGAAATGGTGAGTATAATCATGGAAAATGTTCTACAAAGAGCTCTTCAAAATTCGAACGAGTACTGCAGACACAAATCACAATTTACATATCCACCCTTTCTGTGTCAAAATTATACAATAAATATAAAACTTTCTATGTCTTCCATTAGTAAATATTGTTCAAATTATGTCCTATATTGTTCATTTTATTAAATCCGTTTTGACGTCTTCGGCGTATTTGTTAAGTGTCAAATTAATAACAATAGGCTTTTTCGGTCTTTTTCCGATTTTAAAATTTTACTTAAACGTAAAAAGATGCTTTTAAGTATATTAAAAAAATATGTAGAAGCTTCAAGGGAAAATATTAAATAAAAGATAAACACGATTTTTTGATTTTTTTGTGTGTCTAGTCAAAATGTCACAAAACGCCGTTTTTTAATTTTAGTTAAAAGTATGATAAGTCATATTAAACAGTTTGGATGGATTTTTTTTTAAATTATAGCACAAAAATACTATTTATCATAAAAATCTACATTTTAGGGATTTATTTGAACCCATTTTCGACTATATGTCGACTATATGTCGACTATATGTCGAAAATATTAATGACACAGTCAGCGACTAATTTTGTCTAGTCATGATGTCACACCATGCTTTTTTACTCGTTTTGACGTTACGTTCTGTACAACTTGACATGTAGTGCCTAACGTCGCAAATATATTTTCCTTTCGCATTTCATGAAAAACCATGATTTTTGATATTTTTATTTTTGAAGCTTTTGTGTTAAAGATCATTTGAATAAAGATTCAAAATGTTGAAATTATGTAAAATTTCAAACATGGACTGAAATAGTCAAAATGTGTCTCTTATATATATTTCTTTCTTGGTCTAAAAAAATAGTTTTGAAAAGTTGCTCAGATATTAAAACAACCACAATGGCACAATACTAAATAATCCACAATGGCACAATACTAAAAAACCACAATGGCACAATACTAAAAACCACAATGGCACAATACTAAAAATCCACAATGACACAATACTAAAAATCCAAAATGGCACCATGCTAAAAAACCACAATGGCACAATACTTTAAACATTATTTTATCTGCACGAAATGGAAGTACGACGTTATTTATACAATGCATGAAAAATAACGTCAAATAACGTTACCAAAACTAACACCAACACCGTACGCGACGTCCATATGAACAATCATTTTTTACCACTGTGATCGAAATGTTATTATGATGTTGTTACAGCCTTAACAGGAGATTTGAGACTCTACATTTGTTTCTTTCTGTGATTCCTATGATTCACCAATTTATACAATTATATTGGTACCTGTGTCATCTTTTGTACTGTTTTCATTATCACCTTCATCACCTATGCATTCATCTATTACTCATATGATTTTAAGTTTAAAGCAACTATATGCACAGGATTTTTTTTGTTTATACAGTTTTGATCTAAAGGAAAAACCGACATGGTAAGAAAATACAAATAATAACACCATTACAAACACAATTCAATTTTAATATTCTTGTCATGGTTAGAATATACATAAAATTACACCATTACTAACACTATCCCAATTTAATATTCTTGCACGTGTACGTTATGAATAAAACTAATCTATTTCATTTTTAGAAATTTACCTGTGACGTCACAAAGTTACGTCACTTTTTGTGGCGTTGATCCATTAATGTGATGCAGTTTATACTTCGTTGTGATGTCATGTGCTGTCGTAAATTCATGGAAGGTGTCCGTTGTTATTCTGCGGTTTACATGTTGTAATGTACTATTATATTATTTATTTATGTATTTCTCTGTGCTGAGTGTTCTTGCGTTTGTTTGTACTGTATTCCTGTCAGGTAGTGTTGTCGTTTTAGTGGTATTTTTAACATTGCCATATAAGCGGGAGGTTTGGTTAGCCATAAAACCAGGTTCAACCCACCATTTTTTCTAAAATGTCCTGTACCAAGTCAGGAATATGGCAGTTGTTATCAAATAGCCTGTTTCTATGTAGGTTGGCGTTTGAATTTTTTTTATGCAGTTCAGTGCTTCTTTTGTTCCGTTGTTTTCACCTTATAGTTGACCTGTTTCCCTCGGTTTAAGTTTGTAACCCGGATTTGTTTTCTCTTAATCGATTTATGACTTTTGAAAAGCGGTATACTACTATTGTCTTTATTCCCACTCTTTATCCTTTTCGTCTTCCACCTCATCAACTGTTAAAAAACCATCTCCTTCATTTTCCTCTATTTCTGCTAAATCTGACTCATATTCACTTCTTTTAAAGGCTTCGGACTGAGTCATTTGTCAATCCTGTCGATGTCGGCAATTATCCTGAATGCCGAGTAAATTAGGTTTGGTAACTCATGGCAATACTAAATAATGAACCTTGACAATACTGTGAAAGTACTTTAATTCGTGGGTATCAATTTTCGTGGTTTGAGTAACATTTACATGTTCGTGGGTTTTTAAATTCGTGGATTTTAGTTTTCTAAAAAATAAAATTGAAAAAGTGAAGCCATTAGAAACGAAGGTTACAAATTGCTGGATTGTAGGAAATTGCAAAGTAAACATTGACCCGTGTAAATCGTAGTGATCACACTAATTAACCCAGATAGAGTGATCAACAGATTAAAGACCATCAAAGGTGTTAATTAGGCCATAAACATGTTTCCTACAGAAAACTGTAACATAAAAAAATGCAATAAACGTATCTTGAGTTGTACAATTATTCTTATCAAAAGTAAGCCCAGCATGAAATTATTATTTCCCATACATACGCGAACTATGATGATATAAAATGAACACTTTATCATAGCATATCAATACCGGAAATCTTACTTTCATCGATCAACAATATTTTTATGAGAATTAAAAGATCCAAAGTTGTACAGTTTAGGTTTTAAAGATTAAATGGATATAGTCCTGCCTGCAGTTGTAGTTCATAGTGTGTTTGTCCTGTGACTACTATTATAGTATCTCAGATTTGGCGATATTCAATATATTCTCTAGATCATATCAGTAGTCAAACCTGGGACTATTATACTAATATTGTTAGTATAATAGTCCCAGGTCAAACTTACATGGGGATCTTTCCATGTCTTGATTTGGACAACGCTTGTTTTATTTCGTTGGACACTTAAATTCGTGGATAAAGTCATCCACGAAAACCACGAAAATTGGTTCCCCACGAATAAAAGTACTTTCACAGTACATTACTAAAATAACCAGTTAGTTAACAAGTGCGTATGTATAGTACGGTTCTTATGTCTAATAGGTACCGTCTGATTTTGTGTAATTCTATTCTGTAAATATCAACAATGCAATTTCCCATAGGTACTCCTTTCAAGGCTAAAACTGTACCACTTTTACTAAGAAGTTTTGGAAAAAAAATCATATCCTAGAACGGAAAGTTCATATGCACTACTATTTTTTTCAAAGGTCAAAATATAGGGCTGTGCGGCTTATTTTCAACGTTTATATGCCCCGAACTTCTAAGAGTTTAACCTTACTATTACATTAAAATTCTATACTACCCCTACCTTGACTTAAGGATTTCCACAGATTTCAATTTCATCGCTGTGAATATGCATAATTACTGGTAACATTCCTAATTTATGTCCCTACGAGATGAAACATAGAGATCATATCCGGGAACCAGTACGTAAACAAAATTAATTATCTATGAATATTATATATCTCCCCAAAGAGGCGTGGTTTGAGAAACAGCTGTATTTACAAAGTGCAACCTTTACTAACATTTATTCCAATAAAAAACTATCTAAAAACACTTTTTCTCACAACAATACTTATTTAGCAGAATTATAGCCTTAAAGAAATCACTGCATATACTCTAAGTTTTCTTTTACAGTGCATTTTATACCCCCACCCCTATGTCAATATTTTAAAGAATTTGAAAACAACACTTTAATTATTGCCAGCTTA
This sequence comes from Mytilus coruscus, assembly GCA_017311375.1. Classification (NCBI taxonomy): domain Eukaryota; kingdom Metazoa; phylum Mollusca; class Bivalvia; order Mytilida; family Mytilidae; genus Mytilus; species Mytilus coruscus. The sequence continues at coordinate 17,826,111 of CM029603.1, forward strand.
CCCTATGTGCATGTTTTCTGACATGAAATGTCTAGAACCTGTTTGAAACTATTTTGATAAAAAATTGAAAGCATTTCAGAACACTATAAATGTAATGTTTAGCAGCTAATCATTCCAACATTCAAGATTATATAAATTAACCAATTCTGCCTCTGTCTCCAGTCCACATCTTACTGTATGCCTATTTGTCAATGAAAGTTCACAATTACTGCCTCAAATGGTCAGTTTAAAATGTTGTCACAACAGTATCATCTCTTACCAAATATCTAACATTATTTAGCTAATATATGAACTAGAAGTGTTTAAACAAAGCCATATTTGCAAAAGTTGTATGTATGAAGATACCAGTCTGATGTATGAATTCACTAAAAGTTTTATAGAAATGACTGCTAACATCTGATTTTTGCATAACTTCCAAGCACAGTTATTGGTTTCTATACAAAAGACCTTTAAAATAATAAAGTCAAAGCATTTACAAGTTAAATTATTTGTTTTATGACCAAAGGGGTAGGCATTTTTCTCTGCTTTTGCCTCTGGTGCCTCAAATTTCCTAAATTATTCTGCTGTTTCTAGCAATATGGAATATTTAGTGCATATTTAGGATAGAACACACTATTTTAAGTTTTATTGAGGTATTTTTGTATTTCAAGCTTGTATCTTTTTATGCCGCGGTCACAAAAAAGCACATTTAGGTGTTACGACTTACTTCTGGGTTATCGACAGGAAAAAACACCCCACCAATAATATTCAGGAAGGATCTACGAGTTTCAATGACTGCGAAGAGTAAATATAAGCACTTCTAAACAATTTAAATTACTAATATGCATATTCTATGAATTTATTTTGCATTCAGAGCTTTAAGTAAACTATGAATACTGTAAACTGTGAATTTATGCTGAGTCATCATAGTTAAGGCCAAGGATTTTCTCAATCTTCATGAACTATTTATAAACTTCATATTTGAGTTAATTTCATTAAAATCTCTGAGATAAACCAGATTTGGTTAAATTCTGTATGTTCTCTTTTTACCCAATATAGGTTGCATTTCTGTACATATCAACAATGCAATTTCCCATAGGAACTCCTTTCAAGGCTAAAACTGTACCACTTTTACTAAGAAGTTTTGAAAAAAAATCACATCCTAGAATGGAAAGTTCATATGCACTTCTATTTTTTCAAAGGTCAAAATATAGGGCTGTGCGGCATATTTTCAACGTTTATATGCCCCGAACTTCTAAGAGTTTAACCTTACTATTACATTAAAATTCTATACTACCCCTACCTTGACTTAAGGATTTCCACAGATTTCAATTTCATCGCTATGAATATGCATATTTACTGGTAACATTACCAAGTTATGTCTCTACGACATGAAACATAGAGATCATATCCGGGAACCAGTACGTAAACAAAATTAATTATCTATGAATATCATATACTCCCAAAAAGAGGCGTGGTTTGAGAAACAGCTGTATTTACAAAGTGGGGTACAAGTATAACGTGATGTACTTATTTTCGGATAGTTTCGGGTTGTTTGGTGGCTTACAACATTAGGAAATTGTTAAACTTCTTACAGAATGTAAATGATATGATGAATGATATTTTATATAGAATCGGGATATTTTGCGTTCTATTATGCGAACTCTTAACACTTTTGTCAATCAATAAAATAAAGTTGGCCAATACGTCTCCAGCTATATTATTTATTAAACAATCCAACCTTTATAGTGGATGTTGGTTTTCAGTTAATCAATTATCATTAACAGTACTTTGAAATTAAAAGGACAAATAATAGTCTTCTACTTTGATTTTAAATTTCATTGTTTAGAATTTTAAACACATAATACCTGATTGACTGTCAGGGTTAGTTCATTTATTCCATTCACCTGTTCATTCGCATTGTTTATAATACTTTATTATCAGACCTAATGGATATCGATCTCTTAAAATTACTTAATTGAACTAACATCAAATTAATTGTCCGAATTCGTATTCTATATTGAAAAATGTATTCTCCGGAAAAACGTCGTAATTCAATGAACAATCTGATTTAAATTTATCAATGTTTGAAGATTTATAGATCAATGAGAACTGAAATGTGTGTATTGAAAACTTTATAGTTTATATTCATTATAAAGTCCATTAGTAATTGACATCCTGTTTTTTCTAGAATTTTGAATTGAAATATACAACACAGATCATATCAAGGTAACAATTGAACTAGGACAACTTCCAATATACGTCTTCCAAGTCAGCAACCTTGTCAGTGGTTATATTATTTCATATTTATCTTAATTTAAATTTTCTCTTTTGTTTGTATTTTGTTATTTGGATAATTCGTCGTTGATAGCTTATCTTTAATTGTTTCTGTTTTAATTTATTCATAGCTTTATAAAATCAAGGCGATTGAAAGCTTGACACATTGTATGGACACCTGTCTATTGCAGAATACTGTACGTTGCCCTCTTGATGCACTTCAAACTGCTCAGAGTCTGAAAAGACCATACTTTGTGCTCAACCAGTAAGTAAGGTCGAGCACAAATTTGACTTGACAAGACTCGACATAATCTCGACAGTTCTTAATTGTACTTAACTGTACTTAATTTTGGTCTAGACTTTATTTAATAAGTCTGATTGAGTACTTGATAATCTCGGTATAGTCTAAATATGGTCTCGATCAATGCTCGACCAGTCTTGATCTTTAGATTTAGTCTCGACTAGTCTTGACGTGGTCTGAATCAGCCCATCTATGTCCAGGTTATTTGGTAGTTTGGTTTATTGCTGTCTAATTTAAAGATCGAATTAATAGGTAAAAACATCTAGAATTATCAGCTCAGACTAATTTCAGATCGTCACCTTTAAAAATTTCTATAACTTTTTCAAATCAACTTCGATTTTTATAAAACTCTACAACTATCTCCATTAAATAGTGATCTTACAAAATGCCAGGTTATTTGGTAGTTTGGTTTATTGGTGTCAAATTTAAGGATTTAATTAATAGGTAAAAAAGCTAGAATTTTCAGTTTGGACAAAATACAGAGAGTCACCTTTAAATTTTTTTTTAACTTTTTCAAATCGACTTAGATTTTGATAAAAATCTACAGCTATGTCAATTATATATTGATCTTACAAAATGCCAAATTATCTTGTAGTTTGGTAGTATACTGTATATAGTCTTCTGGACAATAGTTGGCTGGTTATAATTTTGGAAAATCCGATTTTAATTGGAGCAATCTTTTGTAAGTTAGTGCTTAAAGTCGAATGGTTAATGTTTGGCATTTTGTTAATGCTTTTACCAGAATACTTCATAATGTCATTATAAACAAGAACCATCTCTAAAGAAAAAAGATATCCGACGTCTTCAGGCATATTTTTAAAACATAATTATTTGGTCTTTTTGATAATATTTAAATGTCCTTAATTTGGCGTCAAAAACTACAAAACTTTGTATTCGTGTTGTGCACAAGAATATAGAATATAGTCATGCAAATGCGTCAACAGTAATTTTCGAAGTCACAATCAGCATGTTTAGAGCTTCTAAAAATAATGATATTTGTATACAAATTATAATTTGTACAAAATTACAACTTGAATACAACATATACATCTACGCGACATTTGAAAATAAAGTAAATAGAAGAAGAATGTGTCTGAGGATACGAATATCCCCGATCAAACTTTGCATTTTTTAAAGTTAAAAAGGGGCATAACTTTAAATGGTAATATATATATATAAGTGACTCACAGCCTAAATTCGAACTCTGTCTGCAAGTTAGGTCTTAGCACTGTGTATGAGATTTATAAAATTTGGATGAAGAAAACTTAAATTACAGTGCGGAAAAAAAATTGGAAAACATAAGTAAGAGTGCGGAAACAACAAAAGTAGCAATTTTCCAAGTTATAAAGGAGCATATCTCTATAACGACAAGTGACTCACTGCCCAAATTCGAACTCTGTCTGCAAGTTTTGGTTCTTAGCATTGTGTATGAGTTTAATAACATTTGGATGAAGAATACTTAAATTAGAGTGCGGAAAGAAAAATGGGACGGACGGACAGAAGGAGGGTCATATTTTGAAGGTACGCGGGTAGGTTAATGCTGTTTCAAATCGATATTTGGAGATTGCATCGGAATCTCATCTATAGCGTCATTTTCGAAACTATGCGAATTCTGATTGGCTAAATCGGACGTTGGGAGAATTTATTATGGAGTGATGATTTTTTGGCTACACTGAGGTCAAGGATTTATCAACTTGTTGTTTTTCGACAACGGCATTGCGACGTTAAGAATATCTTCATCCATGACCATTGTTCCCTTGAACACTTACAGTTTAAAGTAAGAAAATCGCCAAAAATTAAGATTCATCAACGTCAATTTTTAGCTTGTCACGTCACACTCATTATCATCAGCTGTGGAGCACCTTGTCACAGAAGTCGGCAAATGGAAATCACGATGGCAAGATGGACTTTGCATACATTTTGTGGTAAATACGTTGTAAATTGTAACTCTTTACCACCGGTACACATTTCTTCTTATTGAATTTGTTAAAAACATATCAAAACATTCATATTTCTTCATTTTGTATCGATAAACGACGACGGAAACCGTTGATCTTAGGAATCAATCAATAAGTTTAGCTAAATGAAAACAAAACAATGCTAGGAGAAAGATTGTTATAATAATAGACTTGATTTTTTCCAAACTAACTGTTAAATAATAATAAAATACCCCCCCCCCCCCCTAATTCCCCATATCACGGCGGATCCTCTGAAAAAGAGCGCCCCAAACTAGGTGGGTGTAGTGTATGCAATAAGCTAAAACTTACCATTAATGTTTAGCTCCTTAACTTGGGTAGTAAGGGGTGCACCCCTATATATCCACCCCAGTCTGCCTCTCCTTAGGCTTAGTCATTTTTCATACACCACCCACACTTGTAAACGAACAGTGTTGGTGTTTTTTAAACAGGGAAAGACATTGATTCAATTCAGAAATAAATTTTGTTCATTTTGATTTGAGCATGAATTTCATGAATATAAAACTTGGATTTGTTACACAAATTGTATTATTTACATAGTTATTGTCTAAGTTTATGAGAAAATACTCAAAGACAAAAAAAAATATAAATGCATGTACAAACAAATCAAATATACTAAGTTATATTTTAGTTGACAGGCTACTGAGATTTTATATAAATGAGAGAATTTGCTCATCTTAGTTAATCATATATTATCCATTTTAGATATGAAAACTTTAAATTGATCACCATTTTCATTCAAATGACATAAAGACTATTGATTATTTATAGGATTTGCTTGATAACTATTAAAATGTTATAATTCAAATATCTAATTATTAAATTTACAAAAAAGTTGTCAATCTACATTGATGTAAATATTTCAATATCATACACTAGTAACGGGTTTTACTACTGAAACGGTCATTTTAAACTGAACAACTCTTAAATGCCTGAATTTACCGCAAGGAAAAATGTCAAGATCTTTTTCAGTTGTTCAGTACATGTTCAGTACACTAACTATCGCGATCGATTAAGTACCAGTCAGTACTGATTCAGGTAATTAAGAAAAAACGCGTAGCGTTAAATCTAGTACTGTTAAGTACATTTTAGTACACGTCAGTTCATCGATAGAATCGTTGTCCAGTACTTTTCAGTGTATCAAAATAAGATGAGGATAGCTTCCCTTTGACTAGCAGAGGAATCGTAATAAAAAAGCGAAAAAAAAATGAATAACAATAATAAACAAATAAATATAAGGAGACATAATCGACAACGGGACAGTAGATACACGTTTTTGTTAACATGCGTTTCATTTTCATAAATTGGTAAAAATAACATGAATAATAACTGTTAAAATATTTGTATGGAACCATATGAAATTCTGATAATTATTCTTTAATGGGTACGCAATTATAAGATATTGTTGACTGTAAACTGAGAGTTCAGCCGTAAAGATTGGAATGATGAAAAATCCCGATAGCTTTCGAAAATATCCACGCTATGATTTCGCGCCATTTGTCTTTTGACAGTTACTTGCTGTGTCCGACTGAAGTAACGTAAGTATATATTTTGAAAACATTTTGACAGTTTCGATCGATATACATATACATTCCTTACTTTACAAGAGTGTTTGTTTGATTTGTGAACTAGTTGAATGATTATTAACTGTTTGTATCCGACGACTTTCACAAGAAGGGGGTTTGGTTACACAACTGTTCATTGAAATTTCTGTTCTTCGACATTTAAAACAAAATAATCTAAAACGAGAAGCTGATCAATTTCAAGCATTAATGGTATAAAATTTAGTCTTAGCATCAAAATAAACATGGACAGCAGGGGCGGATCCCCAACCCATGATAAAGAGGTCCCAACCTTATGTCCCAATTCAAAAGCATTGATCGTCTCAAACAGGGGGTTCCAACCCTGGAATCCCCCCTTTTGAATCTCCCACTGGGCAGCCCAGCTGTGTAACATCAGTGACAAGCATAACAAGGGAGCTGCCGGTCGAAAACTTAACATTGTTTTACATGGAAAAAGAAAAGCATTTGCTATAAATGGTTATGAACATGATGAACATTTTATTTATACAACCAGAAGTCAAAGTTTTATCTTTATACACCAATCTCAAGTTTTTTTAAGAAGGAGCTACCAAACAGCTGCCCCACGCAATCGGTTCCTACTGTGACATATTAACATAAGCATGGTAACATATGAAATTTACTGGAAAGTGCACACACTCGAAAGTTGTCCATTTTGATGTAAACAAAAAAAACACTGTTATGTTAAAGTGGACCATGTGTCCCTTTCGGTTTGAAAATTTCCCATTAAAAGATATATTTTTCCTATACAATGTAACTGAATGCAAAGATGACTTCTGGTAGGAAAAAAATTATCATTGGTAAGACATTATTTTGTCATATCCCATGATATTTCTTAACAATTTCTGTTTCTGTCAGGTACATGTCTAAAACTGCAAAAACGGGTGTATTACATTTGCATAGATTTGGGGATTAACATATGTTACATTTGCACACATAAAAAAATTATATCACATTTGTGCACTTTAACCATTGTTAATCTATAGATCTACCTGTATATTTAGCATGCTATTATCAAATCTTAATTGTCTAGGATTGTCAGTTTTACTATCAAAGGTTTGGTGGTTCTCTCATGGCACTTCAACTTACTCCACCAATATACATAGACCTCCAGGAAATAGCACAATAGTCAAATAGTGCAGAAAGTGGCGTTAAACACCAATCAATCAAAATATATATAATGCTTTTCATGAATTTGTTTACCTATACTGACTTATTTTGCTTGTTAATCTAAATCTATAGGAAATTATGTGTTTTCAATACTCGTTGATTTTTAAATTTGTATGGGGAAAACAACAAACAATGATACACAGAAGAAGAAAAGGCTGTATAGTTTATTGACAAATTTAGCATCACACCTAATTCTTTATAGTTTTTGAAATTTATGAATTTCCAGTGAAGTTGAACTTTACATCAATCTGTTGACTAGCTATTAAATGATCAGTCTGGAAGATAGTCTCATTGGAGATCATACCACATCTCTTTATCTTTTAAATAGTGCACCTGAGATAAATTATGATTAATTATAAAATAATCTCAAAGGCCTTTAGTTTTCTCATTTAACATGTTAACACTGTTTCAAATTTTTCATGTTGGACATTTTATAGCTGACTATATAATACATTATGGGGGTTTTCATTGTTGAAGGTTGTACAATTGCTTATAAAATATCTTTGCCATTTGAACTCTGGTGTATGGTTGTCTCAATGGCAATCATGCCACATCTCCTGATTTTCAAATAAATTAGAACATAACTCATGGCATTAGTTTTCTCCTTTGAAAATTTCAGAATTTGTCATGCTGTGCCTTTTATTCTCACCACACAATACAGTATGGGTTCTGGTCATTGTTGATTATTTTACAATGTCTTATATAGTTGTTTAACAACCTCGTCCTTTAGTCTCGGTTGGATAGTTTCTCATTTACAATCATACAACATCTCCTTATCTACTATATCCATGTTTATTGAGTTGGAGAATGCAGGACAGAAATCCCTAGACAAAGGGTACAGGAAAAGTGATCATTAAGTTTTGAGATAAATTTGTCTTTGATTTACCATATTTATATGTTTTAAGTATACATGTATTTCGTATTTTCTTGAACAATTATATGTAAAACAACATTGATATCTACTTATTTGTCCTAAAATTCATAATTACATTGTATCTTGAAAATAAGCTAATTAATACAATGTCGGTTTCAATATTAATTTTAAAATTAATTTCTTCCTCAAAAATATTATTATATATAAAAGAATAGAATAGAATAGAATAGAATAGAATATTTATATTTCCCAAATTACATGATGTATTAATATATTTATATGAAATGAATTCATAACCATACAAAACTGAAATTAGAATAGGTAATAATCAGGATGTTCACCTTGTATTTGTAATTATCAGAAATCAGAATATACATGTACATTCTATACATGCTACAGGTAATAAACAGATGTCAACAAAACAGTAAATTGTCTTGAGGGGTGAATTTCAAAGGATCATACATGTAGGTATTGCACACGACTACGATTTTCACAAATGTTAAATTGCACCACTTATCATGTACCTGCTCACGTAATTTAACTGGATATTCAAACCAATTTATAAAAGAAGTATGAAGCAACATGCTATATTGTATTCTGTTAAGAAATGCATTTTTAAAGGTTATATTGGGTATTTATTTATCAACTTAAAACATTAATTATTTCAAAATGTAATGATGAAAGAAATTAAAATACAAATGTCATATGACCCAGGGTTTACTGATAAATTTTAGAAGGAAATTATAGCTATTTTAGTTGGCCGACTTGAGGTAAAGTTTTCCCCTAACATGTACTTGTACTAGGACAAAGATCATAAAAAATAACATGGGACAATTTTATTTTTCATGAATTTATTGCTGGCCTTTTCTTTAATCTTCTGATCTTTAAGTAGTTTATTTACTGTAACAACAGACAAAAGGCCAATTTTTAGATAGTATTTGATACAGTATCTTATATATGTCTGTTGAGAATAAAATTGCATGCAAGTTTTTCACTGAAAAGTGAAAAGTCTTTGTATCAAACCATACTGTTTGCAAAAAAAGTTGAATGCAAGAGTCCTTTTGTACTCAGACTTCTTGTATCGTGTCACCTGAGTATAGAAATGAGCAAAAAGAAACAAATTTGTATTTCCTATAGCTTCAATATGCATTTTTAAATGTGAATATGTGCTATGGCCTAAATTGACCCTAAATTATTTTCAGTCTTACTTGGCCTAAGACCATTCCAGCAGCGCCTGCATACGGAGTATATATCTCCCAATTGATACGATATTCCCGGGCTTGTGTTTCCTATCATGATTTCCTTGATAGAGGATTGCTGCTCACAAGGAAGCTATTAAACCAAGAGTTCCAAATGGTGAAGTTGAAATCAACCCTTCGTAAATTTTACGGACGCCATCACGAGTTGGTTGACCGTTATGGAATAACCGTTTCACAGATGATATTGGATATGTTCCTTATGTCGTAACTACAATACCCTTCCCTTTTCACGAATGTGACTTACCGAATTAGACTATTTACCGGATTTGTAATAACATAAGCAACACGACGGGTGCCACATGTGGAGCAGGATCTGCTTACCCTTCCGGAGCACCTGAGATCACCCCTAGTTTTTGTTGGGGTTCGTGTTGCTTAGTCTTTAGTTTTCTATGTTGTGTCATCTGTACTATTATTTGTCTGTTTGTCTTTTTATTTTTGGCCATGGCGTTGTCAGTTTGTTTTAGATCTATGAGTTTGACTGTCCCTCTGGTATCTTTCGTCCCTCTTTTGTACTCATATGATATGCTATTTGTAATTTTTCTTTCCATGTAAAGTACATTAAATACATATGGAAGGATTATTTATAACAAAAAAACTTCACAAATTTAAAATTGCTGGAAAATATTACATCTTCATGTAAGGCCCCCCTTCATTCAAAAACCTCTATTTTCATTCACAGGCTCATATAAATTTGACTTTTGAATAATTGTAATAAATCTGATACATCAAATGAGTGTTCTTTTGCTTTTAGTACATGATATATTAAAATTAGGGCATTTAAAAGGTAATTTTTTGCAATTTTTAATTTTTAAAGCCCCAAATGTTGATAGTTGAAATTCTTCAATTTTAATGTCAAAAGCTACACAATCAAATATAGTCCCTAGTGTGGACACTGCGTTATGGAATATCTGTTTCACATATATATGACCTACAGGATTAGACTTATCACCGGGTTTGAACTTGAATGAGCAGCACAACAGGTGCCACATGTGGAGCAGGATTTGCTTACCCTTCCGGAGCACCTGAGATCACTCCAAGTTTTTGGTGGGGTTTGAATTCGTGTTGCTCAGTCTTTGGTTTTCTAGGTTAATTTTGTGTGCTGTTGTTTGTCTTTTTCCTTTTTAATCATGGCGTTGTCAGTTTATTTTCGACATATGAGTTTGACTGTCCCGTTGGTATCCTTCGCCTTTCTTCTCTTGTAACGTTGTAAGATCAAGTATAAAAGGGGCAGTTTGGCACGTGTCCGGATCTGTAACGGTATTTTTATAAATTGTGATTATTGAACCAGAAAAAAATGTGATATTTTATGAATGGTGTCAAAATCAAAATCATATATTTGTATTTAAACGATATTATTGTTTCCTGCAATTTCCGTGTGAAATCAGGTCCATGTCCAAAACATTTCGGCAACTAGTCTCGGAAGTAACAATAATTATTTCTTAATTTCTTATTGTTACTCTTTGCCGGTAATCGTAGCCCGTGGGGGTTCCCTTTCACAAATTATTTACAAAAAATAACTTAAATCCTGATTTCATTAGTTTTGCTTTTGACATCCGATGGCCGAAGGACTTAACCAGTCGACGACATAACTGTAGTAAATATAAGGTTTGCGGCAAATTAAATGTGTTTAGTTTAAACAGTATTTATTAACGAAAAATTATAACAATTAAGTAGTACAATGGTACTTGAAATTCAAATATGTGATTCGGAAACAAGTTTGGAAAAACTTTTATAAATCCGTCTCCCGAAAATGTGTTTGTTGTAGTTATAAGTGGTTTCTGTTGACATGGTTGACAAGGAAACAGATATTAACAACATATTTGAAATAATATGCATACATGCTTAAATAACACCAAAAACGTTTGGTGGTACCAAAGACATATAATACATATTATATGTCTCTGGTGGTACATGCAATTGCTTTTTTAGGTGTTCGTCGTCGGTAAAGAGCAAGGAGGAACGTGGTTACATGGACCGGTAAAGTCAGTTGAAAACGAAAATTTTATTCACTACAAATGCAAATTGAAAGGTCTATGTATCGTGTGAATGTCTATGAGACTAAAATAAGAAACACAGTGCATGCATAATCGAGATGAAATAGGTTAGTTTACAAAATTACAGTCTTGGAGGTTCAATCTTTGTAACCAAATTTTCTTTTGAGAAAGTATGCTGTTTGGGTTTTGTCAAGGATTTATATATACATTCTTGGTTTTACTCATTGCTGTAGGCCGTACGGTGACCTGTTGTTTAACTTCTAGGTCATCTAGTCTCTGGTGGGTCTTTGTCTCATTGGCAACTACTATATACCACATCTTATTTTTTTTTATTCTCTAGTTAAAATTTCAAAAAAAATTTTTTTATAAGTATATGTTGACCATAAGACATTTGTTAATTCTTGGTTGATGGGTGGATGTCTGCTACTTTGGATTCATTAGTGTTTGGGATACCAAATATTGGATTTCATGGTAATAAATACAGCACAAAATTAAAGGTTCAACGAAGTACACATTTTCTAAAGAATTGTATTGTAAGTTAGACTTTGGCAAACCCACTAAATTAAATATCCACAAGAATACAATTTTTCCTGAAGCGAATTTGCTAAAATATAAGAATCCGCAGTAATGTAGGTCTGGATGGGGTTAAATCAATCTAGAATAATGGCAAAAAAATATAAAGAATAGAGAATAATGGGGTGCCAAAGTATAAAGAATAACGGCTGTAAATAAAAATTACAATACTGATTACAGAAATGAATGATGTACAGAATAAAGAAATCATATACTTGTATAACTAATTAAATAAATGGGGAATGTGTCCATGGGACACAGATGATGCCCCCGCTTGCATATAACATTATAAAGGGATATACATGCAACACAAGAACTGTAAAAGTGACGCTACCCAAATTTGTACTTGATCTGAGTTTTGTGGTCATAAGCATTGTGCATAAGTTTCATAACATTTGGTTAAGGCAAGCTAAAGTGAGAGAACGGAAACAAAAAATTCAGCAATTTGTCCATTTGTAAAGGAGCACAACTCAAGAACAGTAAAAGTGACGCCACCAAAATTCAAACTTGATCAGTGTTTTGTCGTAATAAGCATTGTGTATAAGTTTCATTACATTTGGTTGAGGCAAACTAAAGTTAAAGAACGGAAATGAAAAATTCAGCAATTTTTCATTTGAGGCATAACTCTACAACGGTAAAGTGTCGCCACAAAATTCACACTTGATCTGTGTTTTGTGGTAATAAGCATTGTGTATAAGTTTCATAACATTTGGATGAGGCAAACTAAAGTTAGAGAACGGAAACCAATTTTGTGACGTACGTACAGACGGACAAGGGTAAAACTAAATGCCCCATCCGCTACCGCAGGGGCATAACAAGTGAAACTGTGAGCTACTGCTCACTGATGATACCCCCGCCCAAATACTTGAAGGTAAACAGGAAGTTGTTGAGTGATGAATCTAAAAACGCATCACACGGTATAGCTGACTTATATAAACCCTGAAACCAAATTTCAGAAATCCTTGTAGTGCAATTCCTGAGAAAGATGCGACGAAAAATATTCATGGGACGGACGGATGGAGGGACGGACAGACAGACAGAGGTAAAACAGTATACCCCCACTTTTTTAAAGCAGGGGTATAATAAAATTTAATGATTTTAAAAAGAATTCAACTGAATTAACACTTTTTTCAAAGATGATGAAAAATGGTCTACAAATTTAAAGAATACAGAAATTAACATGTTCAAGGAGCTCCCATCCAGACTACAAGAAAGTTTTGGACTTCTTCAATCCGGTCAAATAATGGGACATACTATTACCATATATGAATTACTGGTATTGAATCATAGCCTTTACTGAACTTTTTTTTAAAATGTGACTTCGACCCCAGCTGGTGACCTCTATTAACACAGGTATTCACATGTTTTTTTTTCTGTTCCAATGAATGAAGGTAGCTTTAGATCAATGGAAAACACTATGCATATTAAGGACACCATTTTTATACATACATGTATGTAAGAAACCTGCTTTAATTTGTATTAGACCGATCTAGGTTTAACTAGATTTTAAGCATGCTACCACAAAAAGAAAGAGTTTGCTGAAAGACATTCAACTCTTTTCCTGAATGCTATGTGCTTTGTCATGTATACTGAGGAGTAGCAAATACTAATTTTAAGTCTAGAATAAGAATCTAACTTACAATCACTCTTACTTAAATTTGGTAGGCAAATTTTCAGCGGTTGTTGTTCGTTGCAACATCATATTTGTTTTTCATACATATTGTACATAAACTAGGCTGTTGGGTTTCAGTTTTGAACTGTTTTATGTTTTTTTTTATATCTGTCTTTTAATAGCTTGCTATATATGCAGTATCAGTTTTACTCATCCTTGAAGACTGTACAGTGACAACATTAAGTTGCTACATGTAACATCTATCTCATTTGGTCTCTGGTTGATAGTTATCTCACTTGCAATCATATCACATCTCCTTATTTTATATTATACAAGACTACAATATCATGAATATAATAACATGTACATGTAATTGAATGATAATTGTTGTCTTAATTTTGTTTAATAGCAAAAGCAGCTGTGATCAATGGTCATATAACTAAAATGATACTTTGAAGTATTGTCATGATTGTTAACATGCTTGACCAGAATAAAATGCCAGTTTGGTGACTATGTACTATAAAATAAATATTCACTGAATCTATAAAATCTTGTCATTCCAAATTGCTATTTCAAACAAATATTTATCCAAGGCACTAATCAAATTCAGATACATGTATGATGCACTACAAATATATGCACTAAGACTTTGAATTCTTATAATTCCAAATTGCTATTTCAAATGAATAATTATCCAAGGTATTAACAGCTATCCAGTTGTATGATTTTTCTTACAAATTATTAGTTTGCTATTTATTCAATGCACTTTTTGCTTCTTGTCCAGTTTAATCCCAACACCACTTCATGATAGTTCTACTGTACAATGCTGTTTGAGCTATTCATTTTTCCAAAAACAACGAATAACATACACAAAATTATGAATTCATCCACTCTTTCATAACTTGCAAATACCAAGCGATTGACATCTATATTTCCTACAAATCATAAGTGCACATTTATCATTTGTAGACTGCTTCATTTTCTAGCCAGCTGCCAGCTGGGAATCATCTACACAAAAAAACATATTTATATATATTAAGAATGGACTTGTTTCTTTAGTTTATATTTATCTATTGTGTAAGTACTCTAAAATTATTCCGTGAAAATCACAATTACAACAACTTTTATTTAGGTAGGAGAAAGCATTCAAGCATGGCCCGAGAACACAGTTATAAATTTCATAGTGCATTTCTTTCAGACAATATTTTTACAATGTGGTGTAATACTTTTGGGACAAATTATATCAAAATTATAGAAAACTTTATCAGCTCTAACTCGAAATATGGACAATTTGATGTTAAGGGGGTCTTGAATTCTTTTGACAGCTTCCGAAATACTAATTGTTAACCTTTTTTAGCTGGACCAAATCACAACTTTACTTTAAAATTCATGACCCAATTTTTTTAGTGTAATTTCATCCCCTACTTGTTATTTGAGACATAAAACATGAAGAAATAAATTTGGAAGGGGTATAAAAAAAATAGCAAGTAACGCAGTGTCCACACTAGGGACTATATTTGATTGTGTAGCTTTTGACATTAAAATTGAAGAATTTCAACTATCAACATTTGGGGCTTTAAAAGTTCAAAAATTGCAAAAAATTACTTTTTAAATGCCCTAATATTTAATATATCATGTACTAAAAGCAAAATAACACTCATTTGATGTATCAGATTTATTACAATTATTCAAAAGTCAAATTTACATGAGCCTGTGAATGAAAATAGAGGTTTTTGAATGAAGGGGGGCCTTACATGAAGATGTAATATTTTCCAGCAATGTTAAATTTGTGAAGTTTTTTTGTTATAAATAATCCTTCCATATGTATTTAATGTACTTAACATGGAAAGAAAAATTACAAATAGCATATCATACGAGTACAAAAGAGGGACGAAAGATACCAGAGGGACAGTCAAACTCATAGATCTAAAACAAACTGACAACGCCATGGCCAAAAATAAAAAGACAAACAGACAAATATTAGTACAGATGACACAACATAGAAAACTAAAGACTAAGCAACACGAACCCCACCAAAAACTGGGGGTGATCTCAGGTGCTACGGAAGGGTAAGCAGATCCTGCTCCACATGTGGCACCCGTCGTGTTGCTTATGTTATTACAAATCCGGCAAATAGTCTAATTCGGTAAGTCACATTCGTGAAAAGGGAAGGGTATTGTAGTTACGACATAAGGAACATATCCAATATCATCTGTGAAACGGTTATTTCATAACGGTCAACCAACTCGTGATGGCGTCCGTAAAATTTACGAAGGGTTGATTTCAACTTCACCATTTGGAACTCTTGGTTTAATAGCTTCCTTGTGAGCAGCAATCCTCTATCAAGGAAATCATGATAGGAAACACAAGCCCGGGAATATCGTATCAAGTGGGAGATATATACTCCGTATGCAGGCGCTGCTGGAATGGTCTTAGGCCAAGTAAGACTGAAAATAATTTAGGGTCAATTTAGGCCATAGCACATATTCACATTTAAAAATGCATATTGAAGCTATAGGAAATACAAATTTGTTTCTTTTTGCTCATTTCTATACTCAGGTGACACGATACAAGAAGTCTGAGTACAAAAGGACTCTTGCATTCAACTTTTTTTGCAAACAGTATGGTTTGATACAAAGACTTTTCACTTTTCAGTGAAAAACTTGCATGCAATTTTATTCTCAACAGACATATATAAGATACTGTATCAAATACTATCTAAAAATTGGCCTTTTGTCTGTTGTTACAGTAAATAAACTACTTAAAGATCAGAAGATTAATTTGCTGTTGGTCATGAAAAATAAAATTGTCCCATGTTAATTTTTATGATCTTTGTCCTAGTACAAGTACATGTTAGGGGAAAACTTTACCTCAAGTCGGCCAACTAAAATAGCTATAATTTCCTTCTAAAATTTATCAGTAAACCCTGGGTTTCATATGACATTTGTGTTTTAATTTCTTTCATCATTACATTTTGAAATAATTAATGTTTTAAGTTGATAAATAAATACCCAATATAACCTTTAAAAATGCATTTCTTAACAGAATACAATATAGCATGTTGCTTCATACTTCTTTTTCAAATTGGTTTGAATATCCAGTAAAATTACGTGAGCAGGTACATGATAAGTGGTGCAATTTAACATTTGTGGAAATCGTAGTCGTGTGCAATACCTACATGTATGATCCTTTGAAATTCACCCCTCAAGACAATTTACTGTTTTGTTGACATCTGTTTATTACCTGTAGCATGTATAGAATGTACATGTATATTCTGATTTCTGATAATTACAAATACAAGGTGAACATCCTGATTATTACCTATTCTAATTTCAGTTTTGTATGGTTATGAATTCATTTCATATAAATATATTAATACATCATGTAATTTGGGAAATAAAATATTCTATTCTATTCTATTCTATTCTATTCTATTCTATTCTTTTATATATAAAATATTTTGAGGAAGAAATTAATTTTAAAATTAATATTGAAACCGACATTGTATTAATTAGCTTATTTTCAAGATACAATGTAATTATGAATTTTAGGACAAATAAGTAGATATCAATGTTGTTTTACATATAATTGTTCAAGAAAATACGAAATACATGTATACTTAAAACATATAAATATGGTAAATCAAAGACAAATTTATCTCAAAACTTAATGATCACTTTTCCTGTACCCTTTTGTCTAGGGATTTCTGTCCTGCATTCTCCAACTCAATAAACATGGATATAGTAGATAAGGAGATGTTGTATGATTGTAAATGAGAAACTATCCAACCGAGACTAAAGGACGAGGTTGTTAAACAACTATATAAGACATTGTAAAATAATCAACAATGACCAGAACCCATCCTGTATTGTGTGGTGAGAATAAAAGGCACAGCATGACAAATTCTGAAATTTTCAAAGGAGAAAACTAATGCCATGAGTTATGTTCTAATTTATTTGAAAATCAGGAGATGTGGCATGATTGCCATTGAGACAACCATACACCAGAGTTCAAATGGCAAAGATATTTTATAAGCAATTGTACAACCTTCAACAATGAAAACCCCCATAATGTATTATATAGTCAGCTATAAAATGTCCAACATGAAAAATTTGAAACAGTGTTAACATGTTAAATGAGAAAACTAAAGGCCTTTGAGATTATTTTATAATTAATTATAATTTATCTCAGGTGCACTATTTAAAAGATAAAGAGATGTGGTATGATCTCCAATGAGACTATCTTCCAGACTGATCATTTAATAGCTAGTCAACAGACTGATGTAAAGTTCAACTTCACTGGAAATTCATAAATTTCAAAACTATAAAGAATTAGGTGTGATGCTAAATTTGTCAATAAACTATACAGCCTTTTCTTCTTCTGTGTATCATTGTTTGTTGTTTTCCCATACAAATTTAAAATCAACGAGTATTGAAAACACATAATTTCCTATAGATTTAGATTAACAAGCAAAATAAATCAGTATAGGTAAACAAATTCATGAAAAGCATTATATATCTTTTGATTGATTGGTGTTTAACGCCACTTTCAGCACTATTTTGACTATTGTGCTATTTCCTGGAGGTCTATGTATATTGGTGGAGTAAGTTGGAGTGCCATGAGAGAACCACCAAACCTTTGATAGTAAAACTGACAATCCTAGACAATTAAGATTTGATAATAGCATGCTAAATATACAGGTAGATCTATAGATTAACAATGGTTAAAGTGCACAAATGTGATATAATTTTTTTGTGTGCAAATGTAACATATGTTACTCCCCAAATCTATGCAAATGTAATACACCCGTTTTGCAGTTTTAGACATGTACCTGACAGAAACAGAAATTGTTAAGAAATATCATGGGATATGACAAAATAATGTCTTACCAATGATAAATTTTTTCCTACCAGAAGTCATCTTTGCATTCAGTTACATTGTATAGGAAAAATATATCTTTTAATGGGAAATTTTCAAACCGAAAGGGACACATGGTCCACTTTAACATAACAGTGTTTTTTTTTGTTTACATCAAAATGGACAACTTTCGAGTGTGTGCACTTTCCAGTAAATTTCATATGTCACAATGCTTATGTTAATATGTCACAGTAGGAACCGATTGCGTGGGGCAGCTGTTTGGTAGCTCCTTCTTAAAAAAACTTGAGATTGGTGTATAAAGATAAAACTTTGACTTCTGGTTGTATAAATAAAATGTTCATCATGTTCATAACCATTTATAGCAAATGCTTTTATTTTTCGATATAAAACAATGTTAAGTTTTCGACCGGCAGCTCCCTTGTTATGCTTGTCACTGATGTTACACAGCTGGGCTGCCCAGTGGGAGATTCAAAAGGGGGGATTCCAGGGTTGGAACCCCCTGTTTGAGACGATCAATGCTTTTGAATTGGGACATAAGGTTGGGACCCCCTTTATCATGGGATGGGGATCCGCCCCTGCTGTCCATGTTTATTTTGATGCTAAGACTAAATTTTATACCATTAATGCTTGAAATTGATCAGCTTCTCGTTTTAGATTATTTTGTTTTAAATGTCGAAGAACAGAAATTTCAATGAACAGTTGTGTAACCAAACCCCCTTCTTGTGAAAGTCGTCGGATACAAACAGTTAATAATCATTCAACTAGTTTACAAATCAAACAAACACTCTTGTAAAGTAAGGAATGTATATGTATATCGATCGAAACTGTCAAAATGTTTTCAAAATATATACTTACGTTACTTCAGTCGGACACAGCAAGTAACTGTCAAAAGACAAATGGCGCGAAATCATAGCGTGGATATTTTCGAAAGCTATCGGGATTTTTCATCATTCCAATCTTTACGGCTGAACTCTCAGTTTACAGTCAACAATATCTTATAATTGCGTACCCATTAAAGAATAATTATCAGAATTTCATATGGTTCCATACAAATATTTTAACAGTTACATTGTATTATTCATGTTATTTTTACCAATTTATGAAAATGAAACGCATGTTAACAAAAACGTGTATCTACAGTCCCGTTGTCGATTATGTCTCCTTATATTTATTTGTTTATTATTGTTATTCATTTTTTTTTTTTTCGCTTTTTTTATTACGATTCCTCTGCTAATCAAAGGGAAGCTATCCTCATATTATTTTGATACACTGAAAAGTACTGGACAACGATTCTATCGATGAACTGACGTGTACTAAAATGTACTTAACAGTACTAGATTTAACGCTACGCGTTTTTTCTTAATTACCTGAATCAGTACTGACTGGTACTTAATCGATCGCGATAGTTAGTGTACTGAACATGTACTGAACAACTGAAAAAGATCTTGACATTTTTCCTTGCGGTAAATTCAGGCATTTAAGAGTTGTTCAGTTTAAAATGACCGTTTCAGTAGTAAAACCCGTTACTAGTGATACAGATTAAATACCTAATAGTATTTGTTTTTAAGAAAGTATCTCCTTCATTGCCTATGTCTTACATGTTTTGAAAACTATTGATGTGTTTATTGCTTTAAACGTTTTGATTATGCATTTATATTTGTCTTTTGCAGAATGTTTATTCAATGGATTTTTCTACTTCCTCCCAGTGACTTGACATGTAGGAAGTGTGCATAATGTAAGCATTCAAATATCATAATATTGTTGAACACTTACTTTATAGTCACATGTAGTGATATTAAAGCTAATCAAAGGTTAATTGCTAATGAGTTTAGATTAAACTATTTGTTAAGAAAGTAAACAAACATGGCAATTACTTTCTTACAAACATGCAAGTTTACTATTGGTTTTACAAATCACTGCTAATAGGCTATTCAGCTTACTCAAATTTGAGTATACTGAAGTTCTCTATTTGTATCAGAATAAGAATAAGAATATTTTATTTTCCAAATAACAGGGCCCATAAAGAGCATATAAATCAAGTACAATGACTGAAGTAATAGATATTATGCATATATATAGCAATGGAGCTTATAATTATAATGTATATAATATTTTTTTTTTTTTGGCAGGATTATAAGATGAATGAGAAACAATGGCTACTTCAAATACAATGGCACATTAAATAAAATGAATAAGACACAAGGACTGCACTTATCTTTCTTGGGAAGATCAACAAATGAAACCCAAACAAAGAAATTGTCATATCAGATTCTTGTACATGAGATATAAGAGAAAAGTTAATTTCCTGAAAAGATACTGTTTACTTTAATATACATATGTGTGACAAAATGAATGGAATCAAGACTGTTTTAACTGTGCTCAATGGAATGCAAATAAGAAGCTAATTGTATTAAAAAAAAGTGAGAAACCAAATTTACTGCATGAAAAATCAGGTTCAACAAAAGGAAATCTGTTGAAATGAATGAATAACTAGCTGCAATGATTCTGGAACATGTGTTAGTAATAGTTCATGATCAAACATAGGAAAAGTTTATAAGAAAGTGGAATATATATATGATATGTGATATTGTGTTCTAATTGTGATCACTGAAAAGAGGATGTTTCACAGAACTTTTACTTCATAAATGTGTGTACAACTTGTGATTTCATCAGTCTGATAAAGTATATATAGCTTTGCTCCATGGAATATAAAATCAAAATTATTAATATTGTTTATTAATTTAAATGTGAAATAAAAGCAAAAGTGTCAGGAATGATGAAAAATTTTCACATAAAAATTAGCTAATAGATTCATCAATAGGATCACCCATTCCTTAATTTCAATGATTGTAGAACAAACATGTCTTTGTAACAAAAACAAAAACTTCTATGTTATTTGGTTCTGGTGGACAGCTGTGACTCATTGGAAATCATACCACACGAAGGAAAAGTAGTCAGCTGCATTTAATACACAATTTCAAATCAATCAGTCAGTTAATATGTACTTTTCAATGAAATAACTTTGAGATTGCCAGATAGTTTTTTTCTGTCAGACACTGATCATATATTCCCTTAAAAAACATGCACTCCCCCCTTTTTAGAAAGTACCAAGTAATGCTTATTGAAGAGCATTTATAAATAATTTAATTAGCAAATTATATAAAGCTTACAAAGACTGATGTCTGCTAATTTTATGTTGTTTATCCTTACAAATAAACACCTCATTGATGGTTATTATTGCAATTATAAAAGATAATATATTACTGATATTAATAAAATATAGATAATCAAAACAGTTGTCCCAGTTCATGATTTTTCTAATTTAGGCCACAGATACATAAATGAGGGTCTGAACCTGGGAGAGGTCAATTAATTGTTTTGAGAATCGGGGTCAGACCTATAATCCGACAATCCCATAATCCGACAGTCCTGTAGTCCGACAGTCCTATAATCCGACAGCCCGATAGTCCGACAGTCCTATAATCCGACAGCTCGATAGTCCGACGCGCGGTCACTTGTCTCTGAAATATATGCCTATACAGACATGGAACATTTGTAAATTATATATTTTTTTTTTCACACAGAAAATTACCAAATCAGTCAGTATGACGTCTTGTACAGGGCCGCACTGATTCCATACGAACCGGATGAACTTTCACACCCTACACGTTCGCACCAAAAAGTCCGTTCGCACCCTATACGTTTAGTTTTGTATCTTTATGAAACAATGAAAAAAATAAATATTTATAGCAATACACTAACCAAAACTCGATTTTTTATATTGTTTTATAATAAATTGACATTCTGAAAACGTTTTTTGTGTTGAGTAAATCTTAAATCATGTTTTGGTTAGAGAATTGCTATTATTATATAATTTTTCCATTGGAAGTACAGCGATTTATATTGCCATGCAAAAGCCGTGATAAGGTATTATTTTGATGACAGAAAAATTGACGCAATTTATTAAGATTTCATTTCGAATCATAAAATATGAAACATCTTCTGAAAGTGTTATTGCATCTTGAAAATTTGAGATAATGACACTATTCCTATTTTATCAAAACTTATGCTCTTTTAAGAACAAGAGAAAAGATAAAAAAAATATTTATTGCTTCTATGTAATTCAATCCGATGTAGTCGTTTCATATCTTCGGGGCGAACGCCCCTCAGATATGAGAAGAATACATCTAATACATGCGACATATCACATTCGACCACATTATACTTTATACATGCACGTGCATGCGCATGTACAAAATGTATAAAAACAGACATTCTCGTTATCAACATCGACATGATGAATATATTAAGGTACCATTTGATTTTATTGGAGGTTGGGGCTAGGATGAAAAATGTTGTCCTGTAATTTTTCTAGTTGTAATATCTGTCCTGCCTTTTTATTTTTCACTCCATTCGGTCCTGCCTTTTTTATTAGTCTATCCTGACTTTTATTTTACATAAATTGGCATTCTGCCTTTTTTATTGCCAAGCTGCTTATCCTGACTTTTTTAACTCAAAACTCCTTTCCTTTTTTTTTCAAATTTCATCAACCCCCACCCACCCACGGACTGTCTGATTATCGGACAATCGGACTATCGGACTGTCGGACTATCGATCTGTCGGAATACTGGACTGTCGGAATTTCGGGGTGTCGGATTATAGCTACGCTCCCTAATTATTACTGATCAATTATCCGAGTAAAATATTTAAACAGTTTGTTTCTTTAATTTAATCAACTCATAATGGAGAAGATGCAACAAAAAGAACATTTAAATAAAGATCAGCAACAAGTTCCCGATGTGTGAAATTTTATTTCTGTTCACAGAATTACTTCCCTTTGAAAGTCGCTTGTGCGTTTGTAGACAATGTCGGACCCGAAAACTGGTGAAACACGTTAACTTTTACCCAAAAGTGCTAGCGTGTAGAAATGATGAATTTTCGAGTCAAATTAACGTACAGAAAGCTGAATATTAATATTTTACGAAAACTGCTACTCGGTTCATGTTGCTTATACCGTTTAAGTATCAGACGTTATAATATCTGAAGGTCATAGTATTTTTGGCGCAGTTCAGTCGAAAATCTCAGTTTATTTACTTAATCTTTTTATTCAAAGATGCGAGTAGCACTTCTATATTACTTTGGTACATAAGCTATCAACAGATAACAATTAGAAAAACAACACTGTCTACACGCTAGCACTTTCGAGTTTTCTGTTTTCACGGTTATAAATAGATTTTGAGTGTCACGTGATAACCACATGATAGTTTGAGAATGTTATTTTTAAAAACGAAAGTTCATATTGTCAACATACTAGCTAAAAAGTCCTTTTATTAAAAGTTGAAATTTTAGTATATTTTTTCCATTTTTTTGAAAATACAGCATTAACCTACCCGCGTAATACTTAATGCTCCCGTTGCCTAAGACGGGGCATAAAAAATAAGGGAAAATGCTTTACACTAGTACATTTACACTGAAGTTTTGGTTTATTATAATTTTTTTCATTCAATCATCTTTGTTTTCTTCGGAATCGAAAGAAGCTTTTAGCTTTGCAAGTGATGACAGTCTCGCAACACGCAATTTTCTTCTCTCGTCCAGTTTTTCCAAAGGTAAATATTTCACCATTTCACTTTGCATTTTATCGACTGTTGGGCCTTCAAAGGGTTCTGGGCCTCCAAAAGACTGGCACACTCTCAAAATATTTTTTTTTAACACTCAAATTGCACATATTGCTGTTTTAACAATAAAATTTGGTGTACAGCATTCCATCAAGTATCCCTGCTAGATTTACTACTAAATATCCAGGGAGAATATTCAGTAGAATTAACAATAAATAACATTGGTATAAATATCTGAATAAATAAACTACTGTTACAAACAGTCTTTATTAATTCAAAATTTGTATATTATTTATATTTATAATAATATCTGTAATATTACAGTATCTATAATTACACAAGTTTGTCAGTATTTTTACGGAAATTATTCGTTACTCCGGAATTGGTTTTTATACTATCTTTAATGTATCAGAAACGAAATGCGGTCAGTGACCTCGCACGTTTTTTTTTCAATTTTCAATTTTGAGAATACATAATTTTCAATCCTGGTGTTTAGATATATTATTTAATGTTTTGAAAATTTGGACTAATGATTCGAAAAGGTAAGTTGTTGTACTAATATAATTTTGTGTTTACAACTTAATTATTAAATAGATTCGTTATTGATTTGACCCAAATAAATATTGTGTCGTGACCTTTACCTATCAAATGTTTGTAAACATTTAAAACATAGTACAGCACCAATATATTCAAAGATCACACACACGCCTACATATACCAATTCATCTGAAGTATCTACAGGAACATACTTTGGTTGCAATTACAACATTGTACAATGTACAACATCACATGCCTATGCATTTTGCTACGTATAACAAAAATACTTTCTGTAGCTCTATTAATAGTACCAGCTTAATTCTATAAAATTACATCAATTTCTGCTCAGAGTATAGAGCACTTTTTTAGTAAACTATTTGATACATACATTTTCATACTGTTTTATTTTGTACTCATTTCTTCATCTTCATATAAGAGGTGAATTATTAAGCATATTTTTTGCTAGTCCAAACAATTATGAGTCTCAAAAGACCAACCAAATCATTTTTCCGTGACACCTTCCTGCGTCACAGAAAAAAAAAAAAAAAAAAACCAACTAAAATAGCCCTTCAAGACTTCACAACCATTTGGACTAATTTTTTGCGAAAAATTTATACACAACTCACACACACCCAAAGTACATACCGTAACATATATAGATACATGTAGGTACTTACATTGTACATTTACAATTAAAGTATCACAAGCATTAACACATTAATTGATAGCCTCTGTTTTTTTTACTAGTAGCTTAATGCATTTTAATACCATAAAATGACATCATTTTTTCTCAAAATACTCAACACCTTTGTTAATAAGCAGCTTATCTCTATATTTGCTATACTATATAATTCTACTATATTTTCTACTTCATATTTGAAAATTCTTAATGTGTCTACCATTTTAGCCTTTTTATTAGAAACATAATGTGCTTTATAAACTGAAAAGAACATTAAGCTAAGCAGATGATTTAGTGCATAGTATGCCTCATCATGAATTTTGTATCCTATTACAAGAGAATGGAGACTTATTACATGTTCATCAATGCAGACTTTTTGAAGTAAACCTTTCATTGATTTCCAAAATGTTTTATGATATGAACATGTAATGAAAAAATGATTATAATTATCTAGTTCATTACAGTATGAACAAAAATTGTTTGTTGAAATTTTCCACTGGAAAAGCAGCTCCTCGTTTGGCAAAATATAATGCATTAATTTCCATCTGAACATTTTTATTTTATTATCTTTAAGATACTCAAAAGTGAATTTAATAGAGTCTTTGAATTCATTTTTTAGTCTTCCTATACTTAAGACTCTTTCCCATTTAAAAAAACAGTTGGTATTTCTATTTTTACTAGACTTAGTACTATTTTGTATATGTCTTTATTATTGATAGTTAGTACATCATTATTATCTCTAAGTTTAATTTTAGTTCGGTTAATATGGACTTTAGTTTTGAATGATTCCTCTGTTTTTAATTTGTCTATCCATTGTTTTGGTATGGATTTTTTTAGTTTTGATAGTTCAGAAATCCAATTGCTTTTATTTCTTAATTTTGAAATAATTATTTCTTCTGATATATTTCCCCTATTATCAATTATGTCATTTATATATAATATATCACTATCAATCCAATTATTAAAGAACAGACATTTCCCTTGAAATTTTATGAATCTATTGCCCCATATTACTTGTTTTCTGATATCTAAATAATTATCGATTTGATCATGATGATTGTTTTATAATTATTTACAATTATCCATGATTTTATCATCTCTTGATAGAAGATTGGTGTATCATTCCATATTTTTCTATCTAGAAGTTTTGTGCTATTTAGATTCATCTTGAAAATAAGCAGGTTTTTCCCAAATTTATTAAGGTGTAATTTTGATAATGCAGACCAGTTTGCATTTCCTGATTGTAGTATTTTTAAAATCCATTTTAAATGTATTGATTTTATATAAGACTCCATATCAATCATTTTAACCCCCTCAGAGAAATTTTTAATTATTATTGACCTTTTTATTTTATCTTTTCCTCCATTCCAAATGAATTTATATAAGATTTTATTTATATTTTGTAGATAATCTTTAGTTATGATACTGTTAGTAGCAATGTACGTTATATTTGGTAACAGAAGAGCTTTTACTATTAATATTTTTCCAAGTAGTGTTAACTTTCGTTTTGACCATCTTTCTACAAGTTTTGCTATTTTGTCTATCACCTTTTCCATATTTAATGCTTGACATTCTTTTCTGTCGTACCCAAAATAGATACCAAGGCTTTTAATTGGTTTGTTTGTCCAGTTTATATTTTCATATTTATCTTTTGAACTTTTTAATCTCCCTAATCATACCCCTTCTGTTTTGTTTCTATTTAGTTTAAGTCCTGAAAAACTTCCAAATGTTTCAATTATACTAAGAGCGAAACTTATTTCTTTCTTGACTGTAGAAAGAGTGTTGTATCATCCGCTAATTGGCAAATTTTTAAATTACAAGATTTTCCTTCTAATTTTATTCTTATTTCTTTAAAATCTTTATTACTTCTTAGTCTTATTGCCATTAATTCTACTGTTATGACAAAAAGGAGAACTGAAATCGGACACCCTTGTCGTATTCCACGATATATTTTGAACGGACCTGAGACCCACCTATTATTTAAAATACATCCCCTTATGTCTTTATACATAGTTTCAACCCATCTGATAAAGCTAGTTTTAAATCCAAACATTTTTAGAGTTTCCGTCATAAATGTCCATTCTAACGAGTCAAAGGCTTTACTAAAATCCCAAAAAGAATTACTCCTTCTATATTAAATTTCTCAGAATAATCTATAATATCTTGTATTTGTCTGATGTTAAAACCAATATATCTGTTTTTAACATATCCGGTTTGATCTAGACTAATGATAGATGGTAGAACTTTTTTAAGTCTTTGAGCTAACACGTAATCTAATAGTTTTGTATCAATATTCAATAAAGTTATGGGACGGTAATTATTTAATGAAAGAGGGTCATTCTTTTTAAATATTAGTGAAATTGCACCTTTCTTTTGAGAGATTGTTAATTCTTTTTTTTTTTCATAGTTATAATCAAATACCTTGACAATAATATTTTTTAAGCTATTCCAAAATTGCCTATAAAATTCCACTGTTAGACCATCTAGACCGGGGGATTTATTTAGCTTCATTTTAAATATTGCAGCTGTACATTCAGTTTCTGTTACTTTCCCTTCACATTGATTACTATCTGAGTCTTTTAGCTTTTTTGGTAGCTCTGTTTCTTTAATATACATTTTAACATCATCATCACAAGGGTTAGTGGACTCATAAAGAGTTTTGTAGTATTTCACTTGTAGATTTAAAATTTTATCTTGGTCTGTTGTAGCAGACCCATTTTCATCATATAGTTCAGTTATAATCTTTTTGTTTGGGACTCTTTTCTAGTCCCAAGAAGTATGCACTATTTTTTTCTCCTTCTTCAAACCATTTTACCCTTGACCTTATTTTTTGTCCTTTAATTTTGTCTTTATACAAGCCCTTTAAATCATTTTCCTCATTCTCAATTTCTTTTTGTAATTTGTGATTTATATGGATACCATTATTTATTTCTTTGTTGAGATAATTCAGCTGTTTTTCTAAAATATTCATTTGATCTTTTTTTAATTTGGCTTGTCTTTTACAATAGCTTAAACTTGCATCCCGCACTTCTATTTTCAAGTTATCCCAAAGTATCCCCAAATCATTACAGTTAATTGATTCCTTTTCATATTTAATTATTAATTTTGTTATTATATTTACATAGTCCTCATTGTTTAATATACTGGAGTTTAATTTCCAGTAGCCACGCCCCTTATTTCCTCTATCAGTATTGAATTTTAAGGATACTGCATTATGGTCAGTTAGTTTTTGAACAAAAGGTCTAATATCACAACTTTTACAATTTTTTTGTACTTCCTTGGAAATCAAGAAATAATAAATCCTGGTGGCCTCTGATCTATCTTTCCTACTCCAAGTAAATTGTTTTAGGTTTTTATTTTTGTTCCTCCAAATATCTATTAATTTACAGGATTTTATAAGCCCCTTTAAACTTGTAACTGGTTAATCCTATTTTTTGGAAGATTTAGTTTTATTTTTTGTATCTATCAATGACCAGATGTCGTTGAAAACACCCTTAAGAATTGTTTGACCTAATCCATATTTATTTATATAAGATTTAACTGTTTTGAAGAAACTATTTCTTTCTCTTAATCTATTTGGAGCGTAGATGTTTACTAGCGTGTAGATATTTTCATTGATTTCAATATTAATCAGAATAAATCTTCCTTCAAAATCTTTGTGTTCATCAATAATTTTGAAATTAATTCTATCTTTTATCCATATTGCTACCCCGCGCGAATTACTTGTACCACCACTTCTGAAAAGATTCTCGCCAAATTCTTTATTCAATGTATTCTGCATTAAATTGATGAAATGAGTTTCTTGAATGAATATTACATCACATTTTTGCTGATTTGCCCAACTTACTATTTTATTTATTTTTACAGGTTGCTGTAGGCCATTAGCATTGACCGTGCATATATGCAGATAATTTCTCATCGTGGTTTATAGATGGATATTATATAAATTTCATACATGGTGAGTAACAATTTTACATTAATAATAACACATTCTATATATTTGTTCTTTTATATTATTTTTTTATTACTTTTGACTGCCTTAAAACTTAATTCGTTTAGTCCTGCTTCTTCACAAGAATAATTTAAAAGACTGTTGGTCCGAGTACACAGTTATTTCGTAGTGCATTTCTTTTAGACAATAAATGAAAATAAAAAAAATCCCACCTGCGCTTTCTCAATAATATTTTTACAGTGTGTTGTACTATTTTTGGGACAAATTATATCAAAATTATAGAAAACTTCATCGGCTCTAACTCAAAATATGGACAATTTTATGTTAAGGGGTCTTGAAATCTTTTGACAGCTTCCGAAGTGCTAATTTTTAACCCTTTTCAGCTGGACCAAATCACTACTTTACTTTAAAATTCATGACCCAATTTTTTTTACAGTGTAATTTTATCCCTCTACTTGCTACTTGCTATTTGAGGCATAAAACATGGAGAAATAAATTTGGAAGGGGTATAAAAAAAACTGGCAGGAACACACTGTCCACACTAGGAACTATATTTGTGGACAACGAAAATCAAAGGACGATAACTGTGTACTCGGACCTAATAGGATAGATAACCTCAAAATATCTGCACCGTAATTCCGACCCCAATCAAGCATACCTAAAATGAACAACATTTCACAATTCATTCCTTTTAAACTTTGAGTAAGAAATCCCTCGACGATTTTTTTTTTTCTTGATTTATTAATTATGTAACAATTTTCAATTTTCAATTGTTCATGTTCATTAATGCAGGAACGTTGGGCAAAAAACGGGAAAGATCGCCCGCTTGATTATTTAAAAACGGCCTAACAATGAAATAAAATGGAATTCATACTAATTGTGAAATATTTGGGGAATTTGTAAAGCAGCTATAAAATACAAAATCAGTTTAGAAAACTAAAATTTTAAACTACAACCAGGACCAGGCAATATGTTTTAAGATTGCGAAAAAAGATGCTTTATTCACAAGTTATTAAAAAAATCTTTTAATTAAGAAAAGCGAAAACTACATATAGTTGTCGAACAGGACATAATAGGGTAACTCATGAAAATTTGTTTAATACTGAACAACAACATGAATGAATACGTTGTAATTGAAAGTATACAATTAAACATGCGTTGTGAGAATGTGTAGATCTTAAACTTATTTTTGACACCATGCAGTAACATATTTAAATAATTTCTACTTTTCCAGGCGTAACTTTTGTTCTGTTTTTGGAAGCTTTTTGAAAATAAAGTATTATACTTTTATTTGATCTGTTTTACGTTTTAAAATTGCGTGTAACTATTGTTTTCATTTATTTGTGAATAATTCTTTTGCTTCAAAAACAACAGTTTTGCATATGTTATTCTTAATCTTACTGTTTGGATATAAAATTAACGTCCGCTGCGACATAGCCCATGTGGGCAGAAGAAGTGTTTTACAACCTCCACAAATATTTATTCGTGACAATCGAATAGAGAGAAAATCAAATCACTACCATATGTTCACAGACAAGAAATCGTCAACTTACGTTTACAGACCATCAAATCTCTACCATGTGTAAAAAGACAATCAAATCTCTTTTTACATTCGAGCGTCACTTATGAACCTTTTGAAGACGAAACGTACGTCTTGCGTACTAAATTTCAATCCTAGTATCTATGATGAATTCATTTACAACCACTGGGTCAATGACACTGCTGGTGCCTCCCCGAGGGTATTACCATCCCATTAGTCAGCACTTCTGTGTTGTCATGAATTTTCATTGATATGGTCATAATTATAAATTAACTGTTTACAAATATATCAATTTTTCAAAAAGGATTTATACCCCAGGAATGAATAACCTTAGCTGTATTTGGCATAACTTTTCGGAATTTTTTTATTTTCAATGCTTTTCAACTTCGTACTTTATTTGGCCTTTTAACTTTTTGATTTGAGTGTCACTGATGAGTCTTTTGTAGAAGAAACTCGCGTCTGGCGTATTAAATCAAAGTATCTAAGATGACTGTTCTCTTCAATATGTCTGTAAGAAATCGGTACAATACGTTTACAGACAATCAAATATCTACCAAGCGGCTACAAACAATCAAATCTATACTATACGTTTATAGATTATCAAATCTCTACCAAAAATACGTTTCAAGACCATCAAATCACTTCCATACGTTTAAAGACCATCAAATCTCTACCATACGTTTACTGACGATCCAATTTCTACCATACGTTTACAGACAATCAAATCTCAACCATACGTTTACTGACGATCCAATCACTATCATACATTTACAGATAATCGGTTCTATACCATACAATAACAGACAATAAATCGGAACCATACGTTTACATATACAATAAATCGCAACTATAAGCTTACACACAATTAAACCTCAAACATACGTTTACAGACAATCAAATTATCAAATTTATTCCACACATTTACAGACAAAAAACTGCTACCATACGTTAACAGACAAGCATTTTGCTTATTTTTATCAGAATTATATTCTTTTTGGAGTATATCTAGATATAACTTTAATATATATTAATCATATTTAAAAACAAAATTACCATTTGGGCCAGCATTCATGTAAGCAGTTTCGTATGGTCCAATAAAGGCATACCTGTGGCCTTGTCCATCAGACATAACCTTGTCCAAATCCTGAACACTTACAACATCTTCCTAAACGACATAACAATTACAATGCAAATTAATGAAAATGTGATTGTAGTACTGCAGATAAAATGTTAAATCACCAGTTGGTTTAAGCACAGGCAGTGAAAGAAACATCTGAGTGGGATAAGTGTTCAGGTACTAAAATATTTTGGCGGTAAGTGTGTTCATTGAAAAATTTCTCTATATGTAGAAAACGCGAGATCAATGTTATGCTATTAGAAACCCAAAATATCAGTCTCATAAAAAACAATAACAGGCTAGGTTCATAACTACCAAGATGTTAAGTAGGTGTGTCAAGTTCTGTTATATACCTGTGTTATCTATAGAATATTTTAGTGTTGCTTTTTAGTAATTAGATGGACGGACTGGTGGAGCAACTAGAAAAAAAGCAACACTAACAAATGCATCTCATAAGATCAAATGGAATGTTTCTGGTACAACTGAGAACAGAAATTTAGAATGGTATTTCAAATTTTTTTCAAAAACAAAATGCCAATTGAATAACACCAGCCTTACGACAAGCACTATAAAGGAAGCAATTTAGCTAGTGTTTTTTTCAGTGCACACTCATATTGCCTTATTGCCATGATAGGTGAAATAAAATAGAAATGGTATAAAAGCATACCATAAAATCTGTTCAAAAAAGTATTCAGTATATTTTAGAATTTACATACGTATGTAGATAATAAATGAAATTACGAAGTATTCTGGAAGTTTGTTTTAAAGCAAGCTCAGAGTACTTTTACTTTGTCATTCAACAGTAAAACGATATGTTCTGACTAGTGCCACTAATGGACCAGAACCTACTTACCAGTTTGGTTTTCAATGCTCTTCGTTTTCTTAATTGCTTTGGCCTCCCAACTGACATGATTCGAGTGCCACTAATAATTCTTGTGAAACGAAAATAAAGCGTCTGGCTTACTAGATTATAAAAACAACACGTTATAAACTTCATTCGTCCGAAGCGCTTTTCTGTAGCCTAGTATCTTTGATGATTTTTGTACTCTTCTGGAACGCATTAGTTTCCAACCGTTTTAATGGAAATTGTGTTGGTTTTCTTCATGTTGCTGCATTACTTGTTCATGATATTTTGCCTTTCCACATAAAGGGTCACTTCAGTAGCCTTGTTACGTCTTCAGTGTCACACATTATGTTAATCGGCGACTCCTTGAAAACAGTTTGAAAAAATGCAAACAAACAAGAATGTGTGCACCTGCACTATTTACTTTTGATCTGAGTGATTTTGATGTTTTTCGTACAAACCTAATTGGATCTGTCCATTTCCTTCTAAACTGCTAGGAGTTGGCAGGCGATATTCGTCTTCCTTTGAAAGACTCTCACATTTTTTAACGTCCGTGTTTTTTTTTACATCTATCATATGTACTATTTGTCACGATAAGCTACAAATTAGTATTCAAAATGTTCCTCTTCGGTCATGTTTTAGTGTTCGGAATTTGGTAATGCCTAAGAGTTTGACACCATACATCTTCCACTCCCCTACGGTATGATACCTTATAAAACAAGCAAAAACGGCCCTTAGAGCAAATTATATATATTTTGTTTTTTGTCTTTTTTAAACAGATAATACCAATGCCATGTTGGTGTAAAAGACTGTCAATGGTAGGAGAAAAACTAGTTGACAATTTTTTTTAATTTTATTTACACACAGAATTTGCTCTAACGTAAACATTTATTTTTCGAATACTTTGACGTCGATTTAGGTTTGCTGAAATCTGGCTGTTACACGTTTACTCTTCATTTATAGAAAGAGTGTTACCTGTCATTATTCATGATTATTAACTCTTTTGCAAAAACGGTATGCTAAAATGAATAACAAGAATTGACATTAATTCAAAAAAAAATTTTAAAAAAAATTGCAAGTTAATAGAATTACACGATACCCAAAATTGTTGCTTGAAACCATGAACCGGTTTTGTAATTCCGAACTTATCAAACGTAAACGAGCAATTAAGCAAAAATTACATTAAAATCGGCTAACCAATAAACTTACAGGATGAGCAACGATAAATCTATTTCTGTTTTTCAGGTGGCTACACAGGTCTGAAGGTACAATTGTACTGGCTGAGGAGGTTAGTATTGCCGTAGGGTCCATAATCGCATCGATTTTCTGATGAACACTTCTCTTCAACTCTAAAATTTCTGGAACATTTTCCTAGAGTAGTAAAAATGGACCAAATTTACGCTTTAAATAAATACTTTCATTATGGTGACACGATAATTTTCTTTTGTAAAAACAAACTCTGTAGCTCAATTCACTGACAGTAGGTATCCGATCTTCTAACCACGAGCTACTATCACTATCCCAAACTTTTTCGTCATTTTAATTAAGAAAGTAGAGGTGGGTTGGCTATATATCCCACAACAAATCAATGTTCATGAAATATATAAGAAAAGCGATTATAATTGTATGGGAAATTTAACATAGGACAATGAGAAGGAAAAAAAATTATATACATGTTACCTGTATATATTTGGCTTCTTCTATACTATATATATATATATACCTGTTTATATATTGCTCCTTCTATACAATATTTCAAATCATTTGTTCCTTCTATAGCCTGAAACTGTTGCTCTTTAGTCAATTGTCCTCGCATCAAACCAATTTCTTCCAAATGTTCTAGTTGTGAGCGAATGTTGGAAAGTGCGTCGGTTATCTGTTTTGGTTCAATATCGTATATTCTAACTTTGTATCCTGCAGCAGCAAACAACATGGCCCAGCTCCGTACAATCAGACCACTTCATATATATAAAATTCATTATTCATATATCAGTTGTGTAAGCTATTCGGAAAAAAATATATTATAAAAGATAGATGTAATTATTCATAAAGGATCATAATTATATGTTTTATTAAAAATAATATCGCTGACGGTGTGTGTTTTAAATTATCTATTTAGCAGAAAGTCTACAAAGTGGTTGGATCAGGACAAAGGTCTGGATGTTTGGACTTCTTGCAATGTTATTTTTAGGATATAGAAAATATAGCAATCTCCAAACACTTTGATATCCCCATGTCGACAGGACGATTTAGCAAAGGGTCCATAAAGTATATATAATTGATGTTGTTTTTAAAGTTCTTTCTTTCTTATAAGCATTTAAATAACAAATGATCTGGCCTTACCTCCCCACTATTGCAACTCTCTCCATGAAATATCTACAAACATAAAAATTGTGTATTACGTATGTTCTAATCAATATATGTATCGTCAAAATAACATAGAAAAGAAATTTATTCTCCAATCAAGGAACGTGCATTGAGGGGATTTTTTAATGCGGATATGGAGAAATCGTATGTAAGGAAGAATAAGATATATCTGTATAAGAATAATTCGAAATAAATTGTGTTTGGACTGGACATCCCACTGTGCGTTTATGAGGACTGTTCTCTTGGATACATTGCTTACTTTAAATTTATTGGTCGGTAACATACGTTATTATAATTTTGCAGGCGTTTGAACAAAACATGAGAACATGTATTACATTGTCTAAAAAATACGTTTAGTTGCAAGATCTCTTCATGTTCCTAAAGATCGTTTCACATATAAATTGCAGAACCTGTAATGAATAAAATTAAATCTGTAAATGTGTTAAATTCAGGGCTAGATAATGAAACTGGATAATGAAACTGGATAGTACAATCAACCAGTCTTTGCACTATTAGCCAAATGTTGGAAAGAAACAAAACCGCGTAGTTTTTTATCCTGATATCAGCCAACTATTGTACAATTAACAGGTACTCAAATAATTTACTTGTAATGTACAAATATTACAAAAAGTCTCCTGTTACCCCGTTTCCATGATGTGCAAGCGGTAATGTGAATATTTCTTTTGGTGTAACAGTTTGTTTTTGGTGTCCTCTTCGCGGTCTGCGTTTAAACTATGTAGATTTATATGAAAAATTTGGATTTAAACATCTAAAGCTTCAAGTGCCTGGTGAAAAACTGCAGGACAAAGCAATATATGCAATCTCATTAAAATCATTTGTTAGTTTTCGCTACAATACGCTCCACCCTAACTTAGAGGGAGTGTAGCGTATCACAATATCGGATTTTAATCAGATTGCAATATATGTACATTGTGGCTAACATGTTTAACCCCGCCACATTGTGTATGTGCCTGTCCCAAGTCAGGAGCCTGTAATTCAGTGGTTGTTGTTTGTTTCTGTGTATCATATTTGTTTTTCGTTCATTATTTTGTACATAAATTAGGCCGTTAGTTTTGCTGTTTGAATTGTTTTACATTTGTCATTTCGGGGCCTTTTATAGCTTACTATGCGGTATGGGTTTTGCTAATTGTTGGAGGCCGTACGGTGACCTACAGTTGTTAATTTCTGTGTCATTAGGTCTCTTGTAGAGAGTTGTCTCGTTGGCAATTGTATCACATCTTCTTACTTTTATATTGTACATATACTGTTGAAATGTATGTATTAAAAAATCTTCTTCCAAAAGTAAGCAATCTATTGCATAAGTTTTGTGTTATTCATCAAAAACGGTTTCCTTTGGAATCTAAATAAATAAATGGTAAGTATGGATATGAACTGATTGATACTTTAGTCTTAGATACATGATTTTTTCATTAGTTGTTATTTGAACTAGCTGTCAGTAACTGCGAGTACTCTCAGATCTGTGCCTAGTGTCTTTTTTGTTGTAGGGATGTAAAAATACCCTGCCACGTCCGGTCTGTGTTTTTGTTACTTGGTTTTTCGCATTGTATCGATCTGATGAGTTAAGCCCTTTTCAACTGATTTTTATAGGTTGTCCATATTTTATACTGTTACACCACTGTCCCAGGTTAGAGGAGGGTTTGGGCGCCCGCTAACATGTTTAACCCCGCCACATTCTGTGTGTGCCTGTCCCAAGTCAGGAGCCTGTAATTCAGTGGTTGTCGATTGTTGTTGTATTTGGTTTCGCATGTTTATGTGTTATTGACTTTCTAATCATTTGACATCAAGCGTAACATTTGACATCAAACCTAACATTTGACATCAAACCTAACATTTGACATCAACTGTAACATTTGACATCAAATGTACCATTTAACATCAAGCGTAACATTTAACATCGAGCGTTTGACATCAAATGTACCATTTAACATCAAGCGTAACATTTAACATCAAGCGTTTGACATCAAGCGTAACATTTGACAACAATGCTATTCCAGTTATACTGTGTGTACACTAATTTTATCATTGGTAAATATATAGAATCAGAAATGTTACCGACCTCTTCCATATAAAAACACGATGTAACATAATTTGTACACACACTATTTTTCTTGGATTGATACAAATGGATTAATATCAGTGCGTCCCCAATGGTATCGTCAATCGATTATCCAGTGCTTAAGCTCTTACATGAGTTAATTTCATATTTTGGTTGAAGTCTCAGTTTATCATTTTTACGACATATGAGGTTGCAGCTATATCATAGCCAAGGTTGAACTTGAATGTTTTGTGTTATTTGAAACTCTTTTCTGTGTGAAATCGGTTTTCAAATTACTTTTTAAATTATTGACCTTGGACATTCAAATAGTACCCGATGAAGTGAATTCAGGAGATATTTTGTATGCAATGAACCCTGCTTCATAATAAAACGATTCCCCCGTTGATATTTCTTATCCTTTTGTAATGTATATAGGGTAATCAGAATGAATACTAGTCATTATTTTTTGCTGCTTGAATGGATTACTTTTTTTTTACGCCAAAGGAATAATTTCCGTGAGTTTCTGCATTCAAACCAATCGATTTTTTATTATTTAATAAACGAAAATACATTATGTACAGGGTAAACGTACCCTACATCAACTGTCAAGATGAAGAACAGGAATAAAAGCCCTGTTCATTGATAATTTTCTATGTTTTTTTATGTATTGTATGCGATTTTGTCCCATGTACATTTACTCCATATCCTTTCATTTTCTACAAAATCTACGAAAAGCATATACAGAAAGTAATTATAACCATTTGTGCTTCCCTTCTTGAAAAACCAACAAGCTGTCTAACTAACTAACAATAATGCTATATATATAGTCGAATTCACAGTTTTAGTTGAAAATGTTACTACACCAAACAATTAAAGAAATGAACACTGCACTTACTTTAAATTATTCAGTCTTAAAACTTATTTAAAATCTGCTTGAAAATCACATGTAATAGATATAGTATGTGAACAGTTTAAGAGTGTGTCGTTATCTTTAAATCGTATGAACAATGTTCAGATTTGCATAAATTGTGTGACTTTCCTGACATCCTACCTATTAAGGTTAGAATATAGCAAAGTACTCTCGACTAATGAAATTGTAGAATTGGATACCTCTTAATTGTGAAGAATGAATGTAAATCATGTTCTTAGTAAGGGATTATCCTATTATTTGGATCTATTTACAGTTCAAAACAAAGAGTTTCTATAAATGAGTTACAACTGCCCCGAAGCACATTTATCAGATTGAAAGGATTTATCACACAGTGATTGAAACTGACTAAAAGTTGAATTGTGAAACAAACAAAAATCTCAAAATAAGTTGAAGTTTACTGGTGCCGTAAAATTGGTACTGTGAATTTTATTATGAAAATATTAATAACTTCAAATTACTATAAAATTAAACAATACCAAAGCAATGCAAAAAAAAGAAAAAATCTTTCAGATAAAAAATAACCTAAATCTTAGCTTTCCAAAACTTTGATTACTTGATCAGCGGTTGGGGAGAATAGTTATTTCCAATACAATTATTCCGATAAAAAAACAGGAATTAAATTTTAAACATATTAAAAACTTTTAAGGGCATTATTTTTGAGCATTTCCCTGACATAATGAAACAGTATTTGATGTAAAAAGCCGGACCAAATTATTGGCTGTGAAATAAAATTTAGTTGTAACTCTAATGTATTAATTGATTTAAACTGTAAATAAAACAGAATAATTCCTCCCTAAAATATTACATGATTTACATTCATATTCACAATCAGGAAACATACAATTCCTACCTTTTCTTTCTACTGTTGAGTCACCTAATATCTATAACGCATTTTTTTAAAAATATTTCCCAAATGATAAGAAAGTCCTCACATCACTAAAACTTATCCATAAATGACATGCCGAAAAAGGAAGTCATGCATCAATTATAAACATTGCACTGACAATGAAACTAATTCTTGAATAGATCATTTGAGCCTTGAGCACTTTACAATATTCTAAGTTTGTAAGAGAATGTTAAACCATTGTCGTGACGTCAGCCTATTCATTTGCCGTGGATTCTTTTTCTAGAATCAACGCTTCCTAAATCCGTCGCTGAAATGGACTCACCAAATTATATTCAATTGTTTCTTTTGTGTGCCTAATTTCATTAAGTTTGAATTGACTAATTTACTGATTTCTGTTCACTAATGGAATTAATTTAAAAACTTACCTTCAATTTTTATAATTTTTATATGCCATCACTGGGAATCGAACCCCTCCTTCAAAACTGTTATATGTGACTGACATCAACACATCCATGAAACCTCACGGCTACCAATGGGTTGCAATTTTGGTGTCTATTTTATATATATAAATGAACATAGGATACTCATCGATACAACGGACACACAGGGCTTGTACCTTTATATATACATATTTAGGCAATCGTATAGTATAAGTCGGTAGCCGCCAGGTTAACATGGTTAAGATCAATGAGTTTAAGATTCAAGTTAAAGGTAGAGACTTGTCGGTTTAGGTTCGAATCCCTGTATTCTTTTTGATGTCTCATTTCTTTAGTTTTTCCATTTTTCTTATTTTGTATGTTATTGTGGATATTTTTGTAATAATAGCTGGTTTTCCCGTTTATTTTTGGATTATTATTGGCCAATTCAGGTATTTGGAAAAAATGATTACATTTAATTTATCCATTTTTGTTTTATATTTATATAATATGATTTCATCTGTTTTACTACCTATCTTTACACGTTTAATCGCAAATACCTATGCGAGTAAATTGTGATGTGCCAATAATTAGGGTTCTTGCTGGATATTTTGGTAACATACTTATCATATATACTTAAAAATAAATTCGAATATGTCTTATTTTGTAAATTAAGGATAATATTCAGATGCATATTAATTTAAAGATGGATGTGTTATGTTATATTTGTATTTCCTAACTAATTAATTGTGTTAACTTTGTTAATGCATCGTTGAACATGATAATATTGCTATTTATATCCATGACTTACAATACCTTCTAATTAAGAAAAGGCTCTAATTTTGATAAGAAATCAACACAATAGTTTATAATAGATACAAAGGATAAGCGTTGATTCATGAAAACAAACCACTCGCCCTCCGGGCTCATGGTTTCTTTTTCAAGAATCTACGCTTATCCATTGTATCTATATTACATAATCCCTTACTTCATGATAAGTACTCGAAAACGCTC
The DNA here is from genome assembly GCA_017311375.1 of Mytilus coruscus. Taxonomy (NCBI): domain Eukaryota; kingdom Metazoa; phylum Mollusca; class Bivalvia; order Mytilida; family Mytilidae; genus Mytilus; species Mytilus coruscus. The sequence continues at coordinate 17,866,499 of CM029603.1, forward strand.
GTACTTATTCATGAAGAAAGGGATTATCATTCTCTTACATATACTTGTTTTCGATTATAAGCCGACATATTGTTTAAAATGGACACGGTTGCTATAATAGGATGGTAAATGTTATAGCTTCTTCATGCATAAATATTATTTAGATCAATCGAAAGAAATATACTTATATCTAGTAATGATATTTGATAATCTATTCTTACCTTTTTTAATATTTTTTTTTTTCATCTAGTCCTGATATAGGAACGGTGCTTGCTATCACCATCTTAAAGACGTTTTTTTTTTAAACTTAAAAAACAAACTGATTGACATTTAAATGTAATTCGACATAAATTATTCCAAAATGTATATTTTAAAGAAAAAAAAAAGCCGAATGTAGCCCCTGTAATGAAAACATATGTATCATATTTAGCAGTAATTATGTAATTTTTTCAGCAAGGGTGGAGTGCTTGGGAGATGATCTATAAGTGGTATGACGACCTTTTCGTATTTTCCCCATGACCAATACTTGCCAAATGGCAATCGTTACAGAACTGATTTTCGATGGGTTTTGGAATAGGGTGTCAACTTAGTTTGTTGACACCCTAACTTTTAAGGTTGTGTTGGTAAACTGGCATATTGTTTAGGATGGACACGGTGGCTATAATAGGATGGTTAGACGCATTATTATTTTTCGTACAAAAAATCTTTAAACATGTATTTAAAAGTTTTTCCTATATTTAAACAGTTTATTTAGTCCATTTAGTCCGGATAGAGGATCCGTGCTTACTTTCGCCATCATAAGACTCTTCGTCTTTTGTATCATATCTTTGGTTCACCTTTTTAAAAAAAGTGAAAAGGAATTGATAAACAAATTGAAAAAAAATTCGACATAAGGAGTACATTTGAAAAATATAAACCAAATGTAGTCGCTGTAACGAAAGACATGATTTATTAAAACTTTTCAAAGTTTACTTTAAGTAAATATCGTGAATATCCCTGAGAAATGTACTGGCTATCGCAGATGGCCACCATTGTTGATCATAGTTTACATACTGCTTTTATGGATTTATCTATCGATATTTTCTCAGAAAGCAATGATCCAGATATCAATAATACTTTATTTTCAACTTGCATCTGATCATGTGATTTGACAAGCGGCATATCTATATCCTAGAAGTACACGTAACACTTTGTTCATGTACCCTAGATGTACACGTAACAGTTTGTTCACGTTATTAGAGGTGCGCGTAACAGTTTGTTCACGTACCCTGGAGGTACGCGTAACTGTTTGTTCACGTACCCTGGAGGAACGCGTAACTGTTTGTTCACGTACCCTGGAGGTACGCGTAACTGTTTGTTCGTGTAGCTAATCGTACCAAAAACCTGTCATCCCTTTCCCTGAATAATGGATTATCTGTGTCAACATCATTCATTAACCAATCAATTCACTTGTACCATTTTCAAAATTAACCGATCATTAAGGTTCAAAACTGTATTATTCACAGAATAATAAAGGATGGAGTATACGAAAACCTTGAAATGACTGATGATAACTTTTCGTCACTAACGGGATCTGCATACAAAACCTCTCTAACGCAGAAATGGTACTGGTATTTCACCGTTAATCGAAACATGGTAACGTATCTTTTGGTACCGTATCTGTTTAACAAAATATTCTTACTATTTTAATTCAAATATTTTTCTAATAACAGGACATTTTTTACTGTTGAAAAGGAAGATCAGATATGTAAAATCATATGTATGCAGATAAATAGATCCCGTGCAAGTGGTTTATGTTTATGCAAATGATTCCATAGTAACGTATCTGTTCAAAATTAACGTACAAAAGCCATTTCTTAGTTTAGTAGCTTATCAATTTTCTAAACCATTATAGATACACATTAAATAATTTTGTTTTGGTTACTACTATGGACTAACACTTCAAAAGCAACATAATTATTCTTTCAATTGACCTTTAGATAAATGTAGAGTCTAATTAAAAGTTGGTAACGTATCTGGTCAAAGAAATAGTGAAATATAATCTCAAAACTGTGTTGGTTTTATTTTATGACAAACTACTTAAAATGGCATAAATATGTATTGGCTGAACCGTGATAGATCGGAAAAGGCAACATAAGTACATGTTTTGCAAGCTTCTTAAGTCGAATACTCAACAGAAAAAATATCTATACCACCAGGGACATTCTTTTTATTCAAAATAATACGTTTTTGTGTAAGGCTGGAGTAATTATGATATTCTTCTACGTAGCAATTATGTTAGTTTTAGCTAGATATCTTCCTGGATTTTCAAAACATACTTTTTTAGACATTTTAAAGCAAACAAGGCTTCAAATATCTACAGGGACAACAAATCACGTATTGGACCCGATTTCCTGAGAATGAGTGAAATAGTTACGCGTAACTCTAGGGTACGTGAACAAACTGTTACGTGTACCTCTAGGGTACGTTAACAAAGTGTTACGTCTACCTCTAGGGTACGTGAACGACCTGTCACGTGTACCTCTAGGGTACGTGAACGACCTGTTACGCGTACCTCTAGCGTACGTGTGACAAAATAAACTATGACCCGAACGGCCCTTCATATAGCTACGGCTAAGCTAAATTGGGAGTCATGTTTAATAAAGTGTGTGTCGTTTCTAATTAGAACGATATTTTTGTATTATACTTATAAGAACAATTGGTTGTATTCCTGACATTTATATTATATAACAGTCGTTCATAATTTAACTTTTGCAGAAGATTTTAATGGATGGTTTATCTCTTACTATTCTTATAGTATACTACACACTTATAAGGAATCATCATTACATGGCATGTTATACTGACATACATACAGCCTTACACAAGTAAACGCGGTAAAAGTTCTAACTAGTAGAGCTATACTATTGTACACAATCATCTGATTTATTTACTATTATTCAAGAAATGGGGGAGATAAGATAATGAATAGTTTTGTCTGTAATAAAGTGTTTTATAAATTTAAGAAGGTAATTTTTGCAAACGATTGCTTAAGTTAATGAACATCAACCGTGTTATCACTTTCTAAACTAATATTTCGTTTTAAAGATTATACTTTACCCAATATGAACTAACTTTATTTAAATGTGTTTAAAGTTCATCCGAAGTTAGATTTTCGAATTTAACATAAGATTTTTTAGTTTTAAATTGAAATTCTTGAGTAAAATTTAGGAAATCTAAAAGAGACTAAACAAAGTGGTGTTTTAAATGTAATAACTTTGGTTATTTTCTACTTAAATGATAGTAGATATATAGAAATAATTCTGAAGAAAAGAAGATATGTGGTATACGTAAGTGAGACAGCAGTTTACAGTCTTCAATTATAGACCTATGTCTAGGCATTATATGTCAAGTTCTAAATCGCCCGAGTCTAGAAAGGTTGTGACTATATCAAACACTACTGTGTTTACAAAAGACTACAAAAAAAAACATTTAGATATGAAATCAGACAACTACTGGCGAGGTTCATATATGTGAGCTTGTTACTGAACCTCTGGTGGATATAGTTATCTCATTGTCAAACATACCACATAACTCTGGTGAAAAGCTGTTTAATTGGCAATCATACCACATCTCTGTATGACAAATGTGTTACTGAAGCTCTGGTGGGTAGTTATCTTATTGTTCGTCATACGACATGTTACTCAACCTCTGGTGAAAAGTTGTCTCATTGACAATTATGATACATCTCTTTGTGACAAATGTGCTACTATAACTCTCGTGGAAAGTTATCTCATTGGCAATCATTCCACATCGCTTTAGGACAAACGTGCTACTGTAACTCTGGTGGATAGTTATCTCATTGGCAATCATACCACATGTTACTGATCATCTGGTGAAAATTTGTCTCATTGGCAATCATATCACATCTCTTTATGACAAATGTGTTACTGTTACTCTGGTGGATAGTAATTTCATTGGCAATCATACCACTTATCCTTGTGACGAACATGTCACTGAAACTCAGTTGGAAAGTTGTCTCATTGTCAATCATACAACATCTCTTATGACGAATATGTTACTGAAAATTTAGTTGGTAGCATTATGATAATTTACACTACATTGTACTTTTTATTATTTTTAGTGGAATGATAAGTCGGAGCTGGGCTATGATATTTGCTGGGAGTGGTTACAAAGTTTCTATCTATGACACGGTCCCAAAACAATTAGAGGAAGGTTTAGCACCAGACTCAAGCTAGCGAACAATAAGCCAGCGAACAATAAGAAGCATCAAGCTAGCGAACAATAAGCAAGCGAACAATAAGAAAACGCGCCGACATGATCATGCCTAAAAACCGAAGACTTGCAATAACACGAAACGTCCTTTTAAATCTGATGACAATAATTTCCAGTAGGAAGACGAAATGCAATTCCTTTTTAACACAGACAAAGTTAATCAGTTATTCGTGTATTTAATACAATTTTTGTTTAAGCCGGGCATCTTATATTCCTTTTAGCTAATCCTTTCTCTTTTTTAGAGTTCTCTGATAGAAGATGGGTTTGTTGTCTTTATAATAATGAAACAATTAATAACAATAGTTCATACTAAACTAGTGTAACGATACAATTAAATCTTCTTAAAGAAAAGAAAAAAAAAAGACTGATTATGGAACGTCAATAGATATAGGAAGATGTGGTGTGAGTGCCAATGAGACAACTCTCCATCCAAATAACAATTTATAAAAGTAAACCATTATAGGTCAATGTACGGCCTTCAACACGGAGCCTTGGCTCACACCGAACAACAAGCTATAAAGGGCCCCAAAAGTACTAGTGTAAAACCATTCAAACGGTAAAACCAACGGTCTAGTATATATAAAAACGAGAAACGAGAAACACGTATAAATTACATAAACAAACGACAACTACTGTACATCAGATTCCTGACTTAGGACAGGTGCAAACATTTGCAGCGGGATTAAACGTTTTAATGGTACCAAACCTTCTCCTTTTTCTGAAACAATAGTATAACATCACAACATAGAAAACACACGATAAAACATCAATTGGAAGGCTTAACTCAATCAAAACGTAAATTAACACACTATGAACGAATAAATTCGATCTGTGATACCTGAAAGTAAATACATAGTTAATAAAATATTAGGGACAAACATTCAAGGCCAAAAAGCAAACAAACAAGTCCAAATAAAGCCATGGCAAAACACTACCGCGAAATATTAAACCCTTAGAAAATAATCACTTTTGAAAAAACCGGTTTTCATAATATATACAGGTAAATGAAAAATAACTTTGTCGTTTTAGGTATACTTTTTCTGTCTATATTGTTTGTTAGTTTTCTGTAGAAATAAAAGCTGATAACCATTATACGCAATTTTCTTCTTTTGTCAATAGAACTAGTACATTTTTCTCTTAATTCAAAAGTATGTCGTTACACTGGTAATTCATTTATTATATTTCGATAGGAAGAGTGATTAGTGTAAAAGTGACACACAAATAGAACAAAAAACGAATTGACAAAAAGATTTTAGTTAATATACATGACAATTTTTTTTAATCCAAGACGATGTGAAATCTGGACTCAACCCCCTCAAAACTATAATCTGTAAAAACTTCCCTACGACAAAGCTTCTGTCCACACTAGGTACATTTGATAGGCAATTGCCTAAGCTTGCCTGGACCTAAAGACCCAGGTGGGTACAGTTACGGAATTTTTTTAAATTGAGGTCCAAAGTTGGGATATGGTGATCCAACCCCCTTCCTTCTTTAATTCATAAAAAAGTCCCTACGGCAAAGATTTTGTCCACACTAGGTACATTTGATAGGCAATTGCCTAAGCTTGCCTGGACCCAAAGACCCAGGTGGGTAAAGTTACTGAATTTTTTTAAATTGAGGTCCAAAGTTGGGATATGGTGACCCAACCCCCTTCCTTCTTTAATTCATAAAAAAGTCCCTACGGCAAAGCTTTTGTCCACGTTAGGTACATTTGATAGGCAATTGCCTTAGCTTGCTTGGACCCAAAGACCCAGGTGGGTAAAGTTACGGAATTTTTTTAATTGAGGTTCAAAGTTGGGATATGGTGACCCAATCCCCTTCCTTCTTCAATTCATAAAAAAGTCCCTACGCCAAAGCTTTTGTCCACACTAGGTACATTTGATAGGCAATTGCCTAAGCTCACCTGGACCTAAAGACCCAGGTGGGTAAAGTTATGGACTTTTTTTAATTGAGGTCCAAAGTTGGGATATGGTGACCCAACCCCCTTCCTTCTTTAATTCATAAAAAAGTCCCTACGGCAAAGATTTTGTCCTCACTAGGTACATTTGATAGGCAATTGCCTAAGCTTGCCTGGACCCAAAGACCTAGGTGAGTAAAGTTACTGAATTTTTATAAATTGGGTCCAAAGTTGGGATATGGTGACCCAACCCCCTTCCTTCTTTAATTCATAAAAAAGTCCCTACGGCAAAGTTTTTGTCCACACTAGGTACATTTGATAGGCAATTGCCTAAGCTTGCCTGGACCTAAAGACCCAGGTGAGTAAAGTTACGGAATTTTTTTAAATTGAGGTCCAAAGTTGGGATATGGTGACCCAACCCCCTTCCTTCTTTAATTCATAAAAAAGTCCCTACGACAAAGCTTTTGTCCACACTAGGTACATTTGATAGGCAATTGCCTAAGCTTGCCTGGATCCAAAGACCCAGGTGGGTAAAGTTACTGAATTTTTTTAATTGAGGTTCAAAGTTGGGATATGGTGACCCAATCCCCTTCCTTCTTTAATTCATAAAAAAGTCCCTACGCCAAAGCTTTTCTCCACTCTAGGTACATTTGATAGGCAATTGCCTAAGCTTGCCTGGACCCAAAGACCCAGGTGGGTAAAGTTACGGATTTTTTTTAAATTGAGGTCCAAAGTTGGGATATGGTGACCCAACCCCCTTCCTTCTTTAATTCATAAAAAAGTCCCTACGACAAAGCTTTTGTCCACACTAGGTACATTTGATAGGCAATTGCCTAAGCTTGCCTGGATCCAAAGACCCAGGTGGGTAAAGTTACGGAATTTTTTTAATTGAGGTTCAAAGTTGGGATATGGTGACCCAATCCCCTTCCTTCTTTAATTCATAAAAAAGTCCCTACGGAAAAGCTTTTGTCCACACTAGGTACATTGGATAGGCAATTGCCTAAGCTTGCCTGGACCCAAAGACCCAGGTGGGTAAAGTTACGGTTTTTTTTTTAAATTGAGGTCCAAAGTTGGGATATGGTGACCCAACCCCCTTCTTTTTTAATTCATAAAAAAGTTAAGTCGGAGTAGGGTGTCGGACCCCAACTTTGGACCAATTTTTAAAAAATCCGTGCTATACCCCACCTGGATTTTTCAGTCAAGCATGCCTAAGGGTCCCAACTTTCATTTGCACCTAGTGGGGAAAAAAGTATTGCCGTAGGAATTTTTTTTATTAACTTTGAAAGTTAAGGTGGGGTAGGGTGTCGGACCCCAACTTTGGACCAATTTTTAAAAAATCCGTGCTATACCCCACCTGGATTTTTCAGTCAAGCATGCCTAAGGGTCCCAACTTTCATTTGCACCTAGTGGGGAAAAAGCATTGCCGTAGGAAATTTTTTATTAACTTTGAGTTAAGGTGGGGTAGGGTGTCGGACCCCAACTTTGGACCAATTTTTTAAAAAATCCGTGCTATACCCCACCTGGATTTTTCAGTCAAGCATGGCTTAGGGTCCCAACTTTCATTTGCACCTAGTGGGGAAAAAAGTATTGCCGTAGGAAATTTTTTATTAACTTTGAAAGTTAAGGTTGGGTAGGGTGTCGGACCCCAACTTTGGACCAATTTTTAAAAAAATCCGTGCTATACCCCATCTGGATTTTTCCGTAAAGCATATGCCTAAGGGTCCCAACTTTCATTTGCACCTAGTGGGGAAAAAAGTATTGCCGTAGAAAATTTTTTATTAACTTTGAAAGTTAAGGTGGGGTAGGGTGTCGGACCCCAACTTTGGACCAATTTTTAAAAAAAAATCCGTGCTATACCCCACCTGGATTTTCCAGTCAAGCATGCCTAAGGGTCCCAACGTTGATTTGCACCTAGTGGGGAAAAAAGTATTGTCGTAGAAAATGTTTTATTAACTTTGAAAGTCAAGGTTGGGTAGGGTGTCGGACCCCAACTTGGGACCAATTTTTTTTAAAATCCGCGCTATACCCTACCGGAAAATTTTGGTCAAGCAGGCCCAAGGTCCCTAACTTCGGTTTGCACCTAGTGGTACGGTAGGGGGTCATAATCAATCTTTGGGCGTATTCAAAACATTCTAAGAGATACTACACCCTGGATTTTTTATCAATTTTTTAACCATAAGATACATAGTTGACAAGCGAAAGTAAGATTACATTGTAAATAATCCGGATGATTTCCAATCTAGGGCTTGCTAGCTACATCAACCTAGTTAAAATAGACACGACTACCAAGGTAACGTGAATACGCGAATTTCTAACCAGCACCGATGCTAAAGGTGAAAGTCTAGTGGAATTTATTTTATGGATATTGGACTGGATTGGATATCATTTAACACTCCTGATCATCATTCTACTCTTTACACTCTTTTTCATCTGACACTTTCTAGTCCTTTCCATTCGACTTCATTCGACTCATACCTGTCATTTGTAGTGTCAAGCTCCGCGGCAATATACGTCAGAAACTAATTTTCAGTATATTCAAGTCTCCATTCCAGTATAAAAACACTTTCCTGGAGACGTGAGGTATATAGTAGTTGTATGTACATGTGGTTGCGTAAATCTACTGCCGTCAAATCACGACTCCATTCAAGAGCTTGTTAAAGGGTCAAAAGCAGTTCGAAGATATCGTATTTATATCCATCTACATATCCATTTACATATCCATATATTTTGTAAAAACTTTGCACAGCCATATAATCTAGGAGTTTCAAACTTGTATAACCCAGTTCGTTGTATGCAAAATATAAATAATACTTTATAAACGTTGATGATTTATTAATTTGGTGCTGTCTTAGGGTTAGATAAAAGTCAATTACCAATCCGCTACTGCGTGGTGCCGAATCAATTGGCATTGCTAATGAACATATTTTATAGGAGAAACACGACGGGTGTCACATGTGGAGCAAGAGCTGCTTACCCTTCCAAAGCATCTGAGATCGCCCCCTGGTTTCGGTGGGTTCGTATTGCTCAGTCTTTAGTTTTCTATGTTGTGTTTTGTGTACTGGTATGTGTCTTTTGTCATAATTTGTTTGTTGCCGTGTCATTGTCATTTTTTTTTGTTTTTCGACTTGTGAGGTTAGATATCACTTTGATATCTTTCGCCTCTTTTTTTGATCACTTTCAAAGTGAGCAGACCCTAACCTAGCAAAGAGAATAATGTAATGAAAAGATGACTGCGAATGTAACGGTGCCAGATCAAGGATCCTAACAAGATTTTAAAAACCATGTGAGTTCAATGAAAGGAACATAACCATAAGGGAAATAGTGGACAGGCGGGAGCAAGAGTGCATTGTGAATCATCCTGATAATTTCAAACTTAGGGCTCGCTATATCAAAGGAGTTAAAGTAGACACGACTACCCAGCTAACATGAATACGCGACTACCGAGCCAGCTTCAATGTTAAAAGTGTAATGTTTTTAAGGAAACTGGACTGAGGTAAAAAAATTAGACACACACTTTAATTTGCGAAGACTACATATATGAGATTAACACGAAGAATGGTCACCCAATCTTACTAGCCTTTACTGTATCGAAAACAACCTTCATCGGCTGGTATTCGATGGATTAATGATTCACAAAGAATATATATCTGCAAGGATTCATCAATGGTGTTCCCAGAAAGTCAAAAAAAAAAAGTAATTGATTGTTACATCACGTTTGATGTTAAGGATATGGACGGAGATATGATAGCTAAAGAAGGGTAACCACAATGATATTCCACTGGCTCCACAATCTTTGCAAATTAACGGAGTCGAATCAAGGACCGGTAGCTAATCTTCAGAAAAATACAACATATGTGAACTTAAAGAGGTATCTGGCCCAGGGTTGAAACTAAGAAGATACATAAAGTTATCATGTTGAACCAAATCCCACAGTTGCAACCTTACATTGACAAGAAAATGAAACTCCGAGCCGAACCTATGGCAACACTTAAAAAGAATTCAATAGAATGATGAAAGTGTTTACAAAAGCATTGAAAATATCCGGAACCGTGTTGGTATCCGTAAAGCTTTAAAACATACAATCATTCCCAAATTCAAGAAACGGACTATATTTAACGAATTATTGGCTGTAATCCACATGACACGAACCAAGTTGGTATTTGACAAACCAATCTACCTATGTTTTGCGATTTTGGACCTGCTTGAACATTGATGACTGATATAGAATAAGACTACCTCAAACCCCAATACGAAACGCTAGCCACAATCTGCTTTACACGCAATACTAACAGTCTCAATTGTAATATTCAGACCACAGACATTTACAAATACATATATAAAAATGTGCATCAGTGGTACGAGATCTCCAATTAACCGACTGACTATAAATCCAAAGTTTAGACTATTGTCAACAAGAACGCTTTTTGAATCTTTAATGAGCCGTCTGGCCAAACTAAGATATTCTCCACGTTGCCAATGGTATCAGAGATCAAGGTAGTCATTGCCTCTAAAATGCACTTATGCCCTAGACCCGTACGGATTTGTCACCATAGTGTGAGGGGTACTTGGTGTGTCACATAGTCCAAATAATTATTGCCGAATGGCCAAACTTAGACATTTTTAAGCCATGGTACTAGAGGTAGAGGGAGACTTTGCTTCTAAATGGTCTTTAGCCCAGCCATTGCTTATTCTCCTCCGATATCTCTTTGGACATTCGATATTTATCTTTCTAATATAGAGCTCAAAAATCTTCTTCACAAAGATCTTGGCCACATCTTACTTTCTGCATTGTACAATTTGTATAACAAGGTGGTTCTCCAGTTAACACTTTTTCGTCATAGCACTTAATGATATAGTAAATTCCGGACGATGTGTGCCTCTGGCAGGGTTTGGTGTCTGTTTTTCAGTCATGCATTCGGCACCAGCGACTCATGATTTCTTCGGCCGTGATCTCTTACTGTTCCTTGATTTGTTTTACAAAGTCTTGGATTTTTTTCTCTACTATTCCTCACAATTTTTTTGACTTGACGTCCTCAGGAAAGCATTCAAATTCTGCATACACTACGAAATAACTGAACCTTCATTGATCTCACATGGTTTTTAGAATCTTGTTAGGCCCCTTGATCCGGCATCTTTACATTCGCAGTTATCTTGTTATTGCCTTACTCTTTTTGCTAGGATAGGGTCACTTTGAAAGTGATTAAAAGAGAGGCGAAAGATACCAAAGGGATATATAAACCCACAAGTCGAAAACAAGCTGACAATGCCATCTCAAAAAACAAATCACGACGAATAAATAAACAAGTACACAAAGCAATTAATGTGTCAATCCGTCTTTCGCGATCTTCAACAAGTCCACATTCAGTTCTCCTTTCTTCGAAATCGTCAGTGGGTAGATCTTTTTTTCTTTTCTAAACCATTCACATTGATGAATATATTCGGATATTTTTTCTCAAACTTGGTAATATTCTTGAAATTCGCTTGGAAATCAATCCTTTAACTTTTCTCCCATCACTGGTACTTGGTCACCTGGTCAACACTTTGAAGGTCTACCTACCCCTTCGTGGTGTATTGACGCCAAAACCGCTCACTTAAAACATTGCTCGTCCCATGATGGCTTTATTGTCTGCCGAACATTATGTAAGACCTAGTATTGAGATCCGGCAATTGATTTATATTTGCCGATATCAAATTTTATACTTATTAACTCTTTCAGTGCCTTTTCTCTTTTATCCTATGTCCAACTTGCAAATTTCTCTCCAAAGCTATTATACATCATTTTCAACATATTTTCAAAGTTTTTCGCCTTTTTGAGTACTTTGTCTAACAATTAATGTTTACTAAGCTTCTTCTTCCTCCTTCTTATCACCAACCATCTTTTCAATCATACAATGTAAAATCACATTTACTTTTGTGCATTTTCGTTTTACCCCATTTATAATTTTCATTCTTTTAAAACGGGTGGTACTTTGAAATGTCTCTGGATTCATCTAGACTGTGGGTTTAATTGTCATTGAGGCAAATAACCCATCAAAGGTTTTTTCCTATGGTTGACTACTTTGAATTTCTCTTTCGATTGTTCTTCTGGTTTTCTCCACAACACTTATGCCCAAGACCCGAACGATTTGGTCAGCATAGGGTTAAGAGGGGGATATCTGGTATGTCACGTAGTCCAACTTAACTATTGCGGACTGTCCAAGACAAGAGATTCTCCAAGTTCGCAATAGAACCTGACGCAAAAGAAGTGGAAATTGTCTCTAAAATGGCTTTTAGCACTTATGCCCTTGACCCATACGAGCTTGTCAGTATAAGGGGGGACTTGGTATGTCAGATAGTCCGACTTAACTTTTACCGGATGGCCTAACTAAAGATTCTCCAAGTTAGCCATGATACTATACAATACTTTATTCTCTTTAATCCAATACTACCAGAGGAAGAGAGAGACATTGCTTCTAAGATGGTCTATAGCACTTATGACCTACATCCATATGAGTTTTTTCCACCTTGGCTATGAAACAAAAGGTAGAAGAAGACATTGCCACTAAAAATGGCACTTAGCACTTAGCACTTATGCCCTTGACCCAAACGAGCAGGTCAGCATTGGGTTAACAGGGGGAGAAGGGGTGCCTAGTATGTCACATAGTGTGAGTAAACTATTGCCGGCTAGTCAAACTAAGAGATTCTCCACGTTTAACATGGTACCAGAGGAAGAGGTAGAGGTATATATTGCCTCTATAATGGCCCATACCACTAATGCCCCAGACCCTTACGAGTTTGTCAGCATTTAGGTGGTCCTGGTATCCTAGTATATCATATAGTCCGACTTAACTATTGCCGGCTCGTCAAACTAAGATATTCTCCACGTCGGACTTGATATAAGAGGTAGAAGATATTACCTCTAAAATGGCCCTCAGCACTTATGCCCTTGACCCTTACGAGCTTGTCACTATTGGGTGAGAGGTGGGGGTACCTGGTATGTAACATACTGTAAACCAACTATTTTTCGCGACTTTCGCGAGTAAAAAAATAACGCGAATATTAATCGCCGCGAATATGTAAAAATATTATCTATCCTTATTGAAATACATCAAATAGTTTAAAAATTGCAAAATTAAATCGTCGCGTAGTGGACTAGAATCGGCTAAACGCGAAATAAAGTATCCGCGAAAATAAGATGGTTAACAGTAGTCTGACTGTCAAAATTAAGAGTTTTTCCACGTTGGTCTTGGTTCCAGAGGTACAGGTAGATATTGAGGTAGATGTTGCTTCTGAAATGGATCATTTCACTTATGCCCTAGACTCGTGCGTCTTCGTCTGCATACGATAAAAAGGGGGCACCTGGTATGTCACATACTAGTAGTCCTATTTGACTTTTACCGGCTGGCCAAACTAAAAGATTATTCACGTTGACCGTGATACGAGAGGAGGAGGTTTGCATTACCTCTAAAATTACCTAAAACACTTATGTCCTAGACCCGTATAAATTTTAGCATATGGTTAGGGGGCCTAGTATGTCTCATTGTCTAACTTAACTATTGGCGGCTGATCAAACTAAGAGATTCACCACGTTGGCCATGATACCAGAGGTAGAAGAAAACTATTCCTCTAAAATGGCTCATAGGACTTATGCCTAGACCCGTGTTTGCCAGCATGTGGGTGGTCCTGGTATCCTAGTATGTCATATACTCCGACCTAACTATTGCCGGCTAGCCAAACTAAGAGATTCTTCACGTTGGTCATGGTACAGAGGAAGAGGTAGATATTGCCTCTAAAATGGCTAATACCACTCATGCCCTACACCTCTACGAGTTTGTCAGCATTAGGTAAGGGAACTTTGTATGTCACATAGTCCGACTTAACTATTGCCAGATGGCCAAATTAAAAGATTCTCCACGTTAGCCATGGTCCCATACAATAATTTATTCTCTTCAATCCAATACTACCAGATGAAGAAGGAGACATTGCTTCTAAGATGGTCTATAGCACTTATGCCCTACATCCGTATGAGTTTGTCCACGTTGGCTATGATACAAAAGGTAGAGGAAGACATCGCCTCTAAAAATGGCACTTAGCTCTTATGCCCTTGACCCAAACGAGCTTGTCAGCATTGGGTTGACAGGGGAGGAGGGGTACCTTGTATGTCACATAGTGTGATTAAACTATTGCCGGCTATCCAAACTAAGATAGCATTTGTTGAAGACCGTACGGTGACCTATAGTTGTTAATTTCTGTGTCATTTTGGTCTCTTGTGGACAGTTGTCTCATTGGCAATCATACCACATCTTCTTTTTTATATAAGAGATTCTCTACGTTGACCATGATACCAGAGGATTAGGTATACATTGCCTCTTAAATGGCTCATACCACTTATGCCCTAGACCCGTACAATTTGTCAGAATGTGGGTGGTCCTAGTATCCTAGTATATCATATAGTCCGACTTAACTATTGCCGGCTAGGCTTACTAGGAGATTCTCCACGTTGGCCATGGTACCAAAGGAAGAGGTAGATATTGCCTCTAAAATGGCTCATACCACTCTACGAGGTTGTCAGAACTATTGCCGGATGGCCAAATTAAAAGATTCTCTACGTTAGCTATGGTCTCATACAATAATTTATTCTCTTCAATCCAATGCTACCAGAGGAAGAGGGAGACATTTCCTCTATGATGGTCTATAGTACTTATGCCCTACACTCGTATGAATTTGTCAGCATAGGATTTGGGATCCTGGCATGTCACATAGACCGACTTAACTATTGCCGCCTAAAAGATTCTCCACGTTGGCCATGATACAAGAGGTAGAAGAAGATATTGCCTCTAAAGTTGCCCTTAGCACTTATGCCCTTGTCCCATACGAGCTTGTCAGTATTGGGTGAAGGGTTTGGGGAGGGAAAAAGGGGGAGGTTGGGGGTTGTCACATAATCTGACTTAACCATTGCTGCCTGGCCAAACTAAGAGATTATCAACAGTGGCCATGTTACCAGAGGTAGATGTAGACATTGTCTCTTAAATGGCTCGTTGAACGTATGCCCTAGACCCGTATGAGTTTGTTAGCATAGGGTGAAAAGGGGGAAACTGGTATGTCACATAGTCCAATTTAACTATTCTAAAAGATTATTCATAGGATTGGGGGTACCTGGTTTGTTGCATTGTCCAACTTTACTATTTTCGGCCACGTTGACCATGATACAAGAGGTGGAAGAAGACATCTCCTCTAAAATACCCCTTAACATTTATGCCCTCGACCCATACAAACTTGTCAATATTGAGTGAAGACAGGGGGTACCTGGTTTTTCACATAGTCTGATTTAACTAGTGCCGTCTGGCAAAACTAAGAGAATCTCCACGTTGCTCATGGTACCAGAGGTGGAAGTAGAGATTGCCTCTAAAATGGCTCATAGCCCTTATGCTCTAGATCCGTACGATTTTGTCAGTGTAGGGCGAGATAGTCGGGGTACCAGATATGTAACATAGTCCGACTTTACTATTGCCGGCTGACCAAACTAAGAGATTCGCCACGCGGCCATGATACAAGAGGTAAAAGAATAATTGCACCTAAAATGGTCCAAAGCACTTATGCTCTTGATCCATACGAGCTTGTCACTTTTGGGTGAAGGGAGGGGGTACCTGGTATGTCTAGATACTACGAAATTCTCCACGTGGGCTTTGGTTCCAGAGGTAGGGTAGATATTGCCTTTGAAATGAATCATTTCACTTATGCCCTAGACTTGTACGAGTTCGTCATCATACGATAAAAAGGGGGCACATGGTATGTCACATAGTCCAATTTAACTATTTCCGGCTGGCAAAACTAAAAGAATATTTTGCATTGACAATGCTACGAGAGGTATAGGTATGCATTGCCTCTAAAATGGCCTATAGCACTTATTGCCTAGACTCGTACGAGTTTTCACCATATGGTTAGGGGGTCTGGTATGTCTCATTTGCGCCTGATCAAACTAAGAGATTCACCATGTTGGCAACGATACAAGAGGTAGAAGAAGACATTGCCTCTAAAATGGCCCATAGCATTTATGTCTAGACTTGTACGATTTTGTCAGCAGGTGGAGGGGGTCCTGATATTCTGATGTCACATTCTCCAACTTCACTATTGCCGGCTTATCAACTAGAGATTATTCACGTTGGCCATGGTACTAGATGTTGCCGCTAAAATTGGCTCATAGTACCTATGCCCTAAACCCGTACGAGTTTGTCAGCATTGGTTGGGGGTACCTGGTCTTATCATAAGTCTGAGCTGTTAAATATGGTCGAAAACGATTGTAAATAATATGAGTGCTGTAAAATTCTGAAGGTGGTTTAAAACCAGTAAAAAATGTCACGTCGGCATGTAAGAGAATTTAAAAAGAATCATTTTGTAATTTTATATGGAATGTGTCTTTACTAAGAAGCATCTGTATATTGTAATTTTGGTTCAGCTTAATAATGTTTGAATATAAAAGGCTATTCATTGATGTTTCAATGGGCATTTTTTTAGAATTTAACGAAAAATATTTGTAATTTTCGGTTTACGTAAGCGTTCCCTTTTTATAATGGATTAAGTGACCGCAGACCTCGAAGAAGACACCCACTGAGTTCAGAATTTATTATTATTTATAGCAATATCAAATATAATTAGCAAACATTATTAGGGCTCCACCAAATGGCGGGTCGCCCTATAGTGATCAGTTTGTCCGTCCGTCTGTCCGTCCGTAACAAATTGTGTCCGCTCTATATCTAGAGAACCGTTATGATTTCATACTTTATACTAGACATGTATATTAACCAACACCAGAGGGTGTGTCATAATGTTTGTACAACTTCCTAGGTCAAAGGTCAAGGTCAACAACTTTGGTTTCAGTTGACAACCCCATGTCCTATGGTAAAGACCGTGTCCGCTCTATATCTAGAGAACCGTTATGATTTCAAAGTTTATACTTGACATATATATTAACAAACACGAGAGGGTGTGTCATAATGTATGTACAACTTCATAGATCAAAGGTCAAGGTCAAAAACTTTGGTTTTAGATGACAACCCAATGGCCATGTCCTACGGTAAAGATACAAATTTTGTACCACACGTTATTCACAGCGGGGCCCACAGAGATGGCTCCCATCTCAATGATGTCTAGTTTTATACTTATACACATGTTATAATCGAATATTTCTTACAACACTTCATTGAACCCAGGTCATCTCATGCATATTATCGAAGGTTCATGAATATTTTTGCAGGTTGGCCTCATGAATAGTAAGCAGCTGACTTTTGTCGCCGGTTAGTTTCACAATAGTCACTCATGTTTACCGGTTTCTATGCATGCTTTCGATTTCGTACACAATAATTCTTTATTTTGGGTAGAATATTCATTTCATCCTGTTTTCGAAAGAGAGGTTATGTTCAGTTCTCACTCATTTCTTCCCTAGGTCAACTTATTCATTTCATTACTTATATTATCAGTTCTAACTAGCTAAAATTCCCCAACCGAATTAAAAATAAATAGTAGTCCCTTCCTTTTTTCTGATAATATTTGTCAGTGTGATAGCAACGAAAGCATAAAGGTGTCTATTTAATAAGTTATATATCTATTGTCTATATATCATATTATGCATAAAATGGGTATAACTTACTGTATGTATGTCATGTGCAAATAAAAGAAATTCATTATGAAAAAAAATAAAGGAATACATTTCTGTTTTTTTTTTTTTTTTCATTTTTCTATAAAGAATTCTCAAAGATCTAATTACAGTGTTGAATTGGTAACCTTTTAGAATAAATTTTAGATTACGTTTATTGAAATTCAAACGTCACAGCAGACACGGGCATAGCGAACGAGTTGTGGTAAATAAACC
Source organism: Mytilus coruscus (assembly GCA_017311375.1). NCBI lineage: Eukaryota > Metazoa > Mollusca > Bivalvia > Mytilida > Mytilidae > Mytilus > Mytilus coruscus. The sequence goes on from CM029603.1 coordinate 17,884,498, forward strand.
GTAAGATGGTGCCAAAGGCACGTCACCGTCCAAAAAAGGAAATTAAAGTTAATAATAAGGAACGAAAAATCGTCCCTTTGAACGTAAATTTTAGTGTAGAGTTTCCCACGTGAAACTGAAATATCTAAATCTAGGAAAGGACCGTTATTACCAATTATATTTCGAGAAGGATCCTTTTGGTATATTTACTTTAGGATATTCTTAATTTTATATCTATCCTATTAACGTTTTTCGTCAATTTAATCAACGAGGATGGTATATAACGGCCTCCCTTGACTACGAGCTTAACGATACGTGTTGTTGAAATTATGAATATTCATAATAAATCTGATGAAATAGGCACAAAAGGAAACTGAAAATAGCTTAATTATATATAATTTCTGCAACTGTTTGTTACATGATCATTAATAGTCAATAAACAAAATGCTTGACATCTTACGATACAATTATTTGTTGGTCTACGCATCAAAGAAGACTTAATATTTTAATTATTCTCAAGTAGTAAGTTCTAAAGGGAGGTAAATTATATTTTTTAAAGATTTTAAACAAAAATTTTATTCCACATTTCCATACTTTTTAGGGTTAAATTATTAAAGAAAAATGCTGCTTTACATTGTGTTTCAAAAAAGAAATTCCTTATTTCTCCACTCTATATATATTTTTTTGGTATCTATTACTCACCCTTTCAACGTGCAGCGCGGTGTGCTAATAAAGTATACAAATATCTTTTAATTCTTGATCAAGAAATGAAAATGTAAAAGTCAGTGGCGAATTCAGATTAGGCGTGGTGGGTGCACGCCACCATCTCCTTTAAAAGGAAAAATATCTTCTTTTTTTCGGCATAAATTCGTTCAACAGTTTTTTGCATCCCTCCGATCGGCGGTATATATATCGGGTTTTTTTGGCAATTAGCCTCCCCCCTTTTTTTGTTTTTCAAAATGCTGGATCCACCCCTAAAACTCATGTATAGTGTCTTCGATTGTTAAATTAAAAATGCGTTATGTATAGTATAAAAAAAAAAAAACATTTGAGTCTTATGCAACTTTTGGGTTTATAGACATATCTGAAAACTGGCTGCTAGCGGAGTGGCTGCTAGTGAGTGGCTGCTAGCTTGAGCCTAGCTCGGATACATTGTGTATGGCGAATAAATTAGTATGTCTGTTGAAAGTCAAACGTTTCCCCTGTTGCATTTATAACACGCTTTTTCAACTTGATAATTCGAGTTAACTGGTAACAAAACCTGAAAACTAATACATCTTTTTATTATAATTCTATGACATCGCATCATTGCCATGTGAGATATGTTTAAGTATGTTTAATTATGCTTTTGAATGAATTCTGTATGCTGAATTCTATGCAACCGTCATATAAGTGAGACGTTTAGCTAACTATAAAACCATGTTTAATACCATTTTCTACATTAGGAAATGCCTGTACCAAGTCAGGAATATGACAGTAACTGTTTCCATTCCTTTGATGTGTTGGAGCTTTTGGTTTTTATAAAGGACTTTCAGTTTTGAATCAAATTTCCCTTGGAGTTCGGTATTTTTGTTATTTTACTTTTTTTGTAACTTTTAGGTTCTGAACATTAATAATTTTAAAATATGATCACATGCTATTAAACGATTTTTTAGTGATGCCTTTAATTACAAGAATGTGTATTCGAGGACGTAGAGTTAAAGCGACAAGTCCACAGTAAGATAGACGGTATGATGACCGACGCTGCCATTCTGGCGAGTTCTACTAGCTGTATTCTACCAGCCCGGATTTCTGACCAATTTAGACATAGAAATAGATTTATTGTTGCCCACCCGATCAGTCTCGCCATTACATTTTTAATTTATGCAAAATGTTTTCAGTATATATCAAAATAAGTAAAGATTGTTCAAAGCCAATAGAGAAAGTAAATGGTGCACGTTTTAAAATAGAAGCTGCTGAAATACATACCAAAGTCTATGAAAAAAGGGACAAATTTATTTACTGCTATAGTTGTTAACGTAACTATCACTGGTACCATCAGACGTAGTGTATACATGTATAAAATAATATTGAAAATGAACTTGGAATAGTTTTACATTATTATAGTATTTTTGTCGAAAGGTTGTCACGTGTAGAGCAGGATATGTTTACCCTTCCGGAGCGCCTGACAAGCCCCCAGTTTTCGGTTGGGTTCGTGTTTTCGTCATTTTTAGCTCACCTGGCCCAAAGGGCCAAGTGAACTTTTTTCATCACTTGTCGTCCGTCGTCGTCGTCCGTTAACTTTTACAAAAATCCTCTCCTCTGAAACCAAACCAAACTTGGCCACAATCATCACTAGGGTATCTAGTTTAAAAAATGTGTCCGATGACCCCGCTTGCCAACCAAGGTGGCCGACATGGCTAAAAATAGAACATGGGGTAAAATGCAGTTTTTGGCTTATATCTCTGAAACTAAAGCATTTAGAGCAAATCTGAAATGGGGTAAAAATGTTCATCAGGTTAAGATCTATCCGCCCTGAAATTTAACAGATGAATCAGACAACCCGTTGTTGGGTTGCTGCCCCTGAAATAGTAATTTTAAGGAAATTTTGCAGTTTTTTGTTATTATCTTGAATATTATTATAGATAGAGATAAACTGTAAACAGCAATAATGTTCAGCAAAGTAAGAGCTACAAATAAGTCAACATGACCAATATTGTCAATTGACCCCATAAGGAGTTATTTCCCTTTAAAGTCAAATTTATTTAACAGTTATTCGTAAATTTTTGTAATCTTTTACAAAAACCTTCTCTCTTGAAACAACTCAGACAAATTTAACCAAACTTGGCCACAATCATCACTAGGGTATCTAGTTTAAAAAATGTGTCCGATGACCCTGCCTGCCAACCAACATGCCAGACATGGCTAAAAATAGAACTTAGGGAGAAAATGCAGTTTTTGACTTATATCTCTGAAACTAAGGCAAATGTATAACGGTTGCATTATTTCATGCATCAATTGTAAATAAAAGTATCAGGTGAGCGACACAGGCTCCTTGGAATCTCTAGTTAGTTTTACTTATATGATGTCAGATTTTTCTTATCAATATAGTAGCATTGCAAGCACATATTCGGTAGTTTCTAAATTAAGTTTAGGTATCATCACTGCTTCTCGTTGTTCAAACATTAACTGATGATAATGTATCACTTTTTACTGACAAAAAAAAACGGTTTGGAAGATATTCCTGGCTAAATGTCGAAAAACACTGCACCTGTGCAATTCAATCGCAATGATGCTTTTTATATCAACATTTCAAACTGTAACGGGAAAAGTAGTCGGACGAATATTTTGAAATCATTTTTCTCTTCAATATTTCAATCATGTGCACACAATTACTATGGGCATTATAAATAATCATCATTTTTCACGCTATACATGTCGCATTTTATAAATTTTCAAAACAACAGTACAGCAACTGATATTACGTTTAACAGAAACATTATTTCACTCAGAATCATTCTATTCTGCAGAGTTTTTCCATAAAGTTGTAAAATATACATGTATCTAATTATTTTCTAGACGAATCCACCCTATTATGTGCCTCTGGTAGAACTCCTCCCATCCCCATGGGCTGATGATGATGTCTTAACAAAAACTTAGGATTTGATGAATGAAATAGGACAAACTCCAATCACAATCAAAAAGCAAAAGGATGGACTAGTAATGAACAGATTACAAAATGCAATCTTCAAAGAATGCTTCGATTTGTTTAGGGTATGTATTCGGCAATTGTTTAATTCGTGGGTGAAGTTGAATAAAACTTAGTAAAAAAAATTGGAGACAGACATTGTTCATTTTAACTGTAAATAAAACCCAGACATGAAAATGTCGTCGATTTCAAAGTTAGCGAAGATTATAATGCCTTTCATTGATAAAAATCTGTTGTGGATTCAATTTATTTTTTAATCAAAATTTGGATCATCACTGAATCAAATGTGGTAGGAAGAATGAGAGGGGAAGAATAGTTGAGAGCAGAAAATTTCTTTTTGCCCCTCCACTTTCCAGTTCTAAGTTTTCTAAATACCTTTAATACAACTAGAAATACTAATAAGTACTAAATCGTAAAATGGGAATGGTAAACTATTTTTTTGGTCCCATCAGTTCCGTGGCTATGACAACGCAGTGAATCATTTCTAAAATCTTCAATAATTAATCCTGTAAAGAAATTTGTGCAGATTAATTTTGTTTTAAATGCCATCATTTATTTGCCTCTGGTCAGATATTTTGTCATCTTTGCATCTTTTGAACACATGTTTTTGGTGGGGTTCGTGTTGCTTAGTCTTTAGTTTTCTATGTTGTGTCATCTGTACTATTATTTGTCTATTTGTCCTTTTATTTTTGGCCATGGCGTTGTCAGTTTGTTTTTGATCTATGAGTTTGACTATCCCTCTGGTATCTTTCGTCCCTCTCTTATGTAAACGTTTCCATACAATGATTTATAGCCAGTAATTGTGAATTCAGGAAAACAAGTTTTATTCTATTTTTAATTTGTATGATCAGAAAGGAGTGATGACAGCGACAGATATAGACCTAGTGATGACGGAAGGATTGGGAAGACGATATGCCTTTCTTGGAGTGTTAGAAACTGCTTACTTGAATGCTGATGGTATGTACACATATACCAAGCAACAAAAACAGTGGGACGACCGGTCTATGTTTCTGTAAATGCCACTGTCATCGAGCGCATAAAGATGGTAATAAAATTCAACTAGTGGTGCAAGATCTTTTTATTCTTCATGAGTACCTCAATTACTCTAGGGTTATGGCAGGGTTCCTATTTCTTGTTCTAGTTTTGTTCGTAGTTTTTGTAGTTGTCTTGTTTTTGTCGGTTTTTTTCGTCATGGTATTTCGACTTGGTATCGAATTTATCTTGCAACATCCAGAATGATCAGAGTCGATGTCTGTTATTGCTTTGCATCACGGTGCAAAGCTATTAGTTTCAGTCGATACACACGCCATTTTGAAATTATTACTAATCAACAGTTATTTCTGATTGGTTGCCTACTGATATGGCTAATGTTCTATTGGTTTTAATTAGTTATAAAATTGGAAATACACCAAGGGGTAGAAGAAATTATATTCGGATGGTCTGACAGTATGGGTACTCGAAATCTGAAATAAACTTGCCGCTGTTGGTTAAAATTAATAAATTTATTATTACACATTTTTTGGTAGATAAATACATAAAATATAAAAACAAAAGCTGACGTTAATTTATTATTTTGCAAAGCACTCCATACCTTTTTGTAAGGTTAAACTTGTATATCTATTTTCGAGAACATATTATATTGCAAGATCGATTCGAAAGTAATCTACAAAGTTGTAATTAATACCTTTATTTCTATACAGATAGCCCCGGCAGTAGGAATGTCTACAAAGCGTACTTGATTGAACTGAACTCTTTGTGAGATCCTTTGATTCGTCGATGTTTTATTTATGAAAGCCATACCTCTTTGCCAAGGAACTTCTGAGGATCTGACTATTAGCAACATAATTATTTTGATTACAATGTATAGAGCTGTGGCCAATACAAAACAAGAACAAAATTAGCAATCCATTTCTGCATACAAATATCGTACACCATGCTAGTTTATTGTGATTTCTGACGATTTCAACATTTATAATTCATTTATAACGTATGCTAAGTAACCAATATAAACAACAGATAACAGTGGGTATATGAGCGTCTCTGTATAAAAATTGAAGTATTGTTGCACAGAAACTTATATCTATACTCGCAAAAGTATGGAACATGATTTGTTGATATTAATTGTATTTGGATAACCTATATTTCAGTTTTTCTGGAACTCTAACGTACAGTGTATATTCGGAAAATGTCATCAACTTTTCTGCAATAAGTACACAAGTAAATGAAAAGGATCGATAATTTGCTGCTCATCTTTAATTAAATTTCTGTTGAAAGTTGTATAAACAAAATCTTCTGGAACCATCTTTATTTAGTAGCTATATTTTGTACTCTGGTTCCTCTGCTTTTTAGGTTCTTCATGAACGTCCAGAAAGCAAATATCAAGAACTCGCAAAGTTCTGTAAGGGTAACAATACTGGCGCCAAGAAACAATCCCATTTGTCCACCAAGGTTAGCTTATGAAAGTAAAAAACATTGTTTCATATCACATATATAAGTTGCAGATTTTATGCCTGAATCGAGGTCAAAATTATACAGAGTATAACCTAATTTTGCAATAGCTTGCATTGAAGGATATGGTTCTGAACTTGTATTCCTTGTATATAAAGGACGAGAATATTGAAGAAAAAAGAAATTAGCTGTGTACGTTGTGTTTAAAATTAGGTCGACCGTAACGAAGAACTGAAAAATTCGACTGCCACTCGGAGGGTATAAATTCTGCGCTGCAAAAGATCATCTGTTAAATTAGACAACGGAAATAGCTGATAACGTACAAAAATAGTAGCTATCTACCAATACGCGCGATTTTAGTTATCATAATGAAGGCAAATTTAATATTACCTGCTGACTGAACATACATGTAGTATAATCGTATTATAAGATTTTCCTGAGGATATTTAATTTTCCATTAAATGTTGAAAAAATAACTGCTCAACTGTTTTACTGGTAGCAAAATATCTTCAACATGTTTAAGATGATGTTATTACTTGATAAAAAAATGGATTATTGAATTTCGCAACGCAATCCAGTTTTATGTGCAAATGTTAACAAATGAGCATGAAGTCATGCGTTTCTCAGACTGTTTAGGACGTCTTCGGACTACATCCGTTGGAAGTTTATTTTTTGATACTTCTGTCTGGAAAACATGATTTTGACTTTGACTTTGACTTTGAACTAGCTTTCATCTACTGCATGAACTCTTATATCGGTGCTTTGTTTCTATTGTTTTTATGTTAGTTTTTTTGTGTGTATCGTACCGTTTTGTTTAGTTAAGCCAATCGCAAAAGATTTTTATAATTTCTTCTTTTTTTGTGCTGTTACTCCACTGTCCTAGGTTAGGGGGGTTTGAGCACATATAAACATGTTAAACCCCGCCACATTTTGTATGTGCCTGTGCAAAGTCAGGATCCCGTAGTATCATACCACAGCTTCTTATTTTTATATGAATATTCCATAAAATAGAGGTAAAAGATGAGTTATTAGTCGGAATAAAACCATGAAAAAAAGAAACGGAGGGGTAAGCAAGTTCTGTTCCATATGTGGCAACGAATAAACGAATATTTGACTTTATAAATAACGATGTCACAGAGGAAAAAATCATAATAATAAAGTACATAGCAAATATATATATATATCGATAGTTTATAAAAAATGAAAACAACACGTTATAAATTTCATGCGTCCGAAGCGCTTTTCTGGATTTACCTTCATCAGGAACGCTCAAAGCCGAATATTTGAAAGCCAAGGATGTACAAGGACCGAAAACGTTGAAGAGCTATAAACCAAAAAGGACATAACAGCCAAATCCAACTAAGGCGAACTTTGCCTGAGCGAGTTGAAACCTTAGTTTCTGTATAATTTCAAAATTTGTTAACGGCCAATTTTAGATAATTTGTTATAAATCATGTCAGTACCAAAGTAATAGTCCACCAGCAGAGGTATCGACTCAGTGCTGTAAAAAATGAAAACAACACGTTATAAATTTCATGCGTCCGAAGCGCTTTTCTAGATTTACCTTCATCAGGAACGCTCCGATTTTTATATAAGAATGTCATCGAGGAATAGTCAAATTCTTTAGGTCCATAACCGTGGTAAAACACAAATATATCGTATGTCAACTGACCGGAAACGTCAAAGTTTGTTTGTTTCTCCATGTCGTTAGCAGTAATGAATATAAACGGAAACATAAACAGACAATATGATAAGAATTGGTTGAAAGTACGACATCTTATATATAAAACTCAAACTTATTAAAATATGTTCAGTAAGTAATTAAATAATTTATTTACAGAAATAATTGATGGAAAATAACGGCGGTACTATTGAGTTCTAACTCAATTTTAAATTGAAACATTAGTTGAAATCGAAGGGAGAAGTTTCATAATTGTGAACTACGAAAAACCTTAGAGCTGTAATTGAAAATCGTTAAAGCACTAACTCAGTCTTTTTCTGAGCTTTTTACATCAATATTTGTAAAGTGTTAAATTACGGGAACAGTAAATATTTGCCTTGATCTAGATCCAAAAACATTACCGTAATTATCATATTAGAATAGACATTTTTCATGGGGATTGGTATTGTTACGATTTAGTAATCGTATGATTAAATTAATGGATCTCGTGTTTAGAACCACAGTTGTCCGTAATTTATCGTAGTAGTTGTTTTAATCAGCTTTTCTATTTACGCTTTTACATCGCTGTTTCTACAATGGAATTTCACCTCATACAGAATGTTTACGGTTTGTTGGCAGGTACGTTTATGAGAAATGATGTAGGAATGTGTTTACCTTTTAACTAACTTATTTTCTCAACATAATAACTTGTGTTTTAGCCGTAATCATCTAAATCCTAACAGTGCCATAGTCTATTTACTCGAGCAGCCATATTAGTTGTGTATTGGCGGTTTATTGCACGATATTGCTTGTTTACATAACAAACGTTTTGATTGGTTGATCTACTGACCCAAAAATTATGAATAGAAGGTTAACAAAACGAACTTCAGATTTAATCTCACGTCTGCAAGAGCAGTCACATAGTCTTGAGAAAAAACCTTATAGTTCAACCTTCTTATAACAATATGTCTGAACCAAAATCTACGTTAAGTCTGGTACGCAGGTTTTTAAATGTTTTAAGAAAAACTAAACCTTCTAACGTTAGATTTACACGTGGTTATTGTTTGTTTTGCATAAGTCAACCTTCAATCTACGGGAAATTCCCCGTCAACCTTCGTTCCACTTAGTCAACCTTCTATCGTTACGATAATATGAGAGAGGTTTCCTGGAAATCTACTTTCATTTTAACAGAAAGAAATTAGATAAATGAATATTTTATTAAATCAATGCTTATCAGTATTTCTACTTTCGGTAACGGAAGGTTGAAAAGTTCGACCTTCTACCGAATCAACCTATGGGAAATAATCAATCTTGTAATTTTAGTCAACCTTCCTTACCTATAAATTAGATGATTACGGCATGTTGTATATAAATATAAATGTTTAGTTCGTTAATGAATTGTTAATATTTGATTATATAAATGACACATGAAGTACATCTGAAAGTATAACATCTGACTTAGTTATTATTTCAACCTTATACCAACTCAAAGGATCCATGCAAATTATGTTCGATCAAGCCTCTTATTCTATTTACTCATCATCCACTCGTTTTAAGGGGCAACACCGTTACACTGGTGTAAGAAGTGGGATCCTTATAACCTTTGAAATTTGTGGTTAAAATTTTAATTTTAAATTATACTGGAGAAGCTTTAGTATAATTGATTCATGTCAAAAAGTTTAACTTATTATTTTATAAATTTTAAATAGTTTTAGAAAAATATAATTTTTTATTGCATTATGGATGATTCCAGAGAAGTAATTATAGATATTAATCATTCTTTCCAAGAGGAAAATGAAGGGGAAATAACCATTCCTTTAAGTGAAAAGAAGGTTGAAAGTGTTGACTCCGCAAGGCAGACAATAAGCCAATGATAAAGAACAATATTTATTTGTAAATGAATTAAAAAACCTTAAAAGTTTATTCCATGACCAATTAGGGGAGATAACTAATGATTTCTCTCATTGTCAAAAAGAAGTTATCTGTGCTGTAGATAAGAAAAGATTTTGAAGATGAAATTTCTTCTATTAAGGGCCGTATAATGCAAATTGAAGATGATGTACATGAAATCAAGAAAAACATAACTACCATTTATAAAATAATGGAACAAAATAAAGATTGAGTTAATCATAGTAATCACATGAGTGACATTGTAAACACTGAAAACATATCAAAAGTGATATCAGGTGTTGGGCAAGCAGATCCTGGTGCAAATAATCAGACAAATCAAAATACAGAAAAACAACAACAAAACACAGATAATATTTATTTATTTAATAAGGACAAAATGTGTAATATAAATCAAAACTATGCTGTACTGGATAGACCTCAGGTTCGAAGACTGACCTATTCCCATACCCATTCACCCACGTCTAGTAATGTAACCACGAAGCCACAGTTGTATGAAGGAGACGAAGATTTAAATGAGTATTTAGCTCAATTTGAAATTTTAGCTGATATAAATGGTTGGAATTATGCAACCAAGTCATTATATTTGGCTGGTAGTTTAAAAGGGGGAGCAAGAGCTCTGTTAAATGAACTAGATAAAGAGTCTAGGAAAGATTATAATAGTTTGGTTAAAGTTTTGGACAATAGATATGGTTCAGCTGCAAAAATCAGATTTTTAAGGCAAAACTCCAGACCCGTATGAGAGGTAAAGAAGATAGTTTACCTGAGTTGGCTCAATCAAGTTAGAAATTTACTAGACAAACTTATCCAAGTGCCCCATCCTCAATAACTAGTGTATTAGCACTAGAACATTTTATTGATGCTTTACCAGATGCTGATCTGAGACTAAGACTTAGGGAATCTAACCCAAAATCTATACATGAAGCAGAAACACTAGCTGTAAGGCTAGAGACATTAAAATTAGCAGAAAGACAAAAAGGGCGCATGGTTAGACAGGCAGATTTAGTTCATACTGATAATAATAAAGTTAATACAGAGTTGAACAATGACAAGGGGAAAGATTTTAAATCATTTAGACATGAGTTGTCTGATAACTGGTATCCTTAACCAGAGATATAAAGGGTATGACCCAAAATCGGAATAGGAATAGACAAGGGGGAGATAATCAGCAGAGAAATTATCAAAATGGTCAGAGAGGACATTTTAATAACAAGAATAAGAATTTTGGTCAGGGGAACAGAAATTTTAACCAAAGAAATAATAATTTTGGTCAAAATAGGCAGAATCAACCTAATTTTTATCAACAGGGAAACCAGTTGAGGTCGGACTCAGTGGTCGGAGCCAGACCAAGTCAGAATGGCCCAAATCGATAAAGATAAATGAATCTTTGGCACATAATCAGGGACTATTTGTAAGAGCTAAAATTAATGATAAATATTTGGCTTTTCTTGTTGATACAGGTTAATTTAATTACTGCTACTTGTGATAGTGCACCATTTATAGGACAAGTTGATGTTGAAATTTGTCTTGGAGATATATTTATCACCACCATGTTTAAGTGGCTGATATTTTCAATGAAGGAATCATTGATATGGATTTTCTTGTGACTCATGACTGTGATGTCTTGTTACTTCAAAATAAGTTGAAAATTAAAGGGGAGATAATTCAATGTTTTTATTATGCAAGTAGTGCTAAATCTTGATATAGAGTTGCTATACAAGAGACAGTAAATGTGCCTCCTAATTCAGAAATGATTGTTTCTGGGGAGTCAAATGAACCTACTTTTAGAGGTTTAGCTGGTTAAATAAAACTAATAAGAAATTTATAGAGAAAAATGGTTTATTGGTGGCAAGATCAATTGTACATTCAGAGATGTATAATATTCCTTTAAGAATTATAAATGAAATAATGAGCCCTGCTCTTTATATAAGGGTACAATTATTGCTATCTGCAATAAAGTAAAAAGAAGATATGTAAACTTCTGAGTTTGTTAATAATGTGGCTGGTGGCCAAGCTACAGTAAATAAGGGGAGACAATTACCTGATTATTTACTTGAAGTATATGAATCTAGTCAAGTTAATCTTGATAAAGATCAAAGTGAAAAATTTAAAGACCTTTTAATTGAGTATAGTAGTAAGATATTCTCAAAGTCCTCTGAGGACATTGGTTTAACTGATTTAGTTGAAAATACCATAAATACTGGAAATCAACCTAGCTAGAATAAAAGATGCTGTAACTGAGATTAAGAAAATGGTTAAGCAAGATATTTTAGAACCCTCTACAAGTCCCTGGAACTCTAATATTGTTCTCGTGAAGAAGTCAGATGACAGATTCTGTATTGATTATCGCGCCGTAACTTTTTTGGTTTTACGACCATCTTACCCGTTACCTCGCATAGATGACACTATAGATTCCTTGTCAGGCTCAAAGTTCTTCTCAACCGTCGATTTAAAGTCCGGATATCAGATTCCGGTAGCCAAAGAAGATAGACCGAAAACAGCCTTTTCCTTTCCAGGGGAGTGGTCTATGGTAGTTCAAAAGAATGCCCATAGGTCTATGTAATAGTGCCCCTGTTTTTGAAAAATTAATGGAAACAGTTTTATCAGGTTTGAATTGGAAAATTTGTCTAGTTTATCTAGATGATAATATTATTTTCTCAAAATCATTTGAGGAGCATATGAAAAACGAAAGAAGTTTTTCGAAGATCAAAAGCAGCTAATTTAAAGCTGAATCCCAAGAAATGTAACTTTTTAAAGACAGTTAAATTTTTAGCTCACATAGTTTGCGGAAGTGGAGTAGCTACTGACCCCAATAAAATTCAGTCAGTAAAGGATTGGCCAGTGCCCAAGAGTATAAAGGATGTAAGAAGTTTTTTTAGGATTAACATCTTATTATAGAAATATAAAAAAGAAGATGTGGTATGATTGCGAATAAGACAACTCTTCACAAGAGACCAAATGACACAGAAATTAACAACTATAGGTCACCGTACGGCCTTCAACAATGAGTAAAGCCCATATCGCATAGTCAGCTATAAAAGGCCCCAAAATGACAAATGTAAATCAATTCAAAAGAGAAAACTAACGGCCTAATTAATGTACAAAAAAATGAGCAAAAAAACAAATATGTAACACAGCTACAAACGACAACCACTGAATTACAGGCTCCTTACTTGGGACAGGCATATGCATACAGAATGTGGCGGGGTTAAACATGTTAGCGGGATCCTAACCCTCCCCCTAACCTGGGACAGTGGTGTAACAGTACAACATAATAACGAACTATAAAAATCAGTTGAAAAAGGCTTAACTCATCAGATGGATACGAATAGAAATGCATCTAACAAAAACACAGAGTGGAAAGTTTATTTTAAAATATGCTGATAAAGCTAAACCTTTATATAAGGTTACAGAGAAAAACCAGAAATTTGTCTGGTCAGACGATTGTCAACAATCCTTTGAGGAATTAAAGAATACCTTAATTAGTGCACCTATTTTAGCCTATCCCACAAGGGAGGATTTATTTATATTAGACACTGACGCAAGTAATGTTGGTATAGAAGCAGTGCTATCCCAACTCCAAGATGGAGTAGAAAATGTAATTTGTTACTTTAGTAAAAGTTTCAGTAGATCAGAGAGAAAATATTGTGTTACTAGAAGAGAGCTTCTAGCTGTAGTAGCCTCTATCAAACATTTTCACCATTATTCATATAGTAAATACTTCAAAGTTAGAAGTGACCATAGTGCATTTAGCTGGGTGTTTAATTTTAAGAATCCAGAAGGTCAGCTAGCTCGTTGGTTGGAGGTCCAAACATCCTATGATTTTAAAATTGAGCACAGAGCAGGAATGTCCCATAATAATGCAGATGCCCTGAGTAGACGTCCCTGCTATAATAAAGAATGTCCTCACTGTGCTAGAGCAGAAATGAATTATGAATTGGGTCCAACTCATAAAGAATCTGACAGATGTAAGGTTGAAAATTGTAATGATCATGTCACTGTCAGTGAATCTTGCAGAAATGTTCAAGATGTCAGTGCTGAACAGTCAGTTACAAAACCTAGTATAAGCAGTTCAAATGAAGATATGAGACCAAATATGACAAGTGACGAATCGTGCCACAAAGTCATGTCATTCATAATAAATTTAATAAAGAGGGTCCAGAGAAAAACCCTGATGTACAACCTGAACATTCTAAAATAGTAAGAGTGTGTATCAGATCTAAGGATTATGGTTGCAGTCTTAATAATAGTCAAAATGAGAAAGACAACCCAGTTGAAGAGATAGATTTTGAAAATGTTTCAGAATCTCAGTTATCTGATGATGGAATCAGTATAATTATTCAGTGGAAAATAGATGAAGTTAAACCCACATGGGCAGATGTATCCCATATGAGTCCTGAAGTTAAATTTTATTGGTCAAGATTAAATGCTTTGATTCTTGTCAATGGAATTTTGTATAGAAAATGGGAAAGCTATAATGGAAAACATTATGACCTACAGATTGTTCTTCCAGCTAATTTTAAAAGGTTTGTGTTGAACCAAGTTCATAACACAGTGACTGGTGGTCATCTTGGTGTAAGGAAAACTCTGTTAAAAATTAAACAAAGATATTTTTGGTATAAAATGAGACAGGATGTTAAATGTTGGTGTACCAAATGTGATATTTGTGCTTCTAAGAAAGCACCTTGGAAAAAATCTAAGGCCCCAATTGCAAATGAAACAGTATCTTGTGGGTGCTTCTTAGGAAAGAATTACCATTGATATTTTAGGACCTTTACCATTAAGTGTGAATAATAATCGCTATTTGATGGTAGTTCAAGATTATTTTTCCAAATGAACTGAATATATTGTCTCATTGGCAATCATACCACATCTTCTTTTTATATAAAAAAGAAGATGTGGTATGATTGCCAATGAGACAACTGTCCACAAGAGACCAAAATGACACAGAAATTAACAACTATAGGTCACCGTACGGCCTTCAACAATGAGCAAAGCCCATACCGCATAGTCAGCTATAAAAGGCCCCGAAATGACAATGTAAAACAATTCAAACGAGAAAACTAACGGCCTTATTTATGTACAAAAAATGAACGAAAAACAAATATGAACACATAAACAAACGACAACCACTGAATTACAGGCTCCTTACTTGGGACAGGCACATACATACATAATGTGGTGGGGTTAAACATGTTAGCGGGATCCCAACCCTCCCCCTAACCTGGGACAGTGATATAACAGTACAACATAAGAACGAACTATAAAAATCAGTTGAAAAAGGCTTAACTCATCAGATGGACAAAAATACAAGTGGACGTGGCAGGGTACTTGTACATCCCAACAACAAAAATACATTAGGAACAGATCTGAGAGTACTCGCAGTTATCTGATAGCTAGTTCAAAGCCACTAACAACTAATAAAAAAAATCATGCATCTAAGACTAAATTATCAATCCGTACACATCCAACATCCAATGGATTTAGTGTAAAGACGTCATAAACAGTCAGAGAAAAACATGACCTTGTGCAATGCCAAGATACAGGTATCGACAGATTGTAGATCCATGAATGTGTATATGTATATAACATACTAGTAATATTTAGTTTGCTTTTAATTTACTGATAACAAAATCAATATTTATACCAATAAAAACAATATTCAATGATCTTGCCATACCGATTCCAGACACTGAAGCAGTTACAGTCGCTAAGAAATTTGTAGAAAGAATAGTTACCATTTTGGGGTTCCTTTTCTATTCACTCACACCAAGGGTCTAACTTTGAGTCTCATGTGTTTAAAGAAATGTGTAACATTTTGTGTATTCAAAAAACCCGTACAACACCATTCCGGCCAAAATCGGATGGTATGGTTGAAAAGTCGAATTCAACTATTGAAACTATATTATCTACTTTTGTAAGCAAACACCAAAGAGATTGGAATGAATATATTTATTTATTAATGTTGGCCCATCGGTCATCACAACATGAGAGTTTGGGTACATCTCTATTTTCCATGTTATTTGGAAGAGAAGTTAATTTACCAGTAGACTTAATTCTGGGTAGACCAGAGACTGAAAAGTCACCTTTATATCTAAAAACTGCATATAAATTTTCTCAAAAGTTAGAGGTAATTAATCAATTTGAAAGAAATGAATTAAAACTGTCAAGCGACAGGATGAAAAGAAATTATGACATTGGAACTAAAATGCTAAAATTTGATGCAGGAGATCCATTGTGGTGACACAATCCTCGCCGTGTAAAGGGGTTGTGTCCAAAACTACAAAATAATTGGAAAGGTCCATATATTATTGTAACATGTGTGAATAAACTTAACGATGTGATATATCGTATACAGAAAGGTCCAAAGACCAAGGCTAAAGTAGTGCACCAAGACAGGTTGAAGCCCATATCTTGGAGAACATGTTCCCGATTGGTTTAAATAATAATTAGGGGTATAAGGGGAAGTTGAACCCTAAAATATCCATAGTCTATCCAGCATAGTACAGTTATAGAAAAAAATTATTATGTTATATATTTTATCTGTTTAGATAAAATCTGTTTAGATAAAATTAGATAACAAATTTTAAAGGAAATGTTCCTTTTTATAATTATAGGTCACAGTATACACATGTGGTATATGCCAGGATTAAAGCTTTGATCAATCTATCATTTGTAAAAGACACATGACAGAACATCACAGTTGGTCTTGGTATTTGTGAGGAATGTTGTGCAGTAGAGAGCAGGAGAACAGTTCATAAGAAGTGTGAGGGAAAGTTGAATTTGGTCAACAGATCGACAATGATATGCACTAAAGAAGAGGAATGTCGGAAAATACGCGAAGTACTAACATTGAGCTATGGTAACGTTGTAACCATAACGCTATAGTGAGTGACGTTATTGTATAGATTCATTAGCTATCACGACGATTAAACGTATATAGAAAACATAACGTATTTATTGAGATTCCACAACATTTAATGGTGCCGTGACCAGGATATGGATTCAAAGCTGAAGTCAGTTGGTGCTGGACACAAAGGAGCCGTCACGAAGTTACTGGTAAAATTCGACGAGTTAAAATCAAAAACAGACACAGAAGTTGACGAAGTGGAAGCTCTCGATGATGCCGTCATGCAGAAAAAGAAAACATTGATTGACCTGAATAACAGACTCTTGGATCAGATATCGGAGGAAAATTTGGAACAGGAAATCACCGACTCAGATGAGTATATGTATCAACTCGATTGCAAGATTAGACAAATACGCAAATTTATTAAGTCCTTTGAAACAAATAATAAAACTTCACATGATAATAATGATCCTTCAACGAGCAGACTTAACCCAGACGCATTAAATTTCACGCCCGAAGCTAGAGTTGATATGAACACATGTGCAATAGACTCTATGAACCAGCAGTATTCAATTCACGCCCCTGCAGTGCATACCCGTCCGTCTGAGAATATCATGTTTCAAGTCCCGTCAGAACCGAGATCTTCAAAAAGTAATTATCACAGACTACCTAAGTTAGATTTGCCCTATTTTAAAGGAGATATTCTGAAGTGGCAGACATTTTGGGATTGTTTTGAGTCATCTATACACTATAACGACACATTAACGCCAATCCACAAATTTAACTATCTTAAAGCCCAGCTTGAGGGAAGCGCCGCGCAAACAGTAGAGGGATTCGCTTTGACTAATGGTAACTACGAAACCGCAGTCAACCTTCTCAGAGATCGGTTCGGACAACCTAGCAAACTGATACATGCTTACATGAAAGCACTCATGAACATACCCGCACCGACAAACGATGTATATAGCTTGCGGTTTTACGGAGACAAATTAGAGTCCTATGTGCGAGGTTTAGAGTCACTTGGTCAAACACCAGAGATGTATGGATCACTTTTGGTACCAGTAGTTTTGGACAAATTACCGATTGATATTAGAAAATCTATTGCACGAGAACACGGGAGAGATAATTTGATATTGGAAAATCTACGCAAATCTATAACCAAAGAGATCGACATACTCGAAGCTGGAGAAGGAGTCACAGATTCAGACAGATTGTACGCCACTGCATTTTTTATGGGTACGCAATCACATTCACACAAGAGCAAATTCACAGACACACGTAAGAAGGTACATACACGTACATGTATATTTTGTTCAGGTGAGCACTATCCGACGGAGTGCACTAATGTAACAGACGCAAACACAAGAAATCAAATTGTAAAACAGAAACAGTTATGCTTTAACTGTTTAGGATCACACCGAGTCTACAAAACGATGCAAAAAGTGTAACGGAATGCATCATACTAGCATATGTAAAGATAAAGAGGTCATTCCAGGTACGAAACCGGAGCCTACAATACAACAGTCAGCAATAAACGAAGTTGAAACACCAAACGAGACTAGAGTAATGTATTCATCACAACATAGTAACGACATTCTCCTGAAAACAGCAACTGCACCAGTTATATATAACGACCAAGAAGTAGAATGTAACATATTATTTGACGA
This sequence comes from Mytilus coruscus, assembly GCA_017311375.1. Classification (NCBI taxonomy): domain Eukaryota; kingdom Metazoa; phylum Mollusca; class Bivalvia; order Mytilida; family Mytilidae; genus Mytilus; species Mytilus coruscus. The sequence continues at coordinate 17,902,698 of CM029603.1, forward strand.
GGGAGCACAGCGTTCTTTCATAACTCAGAAATTGGCTGAAAAACTAGAAATTAAACCAACAGAAAAAGTCAGGATTCAACTGTCTGCGTTCGGAGATTTATCTCAGAAAGTTCGTAACTTAGACACTGCAACAATACAGCTACAGACCAACACGGGAGAAAATGTGGATATTAACACACTCATTGTTCCGGAAATTGCCGTCCCGATTCACACCAGTATTTCACAAACTACAAGGAGCTTGCCACATTTGAGCGGACTTAAACTTGCACACTCTATGCATAGTGGAGATCGTTTTGAAATCGACTTACTCATAGGCGCCGACCACTATTGGGACATTATCGAGGACAAAGTTATTAGAGGAAACGGACCAACCGCTGTTCAGTCAAAGATCGGATATTTATTGTCAGGACCGATCAATAGAAACATCAACCAGCCACCAACATCTACAGTTGTTGTAAACGACATTTCAATCAAGAACACAGCTATTGACAACGAGAAAGGAAAGTCCACGGCAAAGTTGCCATGGGAACATGACCACCCAGATGATACACCTTCAGGTATGACCGTTGCCAAAAGAAGACCAGAAAACACATCGCAATGGCTCGTACAAAGTAGATCGCACATGAACCCATTTGAGGAAAATCTACAAGGAAGTAACTTGCTACCAAGACCGCCCGAACGAACACACCCCCAACTGGTGGATTCAAGAAGCCACATAGATACAGGACAGGAACTTATAACGCATAAAGAAAATTACTGCTTAGTGAAGCTACCATGTTTGCCAGAAGAAACATCCATGAATTGACTATGAGTAAAACTTTAATTGTGATCAGTTAAGGTTAAGTGACTTAAGTATTTTATTTGAGATGGACATTAATCTTAAATTACTTTTATCTATATTGTGAACTTACATTTTTTAAATTTTTCATGACATATTTCACTTTTGTCGGCCCCCAGAATGTCGGAAAATACGCGAAGTACTAACATTGAGCTATGGTAACGTTGTAACCATAACGCTATAGTGAGTGACGTTGTTGTATAGATTCATTAGCTATCACGACGATTAAACGTATATAGAAAACATAACGTATTTATTGAGATTCCACAACAGGGGGACCGGTTCCTGCAGTTTTAAAGGGAAAGGGAGGAAAAGATTGTAATAGAGAAAGTGGACCAAGAGGAGAAGAAGGTGCTGCAAAAGGATAGTAAAAAGAGGGCGCACAGGAAGGACCGGGATTCAGTTTCCAAAAGACCAAGAACAGTGCTGGGAGAATTGTATCCTTCAAACAGCATGTACTTTAGGTAGCAATACACAGTTAGAAGTGTTAGTTTCGCATTTTGGCCCCGGTGAATTTTTTAAATAAAAGAGAAAGACAAGTTATAAGTACCTGAAAATGAAGAAAAACTAAATTTGATGCTGTGAGAGTGGTTTTAATTGAAAGGTATGATTCCAGAGAAGAGATTGAACCCTGGTTTGCTCAGTAGACATGTAAATGTCGGGTCTAAATTCATATCCAGTCCACCAATGACTCTAAAACTATATCAGCATTTGTTGACTGTTTTTCAATGGTGTAAATTTGCCTCGATCTTTTGAAAGGTAATTTGCGGAAAAAGGAGCAGAAAGACCCCCAATTATTTTTTGTTTTTTTGAAAGGGCTATCATTCAGTGTTGAAACAATGTATGTCTGATATTCATTGAAATTTTATAAAATGGATATTTTTAAGCCTGTATGGGGGTGTCCAACAGCAATTTTTGAAGAAAAAAATAGAAAACAAACACCAAATGTTTCCATGGATACTGAATTTGTACAATTTTGTTTTAAGTGTTTTTTTACAGATTTGAAATCTGCTGAGAAATAGGATTCTAAATATGTATACATGTTTGGGTATTCTTGTAGCATTGGCTATATCCGTTTCAAAATGCATGCACATGTTCTAGAACTTAAAGACCAAATTTCAGCTTCATTTGCTAACTGTGTATTGCTACCTTATGGTAATGTGAAATTACTTAATATACACATCATGAAAGGGAAAATACTCAATTTTGGGCAAGAATTTTGGCTAATCTAGTTAAAGACATTATATGTAATATGAAATCCTTTAATTTTCTTGACATTTTGTCTAACAAGCCATTATTTTCCTTTTCAAATGACTTTTTAAGGCTCATAGTTGCTTGACTTTGCCATGATGTATATTGACGTCGTCAGATGTGAAGGTGAAAGCAATACAATTTTTAATGCAATGGGCAATCCATTCAATTCGTTACAAAGAAAAGAAAGTATGTGAACTATATATTTAAATTTATTGACAATAATATTCCATAATTTCTTTCAGATATAATATAAACTGTACTTAATATAGCTTCTTTAAATCAGTATGTCAGGGCTCTCGGTCATTAAACTTTACTCAGTACTCGGAGTACAAAATTTGTGCTCGAAACACCAAATCCATGATTTTGATTGGTTGATTTCTGAGTCTGAGTACGAAAATCGTGCTCGAAAGTTTTATGACCGCAAGGCCTGATATATATTCATGTAAGTTAACGGTTCGTGAACGGTTGAAAATAGAAAAAATCAAAGTGTCATATATGGACTGGTGGAAATGTAACGGCTGATAGATATGGTACTTTTAGAATTGTTTTTAGAGGGAAAAGGAAACGTTTCTCTGTTCACCGTTTGTCATATTTCATGAACGTTAATCATGATTTATGTCAAACTTTTCATGTTTCCCATCTTTGTCATACAAAGTTATGTCTTAAAATTGAACATTTATCATATGAGCCTAAAAATATAAATGATTCACGAAATATTTGTAAAAATAATGGTGAATGTACTGGTCATGGAAGCTATAGGAAATGCATTTTATATTAACATGTGGTAAGACAGAAATTTTTTATATTATAGTTTATTAAATGTTAATTTCATTTGCCAAAGGTGTGCGCATGAATTTTCTTTTTCTGTTAATGAAACGATTTTTTTTGTACCAAGGAGTCTGTTTCTTTTCAAGGTGATAACGGTCACTGTCATCCCGTTTTACCATGTACCTAAAAAATGTATTTAATTTAGTATATTTAATTCCCGTTTGCTTTGCAATTAAAAGAGCAGATCTTCCTGTGCCAATAGAAGCCGAATGTACTGCAAAGTGACAAAGTGCCGAAAAATTTCTGCTCCATACTGTATTTTTTGGTGCATAAGTGAAAACCCTGTGATGTAGACTCTCTGATTTATTTGTATTCAGAAGACGAGAAATGTTCTGCATGGTTTCCAAAGACAGAGACTTTTGTATAGCATTTTTTAATTTCAGCTCGTCTTCTGTGCATAATTCTAAATGTCTCCCATACGGCAAGAAATTTGTGTTGTACATAGCCAAATGTGCGATGCAGACTATTGAATTTTTTTTACAATTTGTATGCCTACCGCTAAAACATGAAACTATATTTTCGATTGCTGCCATCGCTTTATCGCAAAAAGTGTCCTCGAAAGGAGTTTTTCTTGATGCGCACTATTTCTAAACGCACTCTTGCTCGAACGCAAGTAGCCAATCGTTGCAAAAATATGTCTCTGTTAGTGTTTGCAGGAGTGCGACTCAATTTTAAATTTTTACATTTTTTGAATTGTGCGCATCTTGTGAATAAAACATGTATAATGCCGTATGGTGTAAACAAAGTTTTCAGATGTTTCGCGAATTGTTTTTGCAAGTTGAGCGCTAGCATCACAGGTGACAGAATTTTATTTTAGAATGCCCCCCGAATTTACCTTTTGAAGATTTATTTTGCAGATTTAGCTTCGCTTGAAGAAATAGACTCCTCGGTAGTATAATTTTTTTTACAATTGTCATTTTCATGACAACATTTCCTTTTTTTACATAGTTTATTCTTTACGTCCAATGCTATTGTTAATTTTTTTGTAGTATTCAATTCAACCAATGGTGTGAAGGACTGGGTAGCTGATTCACCACCCGCTTGTGGTCTATTATTGTATGAAGTGTCTGTTTCAACGTCTATGAAGTTGTCGTGGCCAAGCAAATTATTGACCTCTTTGACATATTGCTGGTTTTCTATCATGGAGTTTTCATTCAATGACACCATTTTATCGCAAGTTTTGTTAACTTTACGATTGATAAGGCTTAGAGATGGTGGCCTAATATTTAAGCATGAAAGCAGGAATACAACATCACCTGGTCCACATTTGGTTTTCATCACCGGTATTACTAGGGCCTCATTAAGTTCACCAGGATTCGGCCCGGGAGCGTTATTGTTTACAATTCTTTCGAACATTTCAATTTGAGATGATTTAAATTTACAGTTTCTACACGACACTGTTATAGAAACACAGATACCGTTTATCTCTGTTACTTGAATTGTCGGATTTGGTGATTTACATTTTTTTCTCACCTGAAAATGTGGTAAAAATGCAGTAATAGCAGCCGAAAGCTTATTGACACTAACAATTAAGTTTTCATTTTCATCATCAGCAATATCAATTTCGGTTTCATCATGAAAATGGTTCTCCATTTTTTTGGGTCTGAGTTTTGTCGGAAGAAAAGTGATCTAACCTGGTTTACAGCCAGCCCATTTAGCCTCCGATTTAAGGGCTTCATCATACACAGTTTTTTCCGGTCTTGAAAATCTAATTGGCTCAGAATTAGGATGAAGGTTAGGAGAATCAGAAAAATCAGAAGCAGCGGAAGAATCAGAAGAAGATAAGAGTGACAGATCGTTAAAGGAAACACATGAAACACCAGAAACTTTTAAGGCAGAATTATTCTTGGCAGTATAGTCTGTGTCAGTACTAAGAGTTCCATCTGTTGATGTTGTTCAAGCATGCCCAGTATCCATACTTTTGTTCCAAGGTATCGTCGTGTCATATGTTTTCGTACGTCATATGTTTTCGTATCAACCACATTTCGTCGGTTTCGACTGCACACGCGTACATTGTGGCGTGTTTTTCGGTTTCTATATTTGGAACAACAACAACACTACAACGTGACAAATGTATGACATATTGAAAGTCGCTTTTAAAGACCTAAGAACTAATTAAATTAAACTTACCTGTGTAGCCATTTTTATTTAATGTCAAAAATACGCATCACTAGAATAGTTGTTGAGAAAAATTCTGAGGGGTTACTTGAAGTATAGCTATATCGTCTGCCTGTTAGACACCGGATCTTCAAGACATGTGACTGTCATGTGGTTTTTTGGTCATTTTTATTACAAACCAACGACTTAAAATTATCATGGTTCTTATATAAAATGGTTGTTCAAAATCCATTTATTCAATATTCTATTGACAATTCTTTTTATACATCCTTGATACATAAAGATGAAAACAGTCTTAACTTTTTACATTTAATCCCAAATTTTGAAAACTGCATTTTATTTTCAAAAAAATAATGTCCTTTGTAGAAATCCAGTGCCAATCTGAAATAAATCACAATGTTACAATTTCAGCACATGAAACACCAACCTAAAACTATTTTCAAATTATTTTTAGTACTGAAAAGTATTCAATAACTTTTTATGATTCAAGTGATCACCAGAACCACGACTTAACAAAATACTCATTTCCGGATTTTATAGTCATTTCCTGTCCGTGTACTGATCCAATTTTTAATTCATACGAAAACATATGACGCCGTTTTTTTGACATACGAAAATCGCGAAGGAATCGGAAACAGTAAAAAATCGTAGTAAGCCTTGACCAAAAATCTAGATACCTAAAAACATTCGACAGAACATGCTTTTAAAATTTCAGTACACACGTGAATAAAAACTCAGCAGTGAAAACCGTAAGCAGTGAAAATTGTTATTAGTACGAAAACACATCACACGAGGATATGCATCCTTGTTTTAAGATACACTTGCCTTTAGTTGAGTTTTTAGTATTAACCATTTCACAAAATTGATAGTTAGTTACTTTATACTTTGATGTTGCTAACCAGTATTTATGACGTCATGACGTCATGATTACCTTTATGACGTCATCATAACCTGAATGACGTCATCATAATTAAAAGTGCAGTTATTTAAATATAGTCTAAAGTTAAAACACACCTTAAAAGATATTAAATTTCATTTTAACAGTGATTCCAATGCAAATTAAATGATCTCTACAACATGAAATTTCATAAAAATTAACTGTTAAAATCCATGAATTTTGAGACTTATCTGCCCTTAGACCATGAATCTTTAAGTGTAATGTATTCCAGTCAAAGTACACTATAAGATGAAAGTGATGTAAATCTTCAATTAAGAATGAACCAAAACATAAAATTAACACTCAAAAAGCAGGAAAATGTATTCTTAGAATAATTTTTAGTTGAATAATAATAAAATCATGAAGAATTTTTGGAGATTTTTTTATTTGTTTTGTTTTGTTGCCCATAGCAACATATTTTTTCACCTGAAAAATGTTTACAAAATTGTGTTCATATATTTAGCATGGTTACCAGGTACCTCAAACGGGTGTTTATTTTATCAATTGACTTTTATTTCACATTTCATACTTGTCACCACTAATCCAAAATTTGACACTTTTTAATAGAAAATTTTAATGATTTTCTTAAATACCATTATAACTTTGCACAGCTGTATCTTTGGTTATTTTCATCCGATCTTGGAAAAAATCAGGCGAAAATGCTTGAAATATGGTAAACGTTGTAGAACTATAGGGACTTAACTGAAAAGTGTATTATATTTTATCCTTAAGGTAGCAATACACAGTTAGAAGTGTTAGTTCCGCATTTTGGCCCCGGTGAATTTTTTAAATAAAAGAGAAAGACAAGTTATAAGTACCTGAAAATGAAGAAAAATTAAATTTGATGCTGTGAGAGTGGTTTTAATTGAAAGGTATGATTCCAGAGAAGAGATTGAACCCTGGTTTGCTCAGTAGAAATGTAAATTTCGGGTCTAAATTTATATCCAGTCCACCAATGACTCTAAAACTATATCAGCATTTGTTGACTGTTTTTCAATGGTGTAAATTTGCCTCGATCTTTTGAAAGGTAATTTGCGGAAAAAGGAACAGAAAGACCCCCAATTTTTTTTTTTTTTTTTTTGAAAGGGCTATCATTCAGTGTTGAAACAATGTATGTCTGATATTCATTGAAATTTTATAAAATGGATATTTTTAAGCCTGTATGGGGGTGTCCAACAGCAATTTTTGAAGAAAAAAATAGAAAACAAACACCAAATGTTTCCATGGATACTGAATTTGTACAATTTTGTTTTAAGTGTTTTTTTACAGATTTGAAATCTGCTGAGAAATAGGATTCTAAATATGTATACATGTTTGGGTATTCTTGTAGCATTGGCTATATCCGTTTCAAAATGCATGCATATGTTCTTGAACTTAAAGACCAAATTTCAGCTTCATTTGCTAACTGTGTATTGCTACCTTAAGCCAGTTTCAGAGAAGAAAAGGAAGGAGCCAAAGAAGGCTCCAGAGGAGAATAGAGAGGAAACCAAGAAGAGGACTCCAGAGGAGGAAAAGAGAGTAAAGAGAAGAGGGAGGAGAAAAGAGGAGGAAAGAGGAGAAAGGAAAGGAGAGCAAGAGTAATGAAAAAGAAGAGGAGAAGGAGAACAAGAAAAGAAAAGAGTCCATACAATATCAGAAAGAAGTCCTTACAGACCTGTTTAAAGAGCTGGAGACTTCTTCGGTGGGAAGTCTTGAAGATGTATCACTCTGAGATCTAGTTAAAGACCAATTTTTAGAAGATATTGAAAATTAACATCAGTGGTGGAACCCATTTCTCCTCTTCCAGCTGATACATGTATAACTATCCCTACTACTGAGATCGCGTCAACAGAATCACCCCTCATTTCTACATCTTCATGCCTCCCTACCTATTCACATATCCAGAATCCATACTGTCCGCCATGATTGAGGTTGACTCTCCCGTGAAACCCTATATATTTGATGGATGTCACACTTATTTTCTAGACCGAGATGCTAAACACTTTCCCCTGTTTCTAAACTATCTAAGAAATCAGGCCCGGATACATTTTGACATGCTGCCTAGAGATGTTCGCAGTTTACATGAATTGCAGGTGGAATGTAATTTCTACGAGTTAAGACACATGCAACTCGCAGTCCAAAAGAAGATCTTGGATCTGCAACAACTTAGTTTAATTTAGAAATGAACATTGGGGGGGAGGACTTTATTAGGACAATTAATTTTTTCAGGATCATGTGATGAACATTGGGGGGGTGGGCGTTATAAATATATATTGTGTGTTATTAATATTTTGCTATGCTTCATGATGATAAGTATTCTTAATGCAGTACAGTATTACCTTAGAAAAGCCCTATGATGTCTTTATGACTGATGAAGTATAGTTTATCCTTTTCTTTTCTCAGGTTCTACTGTTCAGTATTGGCTTATTTATTCACATATAGTAGAAGGTCTTGTTTATAAGTTTGTTTTATATTTATGGATTTTATATCCATTGATAGTGTTATTTGACATTCATTGTTGAATTTTCATAACCCATTTGCTGGTATGTGAATAGATGAGTTTTAAGTTAGAGTGTATAGGATGAATTTGGTATTGTAAGACAGCTTGTTTACATAACAAACGTTTTGATTGGTTGATCTATTGATCCAAAAATTATAAATAGAAGGTTGACAAAACGAACTTCAGATTTAACTCACGTCCGCAAGAGCAGTCACATAGTCTTGAGAACGAAAACCTTATAGTTCAACCTTATTATAACAATATGTCTGAACCGAAATCTACGCTAAGTCTGGTACGCAGGTTTTAAATGTTTTAGAAAAACTAAACCGTCTAACGTTAGATTTACACATGGCTATTGGTTGTTTCATGCTTAATTCAACCTTCAATCTACGGGAAATTCCCCGTCAACCTTCGTTCCACTTAGTCAACCTTCCATCGTTACGATGATATGAGAGAGGTTGTCTGGAAATCTAATTTCATTTTCACAGAAAGAAATAAGATAAATGAATATTTTATTAAATCAATCAGTATTTTTACTTTCGGTAACGAAAGGTTGAAAAGTTCAACCTTCTACCGAATCAACCTACGGGAAACAATCAACCTTCCTGTAATTTTATTCAACCTTCCTAACCTATAAATTAGATGATTACGGCATATTGTATATAAATATAAATGTATAGTTTGTTAATGAATTGTAAATATTTGATTATATAGATGCTACATAAAGTACATCTTAAAGTAACACCTGACTTAGTTATTATTTCAAAATTGAAAACAACACGTTTAATAATTTCATGCGTCCGAAGCGCTTTTCTGGATTTACCTTCATCAGGAACGCTCAATGCCAAACATTTGAAATCCGAGGGATGTATAAGTACCGAAACAGTTGAAGAGCTATATGACAAAAATACCTAAAACAAATAGCCAAATTCATCTAACCTTATACCTACTCAAAGGATCCATGCAAATTATGTTCGATCAAGCCTCTTATTCTATTAACTCATCATCCACTCGGCTTAAGTTGAGAAATCGTTACAGTATAAAGGGCCAATCCCAAGGTAAAATCAATATAAATTCAAGCTCCAATAATCATTTATAAATGATAATATACATACCAAATATCTCTCCAACAGAAGAATATTTTGGAACCTGCTTTGAAATTGTGGTAGAGAGCTGGTCAAAATAAATATGGAGGACGATATAGTTTTGTCTGTAATAAAAAAATTGTTTTTTTACAATAAATATAAGTAATAGTTCGTGTGAAGTCTACAATACTTCGTGACTACTCAACTACAATAATACATTAAAGACTTCTAGTGGTCAATGTATACAGTCTTCAAAAGCTCCAAAATCAAACTAAAGTTTATACAGTCAAGAGAGAAATAAACCTAACAGCAACTATAACATTCTTGAATTCCATCAATACTCAGTTTTGAAATAAAAAGTACAAAATCAATTAAATACAAATAAAGAAAACAGCTTTTATTGACGGTGTGTCTGATCTTTGATGCGGGATGTGGGAGCAATCTAATCATGTATGTTCAAAGAGCATCTGTCTTTAAAACGGAAAGAACAATGCAGAAATAAAACAATCAAAGCAAGAACAAAAGTTATCATTTTGGCAATAAATATTTAAACTGAACTTAACTAAAACTTTGTAAGGCCGATGGAGCTGACAAAGCATTTTTTCGTACAATTTATATCTACAAAGGGTGAACAACAATAATAAACAACAATAAAATTTGGATCGGCATCTGTTTTCTCCTTAAAGGGACGATACACTTATACATGAAGACACCAACCTATATAGCTAGTTTGTATGTAATCAAACTTCGTACTTTCAGGGACAATTTTAATCTACTTATAATGAAAGCCAGCCTTACAATCTTATTAGGAAGATGTCCTTTTGAGTTGATACGTACAGAAACGGAAAGAACAGTGCCAACAAAACACGATCAAAGTACAAAAAATTGTCGCTGATCATTTTGTCGTTATTTTTTCTAATAAAATGTATATTTACGAAGGGTCAACATCAATCAATTAATATGAATTTTTGGATCGGCATCTGATGCCGTACACCAGAACGTGAAGACGCCAACCTAGTTTGTATGTTATCAAACTTTGTACTTTCTAGGATAATAATGTCGCGTCATACAAGTTTATCGTTTCAAAACTCTACTCTTAGAGTGGGGACTATATTGCATTCACCTTGTCCGACTGTCGTTCGTGCAACTCAATACCCGTCTCATTTTTCTCGTGTACTTCTGAACTGAATGATTACATATTTGGTGAGCAAATGATTTCATATTTGGTGAGCAACTTGAGAGTAATAAGTTGTATAGTGTGGTCACTTTAAGGATCTGTCTGACATTGAATTATTTGACTTTTTCAGAATATGTTGAATGAACTTAAAAATTTTCGTCTCGTATTTCTTCAGTACTACTAAACAGAAGACTTAATATTTAATCAACAGCTTGGCAGTGATGAGTAACATGTGGACTATTTTCGGATCTGTCAGCAACCACTTACCGTTTACCGTTAAAAACTGAAATGAGGCACCATGCATTAAAGTTGGATTATTCCTTCACTGACAATCAAATTAGTATTGATTCGCGACGAACCTAAATCAATTAGTTTTGAGTTTCGGAAAAATAAAGAAAGACCTAAGCTTTTAGAAATATATTTATGAAGTCGAAAAAGTGCAAAAGATGCTAGCAATTGACATTAATTTGATTGCTCAATTCTAGAACAAGTGGTCAACTTCAAGTATGTTGGTAGTAATAATCTGGGTCTATTCTATTAAAATGTTGGAATGGTGTGGTTAATAACAAAGTACATTTTTTTGTATCGTTTACTATTTCTACAAAAATACCATTAAATGAACTAAAATATGCATAAGACATCGGAATCATGTCCACGGACCCAAAGGAAAGTAAATTATCTATGAATTAGGCTTAAGATTTCACCAAAACTTCACTTTGGAGAATATGTGATAAGGTTGGAAGTGAGATAATTCTTTCTTTATATATTACCAGTTACCGGGTATGGGTAATAAATAAACTCATTCTAAATACCATCAAACCTGCTTAAGAAACCACCTGTATTAAGCAAAAACCTGTGTTATAGGTCCCGCTGTAGTGCATTTCATATTGATTTCACCTGTATTAACGGCCACCTGTATAATGAGTCCACTTTTATACTCTCCTTTTAGTGGTGTCTTAAAACAGGTTTCACTATACCAGGATTAAGTAAACTAGCAATTGATAGTAAATAGTAAACCAATATATTTATGTTAGTCTAATACAGAAAAACACGAATAAAATTGAAATAAAAAGAACACAAAATAACGAATTTGAAAAGAAAGGAGAGGGCAAAATAAAAATTGTCTTGTCCCCAAATACCTGTGTTATTATACTGAATAGACTTTACAAACTAATGTCAAACCTTCCGGCCTTCATTGTAATTTTCATGGGTAAACAAATGCCTGAAGGAATTGTAACATCTATATTGATTAGATAAGAATTTACCTTTTTGAGGGTAGGAATGCCCTTAACCGTCAGGTGTAAAAAGATCATTTTCGGCTACCGTTAGCTTCAAATTGGTTAAAATTTTACCGTCTAAAAGAACGTGTACATTTCATCGTCATGCACTAAAAATTACCGTTAACGTCATTTGGGAAGAATTTTTACCGTTATTCGTCATGAAATTACCCCCATTACGACCCTCCTTTTTCATATTACCGAATTTTGACTCCGTTGTTTACATTTTTTCTACAGGTTACCTATTATGAGGTAGGATATCCTGGTACTCGGTCAGGTAAGAGCAATGTAAAAAAGTAAAATCAAGTTTTTAATCGATACAATATATGGGGAAAATTAACTGCTTTATATTTTCTTAACACAACAAAATCATCGAAAAACAGAAAACTTTTCCCTCAAATTGCACGGATTATATGTTTGATTTTACTTCTTTTGGTTTGCTCTTACTTGTCCCAGTACCGGGATGTCCTACCACAGAAAAGGTAAACTGTTGAAAAATTATGGAGTCAAAAGTCGGTAATATGAAAATAGTCTATTATGATTGGCTAGATCTTGAAATTTCATATTCAATGTAACACAACAATTAGAATAACAAAAAAATACCGAACTCCAAGGAAAATTCAAAACGGAAATTCCCTTATCAAATGGCAAAATCAAAAGCTCAAACACATCAAACGAATGGAAAACAACTGCCATATTCCTGACTTGGTACAGGCATTTTATCATGTAGAAAAAGCACACTTGTACAGAATTTTGAGTTCATAAACACAGACTGTTTTATTATCGTTGTCTTAACACGACTGCTGTTAACACTATTTGAAAAAAATCTAAGAAATCTCGTTACCTGTAGTAGTCCAAATATTTGTCTTCATTAAGTTCAAAGATCTTCTTGCTGTAGAAATCTGATGGAAATAGTGATGACGTCAATGTCACGTCATAATGTGTGTATGTACACGGCAACGGACAATCACAGTTATCACCTAGCTTTGTTTGGTCGTAGTATTCATCTTAAAATAATTGAATTTAAAAGAAATCACTAATAATATAAGGTTCAATACAGAACACTCCAGATCGTCATTTTTATACACCTGCTTTTTTAATTATTTCACAACTATAGAAAAAAATGCCGTTAGAATTGGAAGGACATTAAAATAATCTTGTTATACAAATACGACTATCTAGAATGAAGAAAAGTAACATAAAATATCATATTTTCATCTTATTTCGATAACAAAAAATTATTACTAACAGGTTTGATCATATTAAAATAGATGAAGTGTGTTTCCAACACGTATGATCCTATCAAAATATATAAAAGTGTGTTGCCTATCTGTCAATCTACCAACAACCGTCATTTTTTAAATTTCTATTTCTGTCTTTAAAAGTACTGAGATGGTTTACTTTTATTTAGTAATGCAAAACTTAGTTTGACAGTTTGTTGTCTATCTATTAACAATCGCCGTTTTTCACTTTAAGCCACTTAGGTTTCTATTCTAATCCTAGTATAATTTAAACTCATTAACATATTATTATACTTTATTTCATTAGAGCTGCGTATAAATCTTTTAAGGATACAGCTTTCTCCTTAGAAGCCCTACATACTATAAATAATAGGTTTAGGGTTACCTATTGATACTTATACTATAAACATAAGTATAAATTACAATTTAAAATTTTCCGGAAATATAACAGTGTTTTTTCCGTATATTTTAATTTACTAATAAATCGTCCTATATAATAGGTGGCACGGTAGTATTTCATGGCCCATAGGGATAATGATAGCCGTTTTAGAATTTTCACCTCTTTCTAACACTGCCCAAAATTCTACATACACAGTTAACCAAAGTACTTTCATTATAATATTCAGAAATGAATTTAAATATGTATCATGACCGTTTACTTTTTTTGCTATCTTTAAAAACCTAAGGTCACTAATGCTTTTAGGTCTGTTATCATGCATTGAATACAAAATTTTTAAAAATTCTCAAAAATTCATTTACACCTGTATGTAAAATTATTTCATATGCTTCTACACCTGATTCATCCCTCAGTTTGGGAAAGTATGTTCAGTAGATACTGTATTTTTTGTCCAATCACACTGTTCAGATACATTGACTTAAGTAGGGTACTCAAAAGAGCAACCTAAATTCCGGAATGCAAATACTATCGTGCCACCTTAACAAAGACACCACAAACTTGAAACCAGTCATGACACCTATGATGCATACATCTTACTAGGAAACATATTACAATAAAGAATACTTGTCTGCACAAATTTCTTACCAAAATTAAGTAAAAGATTATATCCCTACCCCAGCTGGCAGATTTTCACTTTTTTTCATCTTACCACTTTTCCTTAAGGAGTGAACAAAACCCAAATATATGATGGTTCAAATCAACACAGAAGTAAAACATGGTGATTGAAGAGGAATTATTGGATTGCCAACTCTATTTCTAGTTAATCTGACTGAAAGAAACAGTATAAGTACCAAATCCTGAAAAAAGATAGTAAAGTCCATTCCACATTTTACAGCATGCCTTACATTCCATTAAGCATTTCGAGATTATGTAGGCAACATAACAATATTCTTTAGATGGCAGTTAACTATAATTCTAAAATCTTTTTGCAATACATGTACTAGAATATATCTCTAAATTGACTGTTTGTCTCTTTCTCATGTATGCATTTAGTTAAATTATGTCCCCTTACATAATCAATTTACCTTTTTTGTGCTTTTCAGGGTCAGAAAATAAAAACCATTCATGACATTTGCATGAAAAATGAATACACTATTTAATCTATCTGACATACAATCAGAATCACATTCTTTGTCAAAAAAAAATGTCTTATCAATGTAAAATAACCCCTAATGCCATTTCTATTTCAGCTAAATATGAGGGCTAATTGAATAATTAAGGACCCCTTAACCACTTACTTGTTCCAAAAAAGCTGATACTGGTGCCATGTTACCACAGAACTACAAATTAAACCTGAAGAAAACTAGTATAGCTGTACTTGTGTGGGAAAAAAATGAAAAATTATGCACTTTACTTATTTCGGTGAAAATTGTAGGACGTACAGGCAACTAAAATATGTCACGTCTCAAATTCCAGTTGTTGCACATGTGTCAGACACTGCGAAAAGTTAAAGCGAGCGTTTATAATTAAAAATCAATTGCAAGTTACATAAAAATTATAAATTTCTTCTTTCTAGGCAAATTTTGACATTTTTATCCACAGATGAGGACAGATTTGCAGAATCAGCAATTTTCACTCCCAGGGATGGAATTTAAAGGCTGTTTTTGTAGTTGCCCTTAATCAACTTTTTATTGATAAACTTACAAATTGAATAGGTAAAAAAAATACCTTTATTAATTTAGTGTAAACATATATATCCCAGTTAAGGTGGCATGGTAGTATTTCCTGGCCCATATGGATAATGATAGCCGTTTTAGAATTTTCACCTCTTTCTAACACTGCGCAAAATTCTACATACACAGTTAACCAAAGTACTTTCATTATAATATTCAGAAATGAATTTAAATATGTATCATGACCGTTTACTTTTTTTTGCTATCTTTAAAAACATAAGGCCACTAATGCTTTTAGGTCTGTTATCATGCAGTGAATACAAAATTAAAAAAAAATTCTCAAAAAATCATTTACACCTGTATGTAAAATTATTTCATATGTTTCTACACCTGATTCATCCCTCAGTTTGGGAAAGAATGTTCAGTAGATACTGTATTTTTTGTCCAATCACACTGTTCAGATACATTGACTTAAGTAGGGTACTCAAAAGAGCAACCTAAATTCCGGAATGCAATTACTACCGTGCCACCAATACAATACTACTAATACTACAACAACATGCAGTTGGGATTTAATTTTACAATTTGTGAGTATATCACTATTGGTTTTGACTTTTGCTGTTAAGTGTCACTGAAACATGTGGAATCAAACAGTTATACCAGTTTTAACTAACAATTAAATGGAGATTTTTTTTTTAAATACTTTCAATTTGCTACAGCGTTAAGCTTACTTCTTGTTTCATTGCTTTGTAGTGGTTTACTCTTGACAGAAATTCATACTTAAATATAGCGAACACATTTACTTCTTTTTCTTTTCTATTTGATAAGTAGTATGCTTTATTTATACTAAATATTACTATTGTTATAAAAAATTTATTTCATAATACTTTTCATCAGTTATTTTATATCCAAATATTATGGAATTTATAATGAGATATCCAATTTTGAGTTTATTAAGAATTATCTAATACTTTCCCAAAAGTTTTAAAATATTTGCAGGTGATAAAGAAATGTTCATAATTCTCTTTAACATTGCATATATTACATAAAGGAGTATCTACTATTTTCCAAGTTTCTAGTATTTGTTTACAGGACAGTATCAAATGTAACAATTTCCACCTCAATATTTTCAATTTATTATCTTTTAAGTATCTAAAAGAACAATATATTGTTTTTATTTTCAAATTAATATCTTCAACTTGCAAAATATTTTTCCACTTTACAAACACCAATCCATGTTAGATTGTAGTAGTATATCATATATATCTTTTGTTTTACTTTTGTAACTCATACTTTTATGATTTTACATACTATTTCCAATTTTTGTAAAAGTAAACTTTTGTTAGCTTTGCTTTTTATTCTTTAATTAAATTTAACCATTGGTTAAGTAATGCCTTTTTAATTTTGTATATTCTGCGAACCAATTACAATAAGATGATAGTTTGTTTAATATCAAATTTGAGAAATATCTCCATTATCATCCAGGAGATCATTAATATATAGTATATTATTTTAATCAATTGATTATAGATTAGACATTTACCATTTAATTTTATGTATTTGTTTCCCATATTATTTGTTTTCTTATTTCAATAAAATTATTTGGGATTTTTCTGTCCTACTGTTTTCAATTTCACCTAATTCTTAATTATTTCTAAGTAAAAGGGTGTTACATTGTTTTTAAATTCTCTATATCTTGTGTTTAATCTATGTTTATATAGAAATTTAAATAATATTTTCCTAGTTTATCAAAGTAGAACTGAGGAATAACTTTTCAGTTCTGTAGCATATCATCATTGTTAACAAATCTGTTAATCCAATTTATTTTTAATGATTCAATATATTTATCTACATCAATCATGTTTAATCCTCCGTTAGCATACTTTGTACAAACAACAGATCTTTTAACTTTTTCTTTTATTATCTCAGATAAAGTTAAATATTTTTTTAAATTTTGATATGTAGTCTTTATTTATATTGATTACTGATGCTAAAAAAGGTTAAGTTAAACTATTAAAGACTTTACAACAGTTATTCTGCCTAAGATAGTAAGTTAGAAAATGAAAGGATATGGAGTAAATGTACATGGGACAAAATCGCACACAATACATAGAAAACATAGAAAATTATCAATGAATAGGGCTTTTAGTTGTCTTTTAGACCAATCTTTGATAATTTTCTCTGATTTAGTTACCTGTTTTCTAAGTTTAGTTTTTCACATTCAATCTTGTTATGTCCAAAGTATACTCCCAAGCATTTTATTGGCTTTGTTGACCAGTTTATATTTTCATATTTATCTCTACTGCTTTTCAGATTTCCTAGCCAAATACCTTCTGTTTTATTTCTGTTCAGTTTGAGACCAGATAAAGAACCAAATATCTCTATTATATTTAGGGCTACTTTAATTTCTTGCTTAGATTTAACAAAAATTGTTGTGTCATCTGCTAGCTGACTTAATTTTAAACTATGTGTTTTATTATTTAATTTGATTTGTATGCCTTTTAAATTGTTGTCTTGTCTCAATCTACATGATAAGATTTCTACTGCCATCACGAAAATAATAGCGCTGACCAGACAGCCTTGTCTAATCCCCCTACGAATGTCAAAGGGCGTAGAGATCCACCTATTATTTGTTAGACATCCTTTAATATTTGTATATAAAGTCTGTATCCAATTTATAATAGAATTTTGTAGACCAAACTTTCTTAATACACAGTACATAAACTCCCATTCTAAAAAATCGAACGCTTTTGAAAAATCAAGAAATAAGATTGCTCCATCTACATTGAATTTATCAGAATAGTCAATTATATCTTGAATTTGTCGGATATTAAACCCTATATATCTATTTTTCACATAGCCATTTTGGTCACTGTGAATAATTTTGTGAAGTATTGGTTTTAATCTTTGAGCTAATGAATAAGCTATTATCTTAGAATCTACATTTAACAAAGTTACTGGTCTGTAATTATCTAGATTGAGTGGATCATTTTTTAATAAATAATATTTATAAGTCCGATCTTTTGATTTTCTGTGAGTTCTTTTGTTTTTCGTAGCATTTATTAAACACAAAAACTGCAAAGTTTTTTTATATATGGCCAAAAGTCCTATAAAACTCAACTGTTAATTCATCTATTCCTGGAGATTTATTTAATTTCATATTGAAAACTGATTTTGCACATTCATCTATTGATAGCTTTCCTTCTAAATCATTACTTTCTTCATGAGATAGGGTGTAATCATTTTTAGTTTCCTCAACAGACTCTTGTATATCTTTTACTTATGGTTTTTTGGATGTATATAAATTTTGATAATATTATCTTTCTATTTCTAATATTTTACCCTGATCATCTGTTATTTTGCCTTGGTTATCTTTTAGAGATTTAATATTTTTGCTTGTTTGTCTGATTTTTCCAAACCAAGATAGTATTTTGAATTCTTTTCTCCTTTTTAAATCCATTTAATTCTTGATCTTATTTGGGCTCCCTTAATTTTTTCTGCATAGATTTTTTCAAGATTTTTTTCTGTATCTTCAATTTGTTTATTAATATGTTTTACTTTTGTGAATTTAATTCATTATCACAGATTTCATTAAGATATTTTATTTTGTTTATTAAATTTTTAACTTCTGATCTCTTATCTTTTTGTCTAGCTTTACAATAGTTAATAGTTGCCTCCCTTACTTGTATTTTAAACATGTCCCACATTACAATAGGTTTTTATTTAGTGCTTCTTCTTTATATCGATCTATAAGTTTTAAAATAATGTTTTATATTTACTTTCATTGAGTATACTATTGTTAAATTTAAAGTATCCTTTTCCTTGATCTTGTATTGTATGTTTTATTTTTAGTGAAATTGCTTGATGATCTATGCATTTAATTATTGCTGGGCGGATATCTGTATTTAATACTCTATTTCTTATGTCAGAATTTATTAGAAAATAATCTATTCTATTAGCAATATTGCAATTATGTTTTCTTTTCCATGTAAATTGTTTTTGTAGGATTTAATATTCTCCAAATATCTATTAGTTTATGGTTTTTATCATATTTTTAAGCTATTAACTGGTTTTCTTTTTTATTATCTAAAGTTTTACCTTTTCTATCCTTATCTGTTAATGTTTCATTCATTTCACCGCCAAATATTTAAATTCCAAGACCGTATGCTTCTATTATAGTGTGTACATTTTATAGTAGGCATTTCTATCTCTTTCTATATTAGGAGCATACAGGTTTACTAATGTAAAAATATTGTTATCAATTTCTATATTAAGTAAAATAATTCTGCCTTCTTTATCTTCAAAACTATTTATAATAGAATGATTTATTCTTTCATTAATAAAAATTGATACCCCTTTAGAATTCAAATTACCTAGGCTGTGGTATGTTTTCCCCTCAAACTCATTTTCTATAGTATTGACATTATATATACATCATTATTCACATATTTCACTAATTTATATTGAACATTTCATAAAGTATGCTTAATTCTATCTGTTTATCTGGTTTAGCTATTGTGTTTACATTTTTTGCACAGGTTAAAATACATCTTTTTTGTAGGTTTCTCCCTGTTTCTAAAAATAGACATCTACTGGTAAAAATTACCCTGACCGTATTTTATACCGATACAAGGCCCAATACAGTCTATCATCAATATGTGTATTTGGATTAAAATTTATGGAAACTGTGTCATTGTGGATATGTTGTTTCTGTTTTAAGTATAATTTTACATTTATAATGTATTTGTCTCGCATAATTAGCATCGTGTACAGGTAAGTATAGTTAAATTGAACATGTGTATAAACCCGTTTTCTATTACCACAATAAAGAATACACGCATATATATTTATTCTACGTTCTCTGCATTTGCTGAGTATTATTCTGGTGTTGTGTGATTTTGTAATTGAATGAATCGCTTTGTTACTTTTATCTCGTTGGTTTATTAGATATAATAGAGGATGTATATAGTTCGCGTTTACTTGTAGTAATAAAAATGATTTTGATGAATGTGGGTCAAATGCATATGCAGGTGGCGTTGCGATACACCTATTTTTTGACATTAGTCTTTCCACGTGTTTTTTGTTTACGAAAACATGTTGACATGTATAATTTAAACTCATGACTGGGTTTAACAAACGTCAATTCAAGTTAAACCATATTTAACTGTTAAGTGTCAATTGATTTATGAATAAATAGACACTTACATTTAAACATCGCTTAATTTTAATTGACGATTGTGGAACTAAGTCCCGATTTCTATCAGTTAACTATTGTTAAAAATTATTTATGAAACACTTAGGTTGTGCTACACAAAGGTATTGAAAACCTTAGCCGTATTTGGCACATCTTTCTCGGAATGTTTGGTTTATAATGGTCTTCAACTGCGTTTTTAATTTGAGAGGATTCGGGCACCACTGACGATTCTTATGTAGTCAAAATGCGAGTCTGGCGTACAAAATTATAAGTCTTTGGTTAATTTTTACACTTATTATAGTATTATGAAAGAATGCTATATTATTACACCAAAAAGAAAGCTTATAAATTTTGTTTATAACTAAATTTTCCACAAGGTGCGTCTTAAACTGAATAACTATATATGTCCCCATTGGGCATTAGCTGTCACATTCATGTTCACCGATTTGACTCAAATTCTCATATTAGGTTTATAACATACTAAAACGTATATCGAAATTACAAAAAGTCTTAAATAAACAAAGTACAATTGCATGGGCTTGATAATATGTGTCAGCATTTCGTGTGTATTTTAGTCTTGACGACATCTAATTAACTATCGAGGTAACCTCCAAAGACTGCAGACGGTTATTTTATACAATTATAGCCTTTATGTGAGGTAGATACAAGGATATTTTGACCTTAAAGAAGTATAAGTGAATAATTCATCAGCGATGTTTATTAGCTTATTATGACAAAATTGAACCAAACTGCTCCTAAAAGCGAATTATTATTTCACTATATCACTTTCATTAATGATTGAACCAAAACGATCATATTTTAAATTTTTTTTCGTAGCTAATGCCCCTTTAGACTGCATGTGTCAATCTTACTGTATTGTAACACTGTGTGTTTTTTTTTTTTTTTTCATTGTAAAATATCTTGTGTACATAGAAGTTGGAGAATAGGAAGAAAGTAAATGTATTTTAAAGACATACTTTACCTATTGCTTTCATAATGCAGTTAGCCATTTGAAACTTAGAGCAGTACTATGTATCTACAACAAAGTGAACGTATTTTAACAATAGTTTTACTGTTCCAAGTAAAATGTTCTTAAAAGTTTAACATTAAAAATTCTAATTCAAATTACTTTTTACTAATGAGTGAAATGTTTCAATTCATACCTGTGTATTCAAAGTTAAATCAGCATTGCAACAACTCTATAACGGTCCATATGAAAGCGAATATATACGAAAGGAAATAGTAAGCGTAAACCTTTTCAATGAAGAAATGAATTTAAAAATAATAAGATGTAGTATGATTGCCACTGAGAAAATTGATCACCTGATACCAAATGATCTCATTTGCGCCGGAAATGGTCAGCAATTCGTGCCACTGGTTACAACCCTCGTGTTACTCATTGTTTACAAGTAAACATTCATGACCCAAAGAGGAGTAACTGGGGAAATATTGTCATCCCTGAACTTGAACCGTTCAGGCAGTAAACCCTTGGTAAAGTGGGGCGTCTGTTTGGTGTCCGGGATATCTTAATTTGCAGATACTCTCTCGGGGATCCGTTTGTGGCAAAATGTCAGTTCCTATCCGGCTAACCCTTGTTTTCCAGTGGCAGTCCAAATTTCTCGCCAGTCGTATCACCTTACAGAACATATCTATTGTTGTATTTGGTAATTAGTTTGTTCTCGTCCCGAATATGCATGAAATAACTGTCATTCACCGTTAAACAAGCAACAATCCAATCATTCAATACCAATTAGGTGGTGATTCACAATAGGTGATGTAAAAATCAAAGAAAAGTGGATGGGATTGTGGCTACAAGATGAACATAACATAGATTGTCTGTGACACAGATATTGTAAAACGTCAACCAAATAAAAACGGTTTTGCAAAACTTTCAAAGGGATGACTTCAACTTCACCCTTTGGAAACCCTTTATCAAATGCTTCCTTTTAAGTGACCAACCCTGAGATATCGTATGAACTGAGAAACATGTACTCCACATACAGACGCTGATGCAATGTTGCTACACAATAATGGAAAACTCACAATGAACAATTGAAATTATCTCTTTTGTCGTAAAGCTTAGTTCTCAAACGACCTTATTCTCACCGGTTAGAAGGGGAAATAGAAATATGACGATCCCTAGACCTCTTCCATCCTCCAGTAAAACCCTCGCAAAAGGGAAGATTCTGCTTGACTGTGCGGGATATTTACCTTCGAGGCTATGTCAGGTTGGAATGGAGACGTTTGATCAGATGCATAAACATTGAATGGTCCATAGTTAATGGGCAAAAAATATGTCCTGTCCAACAAAAAGTAAAATAACAAGCTTAAGAATACCGAACTCCCAAGGAAAATTCAAAACGGAAAGTCACTGATCGAATGGCAAAATCAATAGCTCAAACACATCAAACGAACGGAAAACAACTGACTTGGTACAGGCAATTCCTAATGTAGAAAATGGTGGATTAAACCTAGTTTTATAGCTAGCTAAACCTCTCACTTGTATGACTTTCCGATCTGAATTTTCCTTGGAGTTCGGTATTTTTGTTATTTTACTTTTGTATAATAAGGTCTTGTTATAAAGAGTTTGAAATTGTGTTCAATTGTTCAAAATTTATGAATTGGGCAACACATTTAAAACGATCGTTATATATTCTTGGTATGAATATTTTGTGGAATGAATGTAGACAGTTCACATTTACCTATACAGCTAGGGTTTGTTCGATCAAGCTAGACAAGAGTTTCGTTATTTATTAGACGCTTCTTCAAAGTGTATATTATATAAGTATGTGGTAACAAATGCAGTTTTGAAATTTTATTTTCAGAAATGTATTCCTGTACATTTTAACAAATGTATAACGATGATCCGTTTGTCTTCACATAACCTTTGTATTTAAAATGGACGTTATGTTGGTACTATTAGGAATGAAATAAATTGTATTTTTTGTTATTTAAGAGTGATAGAGGATTAATTTTATTTCATTCTACAATGTAGCAGATATTGATATGCGTAAAAAATATATCAATAAATATTACTGGCCTAGGCCATCACCTTTTGAATTAATGGTATTATTGTCTGTTCAGAACACAAAACAGCTTTGTAACTTAGGAAAATATATACATTTCTCTTTTAAATTTATAAACAGTTTATTGCAAAGATATTTTGTAAACATGAAACTTCTGACGTCACCTATTGGTATTTAGACATATTAATATTGTTTGTATTATGCCATATGTGTATACTGTATTTTAATACATTGATGAGCCGTAAGGCTCAAAGTTGAATACTGTTACGGCCAGAAAGTCGCCTTTTTAATTGTAGCCAACAAAAGACACAAATCAATAATAAAATTTAACAGATTTATTATACACAAGTTTACAATAAGTATTACACAAAAAGAAATGTCAACTTAACTGTCAAAATATATGTCCGATCTTTTGTCTTTTCTTTATCCGGAAATCTTCTCGGGAATCCACGCAGAATATTACGCCCAATAGGTCACAATCTAGTATAATGTAGTTTGTAAATGAAAGTGTTAATCCAACTGCTGAGAATATTAATGTCTATCGATGTCTATGTCTATTTCTATGTCTCTGTCTAAAAGTTTAACTTTAGTGTTTGTACATATATAGTTGTCACGGAAATCTCTAGAACACTGTAGAAAGGAAACTACTAGAAAACTTTATAAAGGAAACTTCTAGAACAATGTAAGAAGTTTGAATCATCTTTTAGTATGATCATTTTGGAATTACTATGTAAGTCAAATTGAAAGTTCTAATCATTCCATCAGTCTCTATGATTGTTCCAGTGATTTCTAAACTGCACAGTTACAATATCATTTTGTAAACAACTACAAAATTTTATGTAAACATATTATAAGGCCACACAAAACAAATTAGGCCAAGTAAATAAATATGATATCATAACACCTCCCCTTAAAAAAGTTTGAGTGTAACAAGAACTTTTCATGAACAATATATACAAAAATACATAGTATGTATACAGCGTGTTAATAAGATCTAGATAAAGCATCTGCTATTACATTATCTTTACCTTTAATATGTTTTACAATAACATCATATTTCTGTAACAATAAACTCCACCTAGTCAACCTCTGGTTTTTGTTGCTCATTTTATGTATGAAGTTGAGAGGATTATGATCAGTATAAACAATAATAGGATGCATAGTGGGATTCAAATATACATCAAAATGTTGAAGTGCAGACAACAGTGCAAAACACTCTTTATCAATAGTTGAATAATTTTTCTGATGTTTATCTAATTTCTTAGAAAAATATGATATAGGTTTCTCAACATTATCATCTGTCTCTTGATACAAAACAGCTCCAACTCCTACATCGCTTGCGTCAACTGCAAGTTTGAATTGTTTTTTGAAGTCTGGAGTGATCAGAACTGGACTATTAATTAAAAGTGATTTGCTATTTTCAAAAGCGTTTTGACAATTATCACTCCAGATAAATTTAGAATCTTTCCGTAAAAGATGAATAAATGGTTGAACAACAGTAGCAAAATTTGAACAAAATTTTCTGTAAAATCCAATCATGCCTTAATATCCAATAAATTGTTTTTTTTTTTTAGGAGGAGGAAATTTGGTAATTTTAGCCGTAATAGTTTTCACTTGATCTTGGCCTACTGTGTGCCCTAAATAATCAACAGTGGCCTGGCAAAATTCACCTTCACCAAGATTAACAGTGAAATTTGATTGTGACAATCTATCAAAAGTATCATATAAATGTGTTAAATGCTCTTCCCAGCTATCGATACATACAATAAGATCATTAACATAAGCATAACAACAGTCTAAATCTTTTATAACATTATTGATCATTGTTTGAAATGTAGCTGGTGCACTTTTCATACCAAACAGCATGACAGTATACTGAATCAAGCCGTCTGGTGTTACAAAAGCTGATATTTCATGAGCTCTCTGTGTCAATGGAACTTGCCAGTAACCTTTCAATAAATCAAATTTGCTCACAAATTTTGCTTGCCCAATATTATCAATGCAATCGTCTATCCTTGGAATCGGATAGGAATCAGATTTTAAACTGAATTTACTTTTCTGAAATCGGTCACGAAACGAAAGGTTTTATCTGGTTTGGGCACAAGGAGACAAGGAGAGCTCCACTCACTGTTACTCGGCTCAATAATATCATTATCAAGCATATATTTAATTTCTTGTCTCATAAATTTAAGTTTGAGTGGATTGAGCCGGTAAGGATGTTGCTTAATTGGAGAAGCATCACCTACATCGACATCATGACAAACAGCAATGGTTTTGTTTGGCACATCTGGAAAAAGATTTTTAAAAGAGAATACCAAAGTTTTCAATTTTTCTCTACGATTTAAAGTCAGATGTGCAAGTTTGGAGTCTAAATTTGACAAAATTTCTTAATTTTTCAATCTAACTGTCTTTTCCATAGTCTTAGAATGAAAAGGTGGTTCAATTATATCTGGTTTGTCATGATCGTTCTCCAATTTAACCAAGGCTAAAGCGGCAACTGGTTTACTCTGACCTTCATTAGTACGCTCAAAATATGGTTGTAACATATTAATATGACACACTCTATTTTGTTTACGCCGACCTGGTGTTTTTACAATATAATTCAAATCATTAATTTTACTCTCTATGGTATAAAGACCACAGTATTTAGCCTGTAAATGATGTCCAGGGACTGGCAAAAATATAAGTACCTTATCACCAAACTCTGTCCCTGGCATCTTTATCATACCATATTTTCATCTTATTTTGAACAGTTTTTAATTTTTTCTGAGCAATTTGACAAGCAGTACACAATTTTTCTTTAAATCTAGATACATATGATCTAGAAGATTCAAGTCAAGTGTGTTCAGTTAGCCATTTTTCCTTAACCAATTTCAAAGGTCCCTTTACAGTATGACCAAATACCGACTCAAAGGGACTAAAACCAAGGGATTCTTGAACAGCTTCTCGGACCGTAAAAAGTAAAAAGTGAACACCATCATCCCAGTCCCTGTCAAACTGAAGACAAAAAGTTCTAATCATGTTCTTCAATGTTTGATGAAAACGTTCTAAGGCACCTTAAGATTCTGGATGATAAGAACTTGACCTATACTGAGCAATCCCTAACTGGTACACGACTTGCTGAAATAAACCTGACATGAAATATGAACCCTGGTCGGACTGTATAGACTTCGGAAGTCCTAATAGTGTGAAAAATTTGATAAGAGCTTTGACAATAGTTGGTGTCTTGATATTCCTAACGGAATAGCCTTAGGAAAGCGAGTGGATGTAAACATGATCGTCAATAAATACGCATTTCCAGTCTTGGTCTTCTGTAAAGGTCCAACGCAATCCGATTAGTACTCGACTGAAAGGTTCTTCAAAGGCTGGAATAGGCAGAAGTGGTGCTGGTGGTATTTTATGGTTAGGCTTACCAACAACCTGGCATATATGGCATGATTTGCAATATTCTGCGACATCATGTCTAAGTCTTGGCCAGTAGAAATGCTGCAAGATCTTAAGGCAAGTCTTCCTTATACCTAAGTGTCCAGCCAAGGGAGTGTCATGGGAAAGACCAATAATGTCTTGCCTATAAACTTTAAGGACCACCACTTGGTATACCACTCTCCATTCCTCCTGATCCTCTGGGGTAGCATCAGGGGCCTCCACTTCCTCATTAAAATGCCGTCTTGATGGTAATTAATATAATAGCATTCGGCCACTTTGTCTGCTTCCTCCTGTGGTTGAGCTCTCTTGCGGAACTGAAGATACTCAGAGTCTTTATTTTGTTCTTCAACAAATTTCCTTCGGTCTAATGAATGGCTGTTCACGTCTGGCCATGGCATAATTACATTCTTGTTAATACTAGGTGGTCTTATTATGGCCTTCTCTGAGCTACCGGGACCTTCAATGTCGGCTAGGAAAGTGTCAGAAAGGTCCATGTAATCAAACTGATCTTCTTGCAAATCCTCATTTTGTTGTTTTCTAGCCATCGCCCTAGTAACAACACAAGCTGGATACAGTTCAGCATCATCTTCAGGTGATTTAACATCCACCACCGGTTCACTGGTAACAATTGGTTCAGCAACCACTTTGTTCCTAGCTAGATCATTTCCTAGCAATAATAAAACACCCTCAACAGGGAGATTTGGACGAACACCCACAACAACTGGTCCACTTATCAAATCTGACTTCAGATAAATACGATGGACGGGAACATCTATACAACCTAACTCCACACCTTGTAACAAAACGGAGGCACCAACAGAAGTCTCCTCGGACAAAGGCAACACACCTTCTAAAAATAAAGTCTGAGAAGCTCCATTGTCCCGTAAAATCTTAATAGACTGAGGAGTAGTATTATCAACAACAGAAACAAACCCATCACACATAAAGGGTTTGTAATCCTCCATGTAATCACAAAAACTGGACTTAAAAGCCTGACTCGCAGGACATTCCAACGTATTTGTAACAAGGGGTGTCGTACAAGCACTGGTCTTGGGCTTATTATCTCTTTCATTCTTCTTCTGGAGTTTAAAACAATCAGCCATAGAGGTGACCATTCTTTTTACAATAAGCACAAGTCAGTGAGTTCTTCTCAAAAGTATCAAATTTTGGCCTAGAATATTATAACTAGACTGACTCTTATTCTGTGCAACAGGCTTACTATCAGTACGCTCAGTGCTTTGATTCTTGTAATTTCCACTCGAAATATTAAAATTTTGACCCTTGAAACTTCTTTTATGTGAAAGGGTATAATTATCGGAAATAACAGCTGCATCTTGTAATGTCTCAACAGTTTTGTCGTCTAAATGTGTTTTTAAGTCTAAATGAACACATTGTTTGAACTCTTCTAATAACATCAATTGTCCTAAGTTATCAAAATTGTTATCTGTTTTCTTTGACGTAAGCCATTTATCAAATAGATCTTCTTTTTCCCTAGCAAATTCAACATAGGTTTGTGAATCAAACTTTTTATAAGATCTAAATTTCTGTCTGTATGCTTCTGGTACTAGTTCATAAGCTTTCAAAACTTCCTGTCTTACCGTGTGTCATAATCAGAACTTCTTTCGGATGAAAGTGCAGAGTAAATATAAGCTGCCTTGTCCTCAAAAACACTTTGAAGCATCGTAGTCCAATAAGGCTTTGGCCATTTCAAATTATGAGCAATTTTCTCAAACTGTGGAAAATGTTTATCGACTGTTTTTTCACAAAATCTGGGAACCAGACGTATTTTTTTTGCTGCATCAAAATGTTCTGATTTTGTCATTACTTTAGTGTTGCTTTTTTCTGTGGCCATTTCAATTTTCATTTTCTCCATCTCTAACCTTTCCCTCATTTCAAGTTCTGCCTGTTTTAGTTTAAATTCATCTTTTTTTTCTTTAATTTTTTTCATCTCTAACCTGTCCTCCATTTTTATGTCAAGTTCTGCCTGTCTTTCTTCTTTTTCCAATTGTTTTAATCTAAATTCATGTTCTAACTCAAGCTGTTTCAATTTGATAGCATCAACATTTTCTACCTTCAGTTCAAGAGCCTCTTCACCTAAAATTTTTGCGTCTACTAATTTGTCTATTACCAAATTTTTTATAATTTGTTTTCTCATAGATACTCTAAAGTCTAATTTTAGATGTTTAGCAAGCAACACTAATTCCTCTTTCTCTAAATTATCAAACCCCTCCAGGTCTGGCGTTTTCAAAAATTTACCGGCATCAAATGCCATTTTGTAGAATTTTGTTGGCTAGTTCTAATAAAAATACTAAAAAATTTTTTAATAAGATATTAACGTTATCCCTGAACGGCCAGAAAATCGCCTTTTAATTGTAGCCAACAAAAGACACAAATCAATAATAAAATTTAACAAGATTTATCATACACAAGTTCACAAGAAATAATACACAGAAAGAAATGTCAACTTAACTGTCAAAATATATGTCCGATCTTTTGTCTTTTTTTATCCGGAAATCTTCTCGGGAATCCACGCAGAATATTACGTCCAATAGGTCACAATTTAGTATGATGTAGTTTGTAAATAAAAGTGTCAATCCGACTGCTGAGAATATTAATGTTTTCGATGTCTATGTCTATGTCTATGTCTAAAAGTTTAACTTTAGTGTTTGTATATATATAGTTGTCACGGAAATATCTAGAACAATGTAGAAAGGAAACTACTAGAAAACGGAAACTTCTAGAACACTGTTGATGTTTAAATTACGCATCTTTTGTTATGATCATTCTGGAAGTCATTGTAGTGTTCCTGCTGTGTACAATCGCTTGTATCAGCCAATCTCAAAAGATGCTTTTGCTCTACTCTATATATAGGGTATTATCTATTTAAACTAGGGATGGCAACGAGCACTCGAATACTCGAGTACTCGCTCGGAAGGCCGAGTACTCGAGTACGACTTTAATACCCGGATACTCGTTTGCCTTTTATAAATCTTCAGATATTTCTCTTCATATTTCCCCTAACTTTAGTTCCCTTTGAAATATCCCCTTCGTACTACTTATCATTATCTATTAACAACGTAAATACGTTTATCAATACTCGCAAAACGTTTTTTAGCAGTGCCAGCAACGTCCGTTCCTTCCTAGATGATTTTTTCGTGTGAAGGACTTGTTATAACAAAACTTAGAAGCAAAGTTTCATCTGAAGTTGTGGACCAAACAAGAACAAATTCAAAGTCCCCTGCAGTGAACCCTATCCAACTGAGACGTTTGTACACTTGTACGTTAGTAACGGTGTTTATACACGGATCAACACATTCATGGATTAATAACACACAAGCCGTAAACTGACCTTTAATTGCTTATCAAGACTTCTTTGTAAACGTGATTGGTATGAGATGTACATTTAATGTAATAAATGTTTATTTGAAACTTTATTATTCTTTGATTTATAATTGAATATCGTTTAGTACAAGTAATTTGAAGTATAATATTTTTTTGACAAATTATGGGACAAGTCGTGATATAAAAATTACTAACTCCACAGGAACAGATGATACGGATTGCCAATGAAATCGGAGTCACACACACAATAAATACTATTATGATAGGTTATTTTTAGAAACGGTGGTCATTTATTCATTATTCAATTGACACAAAAAAAAAGGAGGAGCGATACATATAACCATGTATCAAGTTATATTTTGTAGTCATACAGTTTAAGTTCTGCAATAATACGTATGCCTTTCGTTAAGATGTCAAACGCTGTCATCTTATTATAATTTGGTTTATGAAAGGTAATAACAAAAACACCTCATCCCAACAAAAGCAATATTTTTCACCAGACGTTTAAGATTTATCCGAGTACTCGAGTACTCGCGAGTATTATGACCGAGTACTCGAGTAGTACATTTCAGATCTTTTGACGTCCCTGATTTTAACCATTTGCGCTTGCGCGGGTAACTGTCTAGTATCCTCAAGTTAATACAATTACATAACATGTATGTTTCATCATAATACGTTATTTTACCTCACTAGTTAATTGACAAGCAAATGTGAGACAAGGCTGTCTAAGATAACAACAATAATATAATATTGGCAATTTTATTAGCTTGGTAACCCCAAGCCTTACACCCTCCTTGTACATGATATATGACATAATAAAGAATATAACCCCATACAATAAAACAATAAGTATTACAAATACTCAACTACAAAAAATATTCAAAAATAAGCAAAGCAAAATACCACACCACCCTTAGTAATGCTACTGGGAGGGTGGGTGGGGCTTAAGAAAAAACGTGCTTGCATGCTTACGAAGCTGATCACAATGCCATGTGGTCACTATCTCTGCGAGGCTGCGCATGAGTGAGGGGTCGTCTCAAGGCTAGCTTACCCTGGGATATTAATACACGTGGCTAAAATTACATTTATCCTAAATTACACTTTGATTGGCTAACAGCAATCCCGAGTCATTCTGAAATTAACCTTCATTTCAAAATGAAATGTAACATTCATGATGACACGAGCTTCCACAATAGATAAAAGAAAAACTTGACAGAAATCGTGTTTTCATGATCCTAGCAAAAAAATGTAATTATAAATATTAAATGCTTCTTTTAGTAATTTTATAAGGATTGTAAACGCGTTGACCGTGCGCACATTTTCAGAATGAAGCGCTTCATACAAAATGTACTTCGATCAACGCTTTTACACCCGATAAATTTACAAAAAAAAGCATTCAATTCTTAAATAATTTTTATCGATTTATTTAATGTTTTAAAATAAAGAAATGAACCCCTGAAATAACTGTTGAAAAGATTTAAGTTGTTATATATATTAAATCTCATCTTTTTCATCCCTGAATATTCTTTTTTCATTTATCATTTCTATAAACTTACTGTTATGTGTGTAAGGAAGACAGTTACATCTGTCTAAAAGAAAACTTGATAAACAATCCTTGATACAAGAGCTTCTATAGTATTGAGAACCGTCGTCGTTCGTGTGATCTCTGCAGAACATATTCCCAATGGCTTCAAAAGGCTTCGGCAAGTATTCAAACTATAATAGGCATATATAAATACAAATTATAAAAATGTAAATTTTAAAATACAATTTTAATAAAGACAGGAAAACAATTATGATGTTGCTATTAGTTAAGGCAAGTAGAATTTCGTTTGTTGTCATCTTTCATCCGGATCTGACATATATTTTATCTACTGTCCCCAAGCACTGGCATCTTATTGAAAATAACCCTTTCTTAAAAAAGTTTTTTTCCATCTCGACCTGTTATGGCGTACCAAAGACCCAAAAATGTCAAATATATATAATTTACATCTAAAGTAAACAGAACAAGAGACCGCGGATTACAATGCGGAAGAAGCAGTTGTAAGTGCTGTAAAGTCACCAACACTGAAAACATTTTAACCAGCATAGTAACAAAGCAGCGATAAAACATATATGTTCTTACTTGTGGAACTTGCTAGCTGCAATATGTTGGCGAAGTAGAAACCAAATTCAATATAAGACTAAATATAAATCACCGGTAATTTTATACCAAATAAAAACTTACATAAACGAAGAGATAAATGAAAAATGAACAAATTAATGCCCGATTTATATAATTCCAAGGCCGTCAGTCGGCTCCAGAATCAACGAAGCAGCGCGTCTATTTTAAACGGGCAAATATTCACTTTTTTATATGGGACGAGCTCTGACGTCCCACGGCCCCAGCTTGTCTGGCAAAACAGCTGTTGGACGTCAGAGTAATCTCGGACTACTCTTGACCCAATGGACTGAATGTTTTATCATAAACCAATGAAATAAATCTTGAAAGTCATACAATTCAAATAATACAACGAAATGTACAATAATTCGCAAAAAAATGTTTAAAAGAAATATACTTCAAAAATTAAGTAGCAAGAAAAGTTTAAACTTTGCTGTATTGTCTAGCGCAATCATTCATCTTGGGACTTGACAAGACTATTAAGTTGTCGAAAACAACGTTGTTTAGGGAAGACTATGTATTTGTAACGTAACGTCATTGTTGACATGGGTTTGTTGGAGAGTTGATTTACCGTTTAATTTGACGTCAAATATTTTAATAATTTCTTCTCCACTCCTTTCTATACTCTCATGAAGAGACCGTGCACTTGAAAAACGAGAAAATTTGAATTTCCCTCAAGCGTAAGTTTCTAAATGTTCACTTAGCAGGATTTGTCTGTATTCTGGTTGTCGGGTTTGCTGCTTTTGAATCCTGACTCTTTCGCAAATATTGTTCCCAGTTTGTCAAGGATAGTTCTCTTTGCAGTTTGTGCAAATTATGCACTATAACAAGTGTTCTGACTTTCATGTCATGTCTGCGTATATGTTATTAGTTGGCCCAAGACCACAATTAATGATCCCGCTTTGCGTTGTCCACGAATATAGTTCCCTTTAATTATAATGTATTTTTTCTTTATTTTTTTCTTTCCCTTTCTCATACATTTCTAAGTTTTCCTGGGATGGAAATGAAAGAAGAGAGCTGAAATAAACTTTTGGATGTTTTATTTAAAACTGATTTTGATATGGAAAGAGTGATTAGGCCAGGTGCAAAAAGGTAATATTTACACTTTTTGGAACATCTCTTGACTTGCCTATAGGGGTATGGATGTGAATTGGTCAAATTTGTATGATGTATTCATGCAATTTTTCTGAAAATTTGATACATTTTGGACTTGTACTGTACATTACACACACAAAATTAGACAAAAAAATAGGAAATTTTTTAATGCGACAAAACGTTATACAGAACTGATAGAAGAATTAATTGTGGTCTCGGGCCTAAGAGGTGCCTTTCAGGAAAGTTTGAATATTTACTTTGACAACTTCTCTGAATGATCTACCCTTTCTTAAAAAGTTTTTTCCATCTCGACCTGTTATGGCGTACCAAAGACCCAAAATGTCAAATATATATAATTTACATCTAAAGTAAACAGAACAAGAGACCGCGGATTACAATGCGGAAGAAGCAGTTGTAAGTGCTGTAAAGTCACCAACACTGAAAACATTTTAACCAGCATAGTAACAAAGCAGCGATAAAACATATATGTTCTTACTTGTGGAACTTGCTAGCTGCAATATGTTGGCGAAGTAGAAACCAAATTCAATATAAGACTAAATATAAATCACCGGTAATTTTATACCAAATAAAACTTACATAAACGAAGAGATAAATGAAAATGAACAAATTAATGCCCGATTTATATAATTCCAAGGCCGTCAGTCGGCTCCAGAATCAACGAAGCAGCGCGTCTATTTTAAACAGGCAAATATTAACTTTTTATATGGGACGAGCTCTGACGTCCCACGGCCCCAACTTGTCTGGCAAAACAGCTGTTGGACGTCAGAGTAATCTCGGACTACTCTTGACCCAATGGACTGAATGTTTTATCATAAACCAATGAAATAAATCTTGAAAGTCATACAATTCAAATAATACAACGAAATGTACAATAATTCGCAAAAAATGTTTAAAAGAAATATACTTCAAAATTAAGTAGCAAGAAAAGTTTAAACTTTGCTGTATTGTCTAGCGCAATCATTCATCTTGGGACTTGACAAGACTATTAAGTTGTCGAAAACAACGTTGTTTAGGGAAGACTATGTATTTGTAACGTAACGTCATTGTTGACATGGGTTTGTTGGAGAGTTGATTTACCGTTTAATTTGACGTCAAATATTTTAATAATTTCTTCTCCACTCCTTTCTATACTCTCATGAAGAGACCGTGCACTTGAAAAACGAGAAAATTTGAATTTCCCTCAAGCGTAAGTTTCTAAATGTTCACTTAGCAGGATTTGTCTGTATTCTGGTTGTCGGGTTTGCTGCTTTTGAATCCTGACTCTTTCGCAAATATTGTTCCCAGTTTGTCAAGGATAGTTCTCTTTGCAGTTTGTGCAAATTATGCACTATAACAAGTGTTCTGACTTTCATGTCATGTCTGCGTATATGTTAAAAACATTTTGTCGTTTTTAAAGTGTTTTTTTTTCTATTCCTTAGTTGGCCCAAGACCACAATTAATGATCCCGCTTTTCGTTGTCCACGAATATAGTTCCCTTTAATTATAATGTATTCTTTCTTTATTTTTTTCTTTCCCTTTCTCATACATTTCTAAGTTTTTCTGGGATGGAAATGAAAGAAGAGAGCTGAAATAAACTTTTGGATGTTTTATTTAAAACTGATTTTGATATGGAAAGAGTGATTAGGCCAGGTGCAAAAAGGTAATATTTACACTTTTTGGAACATCTCTTGACTTGCCTATAGGGGTATGGATGTGAATTGGTCAAATTTGTATGATGTATTCATGCAATTTTTCTGAAAATTTGATACATTTTTGGAATTGTACTGTACATTACACACACAAAAAATTAGACAAAAAAAATAGGGAATTTTTTTTAATGCGACAAAACGTTATACAGAACTGATAGAAGAATTAATTGTGGTCTCGGGCCTAAGAGGTGCCTTTCAGGAAAGTTTGAATATTTACTTTGACAACTTCTCTGAATGATCTATTGGTATTAATTTGTCAAACTATATGAGAAGAAACGATTTCTACTTTTATTTGATAGAAATTTTGTAAAAAAAGTCACTTCTCAGCTTATATGCCCAAAATGTAGCTTTTTCACTTTTTCAATATTTTGCAAAAGCAGCATCTTTACTTTTTCTCTGAGAGGTTTTTCTGATATCTATTTGTGTTTGTGGTATTTATTTCAGTTGTTTCACTCATTTGTGAACTCTGAACACAAAGAAAAGTAGTTAAAACATAAAAGAGTGCAAGATGTGCTGTTTTCATAGTCTAAGTCTAACGGTCCGTACGAAGCAAGTGAAATGTGAAGTTCTATGTACTTAAAAATTGTATTCCTGTAAACATTTTGCACTGAATCTATATCAAAAGCACTTATTACTGGTTGTTTAACCTTGTCTGTTTCACAGACTAACTTTATTTTCTTCTGTTGAATGGCTGGTAGTTAAAATATTGGCCTTTTGAGGCTGAAATTTCATGCAAGTTTTAAACAGTAAAGTGAATAAACTTTACACCAGACTATACTGTCTACATATATAGTCAAAAGCAACAGTCTTTTTACATCCAGGCTTCATATTTGATCATATCTCAGCAAGGATTTGGGCAAAAAGAAGCATATTTCCATCTCCCATATCTAATATGGAAATATGGGGAACGGCCTAAATTGACTTGTTTTTTTAAGCTTGACATTGCTTAAGACCATGTCATACTCATGTGTTATGCTATTTGAAACTTATATTTACATGAAAAGAACATTTATAATATGTAGAAGGTTTTGTTTTAACTTAACAACTTCAGAAAATTATTGTAGGTGGAAAATATTACATTCATATAAGGCCTCGCTTCATTTGAAAAACCTCTATTTTTTGGCACAGGCTCATATAAAATTAACTTTTGGTCAATTTTTTATAAGTCTGACATTTAGTATGCTATTTATTACTTTAAATAGGTAATATCTTATACATTGAGACATTAAAAAGTGCAATTTGTTGGGGTTTTTGGGGATTTTGAAGCCAAAATTTGAAAGTTGAAATAGTTCTATTTCAACGTCACAATTCAGCAGCCAAATATTAGATATAAAAAATGCCACATTTTCTATAATATATATCATATGGCTTTGAAACTTTGTAAACTAAGCTTAAATCATGCCAAGTTTTATTGGAATTGGTCAAGTTTTTGACCCCTAATAGGCCCAAGACCACAATTAATGATCCCGCTTTTCGTTGTCCACGAATATAGTTCCCTTTAATTATAGTGTATTTTTTCTTTATTTTTTTTCTTTCCCTTTCTCATACATTTCTTAGTTTTTCTGGGATGGAAATGAAAGAAGAGAGCTGAAATAAACTTTTGGATGTTTTATTTAGAACTGATTTTGATATGGAAAGAGTGATTAGGCCAGGTGCAAAAAGGTAATATTTACACTTTTCGGAACATCTCTTGACTTGCCTATAGGGGTATGGATGTGTATTGGCCAAATTTGTATGAAGTATACATGCAATTTTTCTGAAAATTGGATACATTTTTGGACTTGTACTGTACATTACACACACAAAAAATTAGACAAAAAAAACAGGGCAATCTTTTTTAATGCGACAAAACGTTATACAGAACTGATAGAAGAATTAATTGTTGTTTCGGGCCTAAGAGGTGCATTTCAGGAAATTTTGAATATTTACTTTGACAACTTCTCTGAATGATCTATTGGTATTAATTTGTCAAACTATATGAGAAGAAACGGTTTCCACTTTTATTTGATAGAAATTTTGTAAAAAAAGTCACTTCTCAGCTTATATGCCCAAAATGTAGCTTTTTCACTTTTTTCAATATTTTTGCAAAAGCAGCATCTTTACTTTTTCTCTGAGAGGTTTTTTCTGATATCTATTTGTGTTTGTGGTATTTATTTCAGTTGTTTTACTCATTTGTGAACTCTGAACACAAAGAAAAGTAGATAAAAACATAAAAAGAGTGCAAGATGTGCTGTTTTGATAGTCTAAGTCTAACGGTCCGTACGAAGCAAGTGAAATGTGAAGTTCTATGTACTTAAAAATTGTATTCCTGTAAACAGATTGCACTGAATCTATATCAAAAGCACTTATTACTGGTTGTTTAACCTTGTCTGTTTCACAGACTAACTTTATTTTCTGCTGTTGAATGGCTGGTGGTTAAAATATTGGCCTTTTGAGGCTGAAATTTCATGCAAGTTTTAAACAGTAAAGTGAATAAACTTTGCATCAGACCATACTGTCTACATATATAGTTGAAATCAACAGTCTTTTTACATCCAGGCTTCATATTTGATCATATCTCAGCAAGGATTTGAGCAAAAAGAAGCATATTTCCATCTCCCATATCATTTATATGCAATTTAATATGGAAATATGGGGAACGTCCTAAATTGACAACTTGTTTTTTAAGCTTGACATTGCTTAAGACCATGTCATACTCATGTGTTATGCTATTTGAAACTTATATTTACATGAAAAGAACATTTATAATATGTAGAAGGTTTTGTTTTAACTTAACAACTTCAGAAAATTGTTGTAAGTGGAAAATATTACATTTCATATAAGGCCTCGCTTCATTTGAAAACCTCTATTTTTGGCACAGGCTCATATAAAATTAACTTTTGGTCATTTTTATAAGTCTGATACATTTAGTATGCTATCTATTACTTTAAATAGGTAATATCTTATACATTGAGACATTAAAAGTGCAATTTGTAGTTTTTTGGGATTTTGAAGCCAAAATTTGAAAGTTGAAATAGTTCTATTTCAACGTCACAATTCAGCAACCAAAGTTGAGATATAAAAAATGCCACATTTACTATAATATATATCATATGGCTTTGAAACTTTGTAAACTAAGCTTAAATCATGCCAAGATTTATTGGAATTGGTCAAGTTTTGACCCCTAATAGGCCCAAGACCACAATTAATGATCCCGCTTTTCGTTGTCCACGAATATAGTTCCTTTTAAATTATAATGTATTTTTTCTTTATTTTTTTTTCTTTCCCTTTCTCATATATTTCTAAGTTTTTCTGGGGTGGAAATGAAAGAAGAGAGCTAAAATAAACTTTTGGATGTTTTATTTTAACTGATTTTGATATGGAAAGAGTGATTTGGCCAGTTGCAAATAGGTAATATTTACACTTTTCGGAACATCTCTTGACTTGCCTATAGGGGTATGGATGTGTATTGGCCAAATTTGTATGAAGTATACATGCAATTTTTCTTAAAATTGGATACATTTTTGGACTTGTACTGTACATTACACACACGAAAAAATAGACAAAAAAAAGAGGGAATTTTTTTTTGATGCGACAAAACGTTATAAAGAACTGATAGAGGAATTAATTGTGGTCTCGGGCCAGTTCTAAATAATTGTAATTTTCTTTAACACAAACTCCACATCTTGAATCTCTACAAACAGTGACATTTAATACTTTTTTATCCGTCTCGAATTTTGGCTTTTGTTAGATGGCGTGTAATACTTTAAGGATGTCTTTTGCTGTAGATGATGGAATCTTTGTTTACCAAATCGGAATTTGAAAGTGACGGATCGTGAGTAGCTACGAACGGTTTAAAATCACTATACTATTTTCCTTCTTTTGGTGCGAATAACTGTGCGATAGGCATTTTACTTGCTCGATTTATGCCATCTGTTATTAATGGCAACGGATATCTTTGTTGTAAAAGATATGTTTTTAATTCTTCTAATATTATTTTTTCATAGTTGTTGATTTTGAACGAGCCTCCAACAGTAGATAATAAGTGTAAATGAATATTCCTTTTTTCGATGAATCCAAGATTGATCAAATAGATTGACAGTTCAATGTTTACAGCTTTATTTTTTTGAATTGTTCAAATAATACGATCAAATGAAGAATTTTTGACAATTATATTACTTGTATACAATTTAATGCTGATGAACGTGCTGGGAGATAGCTTAATGTACAAAAAGACAGCTATTAATATTCCATTATTTATTATTATGATCACCTTTTTAACTGCTTTGTTTACAGTTTTATTAAAATTAGTGTTGTTTTCCCTTTTTGAACTTGCCGCCATCAGAACTTTGGGCTATCGGCCATTACTGAGTGCTCGTGCGTTTATATACAAAATTGTAAGTGTCACGTGACATACATGTACTGATTCAATGGGTATTTGTCCCTTTCCGAAAAACCGAAACCATACAATATTAAGATTTTGAAAAACATAAAATTGAAATCATCTCGAGTTGACGTGTGATTGTCCCTTTACATAAAATATCAAAACTTCGCAATAGAGCTCATAAATTATAATCATTTAAATAACTTGAAATACGCAATCGGACACCACTGTGTGCGCATTGATTTAGCAGACGATATTGGCAAGTA
This sequence comes from Mytilus coruscus, assembly GCA_017311375.1. NCBI lineage: Eukaryota > Metazoa > Mollusca > Bivalvia > Mytilida > Mytilidae > Mytilus > Mytilus coruscus. The sequence goes on from CM029603.1 coordinate 17,942,584, forward strand.
CATCATCTTCTTAATCTAACTATTTACAATACATTTGTGTCCGGCAGGATATAACCATGAAATATTAAATCTGTTGTATAAAAAATGCATAAAAAGATCAATTGTCAGGGGGTACGAATTGGTATTAGGCGAGATAGAAATCAATGTTCATTTCCCCACAAAATGGCAGACGGCAAAAGTCGCAGGTCAGTGAAGAGCTGTGTTTACCCGTTGTTTATAAAGCTTAAAATAATGAAGTGGATATTTGTTTCAAGAAATAGTTCTCAAAACGAGAATTGGTTGTAAATTTATACAGAAAAATGTAAACTATGAGACCTTAATACATTCCCTGTCGTGACACCTGTACAACAAATGTAAACAAATAAAAAACTCATTTCACTTCCAGTGTTTTGGACATTCAACATTTGATTAACTATCATCATCATTTCAAACCAATGTACAAACATGACTTTGAAATTTCTATTTTAGCTGATGAAATGCCTCCACTTTTATATTTGGTAAAAAATGGAATCTTGCCTGGTGATCATCACTAAAAACAGTGGATTACTGCCACTCATTTGAATATTAGTATAAAATATTAATCAAGGTTTCTGTAACAAACTCCATTTATTTATCTATATATATATCTATTTCACTTAGGACTTTATTTTATGTTAGGGCTTATTTTCGCTAACACCGGACTATATAGTCAAGCAGACCTTTCATGTGTATCACGTGATTAGGCACCTATTGAAATTTCACAGGTAAGTTTCAAATCAGTCGACACATGGCCATTGAGTTAAGCACACGCTTGTGCTGAGTTTAGAGTTGGTAAGAATAGCAGTTGGGTATTAGAATTGTCAGTTCAGGACATGGATATCCCAAGGCTTATTATTACAACACTCAGGTAAGTCATTTATACTTATTTATATAGTACATTGAGGTCTATTTTGCTGTCGAGATGATATTTCTTGCTCGCGGTCCAGAATGTCCGAAAAATTGCTATATTATGCAAATGTATAGATAGAGTAAGTAATTTTTGGGTTCAATATTTATTTTGCAGGGGTTTTTAGGCCCGGTTTTGGTGTGCGTACAGCACGTAGTAAATACCGTCGACTGGTCGGTGATATATGGTGTCGGAGATACAAATGGTGTCATTGTTAATATGGTAACCACTCGATGTTTGCTGATATCAATTACAACGCCTGGAGTCGGTGAATTTATCCGTTAGAAATATCATTATTTCATAAAAGTCCGTTAAAATATATGTCAAAGGAATCGAGCAGTCCGTGCAGTATTATACAGTTTAAAGTCGTCATGGCTCTGTGAATTTATTATTGCAGTCAAATTACATAATCTAGTGTTCTTTTCATCAATTTAGAATCAACCAAAAATGTGAGAAAATTAGTTATATCCGTCCGTTTCACGATTAAAGAAATTCCAAGGGGAACAACCCAATTTTATACAGTACGTGCAACGTTCAACTTTACCGGGATGTGTGCAGAGTTGATGGAGATGTGCAGACTAAAAATGTTTAGTTTCATTTTGTTTAGTTCATAACATTATATTTAGTTCTGTTTCATGTGTGTTTATTTAGTAACATTTGTGTTTATTCATATCATTATTTCATTTATGTTGAATTTATTTTAATTTTGTTTATTAAATTTATATTTAAATTTAGTTTTGTATAACATTGGCCACTTGACAATCCAAAGAACTCACTTCGTTACAGTTTCTACGAATAAAGTATATACTTATTCAAAGACACCCGATACAATCTTATTCCTATTTGTTTCTATAACTATTCACTAGTACCATATATATAAATATATCCGTTAAAATTTTATTGTCGGGTATTATCTGAGACAACGTGGGGCTAAATGACATACATATATAAAGTAAGAAATATTTTATTTGGCAAATGTACAAAATTGTATGGCCACGGCTTGACAAAGAATGGGCCTACCGAGAAACATAATTGGCAAGTCCCTAGTATATATAATTAAACCTTATTGTCCATTCCTTATTCCTTATTTCAACATTATTGCCCATTCCTTATTCCTTATTTACACATTATTCTTATTCCTTATTTCCACATTATTGTCCATTCCTTATTCCGTATTTCCACATTATTGCCCATTCTTTATTCCTTATTTCCACATTATTCTTATTCCTTATGTGACACAACACACCCGCCGTGACCGTACTTTTAAATGATCATTTTCAGTAAATCAGCTTGTAATTGAAATAAGAAAAGAACAATTGCCCAAATCAGATAAGTGAACGCCGACAGGTGTGAACATTCCGGGATTATTATATGATATTTCAGGGTATTTTATGTAACCCCTCCCAATTGTATACATAGCCAAGCTGCAAAGTTGTTCATTCTTGTGGCTGCCATGTCTCTAATTATAACGCGGAAAAATCTGGGACCACAAAATTTTGTTTGTGGCAGCATTTCGTGTATTTTCAAAATATCAGACTTCAAGATTTCTCTAAATCAAAGAGTGATTTAGACCCTATACTATTACCTCATCAATGGATAACTTAAATTTCAGGAGCAGTTTCAATTTGGAGGAGAAATTTTTTTCTTGGCACAAACTCTCCCCAAAAAAAAAATTCATGCCACCTTTTCTTTGCCACCATATTCTGTGATTTTTTTTATGCAGTCCTAAGTTAAACCCATCGTATAATCGTTTAGCTTCTATAAACGCATTTTCACAATCGAAGACCCAACAACCCAAACTGTTCTTGTTGACTTGGAGACTCATCTAGTAAAGTAAGTATGAATTTGTAAAAAAAGTTATTTAAATATTTAAAAAACTCGTGTACATTTGTATCAAATCAATGTTAAAGTTTTTGAGAGAAAAACAATATAACTGTTATTATACTTTGAACTCATTAACAAATGTACCGCTTAAATGCATTGGACTTCCAGCGACCTAGTCTCTTTATCTCTTTCTCACAGGTTCCTTTTTCAAAGTGGTATGAAGTAGAACCGATGCGGAAAGAATTTGTTCGAAATGAAACTGAATCCGTTATGTCTAGATTTATTAAAACATTTCTTAGAACACATGAAAACTGGAACCTTGTCACTGGACTTCCTCCAAAGTGACAGAATAAGGGGCCCTTTACCTTCGGTCTTTGCATTAAGTAATTTTTTAACCAATAAATTGTACAATCTTTTAGTTTAATTTCTATTATTTCTATACATGTACCATGACCATATTGATCCGTTTTTGAGAATGGAATAACAATTTTAGCAATTTCAACGTGATCTCTCTTTGACAACGTAACGTTCTCAATTGCTATTACTTGGTTTGCCTGCCACTTTTTACTGCGTACTATCTCAAAAACCCATGATAAGCCAAAGAAAAGGCAGATGGAAACAAATCTGCTTCAAATTGTGAAGAACAAACATTTGGTAATTTATCAATGATCCGTACTAATAGTTCCTTCGTAATTGGCAACCTTGAATCTGTAGATTTGTTTATACGTTTTAAACCCTCAAGCATTTTTTGAACCCAAGAAATTTTTTGAAAACCCAGAATTTTCCATTGACTTACAACGAAAATTTATTGCAGACAGGTAGCAGTTAACTGTCCTATAAGCCCTGTTGTTATCTTTTGAAACAATATTTATTGATTCATACGGAACCCAATTTTTCACGTCTTCTTCTTTCTGCTGCAGCGTGGATAAGGTAAAATAATCAACGTCACTCATAATACATTAATTCCACCAAAGGCAAAATCGGGACAACTCCCAAAAATAAGCCCACTTTCCTCCGATAACAGGATTTATTCTTCATAGGAATAAATCTTATTATTACTAGAATATCCAAAAATGGGAGTTCTAGATTACTGAATTCCATCGTGATAATGTATAAAGGGGTGCAATGAGTTAAGAATGTCGTGGAAGGTTTTAAAATCGTCGATATAGTTATTTTAAAAACAAAGCAGCGTCATGAAAGCGCTAGACAATACAGCAATGATATAACATTTCTTGCTACTTAATGTTTAGTTACATAACTCTGTACTGTTTCAAAAACTCTTTAGTATATATATGAAAAGTTCCTTGGTATAGTGATGTAAATTTGAAAAGAAATATCGTAAAACACAAATATTTAAATGGTCATAACTGTTAGCGCTTTCAGCCGTCGTATCGGCTCATTAGATGGTTCGAATACGTTAGCGGCAATAAGTGAAACTAGGCATTAAGCTTACATCCTACGCAATAAACTAACGCCTCAGCAGTAAGGGCATTACCTTAATGATGTTAGGGATCACTGTTAAATCCTGAAAAATATTTCCAGGCATAAATCTTAATGCTTAAAATTTAAAGGGGAGTAAATAAAGTGACACTCATTAAAAGTTAAAATACTTTTGTTTCATAATAACATGATAAGAACAGAACTTTACAATGTCATTTACCTGACAAAATCAATACTGAAATAAAAGATATGCAAACTTGATAGAAAATGTTGTTAAAATTATTTGTTACCACAGGGTGTGGAGCTATGGCACAGACTATTGCAGAGTTAAACATTTTCCTAGGACTTTCAAAGCATTTGAATTTACATATTTGCTGTAAACTCACAACCATTGTCACTTTGCAGTATACTGAACGCACCAAAAATTGTGATAACCAATTAAATTAAAAGCCACATCTAAATCAAATTTAACGAAAGAGCTATATTGTAACAAAATCAATCTTGGAACACCTTAAAAAATTTATAGTTTTCATCGGGGTTGGATTGTAAATCCATTAAATGTACCTGTCCTCTACTGTTAAACTCTTTGGATAAAATGGGTTTAACTAGTATTGCCTTTCTTGTGTACTTTTTCACAGTTGAAAAAAAAGTTCAATGGAATCACAGGACACGTGCCCATAGCCATTATTAAGTTGTCATCATGCAGTCTCTCTCTGGTCATAGCTTGTTCCTGTACTTTTTACAAAATACAATACAGTTTCTCTGGTAAAATACAAATTTTGAAATTTTCCTCATCATTCTCCTTTACTTTAGTTATCAACCGATGAATGCATATTAATATTTGAAATATAATTTAAAAAGAGACTATCCATTAAGAATATTTCAACGAATGTATATGTATTTGAAAGACAAAAAATTTTTAAATTCACTTTGTTATAATAAAACACCCATGCAACCACGCATCCCATATTGCAAGATAGGACCCGACACTACTTTAGTGTTTCGGCAGTTAAGCTTGGGATGGTCATTTTAAGATGCATTATTTGAATATAATCAAATATGAAAGTTATTCATGTATATATTGATATATTTATATTTAAATTCTTCTTCAATATACCTAGTTATTATGACAGATCTGCCATCATCAGGGTCCAACTGTCAATTTTATGTTTAAGCCTTTAACTGTGATCTACAAAGCATATCTCCAACACTTTTGTGTTTGCTATACGCAACTATTGGTGCTGTATTGAATATTTGTACACATTCTTCGTCAAATTGTAATAAATGCCAGTGTTTCATTATACGTTTCTTTATTTTACGTATATATGGATTATATTTAGTTATTAAAACTAATGGAATAATTTGTTTTCTTTTGATTTGTTTTGTTGTAGTAATTCAGTACGGTCAATTGATAAAGCATCAGTAATACTGTCATCTATTTCAACGTTATCATAACCCCTATCTAATAATTTCACTTTGAAATTAGTTAGATTGTTTATTAATTTGTTATGGTCACTTGTGTTTCTAATTTGCCGTATTGCTTCACCTTTAATAAATCCTCTGAATACATGCTGTGAGTGACAGCTATTTCTGTGTAGAAACAGATAAGAATTGGTTTCTTTAAAATGTATTTCAAGGTCAAGAATGCCATGTGTTGTAAATCTTTGACCTTTCATTACATCAACATCTAAGAACGACATTTTATCGTTTGAGATTTCATAAGTGAACTTTAATAAGGGTTATAATCATTTGCTAGATGAAACAAATCTATAATTTCATCTGATGTCCCATCATATATTATGAATCCATCGTCTCTATATCTGCCATGATAAAATATTTTGTCTTTATGTTGAAATGCAGAAATAATTTGATTCATTATTTCAAACATAAGTATGTCACAGATTTCCGGTGAAGGAACTGCACCAATTGCCGTACCTATTATTTGTTTATAAATTTTTCCATCAAATTCAAATACATTGTTTTCTAAAATGATTCTCAACAAATGTATTAATACATGGACCGGCGGAGCACTGACTTTGAAGTTTGATTTGTCAAAACTGTCATAGGCTCGTTCAACCGCACCCAATAACGCTTCTTGAGGTAGATTAGTAAACATCTGTGTTATATCATATGAAACCAACAGGCTATTTGCCATAGGTTTTAATTTCTCAATGATATTAATGAACGATGTAGTATCTTTTATATATGTAGACTGATTTTGAACTATTGGTATAAGAAAATAGTCAACGTAATGACCTATAAGTTCAGTTACAGAACCACACTGTGATATAATTGGTCTGCCAGGTGGAATTATATTTAATTCATTTAATCCATCATGTTGTATTTGTTTAAACGTCTCAGTTTCAAGACGGTGAATTTTGGGAGAATATAAATTCTCCTAAACGTACATCTCTTAATTTTTGACCATTTGTTAAAAATTTGAATGATATATTGTCGATTATGCCTTGATCGTATAATGATTTAACATACTCCATGACCTGGATTTTCAGTTCTGCCATGTTAAATGAATCTAATTGGCAGTAATGTTGAGTATTTAGTTGTCTTGTGACTTCTGCTATGTAGTCTAGCCTGTCTAAAATAACACAATTTGAATTTTATCTGCCTTTTTATTACTATTGTTTCATCATTTTCAAATTGCGTAGCGCTTTTCTTTCGCCCTTAGTAAGATTGTTTTTAACGTTTTTTCTATTGGTAGAAAAGACAATTCAAGCTTTGTTAAATCTATATAGTTTTCCAACGTATGGCACGTAGAGGCAGGTTTATATCCTGTATTGTTACGAAATGGATGAAGGTCAGTTTTTCTTGACTGAACATATACCGACATCGTAGTTTTCTAGCAAATTCATTGTAGTCTTTAGTATAGACATTTTGCATTTTGCTTGATGGCGTTGGTATAAATTTCAAGCCTTTCGCCAACAGGATATATTCCTGATTTGATAATCTGCGTTTTGATAGATTAACTACATGCTTTATCGCATGTGCAGTTCTTTGCTGCATATTATATTCATTCCGTTCTTTTTATTGTAGAATCGAAATTTTGCTTTTAGCATTTCTATTAAAACGACGTGCCATTTTTTTTTGTTATAATAAAACACCCATGCAACCACGCATCCCATATTGCAAGATAATTGCATAATAACGACAACAATAATAGAAGAACAAGGAAAGTACATTACGGTACAAAGCATTGAATAAAGGAAATCACCACCTTTATGTTTTATTACAAAATATAATCCTAGATTAATTTTGAATGAGAGCACAGCAAACCAACTAAAGAAACAAGAATTTAAAAGAATATTTAACATCTTCTAAACTAAAATAGAATATAGCAAATTAAGCTATATCACAATATTTGCAGTTTAATATAAAGAAAACAGAAGGATGATTCACCGAGTGTCGTGCCCCAGAATTTTCGTTTATTTTATCATGTTGCTGTAAGGCTAGGGTACCTGATGAGGATAATGCCTAGGTAATATAAACCTAAACCGAAACACCAGGTGAAACTACATCATCAAATCTATTATTTCTTACTAATACATCTATGTGTGTATTATTGAATTATTGAAGTAATAATATAATAGGTATTTGCCTACATAGTTTTGTTCAAAGCGAAACTAATAGTAATATTGACCGACTATTTCAAATATTTAAGAATATGAAAATATACAATGTATGCATTAAAGGAGGAGATAATGAGATCTTTACTTCGATTCTCTGAAGATATATACTGTTACAAAACTAGAAGATTATGTCCTAGAGATAATATTGAGATGTTTGGATTGCTTAAGGACTCGTTTATATTTAAACATCTCTGAGGATATATGCTGTTACAAGAAAAGGAGAATTGTATCTTAGGAATTGTATTGAGATGTTTGGATTGGTTAAGGACTCGTTTTATTTAAACATGGTAAAATACAAATTTTGAAATTTTCCTCATCATTCTCCTTTACTTTAGTTATCAACCGATGAATGCATATTAATATTTGAAATATAATTTAAAAGAAACTATCCATTAAGAATATTTCAACGAATGTATATGTATTTGAAAGACAAAAAAATTTTTAAAATTCACTTATTGTCTGAAATGATGTTCGACAATATGTTGACAAATCTTAATCAGATTTTAGGATTTAAGCTTAATGCATGAAAATGTAAGGCAATAACTTAATACCTAGGTGTTAGCTTATTGTCTAGGATATAAGAGTAATGCCTAATTTCACTTATTGCCGCTTACATATATGACGAATTTCCCTGTTGTTGTTAAGGTTTGTATGCCATACATGTTACCATTGTTTTACATTTAAGGATTTAAGTGCCCGTACATTTTTGTCTTTCTTGACTGAACATACATGTATATTCATTGTGTATTTTTAAGTATGTTTTATTAGTTACATAGTGTGCTAGTGACCTAATACGATATATATGGGGTCAGTAAATTCCATATGGGTGAGAGCGCAGCTCGAATCCCCATATGGAATTTACTGACCCCATTTATATCGTATTAGGTCACTAGCACACTGTGTAACGAATTTATCTTACCGACTATTTTAACAAGTGGTATTTAGACTAGTGGCCTATCAAAGTGATTAAATCTTCAATACTTAGTATTAAGAACCTACTTCCATTGGTCTATAAAAAAACAAATGCCAACAATTAACAACTTGTTAGCTTTAAATGTGTCTATGACACATTCCCCATTTCCAATCTCAATTTTATTTATGAATCTATTTCAATCGCTCATCATTAATTTCTTCGTCTGTTGAAACCTTTTAGATGTTTAGTCAACACGGTGTTGTTTTATAAAGGGACTTAACACCACTATTAACCGTGTATTGAAATAAGCCCCGCCTACTAACCCCATATGAAATATACAAGGTCTCCACGCGGTTGCTTTTAACCAATCATATTCCTAGAAATGTATAGGAGGTAAGATAAGAATGCTTATTATTTGCATGAAATTGAACATATAAAAAAGAAGATGTGGTATGATTGCCAATGAGACATGTCTTCACAAGAGACCAAATGACACAGAAATTAACAAGGTCACCGTACGGCCTTCAATATAGATGTAATTGAATATAAACCATTAAAAAGTATTTACCCGAGTTTTACGCATTGAAGCAAATGCTTCTCTTCCTGGCTCAACATAAAACCTCCTCCATCTCCTTCGAAAATAGGATCTTCATTCGAATCATGAACTAGGAACTGAAAAAATATAAAACTGGCATTTAGTATTATTTTTTGCCATATTTATACGTTTGTCGAGTTGAGACAAAAGAGTGGGCAACTATTCACACTAAGTTTGTTATGTGGACCTTCAAATTAGATATTAAAATCTTTTTTGCACCGTTTGGTAGTAATTAACACTATATAAAGTCTCATTTCTTGACTCCATGGGGTAAATAGAATATAGGGTGGACATGATTTGCTGTGTGGTAAAGAGGGCACTTTCAGATCAATTTCTGAATTTGACCTTAACGCTACATACTTTGTCTGAAATTCAGCCAAACAATGTTAGATCTGCATATTTGTGATTTTTACCCAAGCTACTCCGCCTGCTCTCTGCCTAGCGAACTAGACCAGGACTATACATATAGCATTCGAGTAATGCTTTTCTTTGTCGGCTTTACCAAAGGCCTGTAACAAAGTTCATGGTGTATCCGATGGAGATCGTTCGTCGTAAATTATCACATATTTAAATGTATATTTTTTTGTCGCAACGACGACATCCCTTCGTGCAGTTGTGAACATTCTTAATAAATATTTAATAGACCCTAATGGGTATTTCAGATATTGAACACGTTGTATGAATATAAATCTAGGATGGGCAAGTTTCAACTAATTAATTTACTAGACTTTTAAATTGAAATATTCAAATTTACTGCGTAATACACATTCTGGTAATGTTGAACAATCATACTATGCATTTAGAACGGTCATGATTTATGAAAGAATTGAATGGTCCTTATAATAAATTTATAATAATCGTGGTATCAAATAACAGATATTCGATTTTACCCTGTAAAATTTCCCTTGCGTCATTAAATATTCATGAAACAATTGTACTTTTTAAGGGGATATTTTCCAGGATATTTAGGTGATGAACTTTAATATTGATGAACATTCTGGTGCATTTAAAATAGGTTTGAATAAACAAGGTGTTGTTAATTAAACATAGAAAACAAATACCTGAAGTCCTTCGCCATACGAGCTGCCGTAGTAGTTATTTGCACTGTCCAAATTAAGCATTAACCTCAAATGAAAGATTGATCCGACGTGGTTCGTTTTTAATTTCAAATCTGGATTTGATGTAAAACATGCTCCTCTAGGAATCAATTTAACTTTAAAGTATTTCTTGACATCTAAATAACTTAAATGAAAATTTGCATCAACCAAAAAACCACCAGGATCAAGAATATCTTTATGATTTGTCATAACATATTCCAATGTTCGGTTCAGGTAAAACCCTTCTTGTTCGAAAATCGGATCGCTCCAGTTCGTCGTAACATTTGAGTTCATACCAAAAGGACTTGTGTTAAAGTAATAATTATCTATCCTTGAATCATTTTTTATTGCACTTTTGTTTAGTGAGTTTAAATTACAAACTGTCACTGATGGAAACTCTATTTCATTTTGAAGTTTGGTATACTGTGTCATTGTTGTGGGATATCTATAGTAAGTTTTTATCTCCTCCGCCACCCTTACTATAAGGTATATACCACATGATAAAATAACACAGGTCCACAATAACCTGAAACAAAAACAAAAAAAATTGAAATATATTTGCAGGACATAATATTTAATGTTCTGGTATAAGTAGTTTAAATTGTTTAAATGTATCTTAAATACGTTGTTCGTTTTATTTTGGAGGTCAACTTATATAATATGTATATATGTGTGTTCCTCCTACATAATCATAACAAAGGTTTTAAAACACGTTAGAAGCTAAAGGAGTAGAGCCAGGAACCTCTTTAAACGGCCCTGTATAAAGGTGTATTTTTAAAAGTTCAATTGATTGAGTAAATTTACGGTGAATGAATTGCTAAATGCATTCCTTTTGAAAGTATAATAAGAAAAAAAGGTATGTATGCTTCATAGATTATAAATATATTAGCCCGAAATACGTATAGTTTTCATTTTAGTCCACTTTTCTAGAAATTCGTCATATTTTTTTACCCTTTTTCAAGATTTCATATGATGCGCCACACCTCGCCCATTGAGATTTTTATTGAAAAGTAAAGACTATGGTGTATTTGAAATAGTTCATTAAAAATATTTGTGGGCAAATGGTGGCGCCACTGTTAATTTTTCAGAAAACTGATATAAATTTAACCAAATTATGCCACAAATCAGGCGTTCACAAATTTCCCTACATTAATGAAGTCGCAAATACATCACTTATGGCGTAATTGGTGAAAAATATTTCATAACTGAAACAATTAGACATTTTAACGTATGCTTTCATATAATTTTCACAACATCGTCGCAGTTTAAACTTTCAGGTTTTTAGGGCCTAAATTATGAGTTGATGAACCAGCGATGAGAAGCGAAAGAAGAAAGTTCAAATAAAGTCGATACTCACAATCTTATTTTGTGTCTGCCTGTTATTCCAGACAGTTTATTGACTCCATGAAATCCGGTATTCTGACAGAAGTCATTCCACAGATCACCAATATTATCTAATGGTCCTGTCTTAGGTGTAGATATGTTCTTATTTTCGGTGCTCATATTATGTCAATATGTATCCTTCAGTTATACAATATCTTTCATGTATTTAATTTCGAAAATAAGTTTTTACCAGAGATTTTTCCATTTAAAAAATTACTAAAAGCGTCTAATAATTGTTAGATTTTCATTCAATTTGATGATGAAAAGCAAAAACTGTGTCAGTAACTTTAATCACACTGCCTATCCGTCTGTTCTGTTTTGTCTCCTGACTTTTCAGGTAAAAGAGATAATCAAACATATTTAATAGACCATATCGATGTTTTTATTTATTTTTTTTCTGTTTTATATTATATTGATTAATGGGTTTATTATTTCATCGTGTGTTTTTCTATGTTGTGATGTTATACTATTGTTTCAGAAAAAGGGAGAAGGTATGGTACCATTTAAAACGTTTAATCCCGCTGCAAATGTTTGCACCTGTCCTAAGTCAGGAATCTGATGTACAGTAGTTGTCGTTTGTTTATGTACTTTATACGTGTTTCTCGTTTCTCGTTTTTTATATAGACTAGACCGTTGGTTTTCCCGTTTGAATGGTTTTACACTAGTAATTTTGGGGCCCTTTATAGCTTGTTGTTCGGTGTGAGCCAAGGCTCCGTGTTGAAGGCCGTACATTGACCTATAATGGTTTACTTTTATAAATTGTTATTTGGATGGAGAGTTGTCTCATTGGCACTCACACTACATCTTCCTATATCTATTAACATACCGGAGTTGACAATTGAATTATTGTACAAACATTTTTCGCCTATTTATTATATGTTAAATGATTGTGTATAGTTAAGCACTTTTGGTTTTATTTTTTCATTTTATCACAATAGGTGTGACATTGAAAAAAGTCGTATGATATTCTCCATTTATTGATCACTTTTACTACTGTTTACAAAGTTTTAAATGTTCGAAATACTATGATTTTCTACTTGTCTATTTCTAAAGGGCCAAGTAAATTTAACACTTTTTGAAAATCTTCTCCTTAGAAACGTTGCCACCAATTAGAACCAAACCCAGTCACAGTTATTATTTGGGTATCTAGTTTTAAAAATGTGCCCAGTTATACAGCTGGACAACAACCATGGCCCAAGGCTATAAATAGATCATTGGGGGGAGATCCAAGTATTTTCGAGTATTTCGAAAACTGTTATCAATAAAGGTAAAGGCAATAATGTTTAAAACGTCAAGATCTATCAAAGGTCAATTTTCATAAATATAGTCAGACGACACCTATGACGAGTTTTTGCCGTCAAATTACGATTTTTACAAATTTATTTTCGTTTCTGCCAATTATATTGAAAACTATAATAGGTATGGAGTGCTTCACAGTATTACAAATGAACGTCCGCTTTTATTTTTGTATTTGTTTTCCGGTCGACACTTCATTTCAGAAGGCATTATTTTTTTCATTTTTTTATTTGAGTTTGAGTTTCATTATTATTATTAGTAATATGACACAAAATGCGACCTTACAGAGTAAAGGTCTTCGTTCTACGGGTCACGAATAAGAGACTATGAAAGGAAAATAGTGACACTAACAAATTATTTTTAAGATAAACTGGGTATCCTTGATTAGATTGACAAGCAATACCGTGTTAATTCTGACTTGATATTTTTATTCTCTCTATTAAATGATTTCTGTGAGATACAAGAACATAACTACCAAGTTTCGACTCTTCATCATACTACTCCGATTGAAATAGTTGATTGGCGCTGATGTTTTCTGGGCGAAGGGTTGCGCCACTGTCAATTTTTCAGAAAACTGACATAAATTTCACCAAATTATGCCACAAATCAGGCGTTCACAAATTTCCCTATATTTATGACGTCGCAAATACATCACTTATGGCGTAATTGGTGAAAAATAATTCATCACTGAAACAATAAAACATTTTAACATATGCTTTCATATAATTTTCACAACATGACCACAGTCAAAAATTCAGGTTTTTAGGGCCTTAATTATGAGTTGATGAACCAGCGATGAGAAGCAAAAATTAATTTTTTGGATGATATAAAATTTGTGTTTCAATTTCATTTTTTAGGACTGACATCATATTCACATATTTAGTTCTCTTTTCTAATAAATAAAAGCATTTATAAATCACAAAGCAAACAATTGTTATAATATGATTAAGTATATTATATTCAATATCTTCAATTTTATATCCTTTTACAAGATTTTTAAGACAAAAAACATGTTGACCAATATCAAAATGCATAAATATTCTGTGTAGTAATGTCCAATAGTTTTTAACCCATGTGCATTCAAAGAAGAAATGGTTATAGCTATCAGATTTGAAACATAGCTCACAGTTTTCACTATTAACTACTTTCCAACGATACAGATTATGGTTGATAGCTAAAATTTTATAAAGTAGTTTCCATCTATACATTTTCAATCTATTATCTTTTGAAAAAAGAAAGGTGAAAGATGGATTTTTCTTTATAAAATAAAAACATTTTCGCATGATATTTGGTTTTTCCATGAGCAAAAACCTCCTGCGAAAAATGTTCTAGATCAGATTTTTTGTTCTTGAACTTTGTAGAACTTTTCTAGAGCATCAAGAACTGTTCTTGAATTACTAAGAAAGTTCTTGAACATAAGTTCTAGAATACAATTTGTTCTTGAACATTTGTTCTAGAACCCAATCTGTTCTTTAATTCAGGTTTTAGAATCCAATTTGTTCTTGATTTCAGGTTTTAGAACCCAATTTGTTCTTGATTTCAGGTTCTAGAATAAAAGTGTTCTAGAACTGTTATTCTATGATATAATTAACCATGATGTTCAAAATTCTAAAACATTACTTTTAAGTATTCATAAATATTCAGTTCTTGATCATGAACAGTTGTTTCTGGAGAAAGAAACAGTCTTAAAACTCTGTGGTCATATTTACTCAGGAGAAACTGCACACAAACTTTTTTTTATAAAATTGAAAATCTCGCAATTTTTCTTACTTGAACCACCAAAAAATCAAAAGCAGATTAAATTTGGTCTAAAAAAAAAGTTCCATATCTTTATTGCACTGCTATATGGCGACAGTCCCTGTCAAAATGCCACAATGGTTATGATTGTTCATCACTGAAAACCATGTTGGTCATATTTTAATATTGAGTATTGTTTTTAAATTTATTTTATATTACATATATTTGATTTAATACAAATTAGAATAATGTTGTGAAATTAATCAATAATTAATAAATTTTATACAGATTTTATTTGCATGCTTCTATCAATAACATTTATGTTTAGTTTGGAAAATAATTTTAAATTTAATGTAAGATCTTTGTATTTTAGATATGTATATGTTTATATTATTGTTTATTGTATAATTATTATAACAATGTATGTTTATATTGATTTAAATTGTATGTATAATATAAATTTCTTTTAATTGATTTGAATTTTATTTCATTTATTTAGTAAATATTTTTTATTTATTATTGTTCAATTTTTGAAATGACATGTATTTTTTGTTCTGTTTTATAATGTTTTAAGGTTACAATATTGTAATGAGGAAATGTTCTAATGAACTTATGTTTAATTTATAATGAGTTAATTTTCATTAATATCGATTAATTAATTTTTATTATATTAATTTCAATGTGATAATATTGATCATTTCAGTTTATGTTTGCAATTTTTAACTATGTATAAAGATAAATATGTATCATTTAGAATTAATTTTTTACATTTTTATTGATAATTAGATTATTTAAAAATTTAATTGAAATGCAGACTATTATTGATTTATTTAAATTTAAATTTATTATTAATTTAATTTATTATTTGTTATTTGTTAAACTTTATGATTTGAACATAATGTAATACAAGGACCTATGTTTTGAAAGTTATCAACATGCTTTTGGTAATTATAACATTTTAATTATTTAATGTTAATAAAAATTTTTTTTATATTGTTTAAATTAATAAATTAATTTAATGAAATGTTAAAATATATTGAAAATCATTTTAAATATGTATTATCTTTATATTTTAAATAAAATAAAATATGACATATTATTTGGTAAAAATGTATATTTTTGTATTAAGTTAAATCAGACTTCTTTATTAATCATAAATATATTAACTCAATTGCAAATAATTATTAATAAATTAAAATAATTAACTTGTTGGTTTCTTTAATAAATTATATTTTGTTGAGTTTTAAGTTATAATAAAATTATATTGACATATTAATTAAAGTTTAAAACATTTTGTATTAATAATAAGGAAGACTTCTTTATCTAATATAATTATTATTAAATTTTTATATTAAGATAAAAAGAAGTATTGGTATATTTGAAATTATACAAGACAGTTTATTCGGTAATACTCAAACTTGATTTAAGATATTTATCAATTTTGAAGAATTACCAAATTTCATAAAATATTAACTATGACTCATTTAGATTAACATATTATAGGAATAATTATATTTTTTTAAATGTAAATTTGCATTGTATCATGAATAAATATACACAGCCTTCTACATATAATGCAATGCAATTCTAGTTAATTTAAGAATAAAATTGATTCTATTTATACTTAATTGATTGATTTATTGTTGAACAATTGAAATTAATTTACTATAATATTTGAAAGACATAATTATTAAGATAAAACAAGAAAATTTAATTTTAAAATTGAAAAAATAATTTATTTTAACTTTCATTTAAGTCTAAATCGTTTCAAATTATACAAATTTGAAATTATTTATTGCTATTACATTCAACAAGATAAATACTTTTTAGTTTAAAATGAGTAAGAACTTCTTAAATTATACTTATTTCAATAAAATATATAAATATTTTAACTGAATGCTCACACAAGACTCTTTTTTAGTTAATTATACAAATTTAATTTATAAATTGTCTTTAAATATATACATAACTGTATTTATAATTGAAATAATTTTAATTTATTTTACAATTTTAATTTTTATTATAATGAATATTACAAGACTCAAATTAATATTTATAACTTTTAATCTCAAATTAAAATGTTTTTTTGAACTTAATAATTTTATTAACATATAAATGTAAAATTATTTATAATATTTACAATAAAAAAGTCTTATTTCTTTAAATTATTAATATTTAAATCATAATTTAAAATTGAATAGTTCACCAAAACAGTTATTACATATTTTATTTTAAAAATTAAAGTTTCTATATTTTTAATTTATATACATTAAACAATAAAATCATATTAAAGTATAAATAATATAAAAAGTTAAAATACTATACAAATTAATAATTATATGTCAAATTTATTCATTTCTACATATTAATCAAATAAATAAAAACATAATTTCTCAATTAAATAGACTTATAGATTTATAAATATATGAAAACATAAATTACAATTACATAAATAAGTTTACATTAAGAAATAACAATTCATATTGAAACAAAATGAATAATTACAAAATAAAATCAAATGAAATTAAATTAAATGAACATACAAATTACTATTCAAATATCAACAATAAAAAATCTTAGATTATTTTCATATTAACAAATAACATAAAATAATAAACAATATACAACATACAGATATAAGATAAGAACACTTCATAAATAAACATCAACAATAAATTAAAATGAAAAAATCATTCTATCTAACTAAAATTAATGTCTGTATTAAACATATAATATATTGAAATCATTACATACAAAAATTTATAGTTTTAATTAACAAAAATATCTTATAATCAAAGACTAAAATAAGTAAAAATGATATTCAATATTAACTTCATTAATACTATATATTGAAAGTTTAAAAACATAACTATCAAATGATCACTACATAAAAATTTCTTATTCAACTACAACTTAAAGTGATTAAACTAATACAAACAGAATTTCAATTATATTTAAAGAAATGATTAATTCAAAAATAACTAATCAAACTCTTAGTACTGATTAAAAATGTTAAAATTTGTTCTAATTTTATATTTAATAAAAGTATAAAAATTGTTATTTCAGAAAACAAGGGAAACAAAACACATAATATATAAAATAAACTATAAACTACATAAGATCTGATACAATAAAAATACACTTACAAAATTTAACAAAAAAATCATTGTCTTTATTCTAATTACAATAAATATTAAATGTAAAAAAAACATAAATATATTAAAATTAGCAGTATTTATAAAACAAATAAAAATTTCTATATAAGTACTAAATTAGTTGATATAAAATAATAACATATATTCATAATATAATTTAATTAAACAAATTAATTTAAAATTACTTAATAAACAAAATATTACATATTATATTAAAATAACTAAGGGTTTTAAAGATACTGAACCCATTTCATCTTATAAAATTTAGTCAAAAACATACATAGACAAATTAAGATTGAACTATAATTTAATTAAAATATGTACAAAACATAAAATTGATAAATAAAATTTTTTATAATATAAATTATGTTAAAACATAGTCAAAACTCTTACATAAATAAAATATTCTTTTTTTTTTGAATTAATAAATGTATATTGAAATTAGAACAAAATATGCTTTTTAACTAATATTCATTGTATTAGAATTAAATAAAAAAAAAACAACATTAAATAAACAAGCAATTAATAATGATCAATATACATAAATTAAAAATTATATAATATTAAATAATTGTTCAATTTACATTATTTGCTTTTGTATTTTTACTGTTATTGATAAATCTTTAGATAACTGTAAATGATGGTAGGTTTTTATGATTGTATAAGTTTTATAATTTATAAAGTCATTTATAATAATGATTTCATGCATTAGTTCAATTGTACTTTATTGAATATTGCAATCAAAATTGAATGTTATTGATTCATAATATGTTTGAAAACATTCTATTTTCTGCTTCATAAATTTCGTACTTCATTTGAGATAACATGTTATAGACTGAATTCCCTTCTTTTGAATGGTTTAAAGTTGATGATGGTATGATGGATATTGAATGTAGACGTTAATGATGGAGGGTTAAGATTTATGAATAGGATGGTTATATGTAATGTAATAGTTTGTGGTTATTATTTGATTGGATAGTTTAGAATAAAAATGTGCATTTATCATAATAGTATTCATTAAGGCAGATCTCAATCAACTGACCATTACAATCATTGACTACCACTCTGCTTGGTCTAGGGAGGATAGACTCACTCAGGAAAGATTTTGGATAAGAAAATTAATAACTTTGGCACCAAATAGGATAAATGAAAAGATGTAGTTCGACTCCATGCAGTGCTTCACATTTGGGTTATATTACTTATTATTACAGTCTCTGTTTCTTTACCTTACTCATCTCTAAAATAAATGTGTTGAATATACCAATTTAAATTGCTTAATTTTTTGAGGGATGTAAAAGTACAAAGTCACGTTCAACTACTTAACCTTAGTCAAAATTTATTATTATATGTTAACGCCCGTTTGTTTGCGATGTTTAAATACGCAGACTCTGTTGTAACAACTCTACCGTTGTCAAATTTAAAATATTTACAAATTTAGATCGTTCAGTGCTGTTTATTTTGAATACTTATTGACGCAATCGTTCTTGTAACATCATAACTGTCATCACCGTTAAAGCTTTAGAATTGTGCTAGTTCATATCGCACATTATTGTTTTTATTTAAAGCATATATTTGAACTCACTGTTGTAATATACAATTACAGCCTTTGTATGAGGTCGATACGAGGTTATATCGACCTAAGAGAAGCATATTGACAGAGGACGAAGTCTGAGGTCGATATGCTTCTCTGGTTCGATATAACATCGTATTGACCTCAACCAAAGGCTACAATTGTTATATTATTAATCAACAACTTTTGCATGAACAGTGTAAAATTTGGGATTTCTAGAATCTATTTTTAGTAACATGCTGTATGGCCTGTGCAATATGCTGTTTTTGACCTACGAAAAGCTAAACACAACAGTATTGGTGTGCAAACTGAGCAAATACAAATGTACATGTGATCAAGTTTTAACGAATCACAAATCCTTAAAAATATTCAATTAATAGTATTTAGTTATATTATTAATTCGTATATTTTAACTAATTTGATTCGTTCAGGGATAGTTACATGTTAAACTATATTTTCGAAAGTAGAGAGAAAACGGCGGATAGCAAAACGCATATTACACAGCAAAAACCATATTGCACGGTTATTTTTAGAATATCTAAAAACCCATACACTTTGTGACGTCATGTAATGAATATTGTTAAAAGGTTTATAAAAAATATCTATGATCGATTATTTGAAGAAAAAAATCTTCAAATACATAAGATGTAAAAAAAAGAAAAACATCAAAAAAGTAAATGAAATAACAACTAATCTATTGTTATTGTCTAGGAGACAATATGATATCTATAAAATTCCAACAAAATCAAATGACGATTTTGATACAAATATGGTCGGAAAAATAATATAGCAATTATAGTTTTTATGAGGTCAATACAGGATATATCGACCAAAGAAGTATATCGACCTCAGACTTCGTCCTCAGTCAATATACTTCCATCAGGTCAATATATCCTTGTATCGACCTCCTACAAAGGCTATAATTGTATAATATAACCTATGTCGTGTTTAACACATATTTAGAATTGTGCAAGCGTCTTACCCGATGTTCGGTTTGATTTTTATTGTATAAATTTCAAGATTGTTATAGTTTAATCTAAGTAGACTGATATATGATTCATTCAACATCACAATCATATTTACTGATGAAGGATATCTGATATCCGAAATATTTATAAATAATTACATTTATAGTTCCTTTTTTGTTATTGGTGTTGTTGTGTACACTTTTTAGGCGTTATATATATATATATATATATATATATATATATATATATATATATATATATATATGTATATATATCACTCCTCAAAACCTCAAAATTCAAGAGTCTATCCTAAATTGAGGTTAATTATATGGCCTTCCAAATACCGTTTCGATTCCTAACATCACTGAAGAGACATTAATTGTCGAAATCCGGATATGGTGTACAAAATCTTTGCACCTTTTGTTTGCGGTATACCATCTTAAAATTCCGCAAGTTTATTGTTTTCTGTTTTGTATTAAATTCATAATTAAAGATCCATTTATAACACATGGAGATCAGTTTATTTGGCAATCGCCAATGGCAGTCAGCAGGGTTTAAGAACATTTGTTGTTCGACCTGTTAGTCAAATGCGTTTTGTTAAAATATACTTTTTCACTTTTTTGGTCATTTGGAAAATGTCGTTTGTGCTGTATTTAGACCCCTCTAACAAGAAATTCGTTTTGCATGCACACGTATAAAAGTTGCGGTGTTTATCCAACGCAGTCATAGGTTTGAAGGTTGTTTTCAATTTAGACTTTTATATATATTATATGATAGCACTGAGAATGGAAATAGGAAATGTGTAAAAGAGACAACAACCCTATAAAAGAGCAGAAAACAGCTTAAGGCCACCAACGGGTCTTCAACACAGCGAGAAAATCCAGCACCCGGAGGCGAGCTTCAGCTGGCCCGTAAAAAAATGTGTACTTGTTCAGTGAAAATGGACGCCCAGTAAAATCCAAAATATAAATGAATTAAAATTGAAAAAAAAAACAGAGGCTCCTTAATTGGGACTAGGGTTAAATATGTTTTGCGAGATTTAAACCATCATCCTATACCTCTAACCAATGTAGAATATACAAACACACAACTGAACAGCACGCGCAGTAAAACTCAGAGTCCGATGTTGTCGGTTTATGTGGTTTGTCAGCTGTCAAGTAGTTTTGTCTTTGATCCTTTGTGTATAATTCTGGTAACAATTATTACAGTAAATTTCTGCAAGAAACTAACAAATCATACAAAACAATCTCAACATAGTTATTTAGAATAGAAAATTCCGCTACAACGTCGTATCATCAATATATTCTTTTTATTTCTTTCTGATATGCATCCCGCGGATCTTATCAATTTGCATAAATGTTTCATACATTCTTACAACTGGTAAAATGTACGTTGTGTTCGGTCATACTATTCTTCTATCTGTCCATCTGTTTATTCAATATATATAATAGAAACACATGTTGCAAGAGGTCTACTCAATGATCTATCCATAAACTTCTGGATATATCGTAAAAAGAAACTTGACGGAAAGGGCTCAAATTCGAATAAAAAAGTGATTGAAAGTTACGAATGTTGAAAGGCAGTAGGTGGAGTTCCAGACATATCTCCTTAGGGTACCCCATTGTTCAGAAACAGTTCATTATCTAGTGTAGGGGTACGCTTTTCCCCTAGAAGAATCGTTCGTTTTAGTTGGGATGACATAGTCACGTCCGTTCGAAATCTGAAAAGTAAAAACGATGCCTCATGGAAAGTGTCACGTTGTTAGCAAGTTAAAGACTCTCATTAAAACTATAAAAGGGGTTCGTAGTTGGTATTTAGATTAGATTCTCGTTTCTATCCAACATACCCACATTTTCCTTCAAAATTCCAAATTACATGCCCTTCATTGTTGTCAAACCACTTTGCATGAATTACATTTTGTGTAATTTGTTTACCGAATATTTATGAAATATAAGCCACTGGACATGATGCATATATTAATGAACCTATTTAATCAAACCATCTTTAGAGTGTCCCAACTAACTTTGTTAAAACATAGAAAGAATCGAATGAATATATGAATGTTTGATAAAAGTAGCGCATTATTGTTGCAATCTATGAATTCAAATCTATATCCCCTCAACATATTTGACGAAAGAACCCACCTTAAAAAGCTTGCGGTATATGCAGTTGCAAGCTTATCTTGTCTAATTAGAGGACGGTATGTTAATCAATATTCACTGGATAAAAGAAAATTTAAAGGATATGCGTCGAATATGCATGCCATATCGCGCATAACATATTCTAATGAAAATTTTAACGTTTCTGAGGTGGCGGATAAGCCGCCACTACTATAGGGGGTTCTTGGACCCCCAAAAAAAATTATGACCCCCAAGTTATATCATCTTACATAATCTCAAATGACATAATATGACATAAAATTATATAATATGGGGGTCATAAATAACTTCATCATATTATGTAACATCTAATGTCATAAGATGGGGGTTATAACTAACTTATACGAATATAACCCAAAATTATAATACTATATCTTTATAACCCCCAAATGAGATAAGATGGTGGTCATACATAAATTAAATGTATATCTATTAAATACCTTTAAGAAACCACACACCATGAACTGAAAAACTTATAAATATCAATCAACATCATTAACATTTATCATACAAAGTTTCCATACATTATCTGATGGGCTTTGAAAGAAAAATATGAACCTATAGATGTGGGTGTTTTTGTTACAATATCTAAACTGACAATTGTATAAAATATCACCAACTAGCATAACAGAATGATGAACCTCTCAACAAAACAAATGAAAATACAATAGTATCAACAATAACAAAAATAACAAGGATATGCAATGAAATTAATATATACTTTATTCTCATTAAACACAAGTTATTAATTTTTAAAAGATCCAATTAAAATATCCTAGTTTATTCTGTATAATATTGTAGTACACATGATATAAAGATGAGACAAATCACATTCAAATCACAAAATAAAATGTATACACTTTAAAGTTTAGATGGTTCCTTTATGATCCTAATCCATTTCTTACCCTAAGGTAACACAGACGTTCAATATAAGCGAGAATTTTTACAACTTTTTAAAGCACAACACTAAACTATATGGTATTTGTTAAACATTTAAGAACCATTCCTTTTCTTATAACATGACCAAAATTATATATATTTTTTCAAGTTTCATATGTTTTTTATGTTCATTTTGATTTACCAAAAAGTTATTTAAGTGTGTTATTTCATTAATCAATTAAAGTTCCCTATGAAACTGAAACTGACACCTCCATTTTTAATCCTTAAACTCCTAAGTGACATGACCATCCAATAACCCCAAATGATTTTTACTTGTCAAAGTTTAAATCTTCTATCATAAAAGGTTTCATCATTATTACACAATTAATGTATTCTAAATTACTAGACCTTAGAAATCTATTCATTTCTATTACCATAACAAAAAGTTGACCAATCCCTAAATTACTGGAGCATAACCATCAATATCTATTGACAAAATTTTATTTTAAAAGACTATAATTTTAGTAGTTTTATAGTTCGATTTTTTTTAGTTTAGATATTGTAGAGTTTTAGAAATGTTATGTTTATAAGCATATTGTTTTGATGTAATGCATGGATTTTTTGGTCATCTTTATACTGATTTGAGATATGGATAAAGTTAAATAACATCACTTTGTACTAGTTTTAGAGTAGACTTTTTCTAACTTTGTTATAAATAGTATAATTATATTGTTTTGATTTAAAGCAAAGATTTTTATTTTAAGGTCATCTTTTATACTGACTTGAGTTATTTTAAAGTTAAAATATTTCACATTTTACCAACGTATATCATAAAATGTTCAGTTTTCAATTTCTTTAATGTTATACTGTCTCTTTGTAAAGCAATTTATAATACCAATGTTAAAAGGGCATTTTCTGTCAAATCCATGTTCACCGAATTGACCCAAATTCTCATATTTGATTTATAACATACTAAAACTTTATCCAAATTACAATAAGTCTGAAATAGACAATTAACAATGCATGGACTCAATAAAATGTATCAGCATTTCATATCTATTTATGCCTTTTTATAAAGTTTAGATACTGTTGAGTTTTAGAAATGTTATGTTTTATAGGCATATTGTTTTGATGTAATTAGATATAAGAAGATGTGGTATGAGTGCCAATGAGACAACGCTCCATCCAAGTCAAAATTTATAAAAGTAAACCATTTTAGGTCAAAGTACGGTCTTCAACACGGAGCCTGTATGGATTTCTTTTTTTTTTGTCATCTTTATACTGATTTGAGATATGGTTAAAGTTAAATAACATCACTTTGTATCAACATATATCATAAAATGATAACTGTTTTCCATTTCCTTAATGTTAAACTATCTCATTGTAAAACAATTTATAATATCAATGTTAAACTTTCCCTTTTATTACAATTTATCATTTTAATGTTAAATTTCTTCCTTACAGAAATGTAACCAAAACTTATCCTTTGCCTATATTATAGGACAAATTCTTTGAATTTTGACTAATTTGAGAGTAGACTTTTTTCTAACTTTGTTATAAATAGTATAATTATATTGTTTTGATTTAAAGCAAAGATTTTTATTTTAAGGTCATCTTTTATACTGACTTGAGTTATTTTTAAAGTTAAAATATCTCACATTTTACCAACGTATATCATAAAATGTTCAGTTTTCAATTTCTTTAATGTTATACTATCTCATTGTAAAGCACTTTATAATACCAATGTTAAAGGGCATTTGCTGTCAAATCCATGTTCACCGAATTGACTCAAATTCTCATATTTGATTTATAACATACCTAAGCTTATATCTAAATTACAATAAGTCTGAAATAAACAATTAACAATGTATGCACTCGATAAAATATATCAGCATTTCGTGTGTATTTTAGTCTTGACGCCATCTAATTAACCATCGAGATGACCTCAGAAGGCTGCCGATGGTCATATAATCCGAAATAAGCATAAACATGAATATAAATAGATAGCAACCTCGTGCATTTGGACTTTTCTAGGTCTGTTTGATTTCATGTTTTAGGTTAAACAAAATAAGTTAATCGTCGTTTTGACTGTAAAGAATGATTTTTGTGGATTGAATCATTCAACGAAATGGTTCACTTTAGTTTCACTTTTAATGTTGACATTCTTTTCCTTTTAATGGCTGAACACGACTAATATACGCGTACCCAATCTCTAGTTAATGGGTTATATTGAAGTTTACATGAATATGGATTTAATGATATCGAATTTTCACTTCTTGCAAGTGAATAATTCCTCTACAATGTTTCCTAGCTTATTTTGACAAAATTGAACTAAACTGGCTGCTAAAAGCCAAATATTATTTCACTATTTCACTTTCATTAAGGATTAGGAAAAATTATACTTTAATTGTTTTTATATCCCGTAGCTAATGCTCCTTTAAACTATCTCCTTTTATAATGATTTGTCATATTAATGTTAAATTTCCTCCTTACAAAAATGTAAAACTGATATGATAGGACAGATTTGTTTTTTTTACTTATTTTAGAGTAGATTTTTCCATACTTTGTTAAAGCCATGAGTTTAGATATAGCTAAGTTTAAAAGTGGAGCAAAAGATACCAGAGGGACATTCAAACTCATATGTCGAAAATAAACAGACAAAGAAAAAGACCAACAGATAAACAAAAGTACACAAAACACAACATAGAAAACTACAGACTGAGCAACATGAACCGCACCAAAAACTGGGGGTGATCTCAGAAATCTTAAGAAATATTATATTTACGTTTGTATTGATTTCTTAATACATAAACACCATGCTAAATGTTAAATAAGAGAATAAGTATATGTGCCAATGAATTGCCTTCCTAGTCATTGTTAACCTTAATGAATTGGTGCTTTTATATATACATATATACACATGTATATATATATTTTGTCATATTATGTTTGTAAATTTTGAAGCAACTCTGTAAACATGGAAAATACTGAGGATTTTTATGATAGGTAAACAGTTTATCTCTATAAGTTTTGATTTTCCAGGAACAAATATAACAAGACTTGAATTTTGCTATATGGTTTATTAGATGTAAACATGATAGAAAATTGTTTTATAAATGTTGCTGTTGTTTTATTTATCAAAGAAAACACTCATTTTCTATTTACAAAATGTAATTGTTTACCAAAAGATAAACATGTGTAAGGTTTATTACAACTACTCTTTTTGTATTATTTAGAATATTTTTTTTATGATAAATGTACATTTGTATTAAAAGCTACAGCTGCAGTACCCACAATTTCAGATACAGTGCCCAAAACTACAGCTACATTGTCTAAAATAACTGTAAGGCCTCTGCCAACAATTACAGCTACAGTGCCAACTATAGAAACCAGTTCAACCATTAAAGTTATAACGGACATTTCATCCATATTATTATCTACCGAATATCCAAAAAAAAAAAAAAGAGAGAAGAATTTCAGAACTAACTATGTTAATACTACTAGTTCATTTTCATTTATTCAAAATGAAAGTACTGAATCTGTGATAAATGGTGCCATCACATTTTTCTGAATACTATTACTTATGATAAAAAAACTAACATATATCATACTCACTGTTTTTATTTGTGTAATAATATTATTATTTCATATTTTTAAAATATATTATGTAATAAAAAAAAGTTTTAAAAATTACAAATGAATGAAAATTTATATGAAAGAATAACATATATAAGAAAACCACTACAAATTTATAGATTGTTTTCATTTATGGTATAAAGGATTGTGGATATGGGCAAACATTGTCACCTTTTTGTCATAACTGCTTTTGGTACATTCCATTACCTACAGCAAAGAAGCCATCAATACCTACCAATTCATACTAGTTTAGAGAGTCCAGAATTATGTTCTCTTAATCATATACACACAACACACTCCTCATTAACCTTATTATCATCGCAACCATCCTATTCAATAAATCCAGATACTCCAGATTCATCTGAACTGCCAAATATTCAAAATCCATCTTTATCATCATCATCATCCCTTTGACCATCTGCACTGTATTATGAAAGGCGGTCTTATTCAATTCCTACAGTACCAGGCGTGCAAATCCGGTTGAAAAGCCATCTTCTCCAGTCGCAAATAGAACACGAAAGAAAAAAAAGAAAGATTTATTTTGAAGAGATGATTGATTAAGAATTGTGTTTCATACAAATTTTATTGAATTTCAATAAACATAACATAAAGGTTCAGAACTAGATGCCAGTGTCAAACTCATTTATATATACATGTACTTGTTTTGCTATTTGACCAATTTTCTATAACAAAGCACATATGAAAAATAGCTAGTATAAAGCTATTAAAATCATAATAATTGTTTTAAAACTTACAATAAACATTTAGGAAAAATACAAAAACACCCACCATTTTACATGTTATGTAACAGGAGTGTTTCAATCATACAAGTAAAAATGTTCAATACAGCATTACAATAAAAATGATAATGAAAATTTTCATTTAATACTTGCAAACTAATTTTTCAGTCGTTTAGATTTAGACATATGTAGTTTGTTTTGTTTTTTTTTCATATTTTTTTTATGTAGATTGACTCATGTCTTAATTTCCTAATACTTATGTGTATGTGTGTGTGTGTGTGTTGTTTTAATTTTTTATATACTGTTATTGGAAAATTCAGAAACAAAAACAAAGCCAATAATTTTTTAGTAGCTAAGATTTAGACAGATATATTTTCTATTTTTTATTTTGCATTCCTTATGTAAATTAACATATGGTTTGATTTTGTAATACTAATGTGTATGTATGTGTTTTTTGTTACCTTTTTTTTGTGTGTCTTAAAACTAACAATAAACATTTATAAAAAGTACAAAAAACACCAACCATCTTACATGTTGTGTAATAGGAGTTTTTCAATCACAAAAGTAAAATGTTCGATACAGCATTACAAGGTTTGGGTCAATATTGATGTCATCTTCGATTTGGTTGCCTTTCCAAATGATATTGATGAAAGTGTTTATTATGGAGTGGGGTATCAGTATCTTATAAACACCCTCTGTAGTTTAGTAGTTTATATATAATTTAGTGTAGTTATTTTGTTATACTTCAAGTTAAATTTCTGAATATTAATTTTTTATTTGTTTTGATATTGGAAATACTACAAATATGTATGCCAATAAAATGATTGTCAACATTTTCATTTAATACATGCAAACTAATTTTTTAGTAGTTTAGATTTAGACAGATTTTTTTTTTCATTTGTTTTTTATGTAGATTGACTTACGTCTTAATTTCTTAATACTTATTTGTATGTGTGTGTGTGTGTGTGTGTGTGTTGTTTTATCATTTTTTATACTGTTATTGGTAAATGCAGGAACAAAAAAGAGCCAATGATTTTTGTGATTGGAGTGGGGTATCAGTGTCTTATAAACACCTTCTATAGTTTAGTAGTTTAGATATAATTGAGTATAGATTTTTTATACTTAATGTCGATATTCTGAATATTAAGTGTTTGTTTGTTTTGATATTGAAAATACTACAAATATATGTGCCAATACAGTGATTGTGATATATTCGAAGTTTTTATTTGCATTTAATACATGCAAACTAATTTTTAGCAGTTTAGATTTAGACAGATATATATTTTTGTTTCAATTTTATGTAGATTGACTTATGGTTTACTTTCTTAATACTTATATGTATGTATGTGTGTGTATGTATTGTTTTATTTTTTATACTGTTATTGTTAAATGCAGGAACAAAATAAGTGCCAATGATTTTTAGTAGTTGAGATTTAGACAGATGTATTCGTTTTTTCATTCTTATATAGATTAACTTATGGTTTGATTTCTTAATTCTCATGTGTATGTGTGTGTGTTTTCCTTTTTCCCTTGTACTGTTATTGTTCAACTTTTGTGGAACAAAATGAGTGCAAATGATATATATCTATGTATGTAATACTGGTAATTTCATACTTGTTTTATACATGTTATTATTGATTAGAAAACCTTGATAATGTCTCATTTAATTGAGAAAATGTCTTAAAATGTGTCATATATGCATTTAATGTTTGCAAATTAATATCACACAATTCACATATTATTTTAATCTTGAAGTATTAAGGTATTGTTATATAATTTGTTATTATTGTTAAATACCCTTTCTATGTATTATGAACTGCTATAGCAAATAGTAACAATGTTAACTCAGAAGGATCACATATATGTTTCAAAATAGAAATTAAAAAAACATGTTTAGGACAGACCAAATACTTTATTTTATAATTAATAGTTCTGAAAAAAAAAAAAAAAGGAAAAAAAAAGCATCGTTTGTGTGTGTGTGTGTGTGTGTGTACATATTCAATGTTTTAAAGTTTTATAAAGCACAGTTATTGTTTATATGTTTTTAATATTAAAGGTATCAAAAGAACTACCTCTTTTTATACTTATTTGATACATATTGCTTTTATTAAAAAATCTCTATTTGATATGTTTAAAAAAAAAAAAAAAAAAAAAAGAAACTAAAACGTGCGTACCAATGCCATGTTTTGAAGAATTATAAAACAGGGTTATTGTCATATATTTTCAATGTTGAAAGTCTCTAAAGAACTATCTTGTATTCAATTTTAATAAAAAAAAAAAAAAAAAAATTACAAGCTAATATGTTTAAAAATAAATTTATAAATCTATTTTTTTCACATATGAAAATAATCAGATTTATTCTAACGTATATGTTTTTTTTTTTTTTTTTTTGTTTTTTGTTTTTGGCTGTTAAAAAAAACTGTAAATACGTTTTTATGATTGATGCATTTTTAATGTTGAATAAAACATATTTGATTATTTATGCTATTTCATTGAACAATCCAAAATTGCAAATTGAGGTCCTATTTCTATGTGCTCTGTCAATAGAATTGGAAGGAGATTGAGCTTTCTTTTCTTATATATTCATTGATACCTTGATTGGATTTGTTGTTTGGGTTACTTAAGTTTATTGAGATTTACGCCAGAGTCATATCACAGGAACTATTGAACAGGTACATAAATGTATTTAGGGTAATAAAACAGGCAAACGAAAATTAATGTATAAGGAAATTTTGAGTTCTAATAAACCCAATGTTCATGTATTCTTTAAACTACTGGACTACATATCTAGGAGGTACTAGAGATTTGATCTGCGATTGGAAAAATTGAAAAATCACCTTATGAGACAGCTTTGCAAATTGTGTCCACATTTGACAGAGGAAAATATACACAAGCCTCTTAATGCAATGCACGGCACCAGTGTGTTTTAGAAGGTTGTTAAAATAAAATTCGATGGTCTCCCCTGACGTGCATTCATGGCAATTCTTTTTTATGTATCCCTGAATTAAACATTAAATATGGTCTCTCTTGCAAGGTTTCTCTAGCACGACATGAAAACCATACTATGATTTTACAAGTTGGGTAAAAAAATTAAAATAAAAAAAAATTTAATTTTTAAAATTTAAAAAAATAGCATTTTTTTTTTTTTATATATATATATTTTTACCCACCTTGTAAAATAAATAAAAATGCAATGTTTTTAAATCTTAAGAAATCAAATTTTTTTTTTTATTTAATTTTTTTACCCAACTTGTAAAATCATGGTATGGTCTTCATGTCGTGCAAGAGAAGCCTTGCAAGAGAGACCATATTTAATGTTTTTCATAATTTTTGGGGGTCCAAGAACTAAAAAGACCATGAATCATCGTCAACAGGGAGACCATCGAATTTTATTTAACAACCTTGTGAAACATAGTATTTGATGGTCTTCCTGGTGCCGTGCATTGCATTTAGAGGCTTGTGTATATTTTCCTCTGTCAAATGTGGACACAATTTGCAAAGCTGTCTCATAAGGTGATTTTTCAATTTTTCCAATCGCAGATGGAATCTCTAGTACCTCCTAGATATGTAGTCCAGTAGTTTAAAGAATACATATACCTTAGAATAAATCTGATTATTTTCATATGTGAAAAAAATAGATTTATAAATTTATTTTTAAACATATTAGCTTGTAATTTTTTTTTTTTTTTTTATTAAAATTGAATACGAGATAGTTCTTTAGAGACTTTCAACATTGAAAATATATGACAATAACCCTGTTTTATAATTCTTCAAAACATGGCATTGGTACGCAAGTTTTTATTTTTTTTTTTTTTTTTTTTTTTTTTTTTAAACATATCAAATAGAGATTTTTTTAATAAAAGCAATATGTATCAAATAAGTATAAAAGAGGTAGTTCTTTTTGATACCTTTAATATTAAAAATATATAAACAATAACTGTGCTTTATAAAACTTTAAAACATTGAATATGTACACACACACGCACACAAACGATGCCTTTTTTCCTTTTTTTTTCTTTTTTTCAGAACTATTAATTATAAAATAAAGTATTTGGTTCTTCCTAAACATGTTTTTTTTATTTCTATTTTGAAACATATATGTGATCCTTCTGAATTAATATTGTTACTATTTGCTATAGCAGTTCATAATACACATAGAAAGGGTATTTAACAATGATAACAAATTATATAACAATACCTTAATACTTCAAGATTAAAAATAATATGTGAATTGTGTGATATTAATTTGCAAACATTAAATGCATATATGACACATTTTTAAGACATTTTCTCAATTAAATGAGACATTATCAAGATTTTCTTATCAATAATAACATGTATAAAACAAGTATGAAATTACCAGTATTGCATACATAGATATATATCATTGGCACTCATTTTGTTCCACAAAAGTTGAACAATAACAGTACAAGGGAAAAAAAGGAAAAACACACACACATACACATGAGAATTAAGAAATCAAACCATAAGTTAATCTATATAAGAATGAAAAAACGAATACATCTGTCTAAATCTCAACTACTAAAAATCATTAGCACTTATTTTGTTCCTGCATTTAACAATAACAGTATAAAAATAAATAAAACAATACATACACACACATATATAAGTATTAAGAAATTAAACCATAAGTCAATCTACATAAAATTGAAACAAAATATACATCTGTCTAAATCTAAACTGCTAAAAATTAGTTTGCATGTATTAAATGCAAATAAAACTTCTAATATATCACAATCACTGTATTGGCACATATATTTGTAGTATTTTCAATATCAAAACAAACAAAAACTTAATATTCAGAATATCGACATTAAGCATAACAAAAATCTATTCTAAATTATATCTAAACTACTAAACTATAGAAGGTGTTTATAAGACACTGTTACCCCACTCCATGATGAGCACTTTCATTGAATATTCTTTCGAAAGGCAACCAAATCGAGGAACTATACAAGAGGACATCAATACTAACTCAAACCTTGTAATGCTGTATTCAACATTTTACTTTTATGATTGAAAAACTCTTGTTACATAACATGTAAAATGTTAGGTGTTTTTTTGTATTTTTTATAAGTGTTAATTGTTAGTTTTCAGACAAAACAAGGGGAAAAAAACAAACACACATACACATGAGTATTAAAAAATCAAACCATATGTTAATCTACATAAGGATTGAAACAAAAGAAAATACATCTGTCTAAATCTTAACTGCTAAAAAATCATTGGCTCTTTTTTGTTCCTGCATTTACCAATAACAGTATAAAAAATGATAAAACGACACACACACACACATACAAATAAGTATTAAGAAATTAAGACGTAAGTCAATCTACATAAAAACAAATGAAAAAAAATCTGTCTAAATCTAAACTACTAAAAATTAGTTTGCATGTATTAAATAAAATGTTGACAATCATTTTATTGGCATACATATTTGTAGTATTTCCAATATCAAAACAAATAAAAATTAATATTCAGAAATTTAACTTGAAGTATAACAAAATAACTACACTAAATTATATATAAACTACTAAACTACAGAGGGTGTTTATAAGATACTGATACCCCACTCCATAATAAACACTTTCATCAATATCATTTGGAAAGGCAACCAAATCGAGGATGACATCAATATTGAACCAAACCTTGTAATGCTGTATCGAACATTTTACTTTTGTGATTGAAAACTCCTATGACACAACATGTAAGATGGTTGGTGTTTTTGTACTTTTATAAATGTTTATTGTTAGTTTTAAGACACACATAAAAAGGTAACAAAAAACACATACATACACATTAGTATTACAAAATCAAACCATATGTTAATTTACATAAGGAATGCAAAATAAAAATAGAAAATATATCTGTCTAAATCTTAGCTACTAAAAATTATTGGCTTTGTTTTTGTTTCTGAATTTTCCAATAACAGTATATAAAAATTAAAAAACACACACACACACACATACACATAAGTATTAAGAAATTAAAACATGAGTCAATCTACATAAAAATATGAAAAAACAAAACAAACTACATATGTCTAAATCTAAACGACTGAAAAATTAGTTTGCAAGTATTAAATGAAAATTTTCATTATCATTTTATTGTAATGCTGTATTGAACATTTTTACTTGTATGATTGAAACACTCCTGTTACATAACATGTAAAATGGTGGGTGTTTTTGTATTTTTCATAAATGTTTATTGTAAGTTTTAAAACAATTATTATGATTTTAATAGCTTTATACTAACTATTTTCATATGTGCTTTGTTATAGAAAATTGGTCAAATAGCAAAACAAGTACATGTATATATAAATGAGTTTGACACTGGCATCTAGTTCTGAACCTTTTGTTATGTTTATTGAAATTCAATAAAATTTGTATGAAACACAATTTTAATCAATCATCTCTTCAAAATAAATCTTTTTTTTTTCTTTCGTGTTCTATTTGCGACTGGAGAAGATGGCTTTTCAACCGGATTTGCACGCCTGGTACTGTAGGAATTGGATAAGACCGCCTTTCATAATACAGTGCAGATGGTCAAAGGATGATGATGATGATAAAGATGGATTTTGAATATTTGGTAGTTCAGATGAATCTGGAGTATCTGGATTTATTGAATAGGATGGTTGCGATGATAATAAGGTTAATGAGGTGTGTTGTGTTAGTTTTTTATCATAAGTAATAGTATTCAGAAAAAATGTGATGGCTGCATTTATCACAGATTCAGTACTTTCATTTTGAATAAATGAAAATGAACTAGTAGTATTAACATAGTTAGTTCTGAAATTCTTCTTTTTTTTTTTGGATATTTGGTAGATAATATTATGGATGAAATGTCCGTTATAACTTTAATGGTTGAACTGGTTTCTATAGTTGGCACTGTAGCTGTAATTGTTGGCAGAGGCCTTACAGTTATTTTAGACAATGTAGCTGTAGTTGTGGGCACTGTATCTGAAATTGTGGGTACTGCAGCTGTAGCTTTTAATACAAATGTACATTTATCATAAAAAATATTCTAAATAATACAAAAGAGTAGTTGTAATAAACCTTACACATGTTTATCTTTTAGTAAACAATTACATTTTGTAAATAGAAAATGAGTGTTTTCTTTGATAAATAAAACAACAGCAACATTTATAAAACAATTTTGTATCATGTTTACATTTAATAAATCATATAGCAAAATTCAAGTCTTGTTATATTTGTTCCCAGAAAATCAAAACTTATAGAGATATACTGTTTACCTATCATAAAAATCCTCAGTATTTTCCATGTTTACAGAGTTGCTTCAAAATTTACAAACATAATATGACAAAATATATATATACATGTGTATATATGTATATATAAAAGCACCAATTCATTAAGGTTAACAATGACTAGGAAGGCAATTCATTGGCACATATACTTATTCTCTTATTTAACATTTAGCATGGTGTTTATGTATTAAGAAATCAATACAAACGTAAATATAATATTTCTTAAGATTTCTGAGATCACCCCAGTTTTGGTGGGGTTCATGTTGCTCAGTCTGTAGTTTTCTATGTTGTGTTTTGTGTACTTTTGTTTATCTGTTGGTCTTTTCTTTGTCTGTTTATTTTCGACATATGAGTTTGAATGTCCCTCTGGTATCTTTTGCTCCACTTTTAAACTTAGCTATATCTAAACTCATGGCTGTAACAAAGTATGGAAAAATCTACTCTAAAATAAGTAAAAAAAACAAATCTGTCCTATCATATCAGTTTTACATTTTTGTAAGGAGGAAATTTAACATTAATATGACAAATCATTATAAAAGGAGATAGTTTAAAGGAGCATTAGCTACGGGATATAAAAACAATTACAGTATAATTTTTCCTAATCCTTAATGAAAGTGAAATAGTGAAATAATATTTGGCTTTCAACAGCCAGTTTAGTTCAATTTTGTCAAAATAAGCTAAGAAACATTGTAGAGGAATTATTCACTTGCAAGAAGTGAAAAATTCGATATCATTAAATCCATATTCATGTAAACTTCAATATAACCCATTAACTAGAGATTGGGTACGCGTATATTAGTCGTGTTCAGCCATTAAAAGGAAAAGAATGTCAACATTAAAAGTGAAACTAAAGTGATCCATTTCGTTGAATGATTCAATCCACAAAAAAATCATTCTTTTACAGTCAAAAACGACGATTAACTATTTTGTTTAACCTAAAACATGAAATCAAACAGACCTAGAAAAGTCCAAATGCACGAGGTTGCTATCTATTTATATTCATGTTTATGCTTATTTCGGATTATATGACCATCGGCAGCCTTCTGAGGTCATCTCGATGGTTAATTAGATGGCGTCTAACCTAAAATACACACGAAATGCTGATATATTTTATCAAGTGCATACATTGTTAATTGTTTATTTCAGACTTATTGTAATTTAGATATAAGCTTAGGTATGTTATAAATCAAATATGAGAATTTGAGTCAATTCGGTGAACATGGATTTGACAGCAAATGCCCTTTAACATTGGTATTATAAAGTGCTTTACAATGAGATAGTATAACATTAAAGAAATTGAAAACTGAACATTTTATGATATACGTTGGTAAAAGTGAGATATTTTAACTTTAAAATAACTCAAGTCAGTATAAAAGATGACCTTAAAATAAAAATCTTTGCTTTAAATCAAAACAATATAATTATACTATTTATAACAAAGTTAGAAAAAAGTCTACTCTAAAACTAGTCAAAAATCAAAGAATTTGTCCTATAATATAGGCAAAGGATAAGTTTTTGGTTACATTTCTGTAAGGAAGAAATTTAACATTAAAATGATAAATTGTAATAAAGGGAAAGTTAAACATTGATATTATAAATTGTTTTACAATGAGATAGTTTAACATTTAAGAAATGGAAAACAGTAATCATTTTTATGATATATGTTGGTACAAAGTGATGTTATTTAACTTTAACCATATCTCAAATCAGTATAAAAGATAACAAAAAAATCCATGCATTACATCAAAACAATATGCTTATAAACATAACATTTCTAAAACTCAACAATATCTAAACTAATAAAAATCGAACTATAAAACTACTAAAATTATAGTCTTTTAAAATAAAATTTTGTCAATAGATATTGATGGTTATGCTCCAGTAATTTAGGGATTGGTCAACTTTTGTTATGGTAATAGAAATAAATAGATTTCTAAGGTCTAGTAATTTAGAATACATTAATTGTGTAATAATGATGAAACCTTTTATGATAGAAGATTTAAACTTTGACAAGTAAAAATCATTTGGGGTTATTGGATGGTCATGTCACTTAGGGGTTTAAGGATTAAAAATGGAGGTGTCAGTTTCAGTTTCATAGGGAACTTTAATTGATTAATGAAATAACACACTTAAATAACTTTTCTGGTAAATCAAAACATATGAAACTTGAAAAAATATATATAATTTTGGTCATGTTATAAGAAAAGGAATGGTTCTTAAATGTTTAACAAATACCATATACTTTAGTGTTGTGCTTTAAAAAGTTGTAAAAATTCTCGCTTATATTGAACGTCTGTGTTACCTTAGGGTAAGAAATGGATTAGGATCATAAAGGAACCATCTAAACTTTAAAGTGTATACATTTTATTTTGTGACTTGAATGGTGATTTGTCTCATCTTTATATCATGTGTACTACAATATTATACAGAATAAACTAGGATATTTTAATTGGATCTTTTAAAATTAATAACTTGTGTTTAATGAGAATAAAGTATATATTAATTTCATTGCATATCCTTGTTATTTTTGTTATTGTTGATACTATTGTATTTTTCATTTGTTTTGTTGAGAGGTTCATCATTCTGTTATGCTAGTTGGTGATATTTTATACAATTGTCAGTTTAGATATTGTAACAAAAAACACCCACATCTATAGGTTCATATTTTTCTTTCAAAGCCCATCAGATAATGTATGGAAACTTTGTATGATAAATGTTAATGATGTTGATTGATATTTATAAGTTTTTCAGTTCATGGTGTGTGGTTTCTTAAAGGTATTTAATAGATATACATTTAATTTATGTATGACCACCATCTTATCTCATTTGGGGTTATAAAGATATAGTATTATAATTTTGGGTTATATTCGTATAAGTTAGTTATAACCCCATCTTATGACATTAGATGTTACATAATATGATGAAGTTATTTATGACTCCCATCATCTATTTATGACCCCCATATTATATAATTTTATGTCATATTATGTCATTTGAGATTATGTAAGATGATATAACTTGGGGGTCCAAGAACCCCCTATATTAGTGGCGGCTTATCCGCCACCTCAGAAACGTTAAAATTTTCATTAGAATATGTTATGCGCGATATGGCATGCATATTCGACGCATATCCTTTATATTTTCTTTTATCCAGTGAATATTGATTAACATACCGTCCTCTAATTAGACAAGATAAGCTTGCAACTGCATATACCGCAAGCTTTTTAAGGTGGGTTCTTTCGTCAAATATGTTGAGGGGATATAGATTTGAATACATAGATTGCAACAATAATGCGCTACTTTTATCAAACATTCATATATTCATTCGATTCTTTCTATGTTTTAACAAAGTTAGTTGGGACACTCTAAAGATGGTTTGATTAAATAAGTTCATTAATATATGCATCATGTCCAGTGGCTTATATTTCATAAATATTCGGTAAACAAATTACACAAAATGTAATTCATGCAAAGTGGTTTGACAACAATGAAGGGCGTGTAATTTGGAATTTTGAAGGAAAATGTGGGCATGTTGGATAGAAATGAGAATCTAATCTTGTAAAATGCCAACTACGAACCCCTTCAATAGTTTTAAGGAGAGTCTTTAACTTGTTAACAACGTGAAACTTTCCATGAGGCATCGTTTTTACTTTTCAGATTTCGAACTGACGTGACTATGCCATCCTAACTAAAACGAACGATTCTTCTAGGGGAAAAGCCTACCCCTACACTAGATAATGAACTGTTTCTGAACAATGGGGTACCCTAAGGAAATATATCTGGAATTCCACCTATTGCCTTTCAACATTCGTAACAGTAAACCACTTTTTTATTCGAATTTGAGCCCTTTCCTTACAGTTTCTTTTACGATATACCCAGAAGTTTATGGATATATCATTGAGTAGACCTCTTGCAACATGTTTTTCTATTATATATATTGAATAAACAGATGGACAGATAGAATAGTATGACCGAACACAACGTACATTTTACCAGTTGTAAGAATGTAGGAAGAAAATATATGCAAATTGATAAGATCCGCGGGATGCATATCAGAAAGAAAAAAAAAGAACATATTGATGATACGACGTTGTAGCGGAATTTTCTATTCTAAATAACTATGTTGAGATTGTTTTGTATGATTTGTTAGTTTCTTGAAGAATTTACTGTAATCATTGTTACCAGAATTATACACAAAGGATAAAAGACAAAACTACTTGACAGCTGACAAACCACATAAACCGACAACATCGGACTCTGAGTTTTACTGTGCGTGTTGTTGTGTGTTTGTATATTCTACATTGGTTAGAGGTATAGGGTGATGGTTTAGATCTCACAAAACATATTTAACCCTTGTCCCAATTAAGGAGCCTCTGTTTTTTTTCTATTTTAATTTATTCATATTTTGGATTTTAGTGTGACGTCCATTTTCACTGAACAAGTACACATTTCTTTACGGGCCAGCTGAAGCTCGCCTCCGGGTGCTGGATTTTCTCGCTGTGTTGAAGACCCATTGGTGGCCTTAAGTTGTTTTCTGCTCTTTTATAGGGTTGTTGTCTCTTTTACACATTTCCTATTTCCATTCTCAGTGCTATCATATAATATATATAAAAGTCTAAATTGAAAACAACCTTCAAACCTATGATTGCGTTGGATAAACACCGCAACTTTTATACGTGTGCATGCAAAACGAATTTCTTGTTAGAGGGGTCTAAATACAGCACAAACGACATTTTCCAAATGACCAAAAAAGTGAAAAAGTATATTTTAACAAAACGCATTTGACTAACAGGTCGAACAACAAATGTTCTTAAACCCTGCTGACTGCCATTGGCGATTGCCAAATAAACTGATCTCCAGGTGTTATAAATGGATCTTTAATTATGAATTTAATACAAAACAGAAAACAATAAACTTGCGGAATTTTAAGATGGTATACCGCAAACAAAAGGTGCAAAGATTTTTGTACACCATATCCGGATTTCGACAATTAATGTCTCTTCAGTGATGTTAGGAATCGAAACGGTATTTGGAAGGCCATATAATTAACCTCAATTTAGGATAGACTCTTGAATTTTGAGGTTTTGAGGAGTCATATATATATACCTATATATATATATATATATATATATATATATATATATATATATATATATATAAACGCCTAAAAGTGTACACAACAACACCAATAACAAAAAAGGAACTATAAATGTAATTATTTATAAATATTTCGGATATCAGATATCCTTCATCAGTAAATATGATTGTGATGTTGAATGAATCATATATCAGTCTACTTAGATTAAACTATAACAATCTTGAAATTTATACAATAAAAATCAAACCGAACATCGGGTAAGACGCTTGCACAATTCTAAATATGTGTTAAACACGACATAGGTTATATTATACAATTATAGCCTTTGTAGGAGGTCGATACAAGGATATATTGACCTGATGGAAGTATATTGACTGAGGACGAAGTCCGAGGTCGATATACTTCTTTGGGTCGATATATCCTGTATTGACCTCATAAAAAGGCTATAATTGTTATATTATTAATTTCCGACCATATTTGTATCAAAATCGTCATTTGATTTTGTTGGAATTTTATAGATATCATATTGTCTCCTAGACAATAATAATAGATTAGTTGTTATTTCATTTACTTTTTGATGTTTTTTTTTTACATCTTATGTATTTGAAGATTTTTTTCTTCAAATAATCGATCATAGATATTTTTATAAAACTTTTAACAATATTCATTACATGACGTCACAAAGTGTATGGGTTTTAGATATTCTAAAATAACCGTGCAATATGGTTTTGCTGTGTAATATGCGTTTTGCTATCCGCCGTTTTCTCTACTTTCGAAAATATAGTTTAACATGTAACTATCCCTGAACGAATCAAATTAGTTAAAATATACGAATTAATAATATAACTAAATATTATTAATTGAATATTTTAAGGATTTGTGATTCGTTAAAACTTGATCACATGTACATTTGTATTTGCTCAGTTTGCACACCAATAGTGTTGTGTTTAGCTTTTCGTAGGTCAAAAACAGCATATTGCACAGGCCATACAGCATGTTACTAAAAATAGATTCTAGAAATCCCAAATTTTACACTGTTCATGCAAAAGTTGTTGATTAATAATATAACAATTGTAGCCTTTGGTTGAGGTCAATACGATGTTATATCGAACCAGAGAAGCATATCGACCTCGGACTTCGTCCTCTGTCAATATGCTTCTCTTAGGTCGATATAACCTCGTATCGACCTCATACAAAGGCTGTCTGAGATGTTTGTAGTGTATAACCCATAGATAACGTTCATATAACACTGGTCCTTGGTTTTCCAGGATATGAACCCTAGATAACGTGCATATAACACTAATACTTTTAGGAGTACTAGTATGTCATTTGGATCACGTTTTATAAGACTTGAATTGACTTTTTGAGGGCTATACCTATACAAAACGTACAAATAAAGATTCACGATTTCTCAAAATTTCCACTTAAAAGGTCCTCATTTAGTAAGAATCTATCATGTGTGTCCCCAATTGATGTTACTTGGACAGGCATACGTGTCCCCACTTGATTTTACTTGGTCCAGCATATTTGTGTCCCAGTTTGATTTTTGTTAGAAAGTGTATAACCCCTAGATAACGTTCATATAACACTGGTACTGAGTTATTCGAGGTGTATTACCCCTAGATAAAATTCAAATACCACTGATGCTGAGTTTTTATGGGATTTGATCCCTAGATAACATTCTTAAACACTAGAAGTGAGTTATTCGAGGAGTATTACCACTAGGTAACTTTCCTATAACACGGGTCCTATGTTTTACAAGAGATATGACCCAGAAATAACGTTAATAAAACACTGGTCCTGAGTTTTTCAAGGGATATGAACCCTAGATAACGTGCATATAACACTGATACTAAGTTTTTCAAGGGATATGAACCCTATTATACGTTCATATAACACTGATACTGAGATATTCTAGGTGAATGACCACTAGCGAACGTTCCTACAACACTGATAATGAGTTGTTCGATGTTTTTTATCGGTAGAGAACGTTCTGAAACACTCTTACTGAGATGTTTGAAGTGTATAACTCCTTGATAACGTTCATATAACACTAGTACTGAGTTATTCGAGGTGTATAACCCTAGATAGAATTCATATACCACTGGTACTGAGTTATTTGAGGTGTATAACCCTAGATAGAATTCATATACCACTGATGCTGAGTTTTTCAAGAGATGTGATCCCTAGATAACGCTCTTTAACACTTGTACTGAGTTATTAGAGGAGTATGACCCCTAGATAACGTTCATATAACACTTGTACTGAGTTTTTCAAGGGATATGAACCCTAGATAACGTGCATATAACACTGATACTAAGTTTTTCAAGGGATATGAACCCTATTATACGTTCATATAACACTGATACTGAGATATTCTAGATGAATGACCACTAGCGAACGTTCCTACAACACTGATAATGAGTTGTTCGAGGTTTCTTATCGGTAGAGAACGTTCTGAAACACTCTTACTTTTAACGTTCATATAACACTGGTACTGAATTATTCGAGGTGTATAGACCCTAGATAAATTCATATACCACTGGTACTGAGTTATTTGAGGTGTATAACCCCTAGATAGAATTCATATACCACTGATGCTGAGTTTTTCAAGAGATGTGATCCCTAGATAACGCTCTTAAACACTTGTACTGAGTTATTCGAAGAGTATGACCACTAGATAACGTTCCTACAACACTGGTCCTTTGTTTACAAGAGATATGACCCCTAGATAACGTTCATATAAGATAACGTTCATATAACACTTGTACTGAGTTTTTCAAGGAATATGAACCCTTAATAACGTGCATATAACACTGATACAATTTTTTCAAGGGATATGAACCCTATAAAACGTTCATATAACACTGATACTGAGATATTCTAGGTGTATGACCACTAGCGAACGTTCCTACAACAACACTGATAATGAGTTGTTCGAGGTTTTTATCGGTAGAGAACGTTCTGAAACACTCTTACTGAGATGTTTGGAGTGTATTACCCCTAGATAAAATTCATATACAACTGGTGCTGAGTTTTTCCAGGGATATGATCCCTGGATAACGTTCTTAAACACTGGTACTGAGTTATTCGAGGAGTATGACCACTAGGTAACTTTCCTATAACACGGGTCCTTTGTTTTACAAGAGATATGACCCCTAGATAACGTTAATAAAACACTGGTCCTGAGTTTTCAAGGGATATGAACCCTAGATAACGTGCATATAACACTGATTCTAAGTTTTCAAGGGATATGAACCCTATTATACGTTCATATAACACTGATACTGAGATATTCTAGGTGAATGACCACTAGCGAACGTTTCTACAACACTGATTATGAGTTGTTCCAGGTTTTTATCGGTAGAGAACGTTCTGAAACACTCTTACTGAGATGTTTGAAGTGTATAACCCCTAGATAACGATCATATAACACTGGTACTGAGTTATTCGAGGTGTATAGCTTTTAGATAAAATTCATATACCACTGATGCTGAGTTTGTCCAGGGATGTAATCCCTAGATAACGTACTTAAACACTTGTAGTGAGTTATTCGAGGAGTATGATCACTAGATAACGTTCCTGTAACA
This sequence comes from Mytilus coruscus, assembly GCA_017311375.1. Classification (NCBI taxonomy): domain Eukaryota; kingdom Metazoa; phylum Mollusca; class Bivalvia; order Mytilida; family Mytilidae; genus Mytilus; species Mytilus coruscus. The sequence goes on from CM029603.1 coordinate 17,986,518, forward strand.
CTGGTCCTTTGTTTTACAAAAGATATGACCCCAAGATAACGTTAATATAATACTGGTCCTGAGTTTTTCAGGGGATATAAACCCTAGATAACGTGCATATAACACTGATACTAAGTTTTTCAAGGGATAAGAACCCTATAAAACGTTCAAATAAGACTGATGCCGAGATATTCTAGGTGAATGACCACTAGCGAACGTTCCTACAACACTGATAATGAGTTGTTCGAGGTTTTTTATCTGCAGGGAAGGTTCTGAAACACTCTTACTGATGACATGTTTAGATTGTATAACACCTATATAACTTTCATATACAACTGATACTGAGATATTTTAGGAGAATGACAACTAGCGAACGGTCCTAAAACACTGATAATGAGTTGTTTGACGTTTTGTATGTGTACGGAACGTTCTGAAACACTCTTACTGAGATTTTTTAAGTGTATAACCCCTAGATAACGTTCATATAAAACTGGTACTGAGTTATTCGAGGTGTATAGCTCCTAGATAAAGTTCATATACCACTGTTGCTGAGTTTTTCCAGGGATGCTATCCCTAATTAACGTTCTTAAACACTGGTACTGAGTAATTCGAGTGGTATGACAACTAGATAGCGTTCCTATAATACTGGCCTGTGTTTTACAAGAGAAATGACCCCTAGATAACGTTTATATAACACGGTCCTGTGTTTTTCAAAGGATATAAACCCAAGATAACGTACATATAACACTGATACTAAGTGTTTCAAGGGATATGAACCCTATAAAACGTTCATATAACAAAGGTACTAAGATATTCTAGGTGAATGACCACTAGCAAACATTTCTACAACACTGATAATGAGTTGTTCGAAGTTGTTATATGTAGGGAGCGTTCTGAAACACTCAAACTGAGATGTTTGAAGTTTATAACCCCTAGATAACGTTTATATAACACTGATGCCGAGATATTCTAGGAAAATTACCCCTAGAATACAGGTCCGTATACAGAATTTCATCTTCATGAGTTAGTTCATCTGAATAGAAACCGCTACCAATGGTTTTATTACAGAAGATGATCCCATTTTGATGCTTTCTATTGACACACTAATGTCCCCACTTAAATATCTTTGATAAGATGAAATGTCCTCATTTAGAAATCTCATATCATACTGTGTGTCCCCATTTAGTTCACGAAATAAATGCCATTAATAGTCCCCATTTAGAAAGCTCATATCATACATTTGTGTATAATTTGTGTGTCCCCATTTAGTTCACTAAATTTATGTCATCAAAATGACATTTCTCAGCTACCAACTGTTACATGCGATTATAATAAGTTCTTTTGTAAGCAAATCTGATATCAAATTAAACACAAGATCAACGCGAAAGAAGTCCCTATTTGATCGTGTTGTAGCAGGTGTCCCCATTTGACACCATAGACATATGTGTGTGTGTGTGTGTGTGTGTGTGTGTGTGTGTGTGTGTGTGTGTGTGTGTGTGTGTGTGTGTGTGTGTGTGTGTGTGTGTGTGTGTGTGTGTGTGTGTGTGTGTGTGTGTGTGTGTGTGTGTGTGCGCGCGTGTGTGTGTGTGTGTGTGTTCAGTCTAGGTGGCCGAGTAGTCTAGAGTGCAGAACACAGTGCAGGTGGTGTTGTCTCGATATCCCAATAGCGTGAGTTCGAATCCCGGCGAGGGAAGAACTAATCGGATTTTGATAGTTATCTCTGAGTCTGTTTCATGTAGGTATCGATCATATATGCATTTACTACTATTAGTTAAATGCTCAAAGTAGGATATTTTTGAATCAGAGAAACATTGAGTTTTTAATAACATTGAATTGTGACGGAAATTTCTGCAGACCCACTAATTACATCATTCTTTGCCAAACACTTATACTTCCCAGAATTCTTTCTGTCAGCTGACTCAATAATCAGAGAATCGCCTGTTTCGTTTATACTATACCAGTATCCATGCTGTGATAAGTTATACCACAAAAAGGTAGAAGGTACAAAAGCTTGAGAGAAACATGTAATATTTAATATATCGCCTTCTATGACTGCTGTTTCACCATGGATTTGTATTATAAGATCATCTGGAATAAACAATTATATCAAGGTATAGGAATAAAAAAAAACATTTTACACTCAGCGGACTTCCAGAAGCATGAAGATTGCATGTCATTGAGTTTTTCTACTCTCCAGCCTTTTTAGTGGATAATTAGTTTATAAGCCTACGTGAGTAATGAGTAGGCCTTTTTTTCTTTCTTTTTTTTAATTATAACGTTAGATAGTTCAGTGACAACTCTATTTTTATAAGGACACGTACCGTATAGCGGGTTATTTTCGCGGGGTGTAAATTTTCGCTTATTTTCGCGGATAGAACAAAATCGCCAAAATAAATTCCGCCAATTTAAAAGTGCACATGCAAAGGTTTTGATAAAAGTTTTGAATCCGCCAAAATAATAACCGCCAAAATATTTCGTATACCTTATTCAATGAAAATCGCGAAATTTTACACCCGCGAAAATAACCCGCTATACGGTATCTGGTAAAAAGACTATTTGATTGCTAAAATCATTAATTAAAAGGATAATTCGAGGAGACCGAATTCCTTTTCTCTTGTAAACAGTGGTCAGAGTCGACAGTCGATTTGCGTATTCTACTGATACAGGCTTATAAACATGGACACCAGGGAACACAAAAGGTATAAGACATTTAAGCAGATGTATGAATCAAAGTCCGTGTCCAATTGCTTTGCAAGTTTGCACCTTAAATTAGAGAGGATGTTGAAATTGTGAAAACAGAGGTCAAGTTACTAATGAACATCGAAGAAAACCTTGATTATTATTCACAACTTATGGAAGACATGATACAAGACATACACAACAGGTTCATCCCTGGGGTTGAGGAAAAAACACATCAAAAGAAAATGAACGTCTAAAGCTGGAGAATGGGGCTTGAAATGAAATTTGGTGGTAAGTGGTGTGGTCAGAATCCCTTGTCAGACAAAAAACGACCGATTTTCTTGTCAGGGTTTTCTTTAAACACGACGGGTGCCACATGTGGAGCAGGATCTGCTTACCCTTCCGGAGCACATGAGATCACCCCAGTTTTTGATGGGGTTCGTGCTTTTAGTCTTCAGTTTTCTATGTTGTGTTTTATGTACTATAGTTTGTTGGTCTTTTTCTTTTTTAGCATGGCGTTGTCAGTTTATTTTCGACTTATGAGTTTGAATGTCCCTCTGATATCTTTCGCCTCTTTTTTAAGAGATACCGAAGAAGAGCGTCGATGAATGTTGTTCCAGACCGTGCATAGGCTAACATGAGCAGAGGAGAAGAAAAAAAAAAGATCATTGAACGCTTCTACAGCCTAATAGATCTAGACGAGGTTCTGGCAGATGTGTAATCTAATCTAGATGTTGCAACACTACGACTCAACCTTTTAAATGAAAGACGTGCATTGCCTCCCTCCGACCGTATACATTCGTTATGCTGAAAAACATAGATTATCATAACTAGACAACTTTGAGTTTTGGCTGACCTACATGTTTAAGAGACTTTACCTTATTAAACAAAATGTTCTCAAACAAAATTACATTAGGAAAATTCATAGTTTATTGTGTTTATTATTTTTATATGATATATTGGAATGTATTTTTGACTTGAGTATTTTAAAACTGTCTGTGAATTGTATTTCAAAGTTGACAACTCTTGTGTCCCGGTTTCTATGTGCATGGATAATTTGCATATAAGGTAGAGCATATTGTACCGAATGGATTAACTTAAGTTGTTCAGATAAAATATAAACACAGATCACATGATCATTTCCATCTAAAGGAACCATTGACTATTTCTCTTTCGAGAGTATTTAGGTAAAAATAATATCAGAAATACCATATTCGTTTAGATGTAAATAGTTTTCATAGGTTTTGAACGCGGCCACTAGCGGTCAATCTTGAAGCCCACATGTCATTAGATAATTCCCTTACGCTGTTATAATTTTTTTTTTTTTTTTGTGGCTTTTAAAAAAGCTCTACATATACATGTACTATAAACAAATAATCTGGGCCCGTATGCATAAAGCTACTTAAGTTAAGATTTTCCTTAGTAAACACTTAAGTTAAGGAAACTCCGCCCTTTTTACCTAAGTGGTATGCATAAAAAAACTTAAACTAAGTATTTCCTTAGTAAAATCTTAGTTATTTTAAGTCACGCCCACAACACTTATGTGGTATGCATAAAACCCCTTGAACTAAGAAAACGCCTAAGATTAAACTTAAGTCTAGGGTACCTATAGAGCTACTTTAAATTTTCAAAAATAGCTAAAAATCATCATGCTTTTTTTGCAAAACATTATTAGATTAGCTACCATTTAATTGATTAATAATTATATCAGTAATATTTCGTTTGTTTATTGCTAAATATTAACGATCATTGTAATTTTCTAAAATCACATATAATCAACAAATCAAGAGATAACAAGGGTAGTTGTACAACTTCATTCTATCCGTATTTCTCAATCTCGTTTTGTGTATACCGAAAAGTACTCAGTTTGTACACGCATGAAATGCATGCAATTATTATTTTTCTTTTGATTACTCTGTACGTGCATGTTTACATAAATAACTTTGAACGTTATGTTGTTAAAATACATCGATATTGTAACCGTTAGTAAAAAACAGTATGAAGGCAGGAAGAGATGAGGATCTTCAGGCATACAAAATCCTGTTTTCTGTGTGTGTGTGGGGGGGAGGGGAGGGCATCGGTTGAATTTTCAATTATTTAGTTTTATTCTAAAGATGTAGAGCAAATTTTCCCTGAATTTGTTTCATTAACTGGGACAAAATCGGAAAGTTTTAGGACCTACCCCATGGAATTTGAAGTTTATATAACTTATTTTAGATACCTAAACCGTATTAAATTATTTTTCATATTTACTTATATATTCGGTGATATACATGTATTGTTGTTAACGAAAATATTGCAAATTTCAAATTTTGCATAGAGAGAAGACTTTTACCTAAATAAGTTATTGTATCTGAAAGAAAATTTAGTAATTAGTAATCAATTCCAATGGAATTGTCCTTCTCGCCATTTTTGGATAATTGCTCAAATTTGTCTAAAATCTAGCAAGAATGTATGCAGTTTTGAGTCATCTTTAGGCATTGATAACTTTCCAGTGAAATATCCGGAAGTACGCTAAGATGTTGATAATACCTTACCGTAAACATATAAAAAAATAATGTGTGTTTTAGTAAAGATTGTAGTACTTTTGAAAAATGTCCGTGTTTTTATATGAATTCATGGAAAATTGATCCTACCCTTTTTTATTATTGTAAAAGGGAATTGGTAATTTTTTTTATTTCAAATCGAAATAGATTTTTCAAAACCAAAAAAGAAATTGGAGCGGGGGTGCAGGACGGCAGCCCACCAGAAGCTGAACGATTATAGTAAAATTCTTATTGAAAAAAAAAATGTTTGATAAAATAATTTGTAAGCACATGCTTACAATGCTACACTGGTGCTAAGCCATTGAAACCTTCATCATGTATTGTTAGAGTTAATAATATATTGTTGTCTCTAGACGATAAACAGGCCCCTTCATCCAGCAACATTAATGAAAGATGAATTAAAGATTAAGCAGAGGGAAGATTTGGATCACAAATATTTTTTCTTTCTATGCTCAGCCATCAAAACATCAACCTTTTCTCTTATGCGCCAATTTGTCAGGAACACTTACGGGCCCTGACGCATATAACAAGACATACTATCCTATGTCACTATGACCAAACTTTTCTTAGAATTAATGGACTCACTTGTTATATTTAGGACTGCCGTTTCTGTATGCAATTTACTGTATTCTTCATTTAACCATGCACAGTAGTACAAACCTTTATCTTTAGGTGTAATGTTATAAATATAAATCTGAAACCGATTTATCGTTCTGCTTTTTATCAAATTATATTTATCTCCGTTGTATTGATCTTTGTAGACATAAAGAGAGAAAAAAGCAATTTGTTCACCAGACTCACATCTTACGTGGTACATGTCTGTCCTTTTGGTTTCCCATGCAAGCGTCATGAGGCCAAGTTTTTCTTTTGTAGCCATAGAAAAACAAAACTGCACTCCAAGAAAAAACTATAAAAAGACATTAAACTGTTATGAATTGCTAGTTATGAATGTGAGAATCTTTCGCTTTGATTTTTTATGTGTTTGAAATTGACTGATTTTGATGATACGTAATCTGATCAAAAGATAATCTATATATCATATGTTTTCACATTTTAATGCCTGCGACAAAAAAGGGACACATTATTTTATCACTTTCCGTCCGTTCGTCTTAGTGTTTTTGGCAGAATGTTTGTTTTTTTTAATTTTTTTTTTTGGGGGGGCGGGGGGCTGGATATTGTAAGGATTTGATTTTCATGAACACTCATAAACATGTAAGAACGCGCAACTTCATTGTCACGGATAATCACGTTCAGTTATTTTACACGGAAATAAAATTTGAAATTGGAGTGCCTGACGATTGTTCATGTTGTCAGCCAATCAAAGTTATGAATTGTAATGAAACATAAATGTAATGTAATTATCAGCTAATATTTTGGTTAATGAGTGTACATAAACAATCATGAACACTTGGTTTTAGTAGTGGAAAGGGACAGTTATTGTGTGATTGGTTGTCGGAAGGGGTGGTAAAAGTGTGTGTGTGGGGGGGGGGTAAAGTTCAATAAAACACTAAAAAGTTCTATTTGACTTAGTGGCACACTAGAAATTTGAAGACCCTAGATAACACACACAAAAATGATTTTTAGGTTCAGTTTTAGATCCAAATTCAAGAGCTTTTGGTAAAATGTATGGGATGTGAGCTCAAGTGAAAAGCGTGTTTAATATTATGTCATGAATAAAATAATTAGAATGCCTAAATTTTCATTGAAAAAAATGAGTGAACGAAAATAAAATAGAAAATACCAGTAAGAAATACACTTAAGGTTCATGTGGACCCTTTGGCTAAAATGGCTGCATTTTCACCTCAGAATTTACTCTGAGTACAGACAAACCTGAGTATTTGGAATAATTTTAAGTCATAGCATGCTCTAGATAAACAAAATTCAAACACATTTTATGTTTTAGAAAATTAAAACTTCACTGGATCTTGCAGTGCACTTTTTATCAATCCAGAAGGTGCCAAAATAAAAAAAATGGGAAAGAGGTTTGAGAACTTCCCAACAGGTAATAATAATTGAACTGATCTGTATTAATTTGACATGGACAAAAGAGGGACAATAGATGTCTGACAATAACTGGTAATTTAAACTGTGTACCTGGGTGGACCATATCAAGTGAAACTCAACTGTTTGTTAATTTTATCATCTTCTGCAGGAACAAAAAAAAAGTGCACAGCAAAATCCAGTTAAGTTTTCAATTTTCTGAAACATGAAATGCAATTAAATTTTATTTATCTACGGCATGCTATGCTTTAAAACTTTTCTAGATTCACAGGTGAGTCTGTACTCAGAGTAAATTTTGAGGTGAAAACGCACCCGTTTTAGCCAAAGGGTCTACATGAACCTTAAAGTTAAAACATTTTTAGTAGGACGAAGATTTTATTTTGTTATTCAAACACTTTTATGTAGTTTTGTATTTTAGTTTTATACTCAAACACGCCAAAACGTAAATAGGTGTATCCGACTTTCTCATTGTATTTAGATTATTGCCCAGTTCCCCAAAATACTGTTGCTGGGGTAGAGATCCAAATTAATGCCTTTAAAAAATAATCTTGTATCTTTCTGTAGATTTTTTTTAAATGATTTTATAGTTGTGCATCCTCAAGATCTATGTAATGCCTATGCATCTTCAAGATCAAGAAGTATTTACAGAACCGATATTACATGTTTTGTTAACAATTTGTCGTTAATATAAAAGGTTATACCGTGCTATAATTTGAATATAAACAAGTATTTATTCTGCCGAATTCTGTTAAGTGAACCAACATTAAATTTTTAAAGGTATAAGGGACAGATGTAAACAATCCAAATACACCAACTCGGCCACGTTTACATTTTCTAATAAAAAATCTTTTATGTTTAACTTCAACTGGATATTTCAGCCTGTGCATTGTATTTATTATTTTAATTTGAAAGGCAATATCTTCTGTATTATCTGTGTGACGTTAACGAGTTGATTAATCACTCTTTGATACGCAAGTTTTTCCACTATAATTGAAAAACAGATCATGCTTCGATAACAAGGATCTGCATGACAACAATTCGTGTTACTCTTTTGGAGACATTTGGATATTGATACATACCTTCAACCATTTGATTGGTTTCCAGAACAGAACAAACTCTTGTAACTATAGGCTCATTAAATCGAAGCATAGATACGTTAATCAGATTGAAGTTTTCCTTCTTTTGGGGTAGAGTTTCCTCCATGATCGAAATTGGGCTAAATATGTAGTAAATGAACATCACATCGTTCCCAACCAAAAAAAATTAAGTTTATAGTCAGGTTATAATTATTTATTAAACGCGTTCTATGTAATAATTGCACATCTCTTTAGCATGATACGATATCGGTTATTACTTGTCACCTTGCAGGCGGTGTTGTCTCGATATCCCAATAGCATGAGTTCGAATCCGGCGAGAGAAGAACAAAATTTGCTTTAACATTGACAAAGATTTATTTACTATAGAGAAATTTAATTTAAATAAAAATTGTAATAATATAAATATATTGAAAAGTTATTATTAATTTAAATAAAAATTATAAGAAATTTAAAAACATATTATAATAACAATAATGTTATAACATTTAAGAAATGAATAACAATATTATAATATTTAAAATCAATATAAAACATATTCAAATCTATAAAATAAAAAATAAATATTATCAATAAATATGTTATTACATATAAATTTAAACTTTAACAATAATTGAAATAATAATTTAAAATTATAATTTATAAAATTAATTTTGTAAAATATAATTTATATAAATATTTGATGGATGCTAGGTAAATAAAATTTGGTTATTAATTTAACATTAAATTGTAATCATATATACTTAAATTTTAATTAAATAAAATAAAACTTGTAAATATTAAGATAAAGTTTAAATATATTAATCATTAGCAATAAATTGGTTATTGAATGTATATCTACCTTTAAGTTGGTTAAATCTTATGATAATGATTATATGAATAATTGATCTAAAGAATAATTTAATGTAACTTTATTGTGATGTATCTTTAATTGTGTAAAAATATAGATTTATGACTTTATTAATTGATTAAGTAAATATTGAATAGAATATATTTATGTTATCTTTATTGTATTTGTTTTTGAGTTATGATTGTATTAGATATTAATTGTTTAATTATTATACATATTGTATGAGTATATAGTCTATTATTATTCATTGACACATATTTAAATTTAATAATTTTTGATGTTGGATTTATAAATTAATGTTTGATTATTTATTGGTTTAAGTATTTAAAAATACTTGTAATTTATGTATACCACATACTATTATTTGGTTATAATTATGTATTAGTTATATTGTTGTTGATATTTATAATTCTTTATGACTTTGTTAATAATAATGAAGTTATATGATCATATTTTTACCAATCTATTAATTAGTATATATATATTTGAATTTGTAATGATATAAGTTGTAAACCTATATTATGTTATCGTACTAAGTTAAATTTTAGAATATTATGATACATATTTATGTCATATCATCTTTTATTAGATATTGATATGAAATTTAGTTATACGATATAACTATATTTCCATCTTTGAATTATGTTACAATATCTTGATAGTTTATGATACATAATTTAATTCATTTATCAATTTTTATATTTAGTTTAAGTTATAATGCAATAATAATGCTATATCTATCGTCATTTATTCGATCTAGATTAATCAAAGTTCAAATGTTAATCTATTGATTTGATTTATATTGTATGATATTACATGCTAATCTATAATTTTACAAATATTATTAATATACGTTCAAGCCAGTTAATTTATAAATTTCGAGTAGCATTAAATGTAATCGAAATTTTTATGAAAGTGAATTATAGTTAATTGAGCTGTTCTAAAATGGTATTAATGAACGAATTTTCTATGTTAACACCCATTTTATCAATTGTTAATAAAATTTATTAATACTTCCTAGTTTATATATTTCTAACAGTTATATAACATCTAACTGCAACATTGCTTCAATGTAATTAAAAACTTTGATGGATTAGGAGATAGTATACAATCCACACTTTTAATTGTAGACTCATATTTAACAATTTACAGATGTTTATTAGATTATTGAAACGAGTTATGGATGATACTAAATAGACATTTTAATGGCTAGTTCAGAATACTGTTAAATGTTAAGAATATGTATGACCCGATCACAATCATTACATGTAAACATAACTTATGATATTGACTTTAGCGTGAATTTTTTATATCAGTTAATTAGAAGATTAGGTTGAGATCATTACGAACTTTTAGTACGTTGTTTCTAAATTAGACGTTGACAATTAATGAAAATATTACCGACATAGACATATTAAATTAATGCGTTGACGTGTATAAATTCCATAATGGATCTTGATTTATTTTTATGATGTGTTGTAATCTTTAAAGTATTGTGTTTTATTAATATTATTTCATTGTCTAGACATTGTCATTAAATTAATTTTGAATTTGGTAAACATTTTACTATGTGACACATTGCAATGAATCTGTTTGTCGGTCTGTGGTATTTATCTTCATTGAAAAAAGATTTTTGACTAAACTTCGACCATTTTACCTAGTTGAGATCCGATTTTCCATTATCTATTTTTATGGGGTCTTTAATAATAAACATTTACATGAACGCTAAAGTGATGTGATTTTAACACGCATTTGAACTAGGTGCACCAAGTTGTTCTCAACTTTAAACCATTCTCATTTGAAAAATAATTCATTTTAGCTATATATGAACTATAAAAAAATGTTAATTAAACTATTAAGCCTATGTGACTCCATAAACTCAACGATTTTAATGATCATTTCAAAAATTCTATTCAGAGTTCTATACAGAATTGAGCTTTATATACAATACAAAGATTTTGAATATCATTTGAAAATTACATTTCATAACATGTAGATCAAATTATTATATTGATTAAACGCAATTAAGATTTACCAGACACACAGGATTTACAGAGTTATTAATGTAATTATAAACATTTATACATATTGAATTTATATAATGTATCAAAACAATAAGTCAAAATTGACTATGATTAAATATTCATTTCGAATTTGATTTAAATAAATATTTGATTGATTATAGATTGTTATTCATTCAGTTAGATTTATTACATATTTTGGATATTAACTAATAATAGATATAATATAATATTATTCTAAACACAATAGGTCAATAACAAATTGGGATCAAATTGCGTATATAATAGTGAATTATTGATATATTTTTGGTAATATCTTTAGATCGATTTGTTAATATTAATTCGACAATATTAGTGTTATATTATGTATTATTTTAATTGAATTTAAATTATATATTTTAAATAATATATAGGTTGATTCTTTTTATAACAGTACATTTTATATATTACAGCCAAAAGTGATCGTGATATTTATACTCAGTATTATTAGCGAATGAGGTTGATATGCCTTCTATGTTGCGTAATATGTTTCTAATCCCTTTTCATAATATAGTTAAATATCGAATTAGTTTTGATTAAAATATAATATTTGAATTTGTGATTGTTAATGATTACATGTACATTGATTGCTCATTGACATAGTGTTTGTTATTTCTCTATCATAACGCAGTTTAGATACACATGTACTATATAATTTAGAAATCCAAATTTACCTGTTATGCAAGGTATAATATATAACTTTAGCATTTGGTCAGTTATACGCAAATATGAATAGATATACCTACTGAATATGCTTTCTAAGGTAATAACGTTGCTTAGCTGAGATTTAGTGTTCCCATAGATAAGTTCTTAACATGGTCACTTGTTTTACGAACCTAGATATTATCATAAATTAAATATATAATATATTCATTTGAATACTTAATTTATTCAGTGAACTATACTGAAATTTAAATAAGTCACAAAAAATTGTTAAATTTTACTTAATAGTGTATAAGATTATACAGGTCTCCTTAGTACTGGTCTAGGATATCCAGATTTGATTGCAGAATTACCAGTGATAATTTGAAGTTCAAAAGTTTAAATAGATTAAGTTTGGATTATAGAACACTATAATAATATTATGATAGTATATAATTATATAACCTACGGATATTCTTAACAGAATTTTACCATGATAATACACTGTATATAGTCTAAAATTAGAGATATAATGATATAACTTTATAACATATGATAACCGTTCAGATACTGGATCGTTAATAAACCTAAAATGATACGTTGTAAGTTACTATAAGTTTATAAACTATATGAATATTTAGTTTAACTATGATGAATTCATACAAATAATTTTACGATTATCTAGAGAATCTGATTAAATTTGCAAAGGTATAACTTGTAAACGTTTTTAAAATGTATTTATGAACATATTCAAACTGTACTGAGTTATTATGACCGATATACCTGATATATTTTCAGGATGAGTTCCTGATTATCTAGTCATATACTGTACTGAGTTAATACGACGTTACATGATTTATAAGATTCATACTTCGAAGTGTATAATATCCAGTAATTTTGAAACTTATAGTTAGATATGATCTAACTAATATGATTCATTTAACACTATATAGTTTTCAGTATGACCTACGTTTAAACATTCTAGTTTACTATATGAACACTAGAATTTTCTTAAATAAGATTTTAATTTTTAGGATATGAACTTATAATTCATATAACTGTCTGAATTTCATAAGATGTATCAATCCCTAAACTGATATGGTTATCGAAATAACCTGAGAGTTTTTTGGTGTTAAAGTTTTCCCTTTCGGTTTTCAAGAAATAATTTTTAACCTGGAAAAAAATTGGGTTTTTAAAAAGAATTTAATAAAAACTAAAAATTAATTAATGAAATGTTGAATGGATATTTCGATGTACAGGAAATTAGCAATCGCTTTTCGGTTGATTTACGCTTGACGTGGCTGTGTATTTATACATCTCGTACAAACAAGCGGACGCTCCTCTTTAGCATGGGTTTTACTACAGGATTAGAGATAACTATATGTATAAAAGCCAAGTCAATCCTTTGAGAATGAAGATGTAATGTTGATTCCATAGGGCTAGGAGTGAACAGCTGATAATTCGGACCAAATCATTCGTAATTAAGAAAAAGATTGATTATTGTGTTTACGTCCTGTGGCAGATATTTTCATGAACATTGAGGCCGAAAACAAATAAATAAATTCAATAGGTAGATTTTGTAAAGTGAGTCGATCGGGAAAATTAAAGGTTTAAAAATTATGCAGCCATTGCATTCAAACAATCATAATCAGAACACCTTTCGTATTTTTTTAGAATCGATAGAGAGTCACTTCAGCATTATTCTCGATACATCTTCAGAAATTTAGTATCAATGCTACCTATAATCACTAATGTTGTCCAATATATTCACGTTGTGTAACAAACAGGACTTCCATTACGTTAATAATTTCATTTTTTAGGTTGCTTTTATGTCTGTAATGTTTTCTTTTTATTGTAGCTTACATCTTTTTTTGTAGGTTTTTGTTCAATTCCGTAATTTTGTCCAATCAGAGTTAAGATTGGTGACATCATGCATGCCGTTACCATAGTTAAGCGTCCTTAAGGTCAAATTGGACAAACCAGAACTATAACTGACTGCGTCAGTCATAAGCGTCCTTAAGGTCAAATTGAACAAACCAAAACTATAACTCACTGCGTCAGTAAAAATAAAATTATCCAGATAAATAAAATAAGTTCAGGTAAAGAAGGTGTCACCGTCACCACTGTCAAATTGGTTAGATTTTGTAGTCTTATAAAAAAGAAGATGCGGTATGATTGCCAATAAGACAACTCTTCACAAGAGACCAAATGACACAAAATAAACAACTATAGGTCACCGTTCAGCCTTCAACAATGTACAAAGCCAATACCGCATAGCTATAAAAGGCCCCGAAATGACAAATGTAAACAATTAAAACGAGTAACTAACGGCCTAATTTATGTACAAAAAATTGAACAAAAAACAAATATGTAACACAGCAACAAACGACAACCACTGAATTACAGGCTCCTGACTTGGGACAGGCACATACATACAGAATGTGGCGGGGTTAAACATGTTAGCGGGATCCCTAACCTGGGACAGTGGTGTAACGGTACAACATAAGATTTTTATCAGATGTGGCATCGCTAAGAAATGCAAATGAGCTCTACATAGAGAGAAATGAAAGCACATGTGGACAGTCTTTGATTTTATTTTATGTCTTGAAGGGACAACTTTGAAACTGTTAACCGATAACCAGAGTCTAGAAGCGTAACATTAGAGTTACAAAATTTAACAAATCGATATTTTCTGTTTGCTCTCAACAAAGTAGGTATTCAATCAATGATTTTCTTTGTTTTGGAAAGCGTTTGCCGTCAATATAGCCGCTTTAAAACCGAACATGTTTGAGAGAACAATTTGTCTGTTCCTGCGATTTATTTGGATTAACGAGTTGTCAAACATTTTATAGCTTAAAGTAAAGCAAAATGGTAGTATGCTATGCGAAATAATAGTTCCTGTTAAATCAGGTGTGAGATTAACGGAACCTGACCAAATCAATAAAGCATTACCTGACCATTTTAATTCAATAGGATCAATGCAAAATAGCAAAACCGAATTAGTCAACGACGTTGAATCTTTGATGTACAAAGTAGATAACAATTGAAATCAGGCGGATACACACCTTAATTGCTTTAAATAGACAAGCAAGAAATTTGTCAAATTCTAAAGAGAATCAAAAACAGTTCTGCTAGTGGTTTCGACAACATACCTAATGCATTTCTTAAATACGGTGGTGATATACTGATATATTCCCATGTTGAACTTTTCACTAAGATAACTGACTTTGAATGCATTCCAGTTGAATGGCACAAAGGTATAATAAAGTTAATTCACAAAGGAGACTCGGCTCATGACACGGCGAATAATTAAAGGGGCAAAACATTAACTTCCAATGTATATAAGGTTTATTGTAAAATTATTGAGGACAAAATTATGAATTATATTGAAGATGAGAACTTATTAGGTGAAATTCAAGGCGCCTTTAGAAAAGACCGAAGAGTTGAAGATCATGTTTTCACCCTTCATTGACTCTGCTCCAAACAAAAGAAAAACAAAAAAGGAAAAAACTTATCTACCTTTCTTAGATCTATCCTCTGCTTTTGATAAAGTCTGGAGAGATGGTCTTTTTTATCTTCTTTGGCAAAATGGTATTCAAGGGAAATGCTGGAAACTACTACGTTCTCTTTATAGAAATGTAAGTAACAATGTCATTTTGGAAATTACGAATCAGACTGGTTTGATCAAGAGTGTGGCCTAAAACGAGGATGTATTTTATCTGCTTCTTTATTTTCTGTTCTAATGTCTGAACTTGTCTCATTGATAAATGAAAAGAACCTCGGTATTAATGTAGCGACAGTAGTTATAAATAGTCTACTGTTTGCAGGCGATAGTCTTACTAGGGAAAACCGAAGTAGAATTACAAACCCTGTTGAATGTTGCCAGTGAATTTGTTTCAAAATAGAACATAGAGTTGAATGCCAAGAAATCGAAAGTTCCAGTGGTAGGAAAAAGACTTAATGCAAATAATAACTGGTTTCTACGGGATGTTTTAATTGATGAAGTAAACGAATATAAATACTTGGGACCTCTCTTCTCAAGATCATCATATCGAGAAATACCTGAAGGAAAACTTTGAAAAGAAACTTAACTATATTATTCGCGTCTTAGGAGAACACGGTGATTTTAATCGGTTTAATTTTGGCTGTGCTTTGTGGATTTCGGTTATACGTCCACCCATTGCTCATGCTTGTGGCGTATTGTACCCCACGTCAAAAACCGGAAACGAAATGCTAGACAGTTGGCAGTACAAAGTCGAAAAAGTTTTAATTAACTCTAAAAAGAAACTCCAAAATGCTTTGTTTTATCGGAGTTAGGATGGGAATCTTTATCAAATTTTGGACCGTCAAAGGATCACATTTTTGTTAGGTTAGATTCTTCATCTGGTACAATATATTGCAAAATGATTTTTAACGAACTTAAACCATCAAAAAATGAATATTTTAATCATATTAACTGCATATTCCAGTCCACTGGAATACCATTATATACATGGAAACGTTAATATAAAAACGTTTAATAAGTTTTTTGATAAAGAAGCTTGTAATAAGCTTAAGTCCGAAATCCTTGAAAAGTGAAGCCTCGATGATTACCGTTCATTTTACGTTACACAAGCACAACAATCCTATTTAACAAAAGTAGATGATTTTTGGGCCTCTGGTCATAAGTTTCTGACTAGAACAAACTGTCTTCCATTGAATGCTGTGTAATTCCGCATGAAATTGAAAGATAGTGATACATGTCAAATATGTTGTATTGAAGAATCTGTTTTGCATGTATTTTTGAAATGCCAGGCATAGGATGATAATCGAGAACGTTTCTTTTCTGATCTGCACGATTTCCTTCTCAATGCAGGAACCGGCGTGTTTTTCTCAGAGTTGCCTCGCTTTAATAAACTTCAATTAGTCATCGACGACATAGCCGTTTTGTTTGGTGATGATATCGGGAAAAAGGTTGATGAAATGGGCAAAAAATATCTGACCTCAGTCATTAAAGCTTGCAATGAGTTGTTGCATGTTAATGTCTAAATTAATTTATATGTCTGAAGTGTGCCTAAATTATGTGAATGTGTATTTTAAGAAAAAGTCCAAGTATATATGTATTCTTTTTATAATATTCAAGATATCGCACTGCACTTTTAATGTTTCTTTTATTCATTTTTATAAATGTTTATTGTCAAAGGTTGAATTTTAAAAGAAATACTCTTACGATTATATTGACGTTTTTTTTATTTTATAATGATGTGTTTTTTACGTACACTGTATATATTGTTTAGTTTGTATGACGCAAACATTAATACGGGGGCCGCCCGCTGGTGTTTGCCCTCGATGTGTAGAGGTAGTTTCTCAATAAATATATATAAACGCCTAAAAAGTGTACCAAACAACACCAATATTAAAAAAAGGAAACATTAAATGTAATTATCTATAAATATTTCAGACAACAGATATCCTTCATCAGTATTACTATGATGTGATTATATTTCGACTCTTCAAAATTCAACAGTTTATCCTAAATTGAGGTAAATTATATGGCCTTCCAAATACCATTTCGATTCCTAACATCACTGAAAAGACATTAATTGTCGAAATCCGGATATGGTGTACCAATATTTGCACCTTATGTTTGCGGTTTACCATCTTTTCCGCAAGTTTATTATTTTCTGTTTGGTATTAAATTGATAATTAAGATCCATTTTGTTACATCTGGTGATCTGTTTATTTGGCAATCGCCATGGCAGTCAGCAGGGTTTAAGAACATCCGTTGTTCGACCTGCTAGTCAAATGCGTTTTGTTAAAATATACTTTTTCACTTTTTTTGGTCTTTTGGAAAATGTTGTTTGTGCTGTATTTAGACCCCTCTACCAAGAAATTTGTTTTGTTTTAGACTTATTTATATTTTTTCGTTTGGGCTTGTATTATATTTGCCTTCGGTTTATATGATCCGTTCATCCTATTTCGACTCTTCAAAATTCAATAGGTCTATCCTAAATTGAGGTAAATTATATGGCCTTCCAAATACCGTTTCGATTCCTAACATCACTGAAGAGACATTAATTGTCGAAATCCGGATATGGATTTCCAATTTTTTGCACCTTATGTTAGCGGTATACCATCTTTTCCGCAAGTTTATTGTTTTCTGTTTGGTATTAAATTGATAATTAAGATCCATTTTGTCACATCTGGTGGTCTGTTTATTTGGCAATCGCTATGGCAGTCAGCAGGGTTTAAGAACATCCGTTGTTCAACCTGCTAGTCAAATGTGTTTTGTTAAAATAGACTTTTTCACTTTTTTTGGTCTTTTGGAAATTGTTGTTTGTGCTGTATTTAGACCCCTCTACCAAGAAATTTGTTTTACATGCACACGTATAAAAATTGAGGTTTTATCCAACGCAATCATGGGTTTGAACGTTGTTTTCAATTTAGACTTTTATATATTTTTTCGTTTGGGCTTGTATTATGTTTTACTTCGGGTTTATATGATCCGTTCATCCTATTTCGACTCTTTAAAATTCAAGAGTCTATCCTAAATTGAGGTAAATTATATGGCCTTCCAAATACTATTTCGATCCCTAACATCACTGAAGAGACATTAATTGTCGAAATCCGGATATGGTCTATAAATTTTTGCACCTCATGTTTGTGGTATACCATCTTTTCAACAAGTTTATTATAACTAAAATACTTGTTAACATATAAGACATAACAATCGTTAAATTTCAGTTAAATATTAATTGAAAATTTCAACAATTGATTGAGTTACATTTCAATAGCAAATTCTATTGAATTTAGCAATACATTAAATATCTGTTTATATAATATTTAGATTTAAATAATTACAGAAGTAAATTCTAATATTATTAGATATATTTGATACTAATTAATTATCGTTTAGAAATTTCAATGGAGCAATATCAAGCAGTTACTATGTATAATGTAATTTAATTCAATTCGTTATAATTATCTTTATTGAATATATAATTTACATTTAAGGTACATATGCTATTATTTTTTAACGACATATTTTGATCTTAATTAAGATATATAAGTTTAAAAGGTTAATTAAAATGTTTAAATACTTGTTTGTCAGTTAAGATTTTTAATAAAATACTTTTAAATAGTACCTTTAAATTAATAAAAGTTTTCGATTAGTACGCTTTATATTGTAAATTTATGGGTCAGTAGTCATTATATAGTAAAAGTTTCATTAAATTAAAAATCTTAATGATTTCAGAGAAGATTTTTATTATAATTAAAATGCTATCCTTAAATATGTTAAACAGTTCTAATCTTGAATAACTTTTAACACTTAAGAATAATTATGTTATGAAAATTTTCAAAAATTTCATTAAATCAAATTCAATTTCAACTTGAAAGCCATAGAAAATTAAAATACATATAAAATTAAATTTTCAAATAATAATATTCTAAATTTTAACAGAACTTTAAAAAATTGACAAATACTTTTAAATTTTACCCATAAATTTTAAAAGTAAATGATTTCAGAAAACTTTAAAATTAATGATTAAAAAAATGGCATAATAGAAAAATTAAATTAAAATACAAACGGAAATATATAAAAACAATTATAAAAAATATAAACTTTTAAAATTTAATAAAATAATGAAAGCTAACAGATAAAAAAAAATCATGCAGAGAAACAAAATTAATTGAAGTAAAAGACTGAACCGTAAAATGAATAAAGAATTCATAACAATCTACAAGAAACTTGCATCAATTAAAAAATATAAAAGCAAATGAATTTGACCATAACCAAATAAATGGACCGTACTAGTACAGAATAATAAAAATATAGAAGTCATTAAAAAATTCATAAATAATAGACAATTCAATGAGATAATTATGTTTCACAAAGATATAGTGGAGATTTAAATATAATACCCAAATATATCAAGGATAATTTTCAATTTTATCACAAAAATTCACGGTAAATAAAATTACAAATCTATAGAGAGAGTAAATTATATACAATTATTAAAGAATTAATAACTATAGATATACTTTAAATTTCGAAGGACATTTTAGTACTAATATCAAAAATTGGAATACAAATAATATTAATATATCCAGAAGAATATTTGACCTTAATACAATAATCAAGTAATTGTGAATAAATTTAATAAGAATATAAGTTTGAAAATATATAAATTAAATTTAGATAATATATTAAATTAGTATAATAAATGATATTCAATAATAAAAATAATATAATGTTACTGAGAACATACATTAATAGCTATTCAATGATTCAAATCTAAGTTAATAGAATGTAAACTAATTAGCTATACATAACATATTGAAATATAAGACTTATAATATAGATACTCAACTAACCTTGTTAACATTAGATTCAAAAATAAGACTAATTAATTACTAATAGATAATTGTAATTATATAGATATAGGAAAATCATACATAATGTAATAAGACTAAAACAAATTACGGTCTAACAGTACTAGTAATTGAACTAATGTATTATTTAAGTCTAATATCTTGAATATAATCAATGGCTAGTATGCTGTAATTCTAATATTAATATAGAATATATTGCATATCTTATGTATACTTTTTCATGTTATTTTATTATAAGTCATAAATATTTCTAATTTATCTATCATCTTATAAGTAATTAGACATAGTAAATGATTATCAAATGATGATAATTGCATTCATATTATATCTAATTATGATTATCATGATTCAAGTTTAATCAGTTCATTAACTACATAGTACATAACTTCAATTATGTAAATGAATATAGACTGTTAATAACTTAAACATACTTTACAGTTTAATAGTAATGACTAAATATTTAATAGATAAACTATTTATTATACATATTTACTGTAATAAGAACGTATAATAATGATAAGTCATATACTTAACGATCATAAAACTATGTAAACTACTCATGAATAGCTATAAAGATGAAATATATAAGCAATGTAAGTGTATAAGCCTTTAATGATACACAATGAACTCATTTAAATAATAGAATGATCAAATATGACAAGTAAAGCTTAAATTAATAGCTTCTAGAATGACAGTTAATCAATACATATAATGCTTAAATAATAGTTCTAATAATCAGTCTAATAAGATAAGATTCAACTAGACAAATTACATAAAGTTATCGAATAGACGCTATGTATAAATATGACGTTATATAAAAATCAAGTGATCGTAATTATAAGTTATCTATAAATATGATATATTGCAAGTATTAATCTTATATAAAGTCTAACAGTATAACTATGGTATAAAGTTTATAATATGCATCTAGACAAATTCATGATATAATGTAATGACTAAACAGATTAAAATCTCGCAAATCAAGAAGCATCAGTAAATATTTAAAAGTGAAACGAATCTATCCCATCGAACTAGAGATAAAGGATACTACAGATACAGTTAAGTCTGCCACATATCTTGACTTACATCTAGAAATTAACAATGACGGTCGGTTGAAAACAAAACTTTACGACAAAAGAGATGATTTCAGCTTCCCAACTGTGAACTTTCCATTTCTATGTAGCAACATTCCAGCAGCGCCTGCATACGGAGTATATATCTCCCAATTGATACGATATTCCCGGGCTTGTATTTCCTATCATGATTTCCTTGATAGAAGATTGCTGCTCACAAGGAAGCTATTAAACCAAAAGTTCCAAATGGTGAATTTGAAATCATCCCTTCGTAAATTTTACGGACGCCATCACGAGTTGGTTGACCGTTATGGAATAACCGTTTCACAGACGATTTCGGATATGTTCCTTATGTCGTAACTACAATACCTTTCCCTTTTCACGAATGTGACCTACCGAATTAGACTATTTACCGGATTTATAATAACATAAGCAACACGACGGGTGCCACATGTGGAGCAGGATCTGCTTACCCTTCCGGAGCACCTGAGATCACCCCCAGTTTTTGGTGGGGTTCGTGTTGCTTAGTCTTTAGTTTTCTATGTTGTGTCATCTGTACTATTATTTGTCTGTTTGTCTTTTTATTTTTGGCCATAGCGTTGTCAGTTTGTTTTCGATCTATGAGTTTGACTGTCCCTCGGGTATCTTTTGTCCCTCTTTTAAAGAACTACCCTCTTACATTCAGGATACGACTGATTATTTAAAGAAAATGGAAAGCCTCAATCCTCTACCTAACAATACTATACTCGCATCCATGGACGTGTCTTCTTTATATACCAACATTCCACAAGACGAAGGAATAGCAGCGTGTAAAGAGGCATGGAACACTCGTAGTGACAAAAAACCTCCTACCGCGTGCCTTGTTACACTTCTGAAACTAGTGCTGGAGAACAACAACTTCTCTTTCAATGACAAACACTATCTCCAAATGGACGGAACTAGTATGGGCACAAAAATGGCCCCGTCATATGCCAACATATTTATGGGCCAACTTGAAAAACGCCTCTTGGCTAGTGCTCCATACCAGCCATTATCATGGTTTCGGATTATTAACGATATTGATTTTAAATGGACAGATTCACAAGACCATCTAAATGAATTTCTAGAACACTGTAACTCTTTCCGCCATTCAATTAAATTTACACACGAAACATCTATGGAGAAAATAAACTTCCTTGATACTACGAGTAACATCCAGAACGGAACCATTATAACGGACCTTCATACGAAAACAACGGACAAACATCAGTTTCTTTCTCCTAAAAGTTGCAATCCTAAACATTGCTCCCGTGGTATCCCATTCAGCCAGGCATTGCGAATCAAGAATATATGCTCTACCGAAAAGAAACAAAATGCTTGACTTGGACAACTACGCAAACATCTAGTTGTTCGAGGATACAATAACAACATCATTGATACAGCTTTCGAAAGAGCAAACATAACTAGTCGCCAAGAACTTCTGGAGTACAAGGATAAGAATAAAGGAGTCAACAGAACACCACTTGTACTCACTTACTATCCTGATTTTAAAAATGTGTCATCTATTGTTCAGAAGCATTGGAAAATTATAGAAAATGACTCCAATTTAAAAACGTATTTTCCTCACCACCAGTCATTGCCTTCAGAAGACATAAAAATATCCGTGACAAATTAGTGACATCTGTATTAACAAAGCAACCTACTCCACCATCCGGTTGCTACAAACAATGTGGTCGAAGGAATTGCTTATGTTGCAAAGCTGCCAATACAAGCAGTTCTTTCATCAGATCCGTCAATAAACAAAGTTATACCATCTACTCAAATTCCAACTGTATAACGGAGAACTCAATTTATATATTAACATGTAACACTTGTGGCATTCAGTATGTGGCAGAAACAATGGATAAATTCAATATTCGGCTCAATAACCATCGTTCATGGTACAAAACCAACAAAAACTGTCCTCTCACAAGACATCTTCGCACAAAAAAAAATCCTTTTGATAATGTTACTTTCCAAATCATAGAAGTCAATACCAAGTGGGACACCACGGCGAGAAGGAGAGAAAACTTTTGATCAACCAGCTCTACACTTTAGAACCTGATGGTCTTAACGAAAAAGACGAGAAAAGATACAGGAAAGATAAAGAATAATTTACTACACATCATCGTCCTTTTTATCCTGTAATATTGGCCAATGAACGTTGCAAACTTCAACCACCAATTTTGTAAATAATCTTGAACTTCATCCAAATTGTATATTATTTACAAGGCAGCTAAATTCATGTGCAACATGTACATTGAGCTGCAAAAGTTTCTTATCGTCTACATCCGATTTCACCTGGATAGATGCACGCTTGATAAAGCTAGTTGGTCTAGGGAAATATTGCGTTTATTTTTATCGTTTTGTAAATATTTTAAACATTCTAATATTTACACACTGAATAGTGTGTTAAAATTACATTGTTAGGCAATCTATATATATATTATTGCTGTATTTAGATCCCTCTACCAAGAAATTTGTTTTACAAGCACACGTATGCTGTATTTAGACCCCTCTACCAAGAAATTTGTTTTACAAGCACATGTATAAAATTGCGGTTTTATCCAACGCAATCATAGGTTTGAACGTTGTTTTCAATGTAGACTTGTATATATATATATATATATATATATATATATATATATATATATATATATATATATATATATATATATATATATATTTATACATTGCATGCAAAACAATTTTTTCTTGTTAGAGGGTCTAAATACAGCACATACAACATTTTCGAAAAACCAAAAAGCGAAAAGTATATTTTAACAAAACGCATTTGACTAACAGGTCGAACAACAAATGTTCTTAAACCCTGCTGACTGCCATTGGCGATTGCCAAATAAACGGATCACCGATGTAATAAATGGATCTTAATTATAAATTTTATACTAAACAGACAACAATAAACTTGCGGAAAAGATGGTATACCGCAAACAAAAGGTGCAAAGGTTTTTGTACAGCATATCCAGATTTCGACTATTAATGTCTCGTCAGTGATGTTAGAAATCGAAACGGTATTTGGAAAGCCATACAATATACCTCAATTTAGGATAGACTCTTGAATTTGGGGAGTCAAAATAGGATGAACGGATCATATTAACCCGAAGGCAAATATAATACAAGCCCAAACGTAAAAATATAAACAAGTCTAAATTGAAAACAACGTTCAAACCTATGATTGCGTTGGATAAAACCGCAATTTTAAACGTGTGCATGCAAAACAATTTTCTTGTTAGAGGGTCAAAATACAGCACAAACAACATTTTCCAAAAGACCAAAAAGTGAAAAGTATATTTTAACAAAACGCATTTGACTAACAGGTCGAACAACAAATGTTCTTAAATCCTGCTGACTGCCATTGGCGATTGCCAAATAAACGGATCACCGATGTAATAAATGGATCTTAATTATAAATTTTATCCTAAACAGAAAACAATTAACTTGCGGAAAAGATGGTGTACCGCAAACAAAAGTATATAAGTGCCTATAAATAGCAACACATAACATACCAATCTATTTGAGTGTAAATTAATCAGTACAGAGATTAATTCAATTACACAAATACAATTATAGATTGCCTAACAATGAAATTTTAACACACTATTTAACACGCTAAATTCATGTGCAACATGTACATTGAGCTGCAAAAGTTTCTTATCATCCACATCCGATTTCACCTGGATAGATGCACGCTTGGTAAAGCTAGTTGGTCTAGCGAAATATTGCGTTTATTTTGATCGCATTGTAAATATTCTAAAGATTCTAGTATTTACATACAAAATAGTGTGTTAAAATTACATTGTTAGGCAATCTATATATATATATAAAGAAGAGCAGAACGTTAATTTTTCCCTAAAAGAACATCTGCAGTGTTTTGGTCTTTATTATAAAAAAAGATATGACAACGTTGTTGATGTTTTATAATTTCAAAACACAGATGGAATTTATATGAAGTTTTGATTAAACTTTTTATTTTCTATTCGAATTGTTTTACTTCCTCAGTGTTAGAGATTAGAATGAAAGCTCGAGGCTGCTAGACATGTGTTATATGAACAGTTTTGTTTGTTTGCACATATACTGTAAAGTAACGGTCTTGGGAAAAGCAGGGATTTACTTACCAGGTTTCGTAATAACAATACAAATATTTCGGACCTAATTTCTATTTCAAAATACAACGGTAGACACTATCTATTAACCAAGCTCTGTTCTATGCCTGTTGATAAATTACATCAAATTTTGGAGGAATGCAACACAATTCCATATTGCAGTCCTAAGTATGAAATCGGCCTAATTATAATTGCATATTGTTATTCTAAATTGTTTCCCAAAATTGATCGCCCTGAAGATCACAAAAATTTTTATTAAAATTAAATATGTCAATAAAGGTTTTGATTTTCTAAATATTGCCGGTATTTTTAAAGATCATTCTGTTAAAGAACAAATTCCTGGCTATTTTGATAATACTGAACTCCCTCTTATTTGTTATGTTTACAAAAAATCTCCCCTGAAATATGTGTTTAATTACAGCGAAGTGTATAAAGATGTTAATATCAGTGACAATACACCTACCTCATGAAATTCCAGTAAATCCGAATACATTTATGGACCCAGTTCCCAAGTTATAACAGGAGACCTTAACATCGTTCGTGACCGAGAGTTGAAATCATTCCTGAGTAAAGGACCTCAATATCGTCCCCCCGTCAATTATTAATTAAATTTGATGTATGACTCTTTGTGCTTCTTCGTTACATTTGTTTTTTTTTTTTTGGTTTTTTTTTTGGTTTTTTTTTATGATAACACAATGTTGACTGCTGTACCCCTATTTTTCACATTTTTACCTATTGTGTCTGTTTGTTTTGTCCCCACATCGTTGTCAATATAATGGAATTTGATGCGACTGTCATACAAGTGAGAGGTTTAGCTAGCTAGAAAACCAGGTTCAATCCACCATTTTCTACATAAGAAAATGCCTGTACCAAGTCAGGAATATGACAGTTGTTATCCATTCGTTTGATGTGTTTGAGCTTTTGATTTTGCCATTCGATTAGGGACTTTCCTTTTTTAATTTTCCTCGGAGTTCAGTATTTTTGTGATTTTACTTTTTGGAATGAGTGTCGTAACATCATCCACGACTCACTCCGTACTTACTGCTCTAAATGGATAAAACGAGAAAAAGCTGATAAGAAATCATTAGATTCTTTTTTTAATTCGGTAATGAACATAGTTGATATACGTATTCAACATTTTAAAGATCATTTTACTCCTAACAACAACCATAATAGCCCAATTTCCAGTATCAAACATAAGCTAAAAGAACTCGCCAAGGAATATATTTTGTCCCGGCTGATAAGGCTGCTAACAATATCATTATTGTTTGACATAAATTTTTCATTGATGTTCTACAATATGAAATCACGAATTCACCAACATTCCAACTGACTCCATTTTCGGAAAATGACATCTGTAATAAACATAAACTTTAAGCTACCTCTTTACAAGCAGAACCAAATACAATGAAAGTTCCAACTATGTACTGGTTTCCGAAGCTGCATAAAACTCCTTACAAATATAGATTTATTTCGTCTTCAAGCCATTGTTCCACTACTAAACTATCTATTCTACTTACTAGTACACTTGGTACAATCAAAAACCTGGTAATAAATTGTTCAAATAAGGCCTTTGAAAATAGTGAAATTAATTACTTTTGGAGTGTCAAAAATTCGCTGGAAGTACTTGATAAGTTGCATGTTTATATTGGTGATTTCGAATCTGTTCAAAGTTTTGATTTTTCGACCCTATACACCACGTTGCCTCATAATCTTATTAAGAAAAAATTCACACACCTGATAAAATGGGCATTTAAAAAGTCGGAATGCGAATATATATTTTCAAACTCTTTTAGGTCATTTTTTAGTAACAACAAACAAAAGAACTATGTCAATTGGACCTGCTTTGATACTATAACTGCCCTTGAATTTTTACTAGATAACATTTTTGTTCGCTATGGAGATTCCGTATATCGTCAGGTTATCGGAATTCCCATGGGGACTAACTGTGCACCACTTATTGCGGACCTGTTTCTGTATTGTTATGAGTTACAATTTATGACTAAAATCAGCAAAGACCCATCGAAACAACATCTGATACAAAAATTTAATAACTCTTTTAGATATTTAGATGATATATTGGCTCTCAATAATGACGACTTCAGTATGTACACTAAAGAGATTTATCCTGCCGAACTGACTTTAAATAAAGCTAATACTAACAATGAACACTGCTCTTTCCTGGATCTTGATATCTTTATCTTTAACGGGAAGCTTAATACCCAAATTTATGATAAAAGAGATGATTTTTCTTTTCCTATTGTTAATTATTCATTTTTAGATGGTGACATTCCCTTGTCGCCATCTTATGGTGTTTATATATCTCAACTTGTTCATTCGCTCGCGTATGTAACAACGTATTTGATTTCAACGAAAGAAATCTCTGTATTACTGAAAAATTATTACACCAGGGTTTTCGATATCACAAACTAGTTAAAACATTTACTAAATTTTATCGTCGGTACAAGGACATCATTCGTAAATATAAATCAACATGCAGACATCTTATACGTTCAGGTATTTCACATTCAATATTTTATGGTAATATACTTTACAAAGCACAAAAGTCGGCATTCACCTCAAAAGCTAACCAAACCTATAAAGAGACTTATTCGGAAAGGATATAGTTACGATACTGTTGTCAAGGTATTAAGGATTGCATATTTTGGTATTAATATTGATTCACTCATAGGGTCTTTGTATCGGAAATAAACACATTTATTCTAAAATCAGTTATTGGCATGATACGGGTTATGTTCTTCTCATATATTTTATGATGGTATCATACTAAACCCCTAACGGGAGGGATTGTACTTGATTTTCATTTGTATTGCTATGTGTTTCTTTATTCTACATTGGCTAGAGGTATAGGGGGAGGGTTGAGATCTCACAAAATATGTTTAACCCCGCCGCATTTTTGCGCCTGTGCCAAGTCAGGAGCCTCTGGCCTTTGTAAGTCTTGTATGTTTTTTAATTTTAGTTCATTTACATGTTTTGGAGTTTAGTGTGACGTCCATTTTCACTGAACTAGTACACAATTTTATTTAGGGGCCAGCTGAGGACCACCTCCGGGTGCGGGATTTTCTCGCTGCGTTGAAGACCCATTGGTGGCCTTCGGATGTTGTCTGCTCTTTGACATATTCCCCATTTCCATTCTCAATTTTATTTGACAATCATTTTTCTGTATAACTAATGGATTTTATCGAATCTACTCGTTCACATAGCAAGGCAATTGAATGTTTAATGGTATAAATACTCACCGGCTCGTAAAGGTGAGCTGGTCTGTGTGCGTCAGATTTCGTTATATTTAAAAGTTCATACGGTAAACAAAAAAGAATAATATTGTATTGTTATATGTAATGAAAAGTCGACATTGAAAGATTGCATATATGTGATGAGTTAAGTCCTTTTCAACTGATTTTTATAGTTTGTACTGATGTTGTACTGTTACACCACTGTTCCAGGTTAGGGGGAGGTTTGGCGCGCCTTCAAACAAGTTTAACCCTGCTACATACTGTATGTGGCTGTCCCGATTCAGGAGCCTGTAATTCAGTGGTTGTCGTTTGTTGCTGTATATCATATTTGTTTTTGGTTCATTATTTTGTACATAAATCAGACCGTTAGCTTTCTCGTTTGAATTGTTTTACATTTGTCATTTTAGGGCCTTTTATAGATGACTATGCGGTATGGGTTTTACTCATTAATGAAGGCCGTACGTTGACCTATAGTTGTTAATTTCTGTGTTATTTGATCTCTGTGGATAGTTGTCTCATTGGCAATCATACCACATCTTCTTATTTATATATTTGTTGCGTTTTCAGGTTGTTTACATTTTTCCGGACTGTCAAATTTGATCCTGGTATCTATGATAAGTTTATTGAAAAGAAATAATAGTGCATGTTATGATTTTTATGTTTACTCGAAATGAGTGAAACAGATATGTATAGAGAGTGTAATGTTGTTCTTATTTATAAGAGTAACATAATGACTTGTCGAGTTTGTACTTATATGAGCAACACGACGGGTTCCACATATAGAGCAGGATCTGTTTATCCTTCCGGAGCACCTGAAATCAACACGAGTTTTTGATGGGGTTCGTGTTGCTCAGTCTTTAGTTTTCTATGTTGTATATTGTGTACTGTTGTTTGTTTTTTCGTCGGTTTTCGTATTTGCCATGGCATTGTCAGTTAATTTTCGACTTATGAGTTTGAATAACCCTTTGGTATCTCTTTCCTCTCTTGTCCGATCAATATGTTACACGGGTATTTAAGCCTAGCAAACATTTCTAATAGTACGGAATATATATTTCTAGGTATAAGTTATTGAAAAATAACAACAGTGGTATACATCATAAATCCTGAAAATTATTTTATACTTCTGCCAGGAACATGTTATTGTCAGCTTTTCATGAGTTAGTTTTTGATAAGACTAAATTTGGTCTTCATATTTTGATACCCGGTGAAACAACGGCAGATGCTGCTGCAAATAAAATAATGATAGAACTTTCAAAAAGCTCAACCATAGACGAGATAGTGATTACGCAAATATGATTGTGTCCATTTATGGCCATCTCCTTGTTTCGTTCGAAATTTTGCTGCACTAAGAACTCTGATTTTGCGTTTGAGGTCACGAATAAGAAAATAAATGTAGTTATCAACAATCAAATACACATAATGTTGCTGTTACTACCATATAGCATTTAAGCATTTAAATAACAATAAATCACCTAAACAAAGTTAAGGTAGATCGGATGTCTCCCGCTATCGTGTATTATAAAATAGAAGAAAACAATTGGTCTATTTCTTTAATGAAATAAGCAAATTTCGAGAGAGGAATATAGTTCATTTACAATACTTTCCATCAACATGAAGAAGATTGTGTGTTTTATCTTATTAATATAACTGTTTGAACAAATACAGAATAGTTTTTGTTAAATTGTTTTTAACATAGCCAACATAAGAAGAGATAATCTAATTTATATAAGGTATTGCGCAGAAAATCTACCTATTATTGTTTTGTAGCAAGAAAACGAGTTCCAATGGTCCCAATGTTTGTTAATTTTCTGAAAAACACATTATGAAAGCCATTTTCTTACATGTTATCTTAATATTTTATCGTTTAGTTTTCTTCAATTCGTGATGATGACCGTAAAACTTATGTAATGTCGCCTTCAGTCGTTCATCACCATAGCAATGTTGATGCAGTTTTTGTGTAAGGAGCACACCCCTGTTAATAAAGTCCGTAAACAGTAAACATGCAACAGCCTGACATATTAACAGAGATGTGTAAACGCCATACGATGGAGCAAAGGGTATATTACTGTTTGACCTACCGAATTAATCATATCACCGGGTTTGAACTTACATATGCAGGATTTGCTTACCCTTTATGGAACATCTGAGATCACCCCCGGTTTTTGGTGGGTCTTTTTGCCAATGTTTAAATCTCGTAAATAAATTTAGAAGAAATAAATCAAAGTAAAAAGCAATATCTGAGAGAACATTATGAACTCCAAAAGAAGCGAGACCGGGTGGGTGAGTCGACAGATAAAAGTCTTCTGCTATGCATGCATTATACACCAAATAAAATGTCACAATAGGACACAATCGGTAAAATTACATATCAGACGACTATACTGCTATCTGTTTATGAAGTCCGTATAACATGCACGATCTTAATGTATTAACTTACTTTAAACTCTGCACTCATTGAAGTGTGGGTTATTGAGTGACATAAAATCATCAATATATCTGAAAGTGAAATTATAGAACTTCTCTAGATGCTTTTTTTCTTTTTCTCTTTGAGAAGGTTTCGTGTGAATTTTGATTCATATGAGTACAAAAAAAATTCGGTCAGTAGTGGTGCACAATTAGTATACCCATTGGAATACCGACTGCCTGGTGAAATATCAATCCACCAAATTCACCAAATATGTTGTCGATCAAAAAGTCCAGTATATACATGATATGATCTTCGGCGTATTATTTTTTTAGAATCAAAGTAAGCACTTATTGAAATGATGTTTATTTAGTGACAGAACATCATCCATATATCTACACTACAATTCAAGAACTTTGCTAAAGAAGAGAATATGATGTTGTTGATATTAAAGGCCGCGCTTTTGTTTAAACTTTTTAATTTTTTGTCTGAATTTCCAACAGAAAATGTCAATTAAGGAAATTTCGTTCTCAACATGCCTAAAATAAAATCAAGATGAAATGAAAAGAATTAACTATTGGTTATACATCATTCATATAATGTATTGAGAGTAAAATCGGCACTAGTTTTTTCACCTGTCGTACAGTAACAAGTTGACTGCAAATCAAACTGTTCCCACTTTGAACAATCTTATTTTCTTCATTATTTGATTGCTATTTTTTCCACTCTGTTTTCCCTGTTCTTTAGGTTGTAAACAAACGTCCAGAGAGCAAATACCAGGAACTCGCAAAGTTCTGTGAGGGTAACAATGCTGGCTCCAAGAAACAATCCCATCTGTCCACCAAGGTTAGCTTATGAAAGTAAAAATCTTTGTTTATTATGATATCACAATGTTTGCCTTGTTTTACCCAAATCGAGGTCAACATTATACAACAGCTATAAATTTGCTGTTCTGAACATCAATTGGCAAATATTTTTTTTTTCATATATAGGATGAAAAAACGAAACAAATTATTAGCTATGTACGTTTTGTTAATTTGGACGACCAGGATGAAGGACTGATTATTTTTACTGCTACTGGAAAAAGGATATAGTTTGTAGGGTTTTAAATTTTAGCTTGCAAATGACATATCGTCGTGTGAATCTTATAGTGTTATATGTCCACTTTTCATATAAAGATAGCTATATATTACAGATCCAAGTGCAATGGTCTATCTCCCTATACAACATTATTACGAGATGTTTACAGTCTACGAGTTTTTGTCAGAACTAAACTGTTCTATCTCCAAACTCCCATTGGATTATAATGGCTAAGTCATCTAGTTAATTCAGAGAAAAATATTTTTATAGTGTTGTATCTCCACTATTTCTTATGTTGCTTGCTGTAAAATAATTGTTATCAACATTATCTAAGTAGTACTATGATTAAATGGTGTGAATGTTTTGAACTCAATATATGGGTAATTCTTAGCAAATCAAGTAGTACAGAATTCGGAATATTAGAATGTTAAAAAATCCATGTAAATATTTGGATAAATTTCTAAAACTTCATTGTTTGTAGTGAAATGTTCTTTCTCTAAAAAAGGGGATGCTTTATTTCTCCAAGTTGCTTGACTATTAAAAAAATCAAACAGAGTCACTCTTCGTGTATGCAAATTCGATTCCTATATCACTTTTTATGTCTCATTCAGATATTTATGATACTGCTCTTTTAAACTTTAATTTGAAATACATCATTATAAGATTAACACGACGATATTCAACCGATTTCTAATAAAACAGTCAAACATTCAACGTTACATCTATCAGTTTATCTTCCCCACAGCACAAATCCTATTTATAATATTTTATGTAGATAACAGTAAACATTGAGAACAGTTTGCAAAACTGCAATTATAATATGATCTGACATATATCAACTGTGATCCATAAACGCCATCAGATGGGAAATTAAACCAATTCGTTTGTCATCAGCCGCATACTAAAGTATTTTAATTTTGCAATTATTACCAAAACCTAGAAATCCTGATATGAAGCATAAGTCGTCTGTGTAGTACCCATAATTACAGGATCACTAATATTTATAGAATATCTAATCCACGAATTCGTCCGTTGAAAAATATTCAACAAATGACTGAGCACATAACTAAAGCATGAGTTAACAGTGCTGTTAGGTCACGAGTTGGATAATTTGCGATATTCCAATTCTTGGATTAGTTATTCTTTTTATTATCATAATGTTATCAAGGCAGAATATTCTAGGAATTTACGAGATCACATCTATTCGATGCAGCTTTGTTTACAACGACCATAACATCATTGATGAGGATTACCGGTTACAAGACGGTTTCAGTTAACAAAATCTTTTTTGAGATCTGGATAACTTTACTAATGGTCGAGCATAATTAGTAGCTATCGGTTTACGAACTGCCTTTTGGAAAATTTATTTTCGAAAAATAAGAATTCCCTTGTCAAATATGAAGTCCTGTATTTATGTTGAATTAAGTCATTAGGGTTTATTCGAATTAATGTGACATCTCTAGTATCTGCGTTTATTATTTTTATGGAAGAGACCAAAAGGGTGACTTCACTGACTTGATATAGAAATATGATTATCTGTATTTCTTCAGTCTTGCAATACAACCAATGCTGAGGTGGCGTCCGTTTGTCGGTGCGGGATATATAATTATGTAGCCACGTCCAGTTTGAATGGGTCGTTCAATTTGTCAAGTCGTGTAATGAGAGCGTCATACACTCTCTGCCCATGAAAAACCTTATAGATCTATCATTCACTGCAAAGAAGGAGGTACGATCAGAGGCATAGTTTGGCCCGTAAAATTGGACAAAATAGTAAAATTACTCAAGCCCTTCAAAAGTATGTTAACTTGATAAATGACCAAGTTAATATAATCAAGGTGCCATGATAAATACATGACTTTAACATTTTTTTTTTACAATTAAAATGAGCATCAGCCTTACTCTAGAAAATATATTTTACACACATAACATTTGTGTAAAATACATCCAGTACCAAAGTCCCTTTTTGGGGAAAGATGTTATTCATATCTAATATTTTTAAGAAGATGTCAAAATGAGGCATTTTTGCAGGAGGCATTTTGGCAGTTTATGCAGTTTTGCACTATATTAAAGAAGTCTGAAGCCCCTATACAAATATGCAACACAAAATTCAATATTACAAAAGCATACCCAAGGTTTTCATAGATATTAAAAAATAATGTGTAACGAACATTTGTACTGATAGAAAAAAAATTTTCAACACGTTTTAAAAGTTGTTAATTATAGATAAAAATGGATCAATTCCGTACGTGACGCATCCCTTAAGACAGATATTAAATAAATGAGGCAGAAGACACAAAAAAAGACATGTCGAAGTAAAACAGACAATACCGTCGCAAAAAAAAAGGAGAACGACGAAAAGATAAACAATATTACAAAAATCACTAATAAGAAATCTACACCGTGCAAAACGAACCAAACTAAACAAATCAATAAACGAAAAGCAAATATGAGAAACAGAAAAAAAACTAAAATATCTGAGAGTAAAAAGGTACTGTACCTCGAGTGGCACCGATGAACGAAATATATGAATTGCGATAAGTACCAATGTCACTGAGGAAGAGCTTCATGATGATGATATTCATACCAATTATATATATCCAGCAGAGGAATATTTTGGTACCTGTTTTGACTACCGATAAATAACAATGTCACCGCGGTACATATTAAAATGATGATATACATACCAAATATATCTCGAGCAGAGGAATATTTTAGAACCTGTTTTGACTACCGATTAATAAAATGTCAACGCGGAACAGATTAAAATGATGATATACACACCAAATATATCTCGAGCAGAGGAATATTTTGGTACTTGCTACGACTACTGATAAGTAGCAATGTCACCGCGGAACAGATCAAAATGATGATATACGTACCAAATATATCTCGAGCAGAGGAATATTTTGGTACCTGCTTTGACTACCGATAAACTACAATGTCACTGAGGAAGAGCTTCATAATGATATACATACCAAATATATCACCAGCAGAGGAATATTTTGGTACCTGCTTTGAAATCGTTGTAGAGAGCTGGTCAAAATAAATATGGAGGGATATGTAGTTTTTTCTGAAATAAAAATAATAACAATAAACTCATCATAGATACCAGGATTGAAATTTTGTATTTGCACCAGACGCGCGTTTTGTCTACAAAAGACTCATCAGTGACGCTCGAATAAAAAAAAAGTTAAAAAGGCCAAATAGTACGAAGCTGAAGAACATATAAACTATATTATAGTTCAAGTCCGAAACAGTACTACATTAAATATATTTAAGACTTCTAGAGGTCAACATATACATTTGCAGAAGTTAAAAACGGACTTTATACAAGTTAAGAATAAACATTCCAAACACTTTCAAAATTCACGAATTCAACCAATACTCAATTCTTAATTATAAATAAGGACAATAACTCATTCTGACCTTTGAAAGGCACACCAACATAATGCGGATCCTAACCAATAGCGAGAACCACTATTCATTTCGACGAGTTGTATAATAAGGTTAAGAGAAGAACATACAATATAGGCTCATTAAATAGCTAGTATTGTGAATGAATATCTATAGTCAATGTCAAAATGGCCTAAGTATTATGATCATGGCAGTCAGGGTCTTTTCTACTAAAATATTGAATAGTAAAGTTGTATATTCTGTTGTTTGTCTTTTTTGGTTGTTTGATGTTTTTGCCATGTTATTTTAAGCTCGTTTTCAACTTATGAGTTTAAATATTCCTTTGGTTTCTTCCACCTCTCTTTAAGTGTATGTATTGCTCATCAAAATAAAAAGAAAGTAAATATTCTATCAACCAATGACTTGAACGTTTATACGATTATCTATTTATGTCTATGCATACTTTGCCATAAAATCGCTAATTCTTTGGGAGATGTGGTATAATTGCCAATGAGACAACTATCCACCAAAGTTCAAATGCAGTAAATGTGAGCAATTAAAGGCAACTGTACGGCGTTGACGATGAGAAAACAAACTGCTTGTATGTCGTTGTCTAAACACGACTGTTGTTAACACGGTCTTAATAAATGCACGAAATATCTTTACATGTACCTGTAGTAGTCCAAATCTTCTACTCCAACGACATCAAAGATCTTCTTACTGTAGAAATCCGATGGAAATAGTGATGAAGTCAATGACACGTCATAATGTGTGTATGAACACGGCAATGGGCAATCACACTTACCAACTAGCTTTGTTTGGTTGTAGTAGTCTCCTTGAAAAAAATGAAGAAAAAAATATAAATAACAGTTTAATATAATGTTAAATATAACACTTATGATCGTAAGTGATACAACGCCTGTCTTTTATGTGTGTTATACAAGTGCGACTATGTAGAATGCATACCACTGCATTGCATTATATATCATATTTTGATCTGATTAAAATATCTTAATAAATTCTATAGATATCAGGCTTAAATTTTGTAAGCCAGATGTGCTCATCAGTGACGCTCGAATAAAAAACATTAAAAAGGTCAAATAAAGATCGGAGTTGAAGAGAAATGAGGATCCAAAAGGTTTTGCCAAGTTTGTTACTAACAGGTTTTGATCCTATCAAAATACGTGACAGCTTGTATCTGTCCACAACCGTCATCTTTCGCTTTCTTATAAAAGCTGAAGTGGGTTCTTTCTATATAGAAATGGCAAGATAAGTACTATAGTACAATTCGTTAAGAGCAAGTCTATCCAAAGAATACTCCAACTTCCGCCATCCGGCAATAAAACTTATATGTAAATACGCTGCCACTTCAAGCCGGAATGGGTAAATTAAATCCAATGTCTCGCATAGGGAGAGTGTCACGTTTCCTATTAGTTAAAAACCCTTGTAACAGTTTTTCGATGGGTCAGTAGGTTGCCGAAACAAGGCAACAATTTTACTATTATATACGCACCTCGTTTTTCAGTGACAAACAACAATTCTACACCAAATGGGTTTATTGTTAATTCTAGTTCCTTTCCTTAATATGCATGAAATTTGCCAACAGTAAGCAATCAATCTATAGAACAAGGATGAAGTTTTAGATTCAAGTTAAAAGTTTGCGTACTATGCTAAATACCACATGATGAAAGATAATGCTGCAGACGGATTTTTGCATGAAGGCCATTATCAATAATAAATGTAAAGGTAATACATATAATTTCTGTTTCTAATCCGTTCAATTGTTTTTAAATTTTATCAATTTCTATTTCTATTTTAGCCCAGTGTAGTTAATGTTAGGATCAGTTAATTACTGTTTTTACACTTGTTATTGGATGATGAAAAATGCAATTAATTATACATCACCTAGAAATCGTGTACAATCTTATTCTTAACTACAGTCAACCAAGGTATCTTAAATTTCATCTCTTAATCTTAATTTATTTAGAAAATGAATTCAATTGTAAAATATCTAGATCAAACAGTACATATAAATTAAAGAATAAGAAGACATATTTTACCTGTTGCTTTTACAACACATGTGGCAACTTCAAATTTAGAGCAGTAATGTGTATCTACAACAAAGTGCACATATTTTATCAATACTTTTACTGTTTTAAGTACAATAAAAAAATGCTTAAGGATTCAAACGAAAAACCCAAGTATTTCATACCGTTATATGTTTTCTTTACGTATAAAC
Source organism: Mytilus coruscus (assembly GCA_017311375.1). Lineage (NCBI taxonomy): Eukaryota > Metazoa > Mollusca > Bivalvia > Mytilida > Mytilidae > Mytilus > Mytilus coruscus. The sequence continues at coordinate 18,024,327 of CM029603.1, forward strand.
TAGTAAAATTTTACATCTCCAATATATATGTTCTTCTAAAAAAGACGAACTAGATTATTTTATGTTAGATTATGCTTTACTGGACACGCCTGTTTTTTTGTTGTTGTTTTTTATTATAACAGCACAACTACAAATATTATCTTTTCTGACAATTCTTATTTTCTTATTATCTTTAATTATATTTCACCAATTATAACAGACACTTAAATGTTCCAGAGTAAGGTTTGCAGTTTTACAATTGACAATTGAAAGGTGTCACGAAATATAAGTTCCTCATAATATAAGTTCCTAATGGAAGAAATGTTATTGGAATATTATTTCCACTGGAATAAGTATGACAGTATTTGTTCCTAACGGATTACAGGTTATAGAATATGTATTCCAACAGGAACATATATTATGGCATTGTTTATAACACAGTTCCAGGAAACTTCTGTTAGGTAGAACAAATATACGTTGACAAAGTCAAGTGATACGCTATATATAACGTAATCATGTTATGGTTTCTTTTTCTTTTATTTGTAGTTATTATGTTGATACTACCGCGCTTTCATTCGCCCATCTCAACAGATGCTATCGCAATACTCCATGTTGATCATTATCTATTCAAATTATTTGTAAATATAAAAGTAAAATTATAACAAAAATACTGAACTCCGAGGAAAACTCTAAACGGAAAGTCCCTAAGCAATTGGCAAAATCAAAAGCTCTAACACATCAAACGAATGGATAACAACTGTCATATTCCTGACTTGGTACAGGCATTTTCTTATGTAGAAAATAGTGGATTAAACCTGGTTTTATAGCTAGCTAAACATCTCACTTATATGATAGTCGCATAAAATTCCATTATATTGACAACGATGTGTGAACAAAACAAACAGACATAATAGGTAAAACTGTTTAAAATAGGGGTACAGCAGTCAACATTGTGTTATAATCTTAATCACTATAAAAACAAACAAATATGTCAACAAAGAAAAACAAAAAAGGAAATAGACAAAGCACATTAGCAAAAACGAAAGACGAGAATATAAAAATTTACCATAACACAAAACACAATGACGGGATGCACTTCAAATGGATATTACCAAAAAATAGACTAAACAGTAAAAGTAATAATTTACAAAGACAAATAAAAGAATACTATAACACGTTATTAAGATGATAAATAACGTCAGTACCTAGAATCTATACCTCAAGACCATCGTGTATTATTTGTGAAGTTGATACGGAATATTTATCAACAAGGTCTTGGTATCTTCCGATGAACTTTTTTAGAAAAAGGACGAGACGTTCTTTGACATAACCCTGGTTCTTCAACTTTCAGCTCCGACACTGGTGACGTTTTACAAATCTGAGTAGCAGCTGCAAGCTCTTGAATACCGAATGAGTTGGGAAATGTATATCCCATATGCAGGTGAAGTTGGTATATTGCTACCTCGGAGATTATTACTAAGGTGGGGGAAATTTATAATTTCAAAAATTAAAATCGTCTCGTTTGTCATAGATTCTGGTACTGAGATGACCGCTTATGTCAAATTCGAGATTCGAGGTATAAGTCTAAAAATGAGGCGAAGGAAGCCGTGTCTGTTTTTTCTTTAATTTCTAGTTCTGGAGGATAAATTAATGGAACCCAATTTAACCATTCGCGCATGTGCGGGTAACAGTCTAGTATCGTCAAATTAATATAGTTTTGGTCGAATCATTCAATGGTACCGGTAATTATGTCACGAACCCTTGTAGCAACAGATGAAAGTTGATATATGCTCTGTCTCATTTGGTTCATCCCCTAATATTTGTTTTCGAGTTTAATTATTTCTATTAACTTACTTTTATGTGTGTAATGGAGACAATTACATCTGTCTAAAAGAAAAGTTGATAAACAATCCTTGAAACAAGAACTTCTATAGTATTCAGAACCGTCGTCGTTCTTGTGATCCCTGCAAAACATATTCTCCATTGCTTCATAGGGCTTCGGCAAATACTCAAACTAAAATAGGCATTCATAAAAATCATGAAAGTAATCTAATATTCTAAACAAGTAAACAATTATGGTGTTGCTATTAGTTACGGCAACGAAAACTTTATATCAACAATGTGATAAGGAGATATTTGATTGTAAATTTGTTTAAATGGTGATCTTTTAAAGATTAAAATTACTGAAATAAAGGTAATCTCTTATCTTTATATAATTTGTTACCAATTGAGAGGTGAAAAAAAAAATTTAAACTTGTATTTATGCAGATGTAATATGGTAAGACATGATTCATCATTGAAATTAAATGTAAATCATTTAAAATATATCTACCTGCTTTTTATGCACTGAAGCAAACACTTCTCTTCCTGGTTCAACATAAAAACCACTTATTCCTTGGAAAACAGGATCTTCGTTCGAATCATGAACTAAGAACTGAGAAAAATTTAACATGAAATGTAGTATTTAGTTTTTGACATATCTGTACCTAATATTTCTAATGTCTTCATCTTATCTCTCTACCTATCTATCTTCTTGGTCGGTCAGCATGTTAGGTAACATGTTTTCTAATCTACGCATCCCTCTGAATGTTGTTGTAATAACAATAACGGTTACAATTTGTACTGCATCAGATGCGCATTTCGACAATTAATGCCTCTTCGGCGATGCTCAAGGCCGATAATAAAAACGTTGGAGAGCTGATCAAACCAAAAGGACCTAAAGTATAGTCAAATCTGGACAAGGAATCAGAGCTATGCATGGATTTTGAAAACCGAGAGCGTGATGCATCGGATTTAAATTTTCATTCTGACTGCGTATTGATACATCCTCCAAAGCAAAACGGTGCCCTCTCAGCATGGGTCATACCGCCAGACGGGAGAGGTTGAGGTACTCATTTTATATACTCCTAATAACCCTAAGGGTTAAATTTTCTGTAATAGCACTGAGACAATAAGTATCCATTTTCGACTGCTTCGTCATACCTTATTGTTTGTCAGATGACCTCCTTCGGCATATTTACATAAAGCTGTACTAAAAGCAGAAGTCAGCTATAACACATTTAACATTATAACACACAAGTAATAACGGAACATATTGGAACAAATAATGGTCTCAATGGTTAAGTCTTATCTTGTCTTCTCCTAGAAATAGATTAATCTATTGACGCCTGCTGAACTCCTGTGGCAAATAGTTAATGCATATTCAGGACGAGAATACATAATTAAATTCAAAAGGTACATTTGGTATATAGGTTGATCGGAATGAAGTGGGAAATTCTGTCTTCCACCAGAAAGTGATGGTATGATGGATAGAGGCAAACGATTTGCCCTGCATTAGGCCAAATAAAGACTCCTTAAATAATTGCTGCAAGGGTTTTTCAATATGCAGAGATTGTGACACTCTCCCTTCTGGGGGCATCAGTTTCTAATTACCCATTCGACCGGACGTGGCTACGTATTTATACATAAAGCCAAACGGACGTCTTTATTTTACTTCTTTACGTCAGACAACCTTTGAGGTGCTCTCTATAAATAGATGCACCAACAAACGATAATTATTTTGTAACAAATTAGGCCGTTAGTTTTCTTTTTGAATTGTTTCATATTTTTCATGTCAGGGCCTCTTATAGCCGACCATATGGCATGGGTTTTCTCGTTGTTGAAGGCCGTGCGGTTGCCTATAATTGCCTACATCCACTTCATTTGAAATTTGGTGGATAGTTGTCTCATTGGCAATCATACCACATCTCCTTTTTTCATATACACCAATAAATTTCGATGTTGTTGTTATTTTGTCTCGCCTGCAACATGTCAAAATAAGCGAAACAGGGATAGTGATTCGGCGGCGGTGGTGGCATTAACTAATTACTAAATAGCTTCATTTTTCAGAAGGCAGAAGACCTAGATGCTTTATACTTTGTAGATGCCTAATGTTATGTAGTTTCCGTCTGTCATATGTCCATGTTCCTTGACCTTTTAAAAGAATTATTTTTTTCTCAGTTTAACACTTTTTTTTTCATAATTTTGAAAACTTTTCAACTGGTAATTAAGGGTTTTTTTCGCAACACATAGTTGCAACTTACCCAGCCAACGTTTTTCTGAAAGAATGGACATTTAAGATCTGTTTTTGGTAATTTAAGTCCTATTCAGTTATCAATTCTGGTTTTCCTTACTTTCTTAATGAAGGTGAATCCAGAAATGGGCAATTTATATCTAAAATCGCTAATGTATCCGTTCATGCAATATTTTAACCAAGAATTAATGTTCAAATGCAAGTGACAAGCATTTCAAATATACTATAAACCAACTAATTCGCATTTAGCCCTTTTAGCCGATTTCGAGGCGATTTATATTTGCTATTTTTAAATTTTGTTCGTGAGAAGATCAAAATTTGACATACAGGCACGAATATAAGTTTGTTAACAGTATTTAAGATTTCATTTGCATTTTAAACAACCCTAATGTAAACTTAGTAGTCCTTGCTCTTGAAAACATTTTCATACCCCAGGGAATGACTGAGGTATAAGCAATAGGTCTACATAAATACTCCGTCCGTTAGTAAAATCCATGCTGAAGATGGACGTCCGTTTGGTTGTACAAATATGCATCCAAATCTGATCAGAAAGGATCGCAACGTTAAATCCAATGCATAGGGAGCGTACAACGAACAAACAAGAACCCCGACAACAGCATTTTGAGTGTAAGCAGCCTGCTGCAAGGCAAACTTTCTGACTCTATCTTACGAACCCTCTTTTTCAAGTGGCAGTCTTAAGTTACCGTGCTTAATGCCAGTATACCTATTATTGAGATAAAATTGTATACCACGCCTATGATAGTTAGTGGAGTGGGGTATCATGTTTTCTGGTCAGTGTGTACGTCCAATATCAGATTAAAGTTTTTCGTACATGTAATTAACAATGAAGTTATGACACATTAATTTGAAACTAGTTTCACGGTTAATTGAAAATAAAAATGTTACAGTATGCATACGGTCAGATTTTAGGTTCAGGAAGTTCATCATGAAGTTGCTGTAACGGCAATTTGAACCTTAGTACACATCTTCATTGTGTGTGCCATTTAAAAATATATGTCAAATTAAGGTTTCGACCCAGATTAAGCGGTTCATTGAATATAGAAATGCGAAATTGCGCACGGAGTATGGTGTCAAATTTACATTTTTTCGGTCTGATTTTGAATATGCAAGAATCATGTGCCATTGGACGTTGAGTAAACATGAAATCATCGTAATGATATGTTCTTTGTGTTTTCTCCCACTCCCTAAAAATCCATTGCTTAAATATTTGTTTCACTAGTATGGATTATTCGGTGTTATCAATAGCTTACAATATGGTATGGACATTTGTCTGTTATCGAATGCCGTGTGTTGACAAGCTTATAGATGTCTTTCTAGGCTTGATTTGTTACTTATATGATTTTGTGCGCTAAGACTCCTTTCATTAATCATTATATTAACATATTTCCCAATATTTATTTTTAGTAGCTTAAATTATTAATGTTCTTATTATTAGTTATGTTCTTATTGTATAAATAAAACGTATTTGACAAGATTTTCACTTATATCCTTAATTGCTTTTTGACACATCTGCAAGTGGCAAAAAGTATTATTAATTCAGTTCAAGGAATACTCGAGATATAAGGCGGACAATAATTGGTGAACTCATTTACCTAAGCTGGGCAACATGTTACCAAGTGTGAGGCCTTTTCCTTAAATATAAATTCAAAAATAGTTCATGAGACCCCTTCTGGTAGATAACTCATACAAAGTCAGTATCATATCAGAATACAAAGTCGACACGATCTATGAATATCGGACTATAGTGGACAACCTTCTGCACTAAGTTTGCGATTTTTACCTTTAATTTAGATATGAAAATCTTTTCCGCACCTTCTTGAAGTGATAGACATGTATATAAAGTTTCATTAATTATCTCCGTGGGGTAATTACAGTACAGGGTGGACACGATTTATTATGCGTAAAAGAGGGAAACTTTCAGCTCAGTTTATGAACTTGGCCTGCCTAGCAATGTTAGATCTGCATTTTCTTAGTCGAGAATGCCTGTCCTCGTCGGGTTAATTAACCATAAGTGCTACTTTAGATATTGAGTAAAACAACCCATGAATATAGATCTAGGGTGGACAAATTTCTACTAAGCTGAAAATTCAAATCTACTCCACGATGCACCTTCTTGTAGTGTTAAACTATCATACTATTCATATGGAAGGGTCATGATTTGTTAACATAGAATTGGAGACACCCTTATAATGAGTTTATAATAATCGTCGTATCAAGTATCATATATTTGGTTTTACCATGTAATTTCCATCGCGACATTAAGTATTCATGAAACAATTGTATCTTTTACAAAAGTCTAAATAAACAAAGTGTTGTTAATTATAAATAGGAAACAATTACCTGAATTCCTTCGCCATACGAGCTGCCGTAGTAATTATTTGCATTGTCCAAATCAAGCATTAAAGTCAAATGAAAGACTGATCCGATGTGGCTCGTTATTATTTTCATATCTGGATTTGATGTAAAACATGCTCCACTTGGGTTCAATTTAATTTTGAAGTATTTCTTGATATCTAAACTACTCAAATGAAAACTTGCATATAACAAAATTCCACCAGGATCAAGAATATCTTTTGATCTTTCATAACATCTTCTATTGTTCGGTTCAGGTAAAACCCTTCTTGTTCAAAATTCGGGTCGCTCCAGTTTGTCGAAACGTTTGAATAAAAAGCAAAAGGACTTATGTTAAAGTAATAATTATCTATTCTTGAATCATTTTTATCGCACTTTTATTTAGTGAGTTCAAATTGCAAACTGTCACTGATGGAAACTCTATTTCATTTTGAGGTTTGGTATACTGTGTCATTGTTGTGGGATATCTATAGTAATGTTTAATCTCCGCTACCACCGTTACTATAAGGTATATGCCACATGATAAAATAACACAGGTCCACAATAACCTGAAACCAGAACAGGAAAATTGAAATATAGTTGCAGGACATAATATTTAATGTTCTGAAATTAGTAGTTTGAATTTTTTAAATGTATTTAAAATACAGGGTTCTTTTTATTTTAGAGGTCAACTAATCTATAAAAATAAGAAGATGTGGTATAATGGCCAATGAGACAACTCTCCACCAGATACCGAATGACATAGAAGCTAACAACTATAGGTCACCGTACAGTCTTCAACAATGAGCAAAACTCACACCGCATAGTCAGCTATAAAAGACCCAGAAATGACAAATGTAGAACAATTCAAACGAGAAACTAAAAGCCTGATTTATGTAAAATAAAAAACAATGAACGAAAACAAATATGATATACAGCAACGAGCGAAATCCACTGAATACAGTCTCCTGACTTGGGACAGGCACACATACAGAATGTGGCGGGGTTAAACATGTTAGGGGCGACCAACTCTCTCAGTACAACATAAGAACAAACTATAAAAATCGGTTGATAAGGGCTTAACTCATCAGATCACAAAAACACAGACAAGACGTTGCAGGGTATTTATACATCCCTTCAACACAAAAGACACTAAGTACAGATCTGAGAGTACTTGCAGTTTCTGACAACTAGTTCAATACCAATAGCAACTAATAAAAAAATCATGTATCTAAGATTAAAGTATGATTATAATAGTATGATTATAAGAGTGTTTCTCCTATACAATCCTAACAGCTTAAAAGGTAAATTTAATGACGAGAAGCGAATGAACAAACGTTCAAATGTAGTCGATACTCACAATCTTATTTTATGTCTGCTTGTTATTCCAGACAGTTTATTTACTCCATGAAATCCAGTATTCTGACTGAAGTCATTCCACAGATCACCAATATTATGTAATGGTCCAGTGTTGGATGCAGATATTTTCTTACTTTCAGTGTTCATGTTGATATGATTCCTACAGTTACAACAACATTCATGTAGACTACATTATTTTGAGAAATGTTTGCTTTTTACCAGAGATTATTCGATAATTGATATTACTATAAGCTTCTGATAATTGTTTGATTCCTTTTAAAATTGAAGATGAAAAGCAAATACTGAGTCAATTACTTTAATTATACTGCCTATCCTTCTGTTTGGTTTTATCTCCTGACTATTCATGTTCAGAAGATAATCAAAAATGTTAAATAGACCATATAGATTTTACATCTGCATCTACATTTTGAACCTAGCTGTTAAACCAACTCAAAATGGATTTGTTTTAATTTTCAGTTACAGTTTATTGAATAATGGGCTATGACATATCTGTGTTTTACAACTCAGTTGTTGTTCGACAATTTATTGTATGCAAAATGATAGTGGTGGCTTCGGCTGTTTTCTGCTCTTTGGTCGGGTTGTTGCCTCTTTGACACATTCCCCATTTCCATTCTCAATTTTATTATAGTTATTAAGAAATTTGGTTTCATTAAATGTTTGCATTATATTTAATCAACTTCAAAAGCATTTGACTCCCACCTATAACATCGTACTTTATTTGGCCTTTAAACTTTTTTTATTCGAACGGCCCTGATGAGTGTCTTGTTGACGATTTTGTTGTATATCGTTAAAGTATATAACAACCATTTCAGAAGCTGATGGCATGTTATATAAGGAAATAAAGTGTTTTTCTTTTATCTCGGATATTCAATTGAACATATATGACCATTAAATTACAACAGTAGAAGTGATAAATAGATATGAAAATTGGATGTGGGATATCGGTTAATTGGACCCACCGACACAAATAAACAGAAGACATATACAATTCAACATACAGTCTTCAACAATAAATGAAGACGTCTACGCAATATGTCAAGCTCTTGATCGTCAGGGGTCAAGAATGGTTGTAAATAGATTTAACCGGGATAACGGAAGATTGAGCCTTTATTACCAAAACGCCGAATAACAATACGAAATCATTAAAATATGCCGTTACCACTGACGAGGTTCATGACTTTGAACAAGCAAATGAACACATCTCGATCAGCGAACAAAGGTAAATAAAAGAAGAACTTACCTCTGCAAAACAATTTAGTAGATAAGAAATGACAAGTACAAGAATAATAAATAAAAGTATCAAAGAATGTTCACAGAAAGGCAAGCTAAAAGTGATTTACCCGCTGATATAAAAATAATGCTACATTCAAATATCGTTTTTATAACTTAGTAAAACAAAATTGGCGAAAATTGTAAATTGCAGTGCCAAGTACGAACTGCAAAGAATGTCAATGCACAAATTTAAAAAAAAAAACAAACATCATTTCAATATCGATTCAAACTTTGAATATGCGACTTGATGGTTATCCCAAAATATACCAGACGCAGTAAATAAATAGCAACAGTAAAAATGATACCATAAAATTGAGAATGGAAATGGGAATGTGTCAAAGAGACAACAACCCGACCACAGAACAGACAACAACAGAAGGTCACCAATAGGTCTTCAATACAGCGAGAAATTCCCCACCCGGAGGCGTCCTTAAGCTGGCCCTAAACAAATATATATACTAGTTCAGTGATAATGGACGTCATACTAAACTCCAAATTATACACAAGAAACTAAAAGTAAAAATAATACAAGACTAACAAAGGCCAGAGGCTCCTGACTTGGGACAGGCGCAAAATGCGGCGGGGTTAAACATGTTTATGAGATCTCAACCTCCCCTATACCTCTAGCCAATGTAGAAAAGTAAACGCATAACAATACGCACATTAAAAGTCAGTTAAAGAGAAGTCCGAGTCCGATGTCAGAAGATGTAACAAAAGAAAATAAACAAAATGACAATAATACATAAATAACAACAGACTACTAGCAGTTAACTGACATGCCAGCTCCAGACCTCAATTAAACTGATTGAAAGATTATGTCTTCATCATATGAATATCAGGCACAATCCCTCCCGTTAGGGTTTAGTATCATACCATCATAAAATATATGAGAAGAGCATAACCCGTGTCATGCCAACAACTGGTTTTAAATAAATGTGTTTAGTTCCGATGCAAAGACCCTATAAGTGAATCAATATTAAAGCCAAAATATGCAATCTTTAATGACCTGACAACAGTATCGTAACTATATCCCTTCTTAATAAGTCTATTTAAAGGTTTTGTTAGCTTCTGCGGTGAATACTGACATTTTAGTGCTTTATAAAGAATATTACCATAAAAGATTGGATGTGATATACCTGAACGTATAAGAAATCTGCATGTTGAGCTATATTTACGAATGATGTCCTTGTACCGATGATAAAATTTAGTAAATGTTTTGACTAGTTTGTGATATCGAAAACCCTGGTGTAATAATTTTCAGTAATACATAAATTTCTTTCGTTAAAATCTGAAACGTTGTTACATACACGAGCGAATCGTACAAGTTGAGATATATAAACACCGTAAGATGGTGACAAGGAACGTCACCATCTAAAAATGGATAATTAACGATAGGAAATGAAAATCATCTCTTTTATCATAAATTTTGTATTAAGCTTTCCGTTAATGATATGGATATCAAGATCGAGGAAAGGGCAGTGGTCATTGTTAGTATTAGCTTTATTTAAAGTAAGTTCAACAGGATAAATTTCTTTAGTATACATACTGAAGTCGTCATTATTGAGAGCCAATATATCATCCAAATATCTAAAAGTATTATTAAATTTTTGTATCAGATGTTGTTTCGATGGGTCTTTGCTGATTTTAGTCATAAATTGTAACTCATAGCAATACAAAAACAGGTCCGCAATAAGTGGTGCACAGTTAGTCCCCATTGGAATTCCGATAACCTGACGATATACGGAATCTCCAAAGCGAACAAAAATATTATCCAGTAAAAATTCAAGGGCAGATATAGTATCAAAGCATGTCCAATTGACATATTTCTTTTGTTTATTGCTACTAAAAAATGACCTAAAAGAGTTAGAACATATGTATTCACATTCTGACTTTTTAAATGCCCATTTAATTAGGTGTGTGAATTTTTTCTTAATGAGAATGTGAGGCAATGTGGTATACAGGGTAGAAAAATCAAAACTTTGAACAGATTCAAAATCACCAATATAAGCATGCAATTTATCAAGTACTTCCAACGAGTTTTGACACTCCAAAAGTAATTAATTCCACTATTTTCAAAGGCCTTATTTGAACAATTTATTATCAGGTTTTGATTGAACCAAGTGAACTGGTAAGAAGAATAGACAATTTAGTAGTGGAACAATGGCTTGAAGACGAAATAAATCTATATTTGTAAGGTGTTTTATGTAGCTTCGGAAGCCAGTACATAGTTGGGACTTTCATTGTATTTGGTTCTGCTTGTAAAGAGGTAGCTAAAAGTTTATGTTTGTTACAGATGTCGTTTTCTGAAAATGGAGTCAGTTGGAATGTTGGTGAATTGGTGATTTCTTTTTCAGAACCTCAATGTAAAATTTACGTCAAACAATAATGATATTATTAGCAGCTTTATCGGCCGGGACAAAACAAATTCCTTGGCTAGTTCTTTAAGTTTATGTTTGATACGAGAAATAGGTTTATTATGGTTGTTGTTAAGAGTAAAATGTTCTTTAAAATGTTGAATACGTATATCAACTATGTTCATTACTGAATTAAAAAGAGTCCAAAGATTTTTGTCAGCTTTTTCCCGTTTTATCCATTTTAAACAGTAAGTATGGAGTGAGTCGTGGATGATATTACGACACTCATTCCAATTAATGATTGACGGGGGACGATATTTAGGTCCTTTACTGAGGAATGATTTTAACTCTCGGTCTTGAACGATGTTAAGATCTCCTGTTATAACATGGGAAATGGGTCCATAAATGTATTCGGAATTACTACAATTACATGAAGTAGGTGTATTTTCACTGATATTAACATCTTTACACAATTGGCTATAATTAAACACATATTTCCGGGTAGATTTCTTGTAAATATAACAAATAAGAGGGAGCTCAGTATTATCAAAATATCCAGGAATTTGTTCTTTAACAGAATGGTCGTTAAAAATACCGGCAATATTTACAAAATCAAAACCTTTATTGACATACTTTATTTTAATAAAATGTTTTTTATGATCTTCAGGGCGATCAATTTTGGGAAACAGTTTAGAATAACAATATGCCATTATAATTTGAACGATTTCATACTTAGGACTGCTATATGAAATTGTGTTGCAATCCTCTAAAATTTTATTTAACTTATTAACCGGTAATGAACAGAGCTTTGTTAACAGATAATGTCTGCCGTTGTTTTTGAAATAGAAATTAGGTCCGAAATATTGGTATGATTGGTCCGAAATTTTCTTTGATTGCGATTTTTCTACGACCATGAGAACGGTTTTACGAACAGTTTTAGAAACTATATCCAAAATGTTAACAGAATCGGTTCTTGAGATATTACCAATTCCCATGATATTATCATTAAGACCGAGAGGGTAGACTGTCTGTAATTTTTTAATCCAATTTAATTCAATTATTTTCCGTGATCGTACAAACTTTGAATGAGATTCACCAGGCTGCTTATTTACTACTTCTAAAGGTTGAACTGTTAAATATTTAATAGGATGATTGTGCTTCTTAAGGTGTTGATAAATGATACTTTTGAATTTATTGGGTCTTTTAAAACGATACAGGTGTTCTTGCGTGCGTTTAGATAAAATCGCCCAGTTTCACCTACGTACTGAATACCGCATCCCGGTTTGTTTCATGTGAGTAAATAAATAATACTGTTCGTTTTTCAAGTTATATCAGTTTCAAAATTTAAAGAAAATGTGCGACCATTAAACGTGGACCTTACCGTATTGTTGGTGGAAAGACGGGGACATGTAAGTCATTTTTTGGCATGACACTTATCGATAGAAGGGTAACCACGATTTTTATTGTTAAAAATGTTAGCGATGGTAGTATTTTAGATAAGCGATTTTGAAGATTGAGACGTGTAGATACCCTTTGAACGAGTTTAGTATTTAATATTTTCCATTTCATTAATGTTATTGAGCACAATAGAAAGAATTGAAGACAATTACCAACTTTTTAACTTTATAAATAATATTTACCGGAAAGACCTGAGTGCGAAATACCTATAGGAAACCTTAATTTGATAGTTAGTTCAGATTCTAAGATTTGTGATTATTTATAAAGTTGTTTTATTGAATGCTCCCAAACAAGATTTGGAGACGTGATGTTCTTCTCCTTATTATTTATTTCTCGCACTTGAACTTGTCCGCGGCAGGTCTAAGAAACCGCAGACGAAATGTGTAAGGGGATTAAATAAGGAATGATTTTGAGTAACAAAAAGATGGGATTTACTACGAAACCTGATTGGTATGAAAAAGACGAGAAAATATACAGGCAAGATAAAGAATAATTTATTATGTGGCATCATCCATATTATCTCTGTAATATTGGGCAATGGACGTTCCAAATTTACCTTACTTCAACAACAGATTTCGTAATTAAATGAATAATCTTGAACTTCATCGAAATTTTGAATTTATTTATTAGGCAGCAAAATTCAATGTATATTGAGCTGCAAAAGCTTCTTATTTGCATCCGATTTCTCATGGAATAAATGCACGCTCGATAAAGCTAGTTTGTCTAGCGAAATATTGCGTTTAATTTTTATCGCATTGTAAATATTTTTAACATTTTAATATTCACATAGTAAATAGTGTTAAAATTACATTGTTAGGCAATTTACAAGATATATATACAACATATTAGCCTGCTTTCCTCATCCTGGAAAATATGGCAATAAGCTTCAAATAAAAATATGAAATATGACAGGTATGACATGAAACACATCAAAAGTGCAACAAAATGAGCTGAAGGGAATATCGAAAACCCAAACTTTCGATGCTCATTATTAAGATACCTCATAAATGTGACCCGCGTATTAAAGGTAAAAACAAACATGAAATATGCAGTACTATGTGAAATCAAAAATGCCCTATTGTTAGAACCTGGCAAGTAAATTCTATCACCATGAAAACCATATATTTTATTTAAACTACTCAAGACAAACATTATCTTGTCTTTAAACCCAATGAGATGTGCAGCCTCAAAAGGCAATTACAAACAATAAAAATAAAGCCCTTATTTGTCCTAGAACTTAATTGAAAGAGTTATGAAGCATCAAAAGGCAATAACAATCAATATAAATGAATGTTTATACCACAAACAAAAGCAATAGCAAGATTAATCAAAGAACTACCAGAACACAGCAATATGCATATATTAAATCTCTAAAAAAAATAAAATTTTATAACAATATCTGGCATTGTTGTTTACAATATCAATAATGAACATCAATAATACTTATGGAATCTGGAAATCATCAGAGCTACTTCTATCAAATTACATGGATAGTTAAGTGTGTTCACATCAAAAGTAACAAAAAATGTGCATGTCTCCAAACCAAGTTGGTGGTCTGGAATTATAAAAAAAAAAATCATTTTATAATTTCGTATTTAGATTTGCTCTTTTACAGAATTCCAAAGATAAAACGGGGTAGTTTTAGCCATTCTTCAAATCCAGTCCAATCTCCCACAAAAATAATGTCGGTGTGGAGAAAAATGTGTGAAGTAAGGTTGACGCATAAGTTCTAGAATATTTTTTTTTTTGCAGTTAAGCCATTTCCATTATATGTACTATGAATAACTCGCAAACCCTTGTGATCTGCCAACTGTAATTGGAATATAAAACTGCCTTTCTGGTTAGCTCTAATTTTGTACTTTATTTTGTCTTTTTAACGTTTCTGAGCGTCGCTGATGAGTCTTCTATAGACGAAACGCGCTTTTAAAGACTGGTATCTTTGATGAGTTTATTTGTCCATACATTTCTTTGCATTTAAAGGACAAAGTGTAATCTAAACCGATTTCTCCAATAACAACACACTCATGATTTGTAATTAAAAGTAAAATAACAAAACTACCGAACTCCGTGAAAAATATAAAACGGAAAGTATTTTATCAAATGGCAAAATCAAAAGATCAAACACATCAAACGAATGGAAAACATTTGTCATATTCCCGACTTGAAATGAGTTCTTTTGTTCTGATTAAATCGTTCGGATATAACCCTACCAGCAATATGAAGATGAATACGAACGGGTGTTGATTGAGTTGGTTTAACCAAAGTTTTCAGATGTTTTGAAAGACATAGTTGGCAATGCAAAACAAGCAGTTGTTCTCAATGTTGAAAAATATAGAAGAACATATTTTTTTTTTCAAAATCGAATGCCTTTCTAGTAGGACGACTCAGTCTGTTAAGTAACAAGTCCAAATGAAAAAGTGTATCAATAAAGTCAAAATTATGTACTTAAGCTGGTATTTTAACTGTAACGTTGAATCTGGGTCTCCTGATGAGTTTGCCAGAATTTTTGAAGTGTTGTAACCTTCCGTCAGACTTTGCACGCTTTAAAAAACTGGTGATATATTTGGAAATAAATAAGATATATAACATGGTGGGATTGTAGACTCTTAATGTTGACCAAGGTGTTTCACATTAATTTTCTTCATAACATTGCACGCATCTAATTTCCTTGTAAAAGTTCCAGTGACTCCATTTGTTAAACTACGGGTTATGAATATATAAACAGATCATCCAAAATTTGAAGTCCCAGCCATCAAACTAACAAATAATGAATAGATATAAGAAGATGAGGTATGAGTGCCAATGAGACAACTCCATTTATAAAAAGAAACCATTTGTGTAAGTTAATATTATCGAAAGTTTGAATTTCTTGATTACCCCTGATGTCCATGTTGTTTTGATACATAGTGTGTTGGAAAGTAACTGTACTTATATTAGTTGTGCTTTCTGTTCTTTGCAAGTCAAAACGGTAGTTGTCGGAGATCAAAACCAAGGAAAATGAGTTTGAAGAATGGTTCATTTGATTGTTTGCTCAAAAACACGGCAGAATTTTATATCTTGAGGTAAAAAAGCATGAAGATTTTTTTTGTCATATAATGACAAACCAGTTTATAATTTATTATCTTTAGGTAATTTAATAATGATTCTGTATTACTGTGGTACTCTCTGTCAACTGAAGGTTTCTTCTCTGTCTATTTCTGAGGGAAGTTTTTGTCGAATAATCTCAATTATCTGGTGGGTCATGAAGCCTCAATACGCAGCCCTTCGGGTTTTTTTCCGAATGTGATCGAAATGTTATTTGTATGTTGTGAAAGCCTCAACATCTGTTTCTTTTTGTCATACCTAAGACACATCAATGTTTACAATAATATTGGAACCCGTTTCAGTTATACTGCATACATTATCATCTTCATCACCTGCACACTCATCTATTACTTCCCGCTATTAATCGTTTAATTCTGAAATAGATTTATTTCCTTCATTGTCCCCTTTTCTGCTTTATCTATCATGTTTAGAGGCTAATAATGAAATGCGATCTTCAGATAGCTGAGACTTGACGTTGAGTCATTCGTTGAATCATTCATTGATCCAGTCGACGACTCCATTTATCGTGAATGCAGAGCAAATAGGGTTAAGTCACTCACGGCAATACCAAATCATGAACATTGAAGAACTCAAATAGCCAATTGGTTAACAAAGACATCTGTGTGGTATGAATTTCAGATATCACCCAACAATTTGGGGTTTGAAATGTTGTGTCATGTACATAATTATGTTCGGATAGTCTCGGGTCATTTGGTGACATAACACTAGACGTGCTGTCACAAATTTAGCAAATCATAAAACATCTTCCAGAATTTAAATGATCTGATGAATTTATCTTATTTAATATTATAGTTATACTAGTATGCTATACTACAGCTAGCAATGCTCATGAATCAACAGTATCTAATACAAATTCATGTAATCATAATCTATCAATCAAGTAAAGAAATCTAAATGTATATGAATCTAAGATCATGATGCAAAGTAAATCCTTAATTGAATTCGTAACATTGATACTTAAGTATTAATGATTAAACTGCATATTCATATAGTAATGTCTTAAACTGTGATTATGTATGCTAACAAACTATATATATAAATCTATATCATTATAACCATAACTTAAACAAGACAAAGACAAAACAGTAAAGTAAAGTAAAAATTAACATGTACAACATCATATTAACATTAACAATATCATCAAATAGAGATAATGAAACAACATAATAAAGTTAACATACATAATACCATTACATACAAAAGATCATAAAGAATAAATCAAAAGACATAGAATTAAAGATAATAACAAATATGATAAATCATATAAAATACGATAATTAAATGACATCTATATATGTAATTATACAACTCATATTATTGAACTTACTCTAAAGTAAAGTTCTTGATAACTTTTGAGAACTTATACTGAATTGACTAAACAGATTTATTACTTTGAACGATTGATATTTCAATCAACTCTTGATAGCATAGTTGAAGAAGTTACAGATAATCAATTCGTGTAAGTCCTGAATTGTAACTGAGTTATCAATAGAAGTGGATTCTAATTAAGATAAGACATTAAAATGGACATTATAATCATGATAGTAAATACGTATTCACTCGTAAATTATAAGTTTAAATTGATCGAATTGACGGTTTATTTATTATTGTTGAAGATTGCAAAGTTATAATATCTAATAAAAGGACGTGTCTGATCGTATTATTCCTATGTAATATATGGTATAATAAATTTTTAAACAATGGTTATGTACTACTTTCATAATTCTATAATTAATGACTAGTTCTAATGGTAATTTACATATCTGATGAATATGTTAAATTTGTAGCTTATTCCTAATATTAAAGTTAAATCGTTTAAAATTTGTTCATCAAAAATTTGTTGAAGTTTAATTAAAATTTATAGAATTTATATCTGAAAAATCTTTCTTCAAATGTCTTATGATAATATCTAGTAAACATATTAATGATTCATAAATAAATCTACTATAAATCAATTTCTTCAAAATTACTAATATTATTAATTAAAATTAAGAATGTTAATTCAATTTAATCATAATATATACATTTTGCAATAGGTATAATATTTATAATTTAAAATTCTATTCTATCAAGCATCCGTAACTGAATTATAAAAAGTTCTATGCAAAATAATTTATAAGTTTAATTGTAACAATTAATGAAAATTATTTGGAATATTTAAGATGTTTCTTATCACTAAAGTTGAAATTATGTTAAAATAGTAAATTTTATCAGAAGTCATATGTATCTGTACAAACTGAATGAAAAACTTCTGATAATACATTATAATAATTGAATTAAAATCTCTTCTGGTATTTATGACGAATCAAATCTAAATCAGTTTATTTTAATAGATTTTAATGAAAGTATTATAAAATTTATCATTTAAGGTTGCATTACTAAATTTAAACTTGAATTGTCTCATATCATTTTCAATTAGCTGGTCAACTATAAAAAAATGCTTCATATAACTATGCAAAAATCAGATAGTATGAGATTACAAATATTATTGAATGATAGCTTAATGCTATATTTGTTAGCTGAAATCTGACATTAATTGATAATTTAATTACGTTTAATTGATTTACATTTATCACTTCTAGATGATAGATTTAATAGCTATTCTTTATTAAAACAGTAGCTTACTATGCTATAGTAATCTTGATTTTGAGTAATCATTTTATAATTTAATACTTTCTACATTGAAACTTTGTAATTCGTAAAATGACATAGAGTGAATACATTTTATCATTTAAAGTGATGAGCTGTTAAATTTTGCCAATGCAAAATGTACAATTAAATTTCTACCACACGTTTACAGACAATAAATCGCAAACGTACGTTTACAAAAGCTCAAATCTCAAACATACGTGTACGAACAATCAAATTTCTACCCAATGTTTATAGATAATAAATCGCTACCATACGTTTACAGAAAAGCATTTTGCTTATTTTGAACAGAATTATATACTTTTGAAATATATCTTGATATACCTTTTATAATTATATCTATTGAATATATTTTTAAAAAATTACCATTTGGGCCTGCATTCAAGTACGCAGTTTCGAATGGTCCAATAAAGGCGTACCTGCGGCCTAGTCCATCAGACATAACCTTATCCAAATCCTGTACACTTACAACATCTTCCTAAAAGATAATTACAAGCAAAATAATGAAAGTTTGTGTGTGTAATGCTGCAGAAAAAATTTTAAATCGTCATTAGCTTTTTGCACAGGCAGTGGAAGATACATCTGAGTGGTATAGAAAATTAAAACAGCACTTTATAAATCTCATGTGTCCGTAGCGGTTTTTACCTTCATCGGGAACGGTGAAAGCCAAATATTTGAAGGTCAAGAATGTATACATTCTACATTGGCTAGAGGTATAGGGGAGGTTGAGATCTCATAAACATGTTTAACCCCAAGTCAGGAGCCTCTGGCCTTTGTTAGTCTTGTATTATTTTTACTTTTAGTGTCTTGTGTATAATTTGGAGTTTAGTATGACGTCCATTATCACTGAACTAGTATATATATTTGTTTAGGGGCCAGCTTAAGGACGCCTCCGGGTGCGGGAATTTCTCGCTGCATTGAAGACCTATTGGTGACCTTCTGTTGTTGTCTGTTCTGTGGTCGGGTTGTTGTCTCTTTGACACATTCCCCATTTCCATTCTCAATTTTATAAGAACCGAATTAAGGTATAGCTATACCACCAGAATGGACCTAAAAATAGCCAAATCCATCTAAGATCAACTTAGTCTGTGGGAGTTGATTACTTTCTTAATTTACCACGATGTGAAGTAGTTATGTGCAGTTCCGTTATCTACCTGTGTTACCGATTGAGTGACAAACTTGTTTAGCAGTTAGATTGACGGACAGGTAGGACAATTAGAAAACGAGTTGCTTTCTTTTAAAAAAAGAAAAGCAATACGTGAACCCAAGACCGCTGACTGGTCACCAAAAAATTGTTGCTGAATTTTGTTTGCTTTTGAATTGAAATAATTGACTGTCATTAGAATAAGATGATGATGTTAAAACACCTTCATTTAAAATTTGTAATTGTGTGTAGATTCTTTCACAAGTCAGTTGAAAGCAATGTTGGATAGTTGTGAATAAAAAAGTATATATATACAGCTACTATTTGAATTTAAATTTTAAGGCTTGACTATATTATTTATTACTTTGGAGTGTACATCATTTTTTCATAATCCTATTGCAAATCACAGTTTCTGCAAATCGGATGCCTATTGTAAATTGCACAAACCAATCGCAATATAAATTCAAGCACTCAGTTTGCTTTATAATCTGGATGCATTTATTTTATCTACCATATCGTCATATGTTGTTTCCTTGATGCATTCAATTGTTCTTAGCTCGTTATTGAAGCTGTCTGTACTCATGGTAGATGTTGTATAGATAAATTTAAAGTCCAATTCCCATGTGAAGTGAAACCCTGTGGCATGCAACTTATGAGGTTTCTTGTATTTTTTTTGTAGTAACACACCAGCTTTATTGGGACCTCTTATATAGAGACTTATTTTGGTCTCATAAAACATCTCAAATTTTAAGGATTTTCTGATTTTACTTAAATCAATCCAAATATTCTACAGGAAAACTTGGTTTTGAAGAATATCTTATTTTCAGACGTTTTATGAATACCTGAACATACCAGGATTAAAATGCTGAACGCCAGACGCGAGTTAAGACTACAAAGAATCAACAGTGACGCTCGAATAAAAAAGTTAAAAGGCCAAATAAAGTACAAAGTTGAAAGAAATTCAGGACCCAAAATTTCGAAACAAAGGTTTTGCCGAACACATCTAAAATAATCTATTCATGGGGTAAAAAAATCCTTCAGATAAGAAAAGCGAAAATTCACCTTCGCGAGTGAAATTAATATTTATGCATGCACGTGGTATTTTTGCGCAAGAAATAGTAAATAGAAAGCATACGCACTGATACTCTGGATAATAATACGCATTTGCGTCATTACATATATTAATCTAATAGTTGAATTCGGATGTCAAACTATCTACCTCCATTGCCATTTAATCCGGAATTTGTGTGAACGCAAATCGATAGTATGCGTGTGAACAGGGTGATATATGATGTGAATGCACCAAGACGTGTAAGATAGCTGGTCAACACAATGAATACAATTTTCAAAATCGTTCCATAGTGCAAAGATTTAGATGCTATAAGGTTGAACTATTAAAACAAACAAATGAAAAAAAATTTTAATTTTACAATTAACATACATTCCTGTTAATGATTTTTTCAGATAATTTAGAAATATAATATCAATAAACACAAACGTCAAGTTATTACGGATGGGCATTTTATTTATCAAATTAATCTCCAACATTTTCCCATGCTATGATTAAAATACAAAATATCAAATGATAAACGTTCAGAAATAATCAGTTTCTTCTCGGACATTATCAATAAACTATTCCAAGTTTTATTGTCACAATGCACAACAGCACGCTGTATTAGATACTACACACAACGCGTACAGGGGCCGTCTCAAAGCATGAATTATATAATTGCGTTTTCATTATACTTGGTATTTAATAAACATTCGCATTATTAAAAACACATATGTTTTGTCAAACGTCAAATAGGTTATAACATATAAATGAGTTTTGACTGCAATCTAGTAATTATTGTTTTACTATCCAATCTACAAATGAACTTTGATTGTTGAAATATGCAGTTTCGCATGGTAGCCTATCCATAGATGGACCGATTCAAAGACATAAATAACTACCTGTATAAATGATCGAAAATTTTGAGACGTTCCGAGAACCTTGATTCCGAGGATATCGCATGGCCCATAGATACTTCCAAAACTCACCAATATATAGGCAAAAATTAGAGCTCACAAATCCATAATCCTCCTACCGTATTTTGATTTTACATGTCAAAGTCCATGTTTCTAATACATACATCCGACTAAAACAATAAAATCATAGCACAAAAAACTTTTCCTTTAAATGTTTTCGCAAGTTTCATTTGAATATCCGATATGTAAAGTGGAGATTCTGATATCAAATGCGAACGGGAGCGTTAACAACGGACAAAACAGTTACTATACAATCTGTTTCACCAAGAGAGTGTATGTACTCCCAGTTATAATATGTATAATATGTTATAATATGTATTGGATACAAAATATGGAACTGTAGCAAATATATATATAGCCTTTGAAATACAAATCGTTGAAAAACTCAAGGTATTCAACATTACAAAATGGGTATACTTTTTACTAATTGTGATTTGGATGGAGAGTTGTCTCATTGGCACTCATACCACATCTTCTTATATCTAAATATTTCAATACGAAAATAACCAATCAACACCCTAAAACAAAACATTAAAGACATACTTGGGCATAATTATATACATTTTATTTGTGTATAACCGAGAAATAAGATTACATGAATATTGTGTTTCCCTGGAACGCAGAACAAAACTGAACTCCTTCATTGTTGTATTAATCAGACCGTTGGTTTTCTGTATTAAATTGCTTCGCATTATGTCATCCCGAGGCCTTTTATAGCTCAGGGGACGACCATTTGATATTCTGGGGGTGGTGGTGGTGGTAAAGGGGGGCCTGGGGGTGCTAGAGGATTTTGAAAATAAATAACTCAGCCTTGATAATAACAAAAATGAATGTTTTGTTTTGTGGTAGTTTGAAAATAAATAACCTGACCTACAATTATTGAATATAAATAACTCGGCAAGTCTTTTTAACCAGTTTATAAATGTATGAGATGGCACCAGATTCTACCAAAATTCGTCTTTTTCATATCTTTTTCGGGAAAAACTTCCCAAATCTTGTAATGATATATATACTACACCATATATAAATATTAATGTTTTTGAAATGTCTGAAAATGGGTTTCATTTGACTTGAGGTATGTTGTCTCGTGAACATTTACCTAACTTTAATACCTTTTCCCAGTTTAACCTTTTTAATTTTCTTTTTGTACGTTTGCAATATACGCAGTTTTGAATTCAGAAAATTCACTCCCTGAGGATGATGATTAATTTGGATTAAATTAAATGGAACATAATGTATTTCATCTCATCAGTCGGGTCCAGGACCAATGCAGTATATCTTATTATAATCCTTTGTAATAAATTCCATTTTCTATGTACATGTATCTAGAGTTATAATGTTCAGTAGTAGTCGTTTGTTGATGTGGTTCATAAGCGTTTCTCGTTTCTCGTTGTTTATATAGATTAGACCGTTGGTTTTCCGTTTGAATGGTTGTACACTGGTAATTTTGGGGCTCTTTATAGCTTGCTGTGCGGTGTGAGCCAAGGCTCCGTGTTGAAGACCGTACTTTGACCTATAATGGTTTACTTTTATAAATTGTGACTTGGATGGAGAGTTGTCTCATTGGCACTCATACCACATCTTCTTATATCTATTATATAGAAGTGGTTTACTCAATGTATGATAATAATTTTTTATTATGGAATACTTTTTTCAGCATTTATTTTTGTACTTTTAAAGAAATTCATACGTGCTTGTAATTTGAATAGTGTGTGTATTATAAGAAAAAAATCACAGAACTGGGTCTGTGTTCCTTATTATATAAAAGGTGTTTCGGTTAATAGATATAGGAAGATGTGGTGTGAGTGCCAATGAGACAACTCTCCATCCAAATAACAATTTATAAAAGTAAACCATTATAGGTCAATGTACGGCCTTCAACACGGAGCCTTGGCTCACACCGAACAACAAGCTATAAAGGGCCCCAAAATTACTAGTGTAAAACCATTCAAACGGGAAAACCAACGGTCTAGTCTATATAAAAACGAGAAACTAGAAACACGTATAAATTACATAAACAAACGACAACTACTGTACATCAGATTGTATAGACCTAGGCCTATCCTCATCAGGTATCCCTGGCCATATGATTTCCTTTTTGTAATACTAAGAACTGTTCGAATTTGATTTTTACGTATGGGGATACTGAAGGTCATAATGTGTACATTTCAAATATAAAATTCCTGTCCTCCAAAAATGAGTTTGATGGTGTTATTATCCAATTTCTACGCATAACTGTCTTCAAAGTTGAAAGATTTGAAAAAAAAATCTAATTTTAAACATTAAATTCTATAGAAAACCAACAGATAATTTTCAATATCTAGAACGAACATCAGCCCACGTATCCTATGTCAGTATTCAAAGGCTTCATAACTGCAGAAATTATTTACTTTATTGAGTCTTGCGACAACTCAAAAGACCTCTATGAAGAAGTTCAGCGTTTTAAGTCTAAACTTCTTAAAAGAGGACATTGCGAATATGAGATCGACAATACTATGACAAAACAAGAAAAAAGAAAGAAAATAATCTTTAAAATATAATTACAAAAATAAGAGAGCGGCTCTACGACTCGTTTTTGCAACAAGATTTAATCCAATATTTAAAGGAATCGGCAGAGCTATAGACATTATACATTATTTTATTTTACCAATCATGGGCCCTTGTCGGGCAAGATACATAAACATCATAATACAATGATTATTATAAAACATGCAAGTTTTTAGTGAAAATACACAATACATAATACACAAAGAAATGTCAAAGTAAAAATATGAGCAATGTAGGATATTATTACAGTATGAAGCACGAAGTGTAATGAGGTCGGTTTTATATATTATAAAAAAAAATAGATAAAAAATTTATTAACAGGAAATAATAGACCAGAAATATAGTTTCTCATTTTGTAGTAGTTCTCCTCGTGACCAGTGCACAGCAGCGAGGAACTTTACATCACCACAATGCAGAGGTCATCAAGGGGAGGTCATTCAGAACTAGCTACAGATATTATGAGATTCGAAAACATTGGCACCTTATCAAACAAAAGAGAAAAGCAAAAATAATATTTCCAAAAAATATTGCATACAGAAGATATAAAAATCTAACACATTCAAAAATAAAAAAGGATATATTAAGATAAAATCAAACAAAAGATTAAATATCATGCATAACAAATTGAAGGGAAAAAGATTAAATCAAAGGAATATAAAGAAAGAAAGAAACGAATGTATAAACAGGTGTCGTATCCTCATACGTAAAAATCAAAATCGATGAGGATAGACCTAGGTCCATACGACCTTAACCGAAACACCTTTTATATAATAAGGAACACAGACTCAGCTCTGTGATTCTTTTCTAGAATACACACACTATTCAAATTAAAAGCACGTATGAATTTCTTTAAATTTACAAAAATAAATGCTGAAAAAAGTATTCCATAACAAAACAATATTTTTATACATTGAGTAAAACAATTTTAGATAACTCTAGATACATGTGCATAGAAAATGGAATTTATTACAAAGGACTATAATAAAATGTACTGGATTGGTCCTGGACCCGACTGATTTTAATAAATAATTGTGAAAATAAATAATCAGTCTCTTGTTTTACTGAAAATGAAAAATCATGCTTCAACAGTGCAGAAAATAAATAATCTGTCCTTATATTCCACAAAAATAAAAAAAACAATCAAAAACAAATGCTATTGGCCCTCCCCAGAATATCAAATTGATCGTCCCCTTACCATACAATATGGGATTTGAGCATTGTTTACCTGTAATTGTTCACAGTTTTGTTCTTTAGTCTTAAAGGATAATTGTCTTATTCGAATCACAATCATATCACAATCTCTTTTTATATTCGTACTCATATTATTTTGTGTCTGCTTGTTATTCCAGACAGTTTTATTCCACGAAGACCTGCAACTGAGCATATCTTTGTCATTTGTCATTTATGGATAGTTGTCTCATTGGCAATCATATCACATCACCATATTCTTATATTTAAAAAACCGGTCTGTGTTAAAAATAAAATAGGAAAAGACTTTCCAATAAAATGAAATGTGTAACACTGAGGTAATAGTAAATTAATTATCATTGTGAAAAAAATGAAATATGTGCTGTGTAAAGGTAACTTACTCTTATAAGACTAAAGCATTCCCGTAATAATGCATACGGTATCCTATTGAGGACATATCCCAATATTTCCTTTTTAACAGTAAAAGGGCTTTGTCCAATCTTTTTCATTAAAGCTGTTGTCTGTGGCAACAAATGTGGATCTGCCCATGGAGAAGGTCCAAGTTCTACCAATGGAGCATAAAAAGGTGGATTTGTCTACAAAATATTTAAATGTGTTTATGTGATAGACTTTGATAGTGTAGTCTGGTACATTTGGTGGCTATAATGAATTAACAAACTTTTTATTGTAGTAGTTTTAAGTACAAATTTATCTGGTATCTTAACCAAGAACAGAAATTTAGAGTCGTATTTCAAAATCTGTTTATAGAATGCCGACTCCTATTAATACAAGGACACGACAAAATCATATAAATTTGTATGGGAAAACATCAAAATCACTCATAATATATGTAAAAGTGTAGGTGCAGGTGCACAAATTCTTGTTATGTAGAAGAATATGTGCATGTTTGTTTGAATTCTTTCAAGCCGTTTTCAATGAGTTGCCGATCGACATAATGTGTGACATGGTAGACGACCGAAGTGATCCGTACATGTGTTGGTAACGAAAATATCACAAAAACATGGTACAGAAACCTAAACAAGATACCAGGCTTAATGTAGTACACCTGATGCGAGTTTCGTCCACCTTTACATACTGATACTCTTATTAATGTCGATATTGTGTTTTAACTTATATCATAGAATAAATAATCAATTTTAATGTACTGCTTACGCCATTTATAGTAAGAAAAGCAAGCGGATAGGAAAAAAGTATGAAAATTCATATTTTATGTTCAGAAAATAAAAAAGAAATAAGGAGTCGGTGAATAAAATAATAATTGCCCTTGGCTTAGAGTATGGGGCGCCGAATGGGACTCTTGTGGTTTTGTACAAAATTCAATTCTGTCATAACGAAATCATTTTTGTCTTACAAAACTATGTGATACAGACTTGTTTTATGAGAACTTCAATTTTGTGATGACAAAATTCATTTTTGTAGACAAAATTCATTTTTGTCATGACAAAATTCAATTTTGTCAAATAGGTATGCAAATATAAACTTATTTGCATACAAAATTGACTTTTGTGACACAAAATTTACTTTTGTGACAAAAATGAATTTTGTGACACAAAATTGACTTTTGTGGCACAAAATTGACTTTTGTGTTAAATTTTCACTTCTGTTTAACAAAACTCAGTTTTGTCTACACAAAAATAAACACAAAATTGAATTTTGTCATGACAAAAATGAATTTTGTCTACAAAAATGAATTTTTCCATTACAAAATTCAATTTTGTGTTTATTTTTGTGTAGACAAAATTGACTTTTGTGATACAAAATTGACTTTTGTGACAAAAATGACTTTTGTGTTAAATTTTCACTTCTGTTTAACAAAACTCAATTTTGTCTACACAAAATAAACACAAAATTAAATTTTGTGACAAAATCTCAGTTTTGTATGCAAATTAGTTCACAGAATCCAAACTATTTGCATACAAAATTGACTTTTGTCGCCCAATTTTCAAATTAGGTAACAAAAGTAAAGTCTGTGTTACAAAAATGAATTTTGTCATGACAAAAGTAACTTTTGTCCACTGAAAGATAATTTTGTATGACAAAATTTAAATTTGTAGTATGCTACAAATTTTGTTAAACTAAACTCATTTTTGTTGAACAAAACTCACTTTTGTCCGTACAAAATTGAATTTCGAGTACAAAACCACAAGAGTCCCATTCGGCGCCCCGTATAGAGAGACATGAAGATATGTTCACCCGCACATTATACCTAACTTCTGTGTTGTTTACATCTGGCATATGTTCAATTTGGCATGATTATCTTCGAATTATCATTAACAAGAGTGCACACGCTGAAATGTCTCGCCTTCTTTACTAATCATTGATATTATGTTGATAGTCCTAAATATAAAGCTTAATTACAACTGTCACATAAACTTAACATTAACCAAGAAAACTAAACATTGACCAATGAACCATGAATATGAAGTCAAGGTCAGATGAACCATGCCAGGCAGGCATGTACAGCTAATAATTCTTCCATACAACAAATATAGTTGACCTATTGCTTATAGTTTAAGAAAAACAGATCAAAACACAAAAACTTAACACTGAGCAATGAACCGTGAAAATGAGGTCAAGGTCAAATAAAACCTGCGCAACTGACATAAAGATCATAAAATATTTCTATACACAAAATATAGTTGACCTTTTGCATATAGTATTAGAAAAAAAAAAAAACTCAAAAACTTAACTTTGACCACTGAACCATGAAAATGAGGTCAAGGTCAGATGACACCTGCCAGCTAGACATGTACACCTTACAATCATTCCATACACCAAATATAGTAGACCTATTGCATACAGTATAAGTAAAACAGACCAAAACACAAAAACTTAACTATTACCGCTGAACCATGAAAATGAGGTCAAGGTCAGATGACACCTGCTAGTTGGACATGTACACCTTACAGTCCTTCCATACACCGAATATACTAGACCTATTGCTTATAGTATCTGAGATATGGACTTGACCACCAAAACTTAACCTTGTTCACTGATCCATGAAATGAGGTCAAGGTCAAGTGAAAACTGTCTGACGGGCGTGAAGACCTTGCAAGGTACGCACATACCAAATATAGTTATCCTATTACTTATAATAAGAGAGAATTTAACATTACAAAAAATCTTAACTTTTTTTTTCAAGTAGTCACTGAACCATGAAAATGAGGTCAAGGACATTGGACATGTGACTGACGGAAACTTCATAACATGAGGCATCCATATACAGAGTATGAAGCACCCAGGTCTTCCACCTTCTAAAATATAAAGCTTTTAAGAAGTTAGCTAACGCCGCCGCCGCCGCCAGATCACTATCCCTATGTCGAGCTTTCTGCGACAAAAGTCGCAGGCTCGACAAAAACTTTCTCCTTCGCTCATGTTTTAGTGCTCGGAATTTAGTTCTGCCTTATGGTTAGACAATATACACACTGTTAATATACCTGACGCCTGACGCGTCCGGACGCGTTCAAAATTTGTACACCGAATGTTCAATATTTTAACGTCATATGTTCATGCTTAGAGACGTGTTCAAAGTCTTAACGTTAGTGTTAAAAATATTAACATGTGTGTTCAGACGCAGTGAACACCGGTGTTCAAATTCTGATCTAAAAAAGAAGATAGTCGTTTGTCCGACTTTCTATTCTTCCAATTGGCAAATTCAAAAAGAAATTCTTTAAAAAACATGAATGTATACGCAGGATGATGATCTTGTGAATTTTTGGCTAATATTTTAGTAATTGTGAAATATTAAACTTCCAAGCTGGCATATATGTATAGTTTATGAATTTATTTTATTATTTATTTATATATACTAGTTTTAATTATAAGTGACATAATTATGCATATCAATGAGGCCTGTTATGATAATATCGTAATAAAAATATGTCGATGTTTATCTGATTTCATGATCCGTTCATTTTATTAACATTACATGTTCAATCAGTGTTCAAATCGCTCGAAATTTTGAACACCTCGTATTAAAAAAAATATACCAAAATACCAAATACCGGAAACAGATATCGGCTGCCGATTCAGGCGGTTAAACGAAGAATGGATACACATAGGAAAGAGAACTGGAGAAGGGACTTCTATCCCATATGAACACGAAAGAAGTAAGTAACAAGTTAGAATAATCTCCATAGG
The DNA here is from genome assembly GCA_017311375.1 of Mytilus coruscus. Classification (NCBI taxonomy): domain Eukaryota; kingdom Metazoa; phylum Mollusca; class Bivalvia; order Mytilida; family Mytilidae; genus Mytilus; species Mytilus coruscus. The sequence continues at coordinate 18,054,016 of CM029603.1, forward strand.
TAGTTCGATGTCTTCCTTGTTATTTTCTCATGCAAGATATATATTTGTCAAATATTCATAACTGTTATATCCAAATTTTCAATATTCAACATAAAAGAATTAAAAAACGGGCTTTAGATATAAGCGTAAATAACTGTCAGCTTTTTCTGATGATTTCCTAAACTGTAAATAACCAGTCTGTCTGTTATACAGAATAAATGATGATTTTCGACATCCACATACATTAGCTGAACACTGAGTGTTAAGAACTCTAACATCAAGTGTTCAAAAATGAAACACAAAGGCATTAAAAACTGAACACCACACATTCAATTGATGAACACTAGTGCAAACATTTGGAACACCATTTTTGACTTAGAAAATGCATTCGTTTTTTTTTTTTTTTATTTGCAAGAATCGTTAGATTAAAATGTTTGAATTAGGAACCGGTAGCCAATAATCCCAAAAAGGTCATTTCTGGATGCTATAAAGTGGCGGAAAAAAGAAAGATGTCAAAAAAAGGTATCACAATATATGTATATTAATAGCTTATGTGGGTGTATCATTTCTATCTGTTCAACAACCTAAGGTCAAAAAATCGACTTTTGTAATTTATAATGTCAAAACTTGCATTTCATTGCCATAGAATATCAATTTGAACTCTAGTATATATCGACATTAAAGCATATCAAGCATTGCATAATTTGATGCTTTATGAAAAACTCTCTTCTATTAATTATAAATTTTATTTTGCAGGATATATAGGCTCATAGACATTCCTTGTTGTGGAGGATTTTGACATTGGAAGTTGATAACAACACATAAAATGCCACCCAGTTGATAGCTTTAAGTGAGGATGCACTGAAAAGTGGAGCGTACATTGTATGTGATCGTACAAGAACTGTTGGAATTTGCAAACTTTTAAACTTTCATTGTGACAAATACCTATATCATAAACTACCTAATTATCACACTGACATGCTTTTTTGGTTAGGATACAAATGATGTAGCAACTATCTAGTCATGTAGGGGAAAATCATTATTTATGATATATATTTAAGTCAGTTTAAAAACATTATGTATGTAATTTCACTGACTGTTACTTGTGATATCATAAGGTATCTGGTGTACTTTTCTTACATATAATATGCTCATTTGATAACATAAAGAATTACTTGTTAAAATATGTTTTATTGTTATATTTTGCCTGATTGAATATAGTTTTTATAACAGTTTAATTAAGTTGAGTACTTATGGAAAATTATGTACGCTTGAAAATAGAACATGTTCCACATTTGAACACCATCACTTTGAACACTTATGTCAACTGTTCTGAAAGTTAACGTCTGGTGTTCTGAATCTTAACACTTTGACTTTAAACATGTTCTATGTGTTCAAACAGTGTTACATGGCTGTTGAACGCGTCGATGTATTAAGATTTTGAACATTCGGACACGTTAAATCGTTGAACACTAAGTGTTAAGATCTCTAACATCAAGTGTTCAAAAATGAAACACAAAGGCAATAAAAACTGAACATCACACATTCAATTGATGAATACTAGTGTAAACATTTGGAACACCATTACACGTTCAAAAAGTGTCTCAAAAAAGCGTTCAAGCAGTGTTCTATTATTAACACTTAGATTTACAGTGCATCTACTAATCCGGTACGGTATGATATCTCATCACCGACTGGGAATTTACCGGATTTTAGCATGAGATAGGTGTCAACAGTGGAGAAGCAACTTTTCCAGAACACTTTAGTTTGTCCCGTTTACTGATAGGTTGGTTTCTGTTTGCTGCTGCTAATCATGTTCTTTATTGGATTAATGTTCGTCTTCTTGTCTTTTTTTTTTCGAAAGATAAACTTCGACAAAACTTTGATTGCTAAGCATCACTTACACGTTGTTTGTAATCATACATTGATAAAAAGTCATAATGTGAGGGTACCCAAATTGCACCTATTATGACAGGTTTTTTTTCACCAACACTTATTTAAGAAACTGACAAAAGTTTCAATTCTATGTTTCATTTTTTGATGTATCTTTATTTACTAAAAAGTTCTACAAATTTAATTTTGAATCCACACTGGATAATCGAAAAATGGATTTGAACAGACCTCCACGCGACCCAAGATTCTGTAGTGAGGAGTACCTAAATTGCACCCATGCTTAACTTCACTTCCGTAAAAAATAGAACAACAGATGTTTTGTTTTTTTTTTTTTTTTTTTTATAAAAGTTTACTTTTTGTGGAATTTGCATACGACGTTTCCTTAAATTTTACTTCTTTCACTGGCTTCTTCATCTATTGGTATATAATGTGACCGTTTTGTATATATTCATGAATATTAATTTTATATATGTTGAAAAATGAACATAATGGCAAATTATAAAAATACGAATTGTTTAGTCTGTAAAAAACCAACAAGATTTTCGCTGCTTTTTGGGCTAAATATGTGTTAATTGGGAACTTGGAGCAATTTGGGCGCTGTGATGTTAAAAGTCTAATTATTCATGTGATTATAAACATTTTGGCAAACAAGATATGGTAAAATGAATCAAGGAAATGTGTTCAATTTAAATAATGATTTGCAAATTAATAGAATTACACGATACCAAAAACTGTTGCTTGAAAACATGAACCGGTTTTGTCCTTCCGAACTTGTCATGCAAATGTAAACGAGCAATTAAGGTTCATGTGGACCCTTGGGCTAAAATGGCTGCGTTTTCACCTCAAAATATATTTGAATTTTCTTTATCTAGGGCATGCTTGCCTTAAAACTTTTCCAGATACACAGGTTTGTCTGTACTCAGAGTAAATTTTGAGGTGAAAATGCAGCCATTTTAGCCAAAGGGTTCACATGAACCTTAAGCAAACATTACATTAAGGTAAACTCACAGGATGAGCAACGATAAACCTATTTCTGTTTTTCAGGTGGCTACACAGATCTGAAGGTACAATTGTACTGGCTGAGGAGGTTAGTATTGCCGTAGGGTCCATAATAGCATCGATCTTTTGATGAACACTTCTCTTCAACTCTAAAATTTCTGGAACATTTTCCTAAAATAGTAAAAATGGACCAAATTTAAACTTTAAATAAATACTTTCATCATGATAGCGACCTTTTTTTTGTAACTCAATTCACTGACAAAAGGTATCAGATCTTCTCACAAGGACTACTATCAGAATCCCAAACCGTTTTTCGTCATTGTAGAAGTGGTTTGGCTATATATCCCACAACAAATCAATGTTCGTGTGAATATCTGTGAAGACAATCGATTATAGTTATATGGGAAAAATAACATAGAACAATAAGAAAAAAAATATATACCTGTAAATACTTGGCTCCTTCTATACAATATCTATATACCTGTATATATATTGCTCCTTTTATACAATATTTCAAATCATTTGTTCCTTCTATAGCCTGAAACTGTTGCTCTTTAGTCAAGTGTCCTCGCATCAAACCAATTTCTTCCAAATGTTCTAGTTGTGAGCGAATGTTGGAAAGTGCGTCAGTTATCTGTTTTGGTTCAATATCGTATATTCTAACTTTGTATCCCGCTGCAGCAAACAACATGGCCCAACTCCGTCCAATCAGACCACTTCAATAAAAAATTCCTTATTCATATCTCAGGTGTGTAAGGTATTCGGAAAAAAATATATTATAAAAGATAGATGTAATCATTCATATATGTTATATTAAAAAAAATAATATCGCTGATGGTGTGTGATACAAATTATCTTTTAGTATAAAGTCTACAAAGTGGTTGGATCAGGATAAAGATCGGGATGTTTGGACTTCTTTTGCAAAAGGTAATAGCGTACGCCCTCAAAGAGTTATTGCAATGTTACGTTTTAAAATACAGAAAACATAGCACTCTCCAAACACTTGGATATCCCCATGTCAACAGGACGATTTAGAAAAGGGTGCATAAAGTATATTTAATGTTTTTTTTAAAGATCTTTTCTTTCCTATAAACATTTAAGATACAAAATGATATGGCCTTACCTCCCACTATTGCAACTCTTTCCATAATTTATCTACAAAATAAATTTGTATATTACATGTACATATGTCCTAATCAATATGTATTGTTAAAATAATATAGAAAGGATATGTATTTTGCAATCAAGGAACGTGCATTAAAAGGATTTTTTTTATGCTGGATAAGGAGAAATCGTAAGTAAGAAAAGGAAAATAGATATATCTGTTAAGAATAATTGGAAAGAAGCTGTGTTTGGACTGGACATGACACTGTGCGTTTATGTATGGCGTACGGAAAGGGTCAAAAGTAAAAGAGCAGCATAAGTTATATTTTATAGCTTATGCTGCTTTGTAGCATAAGCTATATGTGACGTCCCAAAAGGGTCAATATATATTTGTCTGGTTATGCTGCATTTTTATCGCATATGCTATATCACAAACATTGACTATGCTATATTTTCAAATTGTAGCATATGCTGTACTATTTCAAACACATCATTAAAGGGTCAAAACTCGAAAGTAGCATAGGCTGTATAATTTATTTTGATTAGACTGTATATCTTACTGTTGGAAGGCGTTACGAATCTAGTCAGTTGTCATCACTAAAGTCTCCGCCCTTTTTTATCAGTACTTATAGAAATGAAATGTATAATGCGATCATTTGAAAACCAAAAAACTTTTTAATGATCAAGTCCGAGTTTATTGAAAAACAAATCATTTTTTAATATTATTACATTTTATATATTCATATGTTTTGCCTGGTATATTAGTGGATTTTATCACACTGGCATCGGGTAATTTTAAAACAAGTTGATTGGAAACGCAGCACACATGAACAATAATTTTCTTATTTCATCTCTGTCTCGGGTGATGTATTAATTATGCACCCAGCAGAGCCTTCTCGCTAACAAATATTCACATGTACGCCCCTGTCGTGGCAATTAAGTACCTGCAATATCATTTAGTAAATGTTCAGATCATTAGGTCTAAGTATATAGTATTGAATGCTTCTTTAAGTAATTTCATAGGGTTGTACATGTATTAGCGTTGACCGCGCTTCATACAAAATGTACTTCGGTCAACCCTATGAATTTACACAAAGAAGCATTCAATTCTTAGATAAAACTTTCAAAACCTAATAATAAAATTATCAAGACATTGTCCGAATAATTCTTGAACTTTTGGCTAAGGCCGAAACACGAACAGATATGCCAGTGACAAAAAAGTACGTACATGCAGCAGGAGAATTTGATTTCAGCTTTAAAGTGGGACTAAGTTCATAATTTGATAAAACATTTTTTAAAGTTTTCAAAAGTATTCACTGGCTATAGTACTTCTCTTAATAAGACATTAACAGGAACATTTTGGGGACTAGTCTTCAGTTGCCGACGCCAAGTTCTTAATTTGAACAAGAAATATAGAAAAGAGTCTTAACAGGCTATTCCTTAATTCTAGAAAAATTGCATCCAGGAAACTTACTTTCTATTTTGAAATGATACCAAAATCTACGTTCTATCATACATAATTCTATAGTTTTTGGAAATATTCAGAGCTCTCTGTTACATCCATAGACAAATAAAGAACACAAAAAAACCCAGAACAGAATGAACTATTCCTTGAAAATCGGCACAAGTAATAAAACAGAAGTTCAGCTTTAGAGCGAGAACAATTAAGAGGTCATAATTCTATATTACACAATTTTGAAGTTTTTAGCCAGACCGAATCCAGAAACATGGGGAAAAATTAATATATCTCATAAGTGAAAAAGTGCGTGTATGTTTTGTTATAATAAAACACCCATGCAACCACGCATCCCATATTGCATGATAGGACCCGACACTACTTTAGTGTTTCGGCAGTTAAGCTATGGATGGTCATTTTAAGATGCATTATTTGAATATAATCAAATATGAAAGTTATTCATGTATATATTGATATATTTATATTTTAATTCTTCTTCAATAGATCTAGTTATTATGACAGATCTGCCATCATCAGGGGTCCAACTGTCAATTTTATGTTAAAGTCTTTAACTTTGATCTACTAAGCATGTCTCCAACACTCTTGTGTATGCTATACGCAACAATTGGTGCTGTATTGAATATTTGTACACAATCTTCGTCAAACTGTAGTAAATGCCCGTGTTTCATAAAACGTGTCTTATTTTATATTACCAGATTACGTATATATGGATTATATTTAGTTATTAAAACTAATGGAATATTTTGTTTTTCTTTTGATTTGTTTTGTTGTAGTAATTCAGTACGGTCAATTGATAAAGCATCAGTAATACTATCATCTATTTCAGGTTATCATAACCCCTATCTAATAATTTCACTTTGAAATTAGTTAGATTGTTTATTAATTTGTTATGGTCACTTGTGTTTCTAATTTGCCGTATTGCTTCACCTTTAATACATCCTCTGAATACATGCTGTGAGTGACAGCTATATCTGTGCAGAAACAGATAAGAATTGGTTTCTTCAAAATGTATTTCAAGGTCAAGCATGCCATGTGTTGTAAATCTTTGACCTTTGATTACATCAACATCTAAGAACGACATTTTATCGTTTGAGATTTCATAGGTGAACTTTAATAAGGGTTATAATTATTTGCTAGACGAAACGAATCTATAATTTCATCTAGATATGCAGATCTGATTAACTTTCATAACTTTGCTACTGCAAAATATTTTGTCATTGTTCATTAATTTTAACTAAACAAATGATTAACTACGCAAAATTACTCCAAGTACAGTACTTGTCTGTTCTTCTACAAGGAGGGTTAATATTTAAAAGAGAGGCAAACGATACCAAAAGAACAATCAAATTCAAAGGTCGAAAACAAACCGACACAGCCATGGTGAAAACGAAAACCGACGAGAAGACAAACAGCAGCCAACATATCACAGCATAGAAAACAAAAACTTAGCAACACGAAACCCATTTAAAACTGGGATGATCTCAGATGCACTGGAAGGAAATTATATCCTGCATTTTGGCCACGGAGGATTTTTTAAATATGAAATTAATTGTGCAATAACAATCATTTTAGAAAGCCTTCAAAGTTTGTTTATATGAACATCAAGATTATTTTTCACGCATTTTATGGGCTATTTTCTTTTGACAGTCCGTATTTTCCTTAGGTCCAGAAATTTTGTAGTACAAAATGTATATGTTTCAACACAGGAGAAAATTTCGCACCCGGTGGCGGGCTACATCTGGCCCCTAAAAGAAAATGTGTACTAATTCATTGAAGAGGCCCCTGACTTGGGAGAAACATGCAGCAGGGCCAAATGTTTACAAACACTTTTTTTCAAACGATCTTTTTGATGCAACTTTACAAAAAAAATGAGACGAAAGTCAAATGATTTTTATTTGATCTCTATGGATATATGTAAACAGTTTGAGAAAAGGTATCACTCCAAGGGATTGAAATTTCAACTTTTGACCTTTTGAGGAAATGTGTGACACCTTTACACCACTTTTAGCAAAAACCTGTAGGTTGGTGCCATGGATACGTCAAAAATACATTCTAGCTTTAACCTTTCAACTTCTGGATATCAAATCTATACAAAATACTGATTACATACATATACACATATATGACACAAACAGTAGGCTTAATTTGTAAGAAAGGAAAGAAAAGGGCTGGTAAAATGTATGTATATTGTTATCTAACATAAGTACCAATCTGGGGACAAATCTCATTTGATGATGTCATTTTCAAAAATAGCAACGAAAGCTACCATAACATATCAGCTTCCTACTCTACTTTGAGGACGTTTTATAAACATTTGGGGTCTTCTTTGTTGAACTCCTGCAAGTCTTTTATTTTGCCCATACAGCTGTCGTCGTGTCAACCTCTGTCTCACCTAGATTCCTTGGCGCACGTTGTTGTCTACGACTTGTTGTTCGTCTTCTACGCTCTTTTCAAGGTCCTTCACAGCTATTAACCTGTCATTCTGGAAGACTAACCACCTTGCCTACAAATCCAACTGCTTTATTTTGACGTAGATATCTTAAATGTTTGATTTTACTCAGACCTTCTGTAAACTACTGAATCTAACCAAATAAATTAAATAGAGAATGTGTCCATGGGACACAAATAATGCCCCGCTTGCATATATATAGCATTATAAAGGGGCATTACTCAAAATTGATAAAAGTGACGCCATCCAAATTCGCACACGATCTGTGTATTATGGTAATAAGCATTGTGTATATACGTGTCATAACATTTGGTTGAGGCAAAATTTAGAGTGAAGGGAAACTAACTGATTGGACGTACGTACGGACGGACAAGGTTAACACTTAATGCCCCCTCCGCTGCGGCGGGCTTAACAAATTCAAACGTTTTTTATACTGAAATTGTACATCCTCGACAAATTCCGACTATCCCTACGACCCTATACGACCAGGTCGACCTGGTCTGGTCAAGATCGGGCTGAGATCGAGTATAGTTGATTTGGTCTAGCTAGTTGAGTAAAGATCGTCTAGAGATTGTGAATTGGTCGGAATTCGAATATGTTTTCAATTAGTGGTCGGGTGGGAGTCTTGATGGAGACATTAATGAGTCGTGAATGGTCGAGTTAAAGAAATTCTGAAGTTAACAAAATTTACTTTTAGTTCACAAAAAGAATTAATTTGAACTTTTGTTAAAATTAATCCAAATACTACAGTCAAAGGTTGTCGTTTTCATCTTGGACAAAAACAAAATTTAAGTTTAGCTAATGAGGACAAAGATAGGTCAAATGAAATAGAAAATGGTTAACGCAGATTTTCTGATTGCCATTTCTTCCAGCGGAGGAAGTTGAGGACAGTTTTGATGACGATATAATGTCAGATGCAGGGCGGATCCAGCCATTTTAAAAGGGGGTTCCCAACCCAGGATAAAAGGGGGTTCCCAACTATATGTCCCCATTCAAATGCATTGATCGTCGAAAAAGGGGTTCCAACCCCGGAACCCCTCTGATCCGCCACTGAGATGTTCCTGTAAATAAAAATGTAACAAATTTGCCGACTACATAGAAGAAATTTACTAGTGAGCTGAAATTACAGTGTGGACGACTGTGTCTAATGAAGTAACAAATCGTACCAACAATGGTCCAGAGTCTTTTTACAGCTATTACCACATGTATTATACCCATCGCTATCGCTCGGAAATAATCCAAAATAAATGCCATTGTGAAATAAAAACAAATCTATACGGCTGCCACAAATTATTTCTTAAATATAAGAATTGAAAATGTGGTATGATTGCAAACTATGTTCTTAACAAATATGATAGACAACCACCAACATGTTATCTCATTTTCATAAAAAAAAAACCAAAAAAACTCATAAAAATCCGTAAAATTCAGGTTAAAATAAAAACTCAGGTGAAAACTCAGGTGAATTACAGGTAAATTCGCGCAAGCGTATTAATACGATTTCTTCGCGCAAACGAAATGCTTGTCATTTTGAATTTCGCGCAAATGTAGTTCGCCCGTAAAACATGTTTACGGTCGCGCAATCAAAATCCCAAAAAAAGTTATTTTATACATATATAGTACCAACGGGATTATATGTTTATGTATGTTACAATGTATTCGGCGTAAGATGCTTAACAAATATAAGAAAACTGCAGTCTCACTATATATCATGACACCAAGTATCGAAACGTAGCATCACACAAAATAACTCTTTGGATAATAGCAAAAAACCTTAAAAAAAACCCAAATGGTATTGTCATATAAACTATTTGCATATATATGTAAGACTCGTCGGTCTCTAATAGACGGCCTTTCCTCAAATCGAAGTCAAATCCGACGACATTAGAATAGCATGCCAAATCGACGGCCAATCTTATATCCCACTAATCGACGTCTTTTTGTTGTTCTCAAATCGACGTCCGCTTTTAGATTCTCTAATCGACGTGACGGCGTGCATATAGCTGAGTCCACAACCGTAACGTCTTACCAAAATTACCAAAATCATTTACGACGTCGGCATTTCCTCCCAGAAAACGTAAGCGTAACAAAAACACTGGACACTTAGTTTATAACACACTTTTAAACATAAACGTTTAATATGTTTTTTTTTTTTCGAACAACAAAGCACAGCAAATACACAATCTGGAAACCTAAAAAAAATATGCTAAGAGCAGTGTAATGGCTATGCTGTGGACCCTATTCAGAAAATAGCGTTAAAACGTCATTTCTTTAAACTGTAACATAATAGCTGGACATTTGAAAATTCCAAACGTATCAACCATGGTTGTTTTTGTTTTTTTTATTGTACGAAAATGCAGGAAAATACGGTTGTACAAATTTCAGGTCAAAAATCTATTTTATGCTTATTTAATGTTACAAGATTCACATATTTTTGCCGTTTTCTCCATTGTAATGGTTAGCTTTAATCATTTTATCATAAAACATCCCATTTAAAATATATGTTTAACACGGTTGTATAAAGCTAAGTATTAAAAGCGCATTTAACAGTTGCCGTCAACTTTGTGCACGCCGTCACGTACGCTTTATTGATTTGCTGCAATGACGTCATAACTTTATCAAATGACCGATGTTTATACAGGTTGTGATATCAATTTTAAATTTAATAGATTATATAAAACTAAGGAGATTTGGTATGATTGCCAATGGGACAATTATGCAATAGAGTTCAAATGAAGTGGATGTAAGCAATTATAGACAACCGTTCGGCTTTCAAAATATTAAAACCCATTCCGTAAAGTCGGCTACGAAAGGCAACGACATGTAAAATGTAAACAATTCAAACTAGCAAACAAACGGTCTTATTTATAACAAAACAATTCCGAAAAACAAATATGACAGGCATAAACCAACGACAACCACTGAACTACCGGTGTTATATAGCCATTCTTTCCCATGCCAGTTTCCAGGGGAAAACTAACATGAGCCAATTTTACCCCTGGGAAATGTTGTATCATTGCCATTCTTACCCCAGCGAAAAATTGACAATAGTATATATATACATATAGTCACTTTTCTCCCATGCCAATCTTTCCCCACAGTATAGATTTCACTATATATAGTCAAACCTGTTTTAAGAGACCACTTATGGGATAGCAAAAAGTGGTCTCTTAAGACAGGTAGTCTTTAATAAAGGTTCGATATTTATGAAATGTACTATACAGAGGGATCTAAAATCGGTGGTCTACATGTCAAGCAGTCTGTGGACACGGCTATCAGTCGGTCTATATGTCTACCAAGCTGTGTCTATATGTCCAACAGTCTGTCGACATGGCTATCAGTCGGTCTATATGTCTACCAAGCTGTGTCTACATGTCCAACAGTCTGTCGACATGGCTATCAGTCGGTCTATATGTCTGCCAAGTTGTGTCTACATGTCCAACAGTCTGTCGACATGGCTATCAGTCGGTCTATATGTCTACCAAGTTGTGTCTACATGTCCAACAGTCTGTCGACATGGCTATCAGTCGGTCTATATGTCTACCAAGCTGTGTCTACATGTCCAACAGTCTGTCGACATGGCTATCAGTCGGTCTATATGTCTACCAAGCTGTGTCTACGTGTGCATCAGTCTGCTACATGTCCACCAGTCTGTGTATGTATAGAAAAGAAGATTTGGTATGACTGCTAATGAGAAATTCTCCAGAAGAGATCAAATGATCGACACAGAAATTAATAGCCATAGGTCACCGTACGGCCTTCAACAATGAGCAAATCCCATACCGCATAATCAGCTATAAAAGGTCCCAAAGTCAAAAATGTAAAACAATTCAAACGAGAAAACTAACGGCCTAATTAATGTACAAAACGATCGAAAAACAAATATGTAACACAGCAGTCTGCCAACATGTCTACCAGTTGGTCATTATGTCTACCAAGCTGTGTCTACATGTCCATCAGGCTGTTAACATGTTCACAAGTCTAAAGTTTAACCGTTTGTAATTGCATTTTGTTGTGTTGTTTTGTCTGATCGTTCTAATCATCTTTTTGCTAACAGCTACATGCATTCTTTTAACCTGAAAATTCACTGGGTGTATTCTCCATACCAATACCCTTCATCACACCACCCTTTATTTGCACCGAACTCCAAACCCCAGGGAAAAGGCGTCTTTAACTTTCATTTAATTAACTTGATTTTTCACAATGAAATGTATGCAACGCTTTTCTTGGTGAGTATTTTTTTTTTTTATCGTCTTGATATGATTTTTTTCACATCGTAGGTGTCCGTAAATGACAAAGTCAGTCTTCGTGCTCATTTATATTTGTGCACCTGATCTTTAACTTTGTGTTGTGCAACACAGGTCTGAAAATTGCAAACATTTTTTTAGGGGACAGCTACAGCCCGCCTCCGGGTGCGGGATTTTCTCCTTGTGTTGAAGACTCATTGGTGACCTTGGGCTGTTTTCTGCTCTTTGTTGGATGGTTGTCTCTTTGATACATTCCCATTTCCGTTCTCAATTTTGTTGTTTTCAAGATGGAAAAGGCATAACTTTATATAAATACAAACAAAAACAATATCCCAACTTCTAATTACATAGGTTTTCTGTCTCTGCACGGGTTTCTCATCGTTGTTTTTTTTTATTTTTATTCAACTATTCCTTACTGGCAATTCTTGTTTGCGTTCAAATGCCAAACAGTTTTCGTTAGGGTTCATTATAAGCCAAGGAAAATTTTAGTATGTATCGCCAAAACAATTCACGTTGCAATTTTAGTTTTTCTGACAACAGGTTAGTATAACTAGTAAACTTGTATTTCAATGATGCAAATAAAGCATCAAAATTAAAAAGCCTACTTATATCCGGTTGACAAACTGTCGTTTCACAACCATAATAAATATACATGTTTTCGCAGTTAATGTCTGTCTCTGCATGATTGGTGTCCTTTTATATGAAATGTAGCATTGTTTCATAGATATATATCTCGTTAGTAGTTATTTTGTTATTAAAGAACAACCCGTCTGGAAGAATATAATCATATTAGTTGAAATTGGCTTTGACATAGCTTTCGGTAAATGAGTGTGCTCCTATTTCGGTGCTTTTTTGTAAGTTAATTGTTTTTAAAAGCACTTATACTCCCATTATATGGACCTATGACTTACAAACATTACACATGATATACATATAATACAGTAAAGCAATGAAAATGAACAATATTGTAACCTGTACCTCTACAGTTTTAGTGAAGCAAATTGTAATTGATATTTTACAGTTTTTCCTATTGTGTGCTGTCCTAGGTTGGAGCTTTTTGTGATTTTATTTTTGGGGGGATGGGGTGTCGAGCGCCCACGAATTTGTTTAATCCCGCCACATTCTGTATGTGCCATTCCCAAGTAAGTTGCTTGTAGTACAGTGGTTGTTGTTGGTTCGTTTTGTTTTTCGTAAACTATTTTGTTTTGATAATTAGGCCATTAGTTTTCTCGTTTGAATTGTTTCACATTTTATTGCCAGGTCATTTATAATCGACTATATGGTATGGGCTTTTCTCATTGTTGAAAGCGGGGCCTCGGTGGCCGAGTGGTCTAAGTAGTTACTACTGTAATCACTAGCCCAGTCAACAATGAGGTTGCGAGTTCGAACCCCGCTCGTGCGGGTGCACTCGACTCAATCTTAATTGACTAGGATTGTCAGTTTTCATATCGAAGGTCGGTGGTTTTCCGGGAACCCGGCTTCCTCCACCAATAAAACTGGCCGCCACGAAATAGCCCAAAAGCGGTGCTTAAAAGTGGCGTTAAAACCCGTACGGTGGCCTCTTGTTACTTATTGCCACGTCAGTTTAATTCGTCGGATATTTGTCTCATTTATGCTGGATATAGTCGACCCTGTGCACGTTTAGGGCATGCGGGGTCTTTTGTGGATCTTGTACAGCTACAACTGATGGGGTAATTCCTGTACCTCCACGTCTATCATGATGGTTGGAGCGGGTATACCGATAACCTCTGGGTTTGATGATGTTTCATCCGTATCGGACTTCTTCTGAAAGAAAGCTTTCAGGCGGCGAGTATTTTCTCTGTCCAGCTTTCGATGTGTTCTTTTCTTTGTCATCTCTTTAGTTGTTATCTTTCCTAATGGCGTCCATCTAACTGGTAGAGTGTACTGTCCATTCCTCCTGGTTAAAGACCAGTCGGCAGTTGTACTTCCTTGTACAGCTAGTACATGTACCGATGTGACATAATTGGGTAGAGATAGAATAGGTTCTTTGCATGATTCATATGAAGTCATTTTACCATATTAGTATTACGAGACATCATAAACAGACATGTCTGTCCAGGGAATGTCTTCTTACTGACCTGATCCTGGTTTGCCCCTTTCCCATCACACTGAGGGGAAAAGTATGATCATGCCAATTTTCGGGGACTAGATCGATCCAGTTCTACCGCCCGGAAAAATAGCATGGGGAAGAATAGCTATAGGACACCGGCACATACAGAATTTGACGGAATTCAACATATGTGTGAGGGGTACGCCCGACAGTCCGACGCCCCTTTAGTCCGACTGTTCAATAGTCCGACGGTTCGATAGTCCGACAGTTAAATATTCCGACAGTTCGATAGTCCGACAGTTCGATAATCCGACAGGGTGACACATAATTATACAAGTCAAGGGCTTAAATATTCTTATTTTGTCGCGCTATCACACTTAGAGTGTTTATTCAGGCCTTTCAACCCATCTTAAGTTGTCTTAGCTATTTCTCTTCTCAGTTTACCCCGAGTATAATTTAACGTAACATATTGTAACAATACGCACGTGTCAATGTGCAAAACCAAACATAAAGTGTTTTTTTCTTTAACTTCTGCAATTAAATGTTTAAAACTATTTGAACCTTCAAAGAAAAGGACTTGGGCCAATTTTCCTGCCTTTTGTTCATATAAAACCAAAATGCTGATACTTGGATTAATCATAAATCACATACTTTTTCAGGAACTTTAAGATTTAAACAATTATACTTCTTCATGGTTGTATATTCTGAATACCAGGAAAATGGTCTTTATGTATTTTCACAAAAACAAAAAGTTCTAAAATTCCTTCAGTTACAATAAAATAAAATACTAGTATAATATGAGACATTCAGATTTGAAACCTCATAGCTGACAAAATTGATGACGTCAGTATAGCGATTGGACGGTATAAAAGGACGGACAGAACCAAATTAAAATGTATGAACTTCAAACTTTTATGTGAAAAAAAGGTGATGTGTGTTCCCGGTTGATGATGCAAGTACAGGAAGTGTCAAAATATGGCTCTGTACTATATTTGTAGAAATGTCAGTGTATTTTTTGTAAATTGAAAGTTCACATGTACAATACAATATCTATGTAACGAAAGCTGAAACTATAAAATTTTCTTATCATTTTCTGTAATAGTTCCCGAATTATTTCACTATTGGAATAACCAAACCCTTCCGGCTTCACACGAATACAAAACAAATCGACCGAAAGCGGTGTACAAATTGTACTATTGTTTGTTCAAACACAGACCATTAAATCAACAATATGCTGTCAATTATGAAATCAAGTATCTTCCAAGTACATTTTGTTGGAATTTATAGTTTATAATTATTTTATTTGCTCAAAGAGTCAAAACGGTTAAGACGCACGTTTTTCGAACTTAGGAAGTCTTCTCCTTGAAACAATACTACAATTTAGTTTACATGTAATATATATATATGCACTAATGCTGTACAAAGGATAATTTCGAGGTGATAGATTTAAAGCATAACTAGAAAAAGAAGCACACATGATGAAGAAAAGCTACAAAATAGACGAAAAACGTGAGTGAAGTATATGGATACCGTCACGGAGTATGATGATGTATACAGCATAGTATAGTAGTGTTCAAAATTAGACAATAAGGTATCTTTTAGACCCTTTAATAAATATAATTATAGACATTTTTTAAATGTTGCAGTTTTCTTCATAACTAAGTTCCGGCGGTACTTCCTTGAGTCACCTAAGCAAGGTTATCAGTTACTATTTCAAGATTTTGTATATTCATTTTAAACTTTAACTTTCACAATAAATCTGGCCAAGTGTTTCGATATATATTTGTATATATTTTCAACATGTTCGTTCCTTTCTGCATCAAAAAAAAAAGAGTTACTTCTAAGTGTTTAGGAATATCGTTGAAAATAGTGTACACAATTTCATCATGAATCAAAATGGTCATAATCGCCTTAAAGAGGGACGAAAGATACCAGAGGGACAGTCAAACTCATAGATCGAAAACAAACTGACAAAGCCATGGCCAAAATAAAAGACAAACAGACAAATAATAGTACAGATGACACAACATAGAAAACTAAAGACTAAGCAACACGAACTCCACAAAAACTGGGGTGATCTCAGGTGCTCCGGAAGGGTAAGCAGATCCTGCTCCACAAGTGGCACCTGTTGTGTTGCTTATGTTATTACAAATCCGGTAAATAGTCTTATTCGGTAAGTCACATTCGTGAAAAGGGAAGGGTATTGTAATTACGACATAAGGAACATATCCGATATCATCTGTGAAACGGTTATCCCATAACGGTCAACCAACTCGTGATGGCGTCCGTACAATTTACGAAGGATGATTTCAACTTCACCATTTGGAACTCTTGGTTTAATAGCTTCCTTGTGAGCAGCAATCCTCTATCAAGGAAATCATGATAGGAAACACAAGCCCGGGAATATCGTATCAATTTTGGAGATATATACTCCGTATGCAGGCGCTGCTGGAATGTTGTTACATAGAAATGGAAAGTTCACAATTGGGAAGCTGAAATCATCTCTTTGTCGTAAAGTTTTGTTTTCAACCGACCTCATTGTCAATTTCTAGATGTAAGTCAAGATATGAGGCAGACTTAACTGTATCTGTAGTATCCTTTATATCTAGTTCGATGGGATAGATTCGTTCAACATAGTCACCAAATTTTGTATTATTTAGTGAGAGAATGAGTTAGTGAGTTTCAAAATGCTTACAACTTCCAACTTTCTTTAATTGTCTGAATTTTTATTCAAAGATTTTGAAGATGTCAATATTGTAACCAACTAGTGTTTGAATTACACCAAAAATAATGGCACAGTCAGGAACCTAATGTTCAGTGGTTGTCGCTTGTTGATGAGGTTCATAAGTGTTTCTAGTTTCTTTTTATATGGATTAGACCGTTTGTTTTCCTGTTTGAATGAGTTTACGCTAGTCGTTATTGGGACCCTTTATAGCTTGCTGTTTGGTGTGAGCCAAGGCTACGTGTTGAAGGCCGTACTTTGACATATAATGGTTTAAATTTACAAATTGTGACTTGATGGAGAGTTATCTCATTGGCACTCATACCACTTCTTAAGATTACCAGTTGCCTTAGTTACAGGGTCATGAGACGAAAATAAAGGGAAAACAGGTATAATAGACAACTTGAAAAGTGGGGACATACATTTAATAGAGAAGTCCGATGTCGGTAATCTGCATCTTTTCTGCCTACTTGGCCTTGATGCATGTATATATTTTCTGTTGATAATCAATTTGACATTATAATTATAAAAAAGAAGATGTGGTATGATTGCCAATGAGACAACTCTCCAAAAGAGACCAAATGACACAGAAATTAACAGCTATAGGTCACCGTAAGCATGTCTTACTGTGGCATAATATTTTATGGCAGTGACAATATATAGCTACATTCAGTTTGATGAATCGATGTTACCACTGTGCTACCATCTTGTTGTTCTATTTCACATTTCTTTCCTCCTTTACAACAGCCAAGAGAGAACTGAGGAATGTTGAAAATCAGTTTACCAATTATCATGGTCAATTTGTATCGATTTAAAACTGTCTGAACATCGAAAGATAATGTTTATTCTTTACAGGTGAATCTGGTAACCATAAATCCTTCAAAATATATGTCTCCTTTACGTTACATACTATTAAAAGTACCAAATTTGTATATATTTTTATAAAACGTATTGTTTATTTGTAATGCCATATTTTTCGATACAATTTGACATCAAGTTCAATCTAGCTGGGTATTTGCATGATATTGAAGTGTCAAAACTGTTATGCAAACTTGTTGTCTGCCCATAAAGTGAGAACTGTAAATAATACCTTGTCCATCGGATTTCTTATGATTAAGAAATCAAGGCTTTATAATTCTGTTGACAGTTATGATTTTTCTACTCTGTACACTACACTTCCACACAATCTTATAAAGAAAAAGTTTTTGTATTTGATAAAATGGTCTTTCGAAAATCTCATTGTAATTTTATTTGCTGTAACTCGTTTAAAGCCTTTTCTGTAACGAAAAGGAAAGTATGCTAGATACACTTACTGGAAATGTGAGGATATGATTGAAGCTTTAATTTTTCTGCTAGATAACATTTATGTACGTTTCGGCGATAAAGTGTATCGTCAGGTAGTAGTATTCTATGGGCACTAACTGTGCCCTTTAATAGCCGATTTATTTCTATATTGCTATGAATCTCAGTTTATGACCAAACTCAGTAAAGACCAATCATTGTTATATTTAGTTGATACATTCAACAATACCTACCGTTATCTGGATGATATTTTTCGTTAAATAATCCAGAGTTCTCTAAATATACTTCCGAAATTTACCCAAAAGAACTTACTTTAACTAAATCTAACATAAACAGCAGCGGTTGCCCTTTTCTAGATTTAGACATTTCAATTTCTAACGGAAACTACATACTAAAATTTACGACAAAAGAGACGATTTTTCATTTCCTATTGTTAATTTTCCATTTTTAGACGGCGATGTGCCTTTGGCTCCATCATACGGTGTTTATATATCCCAACTCGTTCGGTATGCCCGTGTGTGTTCTGATGTCATAGATTTTAAGGTAGTTCAGGGTATACCGCCATCTTGAATTGTACAATCACAGTACATAATCGGTCTAGTTCTTTGCCCAAATCTGCAAATTTGGAGACAGATTTGCAATTTATTGGTTACACTTTTATTTATATAAAGAAAACTTAGTTATTCATTGCATTATCGAAAATGTTTTAACAAATACCAAATATTTGTGTTTTAGAATCAATTTTCAAATAAGCCATTTAAGGGAGATAACTCTTTTAGTACAAAATTTATACTGGACATATAGGAAATTTTCATTTTTACTTGTAGCAAGAAAAGAGTTCGGTGACACCATTTTTCTTTCCATTTTCTTAAAATATATTATAAAACCTATCTTCTCATATTTTATTTCAAAATTCTGTCTAATAGATTTCTTTTATGCCCAAAATGTGTTTTTCATGAACAATCTAAGCAAATTTTGGCAATTTTGAACGACTCGTACCTTGAAAAATAGCGCGGTGACTCATACTTTTTATTATTTTTTTGGAAAAAGCATAGTAAAATCTTCATTTTGGCAAAGTATAAGAAAATTCTGTCATTTTTTTCTATACCCCTGAACTACCTTAACGAACGTAATCAATGCATCACTGGGAAATTATTGTGTCAGGGATTTCGATACCATAAATTACTTAAAACTTTTACTAAATTCTTTCATAGATACAAAGATTTGATTAGTAAATTTGGCTGTACCTGTAGAAAACTTATTAAAAATGGTATTTCACATCCTAAATTTTACGGTAATATTGTACTTAAAGCGAGGAAATCACTATGTGATCCGTGTAAACTCATCGAACCTTTAAACAAACTTATAAGTAAGGGTTATCGTACCAATATTGTAATTAGATCTCTGAATATAGTTTACATTGGCACTAATATCGATTTTGTCATTAGCAAATTAAAACATAACTAAATTGTATCTTCTTTTGAGGCGGGATGTTTAGAGACACACACACGTTAATTTTTATCTCTAAAGAAGTAGCTCCTCACTATCCTACTACCTGTCGATACATTTATTTTTGGCATTGCACAAGTCATGTCTTCTCTGACTGTTCATGACGTTAAAATACTAAATCCCTGGATTGTGTTTTAGTTGATTTTAGTCTCTGATGCATGATTTTTATTATTAATTGTTTTTGGCTTTAACTAGCTGTCAGTAACTGCGAGTACTCTCAAATCGTACTTTCTTGTTAATTCGACCTGTTGATACTATTTTTAATACTTTTTTGATATTTTATATTAATATGGATCTTGTCTGTATACCAGCTTTGATTATTTGGAATATCTACTAATTTTCACTTCTTCATACTACATTTGTATGAACATCAAGATTATTCTCCTTAAATCTGTACAGGGAAGTTTTATTGTTGATATTCACCCTTATGTATCTAGTGTTAAATTAGGTATTTATATGACAGAACTTTCTTGGTATTCCTAATTATTGGAAGATTTTATATAGACAGAAGTAGTATACCTAAAACGACAAAGTTATTTTTCATTTACCTGTATATATTATGAAAATCGTTTTTTCAAAAGTGATTATTTTCTAAGGGTTAAATATTTCGCGGTGGTGTCTTGCCATGGCTTTGTTTGGACTTGTTTGTTTGCTTTTTGGCCTTGAATGTTTGTCCCTAATATTTTATTAACTATGTATTTACTTCCAGGTATCACAGATCGAATTTATTCGTTCATAGTGTGTTAATTTACGTTTTTGATTAAGTTAAGC
The DNA here is from genome assembly GCA_017311375.1 of Mytilus coruscus. NCBI lineage: Eukaryota > Metazoa > Mollusca > Bivalvia > Mytilida > Mytilidae > Mytilus > Mytilus coruscus. Next base: position 18,074,539 of record CM029603.1, read on the forward strand.
CTTCCAATTGATATTTTATCGTGTGTTTTCTATGTTGTGATGTTATACTATTGTTTCAGAAAAGGGAGAAGGTTTGGTACCATGAAAACGTTTAATCCTGCTGCAAATGTTTGAACCTGTCCTAAGTCAGGAATCTGATGTACAGTAGTTGTCGTTTGTTTATGTAATTTATACGTGTTTCTCGTTTCTCGTTTTTATATAGACTAGACCGTTGGTTTTCCCGTTTGAATGGTTTTACACTAGTAATTTTGGGGCCCTTTATAGCTTGTTGTTCGATGTGAACCAAGGCTCCGTGTTGAAGGCCGTACATTGACCTATAATGGTTTACGTTTATAAATTGTTATTTGGATTGAGAGTTGTCTCATTGGCACTCACACCACATCTTCCTATATCTATTTAGAAAAATTTAAAAGTGCATAGAATATCAACCTATTAATGTTAGAGCTAGATTTGATTATTTACTTCCTCGGCAGGCTGTATATATATGGAGTCTGAAATAAAGACTGGCTAAACTTTTGGGACATATTAGCAAATCGGTAACCTAATTTTGCGAAAAAATGGACAATATACATCCCATTTTAGCGAAATATGAAAACACGTAGGTCACTTTACGGAAATTGCTTCGTGTTCCTTCTATTATTTGTATCTAGATTGTAAGGATACAAAGTGGATGTGTTCATAAAACTTGTTTTTCTTTTTGCTTCAATTACTTTTATTTATATTTAGTAATTAATACATGACTTCGAACAGTTTAATATTTCATCGTTTCTTGAAAATTCTTATATACATGTACTGAATAGACTAAGTGCGTACTATAGTAAAACTTATAACGAACACACATTTCGCTAATCTGTGCTATAAAACAGACATGTAAACATATTTCTGATGAATGAATAGTACATCAATCTCATTCTTGTATTTTCATCATACAATAGACAATTTATAACTAGTGCTTGCTGTATGGTGTAATTTTACTAATTTTGTAAAGTCTCACAGCGACTTTAAGACGTTCAAAGGCATTGTTTTCGTACCCTGCACCCTTATCTTGGTTGTTTGCCTGAAATGTTGAGGATTCGGTATCATTGTCTACACTATTCTTTCTCTCGGTAGCACAATACAATTGACAAATTATTTTACCCCAAATCAGACAACTTTAAACTGATGTAATCTCTTCCATCCAGCTTTAAATTTTATAGGGTACCAAAAGAAAGAAGAAAGATTAAAGTGCCATATATCAGTCTAAATGTCGAACTATTTTTTATGGTTTTACTTCTTTCAAATAAATTTAGGAATTGATTGCAAAAATCCGATTTCAAAATTCTGTGTATTTAAAATGATGAGAATTTCATTATGACATAATTATTACATAATTAATTATTAGGTAATTAGTTGTTATATTGTGATGTCCACACTTGACTGAAATTATCTTCTTTGTTATTCATTCCATCCCAAAATATTTTATAGATTCTTGTACAACACAGTTTGACCTCCGAAGCCATGTCTCAGATTTTCCATATTGCATTGCATTCTCTCATAAACCTTCAATGAAGATGTCAACCTCAGTTTATAAGAGATCACTAAATTTAATTGGGTATAACATTTGTTCTATTGATGCTTTTGGATCTGAGACTATATGTTGAAGATAACTGTTCAAGGAACAACATGTGTGAAAATTAGGAATATAGGGGCACACTTCTAGTACTGTAGCTAATTTCATTTAAAACTACATTTTAGTGTCAAAATGAATGTGTCAAAATTGAATAAATAAGAATTTTCCTACTTGTACACCATTTACTTCAATATAATTCACACATGTACCATGTGGACACTTCAGGATTAGCCTTTCTTCATAAATCAGTTAGGTTTTGACCAGTAAGAAAGCTTTCATTTCAGCAATTCTAAATATACAAAGAAAATGCACACACATCTACGCATCAAAATACATCTGGCGGGAGATGTTATATCATCTTGCTGTAAGGCACGGTTGCTACTGACACGGTCAAAACTCCGCTTATTATGATAAACAGTTACAATAAATAATATCAGAAGTTTTATTACACATTGCATTTTCAATATGGATTTTATTCCTTTTAGTCACATAAAATAATATATTTTGTTTTTTGCATTCATTTTGTTACAAAAAGTAAGTTATGCATGTATACACAAAATGATCATTTGGTCAGTTTAGATGATCTTTATGGGGATTTCTAGAAATATAATTGTATACAATGACAATATGGTGTTTTACTCCAAGTATATTTTTTTATTTTTGCAGTTTGAAAATGAAATATTTAATTCTTTTAATAAGAATTCATATTTATTACATTATCCTCAAGTATTCTAGTATAAACATCAGCAACATTAATTGTTAAAAGAAGTAACAAAACAGATGAAAATTAAATTTTGATAAAATTTAGTTGCTTTTGTACATGTATTGTGCTACCTTAAATATAATTCTAAAATAAGCATGATAATTTCATGTAAATATTCCGAATATTTCATTAACTCTCTGAACTCGACTATCAATTACTTAAATCATAATGCTCTTTAATTTTCACACATCCTAAACAAAATGTGGTTCTGATTGGCGTTATCCTAATTTGTGAAAAGCCTTCAAAGTTGAAGAGTGATTGACAGTAAATATATAATAGAATCATTTGTGATTGACAGTAATCCCATCTTATAACCATATGGCACAATACAGCTTATGCTACATTTACTTTTGACCCTTTCGGGACTGTTATAACTTAAATGTAAATAATGTACATGTTTCAACAATTATAGCGTAATCTGTATTTTCTTTTGAACCTTATGGTACGTCAACTGGACGCTTAAGCTGCATATGCTATTTATTACAGCATAGGCTGCATTTAATATAGCATATGCTGTATAAATTACAGCACATGCTATATATTATAGCCTAAGCGACATTAATTACAGCATAGGGTACATAAATTATAGCTTAAGCTGCAGTTTATATAGCATATGCTGTATTAACTGTAGCATATGCGAAATAATTTACTTTTGACCCTTTCCGTACGCCATATTTATGAGTACCGTTATCTTTAATACATTGCCTACTTTAAATTTATTGGTCGGTGACATACGTATGGAAGCGCATATGGTACACCCTTGTAAAGTTATTTTGTTGCAAATAAGTCGGAATTATTAGTTGTTGTGTGTTATAAGCTGGAATCAAATCATCATGTGGAGTCAACTTGTCGGAATGATGAAGAAAAATTGCATTACAATGTCCACTTGCTAATATAAATGAAATGACATAGTAATACGAAGTCGACATGTTGAATTCAACTTGTTAATTGATTATGTCGACAACTTGTTTATTTGATGATGAGGAAAACCATGTGACCATTTTGGAAAAACATTATTCTATTTTTAAATCGATTTCTATATGTCGTTTGTTTAATGTGCCTCGGATGAGTGTCGCTATCCATTGAGTTCAAGTTCAAATTAAAGGTCGAGTTGTTGCTCAGAGTTATTTGGTATGAAAAGGGGGAACGGCAGTCAAATATCAGAAAAAAAGTACTAAGAAATAACAATATTTCGGACATAAGGGGGATATCCCCACACCACTTGGTCCGGCGTTTATTTTCCTTAGTTCTCAAACGGAAGTAGTATTATAATAAATTCGTAAAGGTTTCAGGGCACCTCTGTTTTGCAATCATTGCTGCTGTCAGTGTAAAATTGTAATGTTGACTGTAAATAGTTTATTTTTCAGTAATATACAAACTTTAGATAATTCATGGAAATTTACAAATTTATCAGGACAAAACAGTTTTATTAACTGCAAAAACTGAAAGCTTATATAAAAGAAGATGTGGTATGATGGCCAATAAAAATCTCTCCATCACATACCAAATCACGGAGAACTATATGTCACTGGTATGGTCTTCAACAATGAGCAAAATCTTTACGGCATAGTAAGCTATGAAAGATTCCGAAATGACAAATGTAAAAAAAAAACAAACTAGAAACAGAACGATCTAAATGACGAAGACGCCGACGCCATTACCGACGACGGAATAAAGGTTTGCTGTGTCTCACTTCCGCGACATTAATATCGCAATTACTACACAAATCAAATGACTTGTACTTTGTTGTCAAAAGATGACTTTTAATCAACTCACACTTAATCTAAAGGGAAACAACGGATAATATATGTTCCAATTGTCGTAACCACAATTGCGTCCTCTTTTCCTCGAGGATGACCTACCACATTAGACCAAATAACTGGCTTTGTATTTTCACGAATAACTCGACAGGTGACTCACGTTGAGCAGGATCAGCTTACTCTTCAGGAGCATTGAGATCTACGCCGGATTTTAGTGAATTTATATTGGCCAGTAATATCGATCTATTGAGTTAGCCAGCTGCAACTGATTTTTATAGCTTTTGTTGTGCTGTTACACGGCGGTCCAAGGTCAGGATTAGAGTTGAGCGCTCACAGACATGTTTAACTCCGCCACATTCTTCATATGCATATCTCAAGTCAAGAACCTGAATTGTCGTTGGTTCATGTGTTTCATATTTGTTTTTCGTAAATTGTTTTGTTATAAATAAGGCCGTTACATTTCTCGTTTGAATGGTTTCACATTTCAATGTGGTGGCCTTTTATAGCCGACTATACTTACGATTTGCTGAAGGCCGTACGGCTGCCTATGATTGCTTACATCTTCTTCATTTAAACTCTGGTGGCTAGTTGTCTCATTGGCAATCACACCATATCTCCTAACTTTATTCAGTAGTGGCGTTGGCGTCTTCGTCATTTAGATCGTTAGGTTTCTCGTTTGATATGTTTTACATGTCTTTTCAGATTCTTACTATGCGGTAAAGGTTTTGCTCATCTTCTTATTTTTATTTAGCTTGCGGATACTTTCCCGTGCGCTTTCTTTGTGTATACCGGTAATTCACTGCGATTCTACTCTTGTACTTAGATACTAGGGAACAGGAAAATTTGGTTTATTTTGCAGTAAGTAAAACTGTTTTGTCCTGATCAATTTGTAAATCTCCTTGAATTGTTATACAACTTGTATAGGAGTTATTCTTTCAGATCAAGATAAAGCATCTACAGAAAAAAAAACTATTTTTAAAATTTTGTATGTTACAGAAAAATGAACTGTTTACAGTAAACATTACAATTTTACACTGACAGCAGCAATCGCATGCGAGACAGAGGGTGCCGTGGAATCCTTCGCGAATTTGTTATTTTACTTCTTCTGTTTGGGAACTATGGAAAATAAACGCCGGACCAAGTGGTGTGGGGATATCCCCCTTATGTCCGACATATTGTTATTTTTTAGTACTTTTTTCTGATATTTGACTGCCGTTCCCCATTTTCATACCAAATAACTCTGAGCAACAACTCGACCTTTAATTTGAACTTGAACTTATAGCGACACTCATCCGAAGCACATTAAACAAACGACATATGGAAATCGATTTAAAAATAGACATATGTTTTTCCAAAATGGTCACGTGGTTCTACCTCATCATCAAATAAACAAGTTGTCGACATAATCAATTAACAAATTGAATTCAACATGTCGACTTCGTATTACTATGTCAATACATTTTTATTAGCAAGTCGACATTGTAATGCAATTTTTTCTTCATCATTCCGACAAGTTGACTACACATGATGATTTGATTCCAGCTTATAACACACAACTTAACTAATAATTCCGACTTATTTACAACAAAATAACTTTACAAGGTGTACCATATGCGCTTCCATAC